>JAWWEE010000001.1:32007218-32047159 GCA_035221455.1 Xenops minutus | reverse complement strand
GCTAGCGAGCCCATCCTGCCCGTGGACACACTTTGTCTGACCCTTCAGTTGAGACCTGACTAGCATGGGAGACCCTAAGGGAGGCATGAACCACCGCCAGCACAGTTCACAACCTCATAAGGGCACGCAAGCTTCTCCCCCGCGACAAGGGGGTGTCCATGGAGAAGAGTTTAACCGATACACTTTTATTTACTTACATAAGCTTTAAATTTCCTTTGCTTTCTGCCATCTGGTGTAAGGGACAGTAATTTACACTCATCTGCATTGAAACACTGTTTGGCTAAGTCAGGTCATTTCACCTTGAACATTTTTTCTTCGTTTTTTTTTATCTTTTTACTCCTTATATGCATATCCTCCTTCACAGCTACCTCACTTAAAACCTAAATCTTCTGACGCTTCTATTTTTCCTTTTTAATGTTCAGGTTTTTGGTTAGGTACTAATCCAGCCAGTTTATATTTTGTACCTGAGCAGAAATTAGCTTTTATATAAAAAAAGAGCATCTTTGGACTCAGTTATCTTAGAGGTCTTTTCCAACCTAAATGACTTTGAGATGCCTTTACTTGCAAGAACCTCCTATTTTCTGGCCTCATCTTGCTACCTTCTCTGTTGTCACAACTCTTACATCTACACAAACTCTTCCTCTGTATTTTCAGCAACAATTTATAGCTCTTACAACATCAGAAAACAAATTTCACCATCCTGAAAAATGGTGTAACAATAGAGAAAATCTCAGCTTGCCTGAAGTTAAAGCTCAAAAATAGTCAGTTTACCATTGTTAATCCAATTAGTAGGCACCTCTTGATCCCCAGTAAGACTTATTGTCGGCATAACACTTTGACTCACATAGCTGTGGTGAGCAACAAGCACTGTTACCCTATTAAGAGCAGCTTTCCAAAGGTGCACAGGCTTATTTTGAAGATGAAACAGGATATATTGAAAATATGAATGCTTTCATCTCCAGAAGTGTTTTGTGTGATACTACCTAGGAGCTGCAGTCAGAGATCAGATATCTTATGTGTTCTGCTTTGAATAAAACCTATAATGAAGAGCTATTATCCATTTCAGAGCCAACAGAAAAAAGAAACTATAAGCCAAAAAGACAGAGAAAAAGGATGACTAGAGAACAAGAAATCAGTGAGATGATACCCATTAGCATACCTTCCTTTTATAGTCATCTTAGAAAAGGTCACAGTTGCAATACCTCAGTATAAAATTCTAGAAACATAATCTAAAAATTAGCTTTTCAGTTTCAATTTTTGACCTGAGCACAATAACTACTATTAACTCATAAAAGCAAAACCACCTGTTTACAAGTGATCAAATATATATCAAGTTAATAATTTCTGTGGTGGTGTTATTTTGTGGGACAGCATTTAACTATAATTGTGAATAACACACTCATTTCATAGCAAACAGCACTGAGATAATGAATTATACTTGCTAGTGATATAAACAAGCTTTATATGTTTTTGTGTTTCTACAGTGTATAGGCAAAAGGACATAATCCAAATAAAAGAAGAGGTGTGGGAAGGGGGGAAACATCTTCCAGAGTTATTGTTATGACATATCTCAGAGAATGAGGATCCTGTTGCATTTCAAAATGCTGTTGTCACCATTCCTACAGAATGCCTCCTGCAAGTTACTAATCACAATTCAGTCTAAGGTATGCAGAAAAGGAAATCTTGATTTAACCTGTAGAAACTCAACACCTTGATACCTTGATCAAAAGTATGAATATAAATGAAATGACAGAACAATGCTACAATTATGCTGCTGTAACTATTCCAGCATCATAGCTTGGATACCACATCATTCTTTTAGAAATAAGTTGAATCTAAGGTTGGACTGAATTCAGAATTATTACTTTGCATAAATTGTTTACTAGGATTATGTTCTTAATATGTACTCCAGAAATGTTTATTTATTACTACATTTCCAACTTAACAAAGGCTTTGTGAGGAAATACAGAAAATATCAAAGCTCCAGATGAAACTCAGGCTTCTTCAATTCAAAGGAAAGGTTAGCATGGTTCCAATGGGATCTTTACCCTAAAAATAGTAAGTAGAGCAGGAAATTTAGTGGGAATAATCTCCTTTGAATAATATAAATGCTTTGAGTTTGATTCTCTTTATTATTGCAGACTCAACGTAAATAAACTACAACAACACCTTGACATTACCAAGGGATCTCTGTCATACATGGGATTTACCTTAAGGAGATCTAGGCTTTGAATGCTTTTAGATCTAGATCTAAAAACTTTTGTGGTTGTGTTGGTATAGTTACACCCAAATTCATTATCTCTGCTGAAAGGTAGAGATCATTACATGAGTTAGTTCTCTGCCACACTGTGGTGTTTGGTTTCTGAGGTCAGAACTAAAACTAGAGACTCATAGAAATATTTTGCCATGCTCAGAGTACCTCAGAGGCCTTTACCAAAGTGTTCTGTTGCCCTATGCACATATATCTGACAATGGCTCAGTGTATTATGACTAGTATGGTGGATTCACTCTGATATCACTTATGCTGTAGGAGGCAGGAATTTCAGTATAGGCATTTATTTAGTTGTGTTGAAATCAGGACATTCTAATGGTAATTTCGCCTTTAATCACATCATTCAACATGGGACTAACCTCAACAACTCAGTGGAGGAAAGCTGATGCACATGAGCAGAGCCTAAAGGAAAGAAAGTATTATTGTTAATAGGTGAAATTATAGCTATTTAGAAATTCCTAAAGGTGTTGACATGTACTCATGCATTCAAATGGAAGTCAAGCAAAAGAACAACCACAAATATCAATTACTTGAATACACAATTTTTGTAAAGCAATAGCCCTCTGTGTTTTTCATAGTCTTTTTCCCCAGTATGAGACTCCTTCATTTACCTACACATCATTTAAACTATGAAAATGGAGGGAGGTGGAAGACCATACATCCAGTTCTGAGATAATTTGTAAATATGAAATCCCAGCTAAAAGTGGTGGTACTCAAGGTAAAACCTAGGAAATCCAGCTGAAGGCCCTATATTTCAATGAATTTGATAATTTCCTGTAATGTCTTGTAATTTCCCACAGACTTTCATGTAGAAGAAGAGGAACATCTGTTTTCTCACTCTTATTCAAGACAGACAGAAAGCAGACACCAATACTAGTCATAGGGTAATCCAAGAAATTGTGGGTTGCAGAATTGCTATGAAAAAACTCAAAACCCCCTCCAAAACAACAAAAAACAGAAATCAAAGATATGTATTTAAAATCATATTTAATCATGTCCATATGCATATATGTGAATGCATATGCATACAGGTAAGTACAAATGTAGAATTTAGACTACATACATGTTCATATAAACATTTATATACATGCCCAAAGTTTATATTGTCATGTCAAAATCTAAAGAACTGGTTTGCTTTTAAAACTGCAGATTAAAATGCAAATTAAGGTGCACTTTTTGTAGTGCTTCATTTCATGCAGTTCTAAGCAGTTACTGGTCAGACAACAAATGCAGCAGAACATTGTTGGCCACTTTAGTGCTAAATGATTCCTGACCTCCATGCTGTGTGACCCAGATAACATTTGTGAGGAGGTTTTTTCCTGTTCTTTGTGAGCTAGTTTGGAGGGAGGAAAAAATCTGAATCCCCTAGGACCTGGGTCTCCCCTCCCTCCACCCCAAACATGCATGTGCCAGAAAGACAAAGAGATATAATTTTTTTTAGCCTGCCAGATTTATGTTTTTTTAAAAGCCTCATGCTCAAGTTTGTGTTACATGCCTTGGAACTATCCTGAATTGCCACGGGTGTGCATGGGCTAATGGAATAGTGTTGAGGAACCAGTTGAGTGTGCACAAGGCAAGTCTGGCTTAACTACTCCTAGGGTGCAAGACTTATAGAAATCTCTCTTTATAATAATATCCACTCTTCTTCTTAGGCAGAATTAATTGCTCTACTATTAAAAAAAAAAAAAAAAAGTAGCTATTCTGGGAATACAGTATAAAATACAGCGTACAATAAGGGAGCAAACTAGGGATCTGCTTTGTTTACCATCATGTCTGTACCTGTAGCTGTATGTTATTGCAAAATGGGACAAACCATGCCACAGATGTCCTTGTCTAGATCTTTTGAACATAGAGAAAAGTCATACAGCACTTTTAAAGAAAGCTTATTTGCCATGGCTAAAGTTCAGTGAGCCGAATCCCACCTGGTGTACTCACATGCCTAGCAGCTGTTATGAAAACTTCTCTCCAGTCAAATCTACCTGTTTCTGCAGCTCAGCTGTAATCAGTTCAACTAGCAGCTGAGGAATAAGTTCATACTCCAGGTCATTAACCTCCCAGCAGTATGTCTAGGAGTGGAGATGCTGCAGAATATGCTTAGTGTGAAGTTTACCTTTCTGCTACAAGTAGCCCCACCACTATTCATCTAACACACAAACAAAATACAGCTCATTTCAATGGAGATAAATAAAGATATATGAGATTTCATCCTTATTCCCTGTGGTCCTCCAGTTTTCCTCATATTTTTGAGTCTCTGACCCATAGAATCAGCAGTTTGGGTACCAGTCCATTTGTAATCCACAACACATCCCATTAAGGGACCAACAGGCTGGAGCAAGGGAGCCATTGAAGCATCTCACTGTTTCCCATTTGAAATGCTCCTTGCTTTGCCTGTTGTTAATCAGCAGAAAAACTTGCTGTCTCAAAAAAGGGAAACCTATTGTTGTAAAGTAAATCCTCAAACTCTTAACAGCAATAGCAAAAGGAAGAAAGAACCCAAACACTTATGGTCATCTTGGGGAGGGAGGCATGTGTTTATTTATTTCTGAATGGCAGACTGTCTAGAGTAGTTCAAAATTCTAGACTGAGGAGGTAATTATATTTTAATTGAATTATTTAAAGTGTGTAATTTGTCACATCTAGTAGTAATTTTAATTGCTTAATAAATTACTTTGGTGTCATGTTTGAATCTCATTTTGAGTACTATATTTCTTTAAAATTACTGAGTTGATTAATATTAAAATGTAAGTATTCAAATCAAGCAATTATTTAAGCAGTTAATGACTTAATTTGAACTTAGAAATAAGAGAAATTAATGTCATCTAAACAGCATTAGAATTTGACCCTGAATTCTTTGCACAGCCAATATCTTAGCTGTTTTCAGTGAAACCCCTCCTGGAAATTAATATGAGTTTGCGTATTCAAGGAATGAAGGTTGTCTACCCTAACTGCTTACTCGTTTCTGAGTTCTGTGTTTGAGAGAACATTCAGATAGGTAGAAATATTTGGGGTTAATTGAAGACTTCCATCTTTCCAGAGTGTTTAAAAAGGTATAAGGAATCTGAATTTGTATTGTAAGTATCATTGTTCAAATGGAATGAATTATGTATGCAGACATTTGGTAATAGTTTCTGAGTTGTTTCAAGGGAAGATATTCCAAATAGTCATAGCTTGTAAAGATAAAATTTGTCATCATCTAATTAGATTTTCTATATAACTAAGCCAGAGGAAACAACCCACATAATCTTGTTTTAAGCCCAGTCAATGATATTTCATATTGTAAAGAAGAAGTAGACATATGCATACATGAAAGAAATATGCCCACCCGAAAGAGTTAAATTCAGAGTAAAGAAGGAAAGAACCAGAACTGTAATTTTCAAATCTAACATGCCTAATATCTACTCATGGCAATATGCTAAAGTTCTCTTCAGAGAAGTTGAGCAAATTGGATGTACAATGAAAGTGGCCTTAAGCAACTACCTAGGGGACAAAATTGATTGCCTAATTTTAACTAAAAGTCAAACAAATTAGTCCTGAAATCCTTAGGGACTCTTAATGATCACACAGCAGTTGTGGTTACTTATTGGTAGCAAAGATTTAATGTATTTTTGAGCTTTCACTATTTTTCTATTTTATGCATAACACTTGTTTTATCTCTATTAAGCTTCAGATTTCATAACATTAATCAGCTTCCACTTAACTAGTAATTAAGAGGCAGAGCAGTACAACCCAATCTGAAAAGTCAGAGGGCTTTCTGTTTCTCACCTTCCTTCACTTTTTATAGCTGAAAACGTTATTAACTCATGCTGAGGCAAGAACACAACACAGGTGTGAACCAGGCTGTGCAACTGGCAATAACTGATAGTTCCCTTTCATCAGGTTTTTAAGCTGTGGTCACCTATGCAGAGTTTATCATTATTCAAAACAAAGTGCTCTTAGTGCAAAAAAAAGCCTAAAACAACATGGAGGTTCTCTCTGACACCTAGACCAACTCAGCTCATTAAGACAATCTGTTTCATATCATTCTCTGTCAGCGATGATCCTCCTATGGCAATGCAGTTGCCAACAAGTCTGCAGGTGACACCAGTATGGGAGGGAAGTGAGCAAATAGGCAGACTCGAGTTGTGTCAAGCTGTGGAGTGACTTGGTTGCCGCTGGGGCTGCAGGCAATGTCTAAGAGATTCAATACCAATAAACATCTGTCTAAATACTCATGAGGAACTTGGTGATATATGTACATCTGAGCATCTGTGGTACTATGGGGTAAGTTGTACAAAATGAGGGGACTAATTGGTTTCTATTTCTGCCTTAAAGAAATTTAGAGTTAATGGCATCATTGCTTCCAACCTCCTCCTAGCTGGTACATTTTACCTCAGGTGGAAAAAAACAACAACAAAAAAGCCTACCCTGATGACTTGAAATTGCCTTTCCAGATCTGCTGATCCTGTTATCTTGGAAAATGTGTTGCCAGTCTAATCTTATGTTTGCCAGATCTTTCTGTTCAAATGTGGCTCTTCCCACCTTCTGATAATACACTGTTGTTATTTTGACTTTCCTACAACCCCGTCTTTCTGTGTAAAAGATGTTTCTAGACAAATTCATGTCTTTGTCCTAAATTCTCTTCCATAATCTGCTATTTATAGTCATCTGACATGCAATCAGCTCTGTGAAGCATACAGTTAGTGTGGAGATTCCTGCTTCCAGAAGAAAAAGAAAGCAAAATTTTTCACTTCTGCATTGGTCCAGGACAGGGAAAAACTCCAGTTACTTTGTTCCTCCTTCCAGAACATTTCTTTTTATGAATTTAGTAAATGCTGTAAATATATTAAGCTTTGTATTTCTCTGTAGAAAGACTATGCCCACATGTACATATATTGATATATGTATTTGTATAGACTGGGTATAAATAATTGGATAGACACATATTCAACTGTATATCTGGCAAAATTTTGCCTCAAAGAAATTATATCATAAATCATAAGTTAATATTTGTGAGGTGTTCAGGCAGTGTTTATAACCTGTGCAAAAATCCAAAATTACCCTATTCTTGCATGATGAGACTGTGCAATATGGAATAAGATAGTAGATGGGGCCTTAGATCTCAGAAAACGGAAAACTGGGATAAAAAAAACCTCAGACGCTCCTTAACTAACACTTGGTTCAAGACAGCAATTTGGCTACTGTCTGCTTCACTAAGGAAAAAAAGGCACACTACTGGGTTTAATGCACTCCAATAAAGCTAAATAACATATCTGTGGGTTTACTTTTCTTAATTGCAAAAGTCTGGAGTTCAGGGAAACAGCATTAAGAACACTCATATGGGTCTTACATGGCTCCATTGTGTGCAATTCCCTACTTTGTTGTATTCTCTTGTATAACCTCAGGGGTATGAGTCATAAGATTCACATTTTTAGAGACATTTGGGGCACTTCTTTAGGACTTCAGGTCCCCTGAGCTTGGAAAAGTTCATGTGTACAAGCATGTAAAGTTATTCATTCTAGTTTGGTTTATTACCTTTCTCTTTCTGCATACAGTCAGTTGGAGCTATATAAATATTTAAGACTACCTATATAGAGATACAGACTCCATATAGGTCACTTATGTAGAGTTATTCTATTACCTAAAAAGCAGCTGGAGTGGAATTCAGACCTACTAAGCAAAAGAATATGTCAATGAGTCTTCTCTAAATATCTCTTCAAGCAAAAGGATGTCACATTTTGAAATGATTAAGCCCCTCAGCTGTGAGTAGGATCTCAGTGTTTTGATCCATCTGCTTAGGGTAATCTATGGGCTTTGTTTGGAGGTCATTTCACAGCATAAATCATTTTATCAGATATTTTAAAGGCTTCCTGTGTTTTGCAGAGTAGAAGAATAATCTCCAGCCTTGCCAACAAGACTAGATCATTTCAGCAAGTACCCTCAGAGCAGGACTTGGCTCTCTGGACTAAGAGCAGAGACAGATAGCCCATGCTCAGCCTTAATCAGAGCCCTGTGCTTCAGCAAGGTTCACGCCTCCCTCTGTCAGGTGATACATCCTGCTAACTGGCTGCAGAGCCCTGCATACATTTAGACATACATGTATGTCTAAATACTCACATGTGATGTGGTCACATATAAAAAAACATCTGAGCTTCTGTGGTACTGCAGGAAAAGTCCATAAAATCACAGAATTGTTTAGGTTGGAAAAGACCTTTAAGATCATTGGGTCCAGCCATCAGCAAAGCACTGCCAAGTCACCACCAAATCATGTCCCTCAGTGCCACATCTGCAAGTCTTTTAAATGCCTCCAGGACTGTGACTCATCCAAATGGCATCAGTTCAAATGGCATGTAGCAGCAGGACAGTCAAACTGAAATAGATACAGAGGGTGGTGACTTAGTGTTTGCTCTTGGTGCAACTCTGTTATGGAAGCATGGAGTTAATGACATCACTGCTTCCAACACCCTAGCTGCTATATTTGACCTGGAATAAAAAAGCCAAACAAACAATCAAAAAACAAACAAAAACTTAAACAAACAAACAAAACAAAAAAACAAGCCAAACGAACAAAAGAAAAAAAACAACAAAAACCAGCAAACCAACCCCTGCCCCCACCGCCCCAAAACAACCAAACAAATAAACAAAAACCCTAAGAGAAAAAATACATTATTACATGAAATTGCCTTTCCCAGTCTGATGTGCCTATCATATGTGTAAGAAGCCTGGCTACCTAGGTGGCACCCAAAGTAATTACTCTGCTAAGGGCACCTGTACTCTTCTGGTAATAAAACACTTATGCTGAGCATGAAATTCAGGAATACTAACTTAACCCCACTGCATCTCTTTACTTTACAAACTTTAACAAGTAAAGAAGACAGAACTATGCTTTCTTAAACATTTGAATTTTACAATATTTTCAAAAAAGTTCCTTTTCAGTTGCTTTTTGTGTGTTTTTATTTTGCTGCTTTCACTGTGTGATTTTGTTGGTTTGGTTTTTTTTTCCAAGTAAAATTACTGCTAATATCACACTGGTAAAAAGAATTAGATGCAATCAAGCACTAGATGGTTTAAAAAATAGATTTATGCTAAAATCACATCTTTTAAAATAAGCAATTCATTGCTCTAATCAGCTTTTCTTTCAGATTTTCTACCCCTTACCATTAAAATAAGCAGGATTATTAAAGTGCATAAGCTTAGTCATTAGCAGATTGCTAAAATGCTGCAGTGATTGACATCTGTCTTTTTCTATATTAGCAGCTTAATCTGCTGGTATGGCTTAACAGAACAAAAAGTAGATTGATTATTTGGTGAGCATTTAGCTGGAACAGGTAATTTAACCTGCTTGTATAATCAGAATACTGATATACTTTTAGAGATCACCCGATAGAAGAAAACAGTTCTGAAGGCTTTCAAATCATTGTGCCATCAGATTTAAAGCAAATATGTGAGGTGAAAGTCATGGTAAAAAGCCTGTCACTGGTTTTTTCCTAACCAATAACTGTAATTCATTGTGTATGTATCTACATAAAACACTTTGAAAGTGGATGTGAAATTTAGTTTTGTTCCATAAGTTTTCCAATTGCTCACATTCCAGGCAAAAGGAAAAATAAAATAAAAAAAAAAAAAAAAGACATTTAATTGAAGTTTAGCTTGCTTTCAGAGTGATCCCTTGGAGCTACTTTACTGTGCTTGTATTTTCAATTCCAACCAAAGTGACCTTACATTTTGTAAACAAGGCCTTTGAAGAAGGAAAGCTGTGTTTTCATGCTTGTTCACCACCAGCTGTGTTACCTTTCATCTTTTTTTTTTTTTTTATTACTAGAGGTTTTTCAAAGGAAAAAACAATAAAATTTTTATAATTAATAGTACACCCTGACCTGCATCTCATGGCTAAAATATTTAAATCAGCAGTGTTTCAGATGGAAGTGAACAATGCTGCAGTAAATTAGAAGCAACAAATCTTTTCAAAAAGACTGTAAACCCTTTCACAAAAAAAAAAAAAAAAAAAAAGGCATGATAAAGACGTTTGAGCCCTGAGTGCTCCTCAAGCCAAAATATACATAATATTCATAACACTCTTAAAACACCTTTAAATGGAACTTAATTTAGAAGTAGTAAAAGCTCCTTCCATTAATATTCCCTGTTTCGTCCAACAACTGCAAATGCCTAGGAAGTATTGGTTGATTAAACTTTAGGCAACTCTCAGTATACTGCACTGATATAAATTGAGGTGATGAGCACAGGGCTACATTCAGGCTGAATATAGTGGGCACAGCTACCATGTTTTTAAGACTTAAATGCTGATGTATAATCTAAACCTCTTCCCCCAAATGCATTAGCTTAAGCTTAAAAAAAGAAAAAAGAAAACAAAAAAAGGGTTTCAAATAATGAGGAGTTTCCTTCACATTTGGAGAAACTGAAAATACAAGCATGGTATATTGCCACAACTGTGGCAGTTTATGGATACTTAAACTACGTATACTTTGAAATATTCTATTCAAGGAAAAAAAACCAATATTTAATTTCTGAAGAATTAAGGTTAACAAAGTTCCAATAATGCCACTGTTCCATCCACAGCTGGTACTACAAGCAGATCACTAAGAAAATCAAGTCATTGCCATAAATCCTCACATTTAAAGAGAGCTGGGAAATAATAGTCACATATAAGGCAGTAATTTGACATGTTTTCTTATTTAATTTTTCTTTTTCAAATCAAGTATTATCAAAGTGATAAATACAGTTGATGATGCCTACCTAGGTCATTCCCTGATCTGGAATAGCTTTAAACCAAAAAAGAGTATGTTTAGATTGGATATTAGGAAGAAATTCCTGATTTTGAGGGTGGTGAGGCACTGGAACCGGTCCAGAGTAGCTTTGATGATGCCCCATCCCTGGAACCATTCAAGGCCCTGAGCACCCCATCTAGTGGAAGGTGTTCCTGCCCGTGGCAGGGGAGTTGAAATTAGATGATCTTTAAGGTCACTTCCAACCCAAAACATTCTTTAATTCTATGATTCTGTTTTAAGCATCAAAGTCCATTTAGATAAAAAAGTGAAAGGAAATGAAGTGAAGCCACTAGGCACTTATTTGTATTTATTAAATGAGAGTAAAATTAATAAACTTTAAATTAATTAATCCTTGGACTGTACATGCTTGGACCCCAAGATGCTTGTATCCAAGAGTTTTTTAAATAATTCTACTGAAGAAACTGCCACAATGTGAAATATAAGATTTGCCTCTTTCCCAAGTAAATTCATGTAGGAAACTAAAGATGACTAAAGATGCCATTTGTCATATTAATGAAATACTCCTTTTAAAAAATCTATATTCACCAGCCTATTGTGCTGGTGAATAATTTATACGGACAATAGTGCTCTCTGAAAAAGAATTCTCATTAGCATTGCAAAGGAAAGGTAGTATATGATCATCCTGACCACATACCCTATTGTGATGCTAAGAGCACTTTATTGTATGAATGAAAGACTTTTCTGCCTAACTACAGTTATGCAACAGTAATAAAGTATTGCTATTTAGGAAAAGAAAATACATTCCTCCTTCTCCTGCAGGTTTAGGTATCTCGGCTACATGTTCTGTCACATTTACAGGTTCAGGCTGCATGTGCTTGAATGGTGACACAAGCGCCAAAGATAGGAAAATAGAATCATTGCTTAAACTGGAAAGGTCCTCTGGAAATCATCTGATCAACCTCTCTCCAAAACCAAACAGGTCTTCCTGAAAACCTAGAGGTGTCCAAGGTCGTGTTGGATAGGGTTCTTAGCAACCTTGACTAGAGGAAGGTGTCCCTGCCCATGGCATGGGGGTGGGAACTAGATGATATTTAAGGTCTCTTCCAACCTAAACCATTCTATGATTTGGATTCTATGATTTTGAGTCTATGATTCTTTCAACGTTGGATCTCAGTTTGAAATAAGATTGTGTTATTAGAGCTTTGGCCAGTGAAGTGCTGAGTGTGTCCCAGAATTGAGGTTTTGCAGCTGTGTAATCAATGCTAAAAGAGACAAACTTTTAAAGGCAAAATCTGAAGCAATATTTATAATTGCACTTCTAAATGTTTAAAAAAAAAAAAAACAAAACAAAACAAAACAAAAAACCCCACAAAAAACAAACAAACAAAAAACCCACAAACCAAACAAACAAAAAACCCAAACAAAACTGACAACAAAAAGGACTTTTTAGTTAAGTGTCTAATTTGAGGAAAACATGACCAGATCTCAAAATGATATTTCTACATATTATGCTTTAGCAGAAATTGATATCAGTCTGGTGATCAACAATATTATGTTCTACATTTTATAATTGGATACTTTTTGTGAAATCAGATATCGTAAAAAAAAAACAGCTGAAGGAGTTGGCTGTGGACAAAAAACTAAGGTATCTTTTGATTGTTTAGTAAGTTGTGTCATCCAATTTTACTTTTTTTGCTTTCTTTTCTGCTCCAGTGTTGTTGATCCCCAGGGCTGCTGGAAAAGACACCACTGATTAAATACCTGATTCTTGTGGTATCTTACATTTGAGGTTTATGTTAGAACAGGATAGTGCTGAACAGTGAAACTTAAAGATTGCTGTGCACCCTTCAAAGAAAATACATCACATTTTATTGGGGTCAACATTATGAAGGCTATTAACAAGCAGTGTCTATGGATTATTTTTTACAGGGCCTTGTGAAGCAGCAGTATGGGCCTTGATAAAAGAAAATGCTATTGCTGGACAAGGGAAATCCCTTCATATTGTTGATCTGGGAAGGGAAATCTTGTATAACTAGAGTGTTTTCTCCAAAGGCTTTATAGTTAGTTGAACATTACTCCGTGCTATTTTTTTTTAACTCAAGCCATCTGAATGAGCTCCCAGACATGAAAAAGAAAAGGGTTGTGGAGTTCAGAAAGGAAGTATGTGAACAAGATAAAGCTGCCTACTTTGGCCAGCCATTGCAGCCATTGCAGCTGTGAGTACACCTTCATGGCTAGTCATGTTCAAAGTGTCTTTTTTCTTTTAAATCACAAGTCTCATTAACTGAGATAATATTAACTGTGCCTCAGCTGTTATACAAACCATCTATTTATTTCTCATCACAGTTAATATAAGCTGCTCCTTTTGAAAAAAAAAAAAATGTGCACAATGTATTCCTAATTTCCAAGATAAGGTTTACATTTAAAGTCATAGTTTTTTGTTTTCTTGTTCTTTCACTTTAATATTGCTTTTCAATTGTTAACATTACAATTTCATTTGATTATGTGGGTCAGAAATGTAAACCACTGTACTATTGATGTACTAGTGCTTTTCAGTGATCTGCACAATAGGCCCCACAATATGGAGTTCTTGTTATTTTAGACTGAGAAATGGTCTTGGGTTGTGACATCAGTCTGTTGAATTGGAGGCGCTTTTAGATTAGTTTTAGAACTGCCTTTAGATTTAGTACTTTGAAAGTGTTTCATATATTGTTAAGCCTTCCTGAGTATAATAGCTGTTTTGTCCACAGTTTCCAAACACCAGGTTTTCAGGAAACATGTAATCTTATCAGATTTTGTCAGACAAATAGATTTAGATCTTGTCAATACTTAGACTTAAAAAGAAAGCCTGATGATGATGCAGATGCACACTTGAGGCAATGACAATTTCCTAATTTCCTAGGCTTATGGTAATGTCACTGGAGTTTTTTTGCCACTGGAAACATACACTATTTATTCAATTTTTTGCTTCATCAACTTAATTTTATAAGATTTCCAGAAAATCAATTGTCATTTTGTACTTTGTATCCTACTAGCAAATAACATTCTCCCAATTTTGAATAAAATATTACAAGAGAATATTTTTGTAGATTTTTTTAGAATATGATATTGTGGTGGTAGCTTCTTTCTTAGAAACTGTGAATAAGATTTAATATCTGACTTACACTACACCAAGATATTAATGCATTTCAACAAGTCAGAAACAAAGCCTGGCTATTTTAGAAACAAGGCCTTGACTCTATTTTGTGAGTTCCATACAATTTCTGATTATTTTCTACTTGAAATGAAGACAAACTAATATTATCCTGCCTGATGTAGAACTGATCTTTGTCACAGATGTATGGAGGAACATCCTAGAAGTTACAGAAATGTAGACTCTGCTCAACCAGGAAAAGCAGAGACTCCAGTAAACTTTTTTGGGAGAGAGGGGGCAATGGTACTAACACTCACATTTTATGAATTCAGTTATAGTCACATTTTATGTCTGAATAGGTAATTATTTGCGGTCTCTTGATTCATGAACTATTCAGACTTAGAATGCATTCTTGTAGATGGTCATAGATTGGCTGCTCGTTCTGTATTTTCCCAGCCTGTGTGGATACAACAATCTGTCAACTATTTTCCTCACAAGATCCCGCAAAAAGTCCTTAGAGCCCAAAGTTCTAGAAAGGTGAGATAAAATCATAAGGACCAGGATGCAAGAATGTTCGGCACTGCTTATGTTCTCATGTGTTATGCAGTCCTTAAATCCCAATTTTGTGGCTGAACAGTCCTTTAACTGTTCTCATGCCTATAATGTCAGGTAATGCTCTTCTTTGACACTAAACTAGAAGATGGGATAGAAATCCTCGCAGAGGTTAAGAGTTAGTGTGGGATTCCACTTTCCACACAGACCAAGGTTTCACCAAGAGCAGGGATCAAAGCTCAAGAAATACTTAACTCTCATCTGAGTTCACTGTTTATTGTCCTGAGGTAATTAGGTAATGTCTGTTAAGAAACATTACTTTTTCCTCACTTTAACATTACGAACAAAAGAAAACTTAAAATATTTTAGTATTGTCTGCTTGAAATGCTGAATTCAAGGAAAAGTTGTAATATTAGATAAAGTAACGACTGCAAGTGTTCAAACTGTATTAGAAAAGTTTGCAATGGATCTCTTTATACAATACAGAATATCTGCAGTGATCATATTTCAAATCAAAATTCACCTATAAACTGGAATGAAGCATATTAGACTAATATTGAGTTAATAAATAAAAATTTCCCTACACTTCTGTGAAAGGCTCAGGGGAAATCTCAAGAAATTTTCTTTCTCTTGCCCTTGAGATTTTTTCTCCTGATAAAATGTCATTGAGTTGTCTGTTACCATAATAGGGTCTTGACAAGGAGTTGAGAGGTTTTCCTTCATTTCAGCAGAGGGCTCCAGAATATACATAGACTAGGGAATTTCTGTCTTCATCACCTCCACAGTGCAATGGAGTGGTTAAATTCCCTGCTGCAAGCTAATTACACTTCTCTATTGCACAGAACCTTTGTCTTCCCATAATTAATTATAAGTAAGAAAAAAAAATGCCCTTTTGTTGCTTTTAATGAATTAATCCTTCATGAAAATCATTTCTGTGACATAATAACAAAAGGACATTTGTTCACTGTCCTCATCACCACACATATTACAGTACATAAATGGCTTCGTGTAGGGAGTCTCTTTGTCTCTTCTGTCCAAGAACATACTTTATTGCAGACATGTCACGGGAGTATTAATACCCCCAATTGCTGTACAGGCAGATAAGACTGTCTAGATCATTATAACAAAAAAACTACAGAGGAAAGAGTCTAATGTTTTGATAGTAATTCTCTGTCTAAAATCAAAGGAATAGTTCTATTAAATGGATTTTTCTTCAGACATAAAAAGCCCATATTGCATTACTTAATCTAGTCATTTGAAACATAGCTTAGATAAATCTATTTGACTAAATGAAGAAAGCCAATCTCTGTTTGATTGCTCATCCAAGGTGAAGGAAAGGAATCCATTATGTCACAAGACTGAGTAACTTAAGACTGTATTTTGTAAGATTAATGTATACTATGTCTAATGTCTATTTAACTGGGTTGCACTGAAGGGCCCGAATACAGCTAGAATATTTGGCGTTTTGATAAAGCTGACATAAGATGAAATTCTCTAATATTATACACAGTAGATGCTTTTCTTTAATTCTTCATGGAAAATTTATGGGTGGCTAAAACGTAGTAGACAAATGTTTATATTACCAATGAGCTTCCACCAGCTTTAATATGCTTTCTAGCAGGTAAAATCATAGAATCATAGGATGATTTGGTTTGAAAGTGACCTTAAAGATCATCTAGTTCCAAGACCCCCACATGGAAAGCAACACCTTTCACTGGACTTGGTAATTCAGAACTCCATCAAGCCTGGCCTTGACCACTTCCAGGGATGGGGCAACTACAACTTCTCTGGGCAGCTTGTGCCAGTGTCTCACCAACCTCACAGTAAAGAATTTCTTCCTAATATCTAATGTAAATCTATCCTCTTTCTCTTTAAAAACCTTACCCCTTATCCTATCACTATAGTGAAGGTTTTTTTAAGGATGGGTGCTATGTTACCTATCCAAATGGATCTATGGCAGCAGTAGCATGCAGCTGGTGTATCACTCAATATGGAAGTGAACACCACAACACTAGTGATAATGGGAGAATCTAAAAGATTAATCATTCGAAACTCTTTCAGTAAAATAACATCTGTTGCTACACCAGATCTAGCAGGCATTGAAAACTTGTGTTCACAACTCTGATTTTATGACAAAATGTTGGTTCACACAACATTTGTCTTGCCCCATGACATTTTCTCTTGCATTTTTTTATCTTCTCTCAAGAATTTTATAAAATTTATTGAATTTTAATTTTCTTAGACTTACTGTTTTATGAAAAAAGTGATATAACTGAAAAGTGGTATGAATTGTTGAACATTGTGATATATATTTTGTATGAAAATACAGAACTCATGCCACTGGGAGAAATATTGTATTTAAAACCCTGTATAATAAGAAGTTCACACATTTTATCTACATCCCTTTCATAATTTTCAAGAGTTGTCCCTTACCTTTTGAGATAATTAAATACTTTTCCTAGTCACTGAGGCTATTGCATTCCCCTTTCACTAGTAATAAATTAAATACATTGAAGTTCTACCATTAATAATCTCTTCTATGACAGGAGCCTTCCCATATATCTTTAGCTATCTGTTTTAAGATAGCTGCCCAGACTCACTCATTACTCAATAGAAAGAAATAACACAACCTATTCCATCAGTTGTAAACTTAAGCTGAGATGAAGCAGCCTCTCCAAGAATCATCTTTCTATAAAAACTCTACAGGAGGCCAAGACTACAACTTTCTTTAGGTCCCTCACCAAATATTAAGAAATGTTACATTGTCCATTTCACATATA
Organism: Xenops minutus; assembly: GCA_035221455.1. NCBI lineage: Eukaryota > Metazoa > Chordata > Aves > Passeriformes > Furnariidae > Xenops > Xenops minutus. Next base: position 32,029,699 of record JAWWEE010000001.1, on the reverse strand, counting down.
ACAACCAAAAATTTTACTCTCTTTCTGCAGAAATCTTACTAACACCCAGCAAGACACACAGGCTTCTGGTAAGAAATGCAGGATTGGTGCTTGCACTTGGGTTTAGTCACAAGCTTTTGTGAATAGTTCCAACAGCTAATCCAGAGCACGTGTCTCTATTTGTTAAAGAGGTCCCTGCTCACTGCAGAGGGAGTGGGACAGTATGACCCTTGAAGGTCCCTTCCAACCTAAACCTTTCTGTGATTCTGACATTTCAGATTCAAAAGAGCAGTGTATTTCCAGTTAGTGTCATTGTTTTTTGCTCCTTTGCATCCAGTCATTTTAATTCCTTTATTTCTTCAACACCAAGATTTTTTCAACATCATTTATCTTACCTGGTTTATGTATTTATTCTATTAACTGACCAGAAATCGATTATTGTGTTCTGTAATTCTCATTGTCTTATAGAAATGTCCATCATCAACAGGGTATTTTATTTTATTATTTGCCATCTAAGGGTCATGTATATTAACACAGAATGGAAAGCACTGCTAAAACATCTTCCTGCAGAGATGTGTTATTTCCATCCACAAACTATGGAAGAGCTGAACAAACAGTAAGCATAAATTCAACTTCTCTTTGGCTATTTGGTGTGGAAGTCAAGCTTAAAGAAGAGCAATACTTAGGCAGACACTACAAAGACCAATAACCTTAGTACCTTTGACTCCAGGAAGTCCTTCGTCTTCAGGCTGTAACCACTCAACAACCCCCTAGCACAGGAATTAAAATAGTGGATTCTGAAAAAGAAAAGAGGTGAAAAGTCATAAATAAATTAGGATGAAACACTGTGATGGACTTGATGTTATTAGGGGTCATTTACAACCTTAACGGTTTTATGATTCTATGCTTCCATGGAGGGCTCTGCTGTTGACTTCCAATACAACAGAAATGAAAGGCCCCAGAAGCTTTTGTGTGTGTTTGTCCACCTGTACTGCCAATTCATATTGGTAAGTGTCCGCTAACATAATAAACACATGATCCTGCCTATGCTTGTGTACAAATACTTGTACTTTTTGGAAGAAACTGTGGAATTCCTAAGAAAGTCAGACACAAAAGTAAAGCAAAGTTAAAATTTAAGGATGGAATGAAACCTAAAACTAAAGTGCAGCTGCTGTTTAGGTTAGCACATATATCCCTACACTTCACATCAGCTTACTCTGTACAAACTCCACATGTGGTTGCCCTTGCATCAACTGCCAGTCATGTCAAACAGTCCAAAAAGTAGTATGTCTGACTTGGTAAAAGATGGGTAGAATCTATTTTCCAGTAAGGTTTTTGAAGGAGGTTAAAGCTGAAAGAAGAAAGCAAAGGCTGGGCTAAAAGCTTGTTTCTTTGGACCTGAGGTTAAACCCCAAGATTAAATGCAGTGGAAAGAGATTAAAGAAATAAGGATAGATGCAGCAGAGGTCAAAAGCTATGAATGGGTGGAAACATTATATAGGAAAGAGCTGAAGTTAAAAAGGACTTAAATGTTTCAGCCAAGATTGGGGGGCAGAATAAAATATGGATAAGTGTCAAGGGGAAGTTTATACAAATACTTCTATTTTTTAACAGAGCAAACATCTGGAAAACATGGGAAAATATGTAAAAATATTTTAAAGGTTGTGCATATTCTTCAGAACTGTAACGGAAAAGCCCTTCCATAACTGTAGTAATTTTTAAAATGTGATTTTATTCTTCTCCTATAACAGTCTTAGACAATCACATTGGTTAAACTACTGCCCCACAGCAATGGAAAATACTTCTGAATTTTTAATTAATCTTGTCACACATTTTGGTAGGAAGTGTGGACATAAAATTTTTCTCTTTGAAGTCAGTCAGATTTTTCTTTGACCATCTTTTTCAGGGGGAACAAGATCAGGCACAATTATCAATATTTTCAAGTGCAGACTCTAATTTAAGCTAAATATGGGCAGCCCAGTTTGGCTGCACAGCTTGAGATGCCTGGGGCTTAATTTTCATAATCAAAGCATATTCACAGCATTCCTGTACAAAGCAAAGTTGGCCTCTCCCTAGCTGGGTGGTCATTTTATTAAAACATTGAGTTTATAAGTTCTTGTGAACATATTTCTGGCTGGCTGAAACTTAGAAAAAGCATCTATTCATAGTTTATTGCTAAAAGGAATTTATTGTTAGCTTTCAAGGGAAACACCCATATTCTTGGATTCTTAGGATCGGAGGTTTTGTCTTTCTCTTTCTATATTCCCAAAGAAAATAATGCATGTGTTCATTGTTTTGTCAGTAAAAGATTTATAATGCCTTTAACTATTCATTTCCTTGCCATAAAGTGCATAGGTTTTGTAAATGATGTGAGAGTGACAATACTGTAGTTTCCTTGGCAACTTTAACTGGTTTTCAAAACAGTGCTTTTCATGTTTGGAATAAGGATTGATTTGTACGATCTGGCAGGAGAAGAAAAAAAAAAAAAAGAAAAATGTAAAGAAAGAAGGAAAGAAAGTAAAAAGAAACCACTTGAGGGAAAAAAATGGTAACTGAAAAGGCTGCAAATCAGCCTTCCACCACAGTCATCTATGTGGAATGAAATCTAAAGTGCTCAAACTTAAAGAAGAATGCATCTGAAACTGTCACGTTTTTTATTTGCTTTGCTTGAAGTCTAGCTAAACTAGCTTTTTAGCTTGAACTCAGTTTGGCCTTCTTCTTCCTAAACTTGGCTCACTCTGAATTTGAAAATCTGGCTCATGTTTCAACACTAAGGAGATGCATATCTAGGCAACCTTTTTTCCAGGCTTTGATGATTTCTTTTTCTTTTTTTCAAGTTTCAGAATCAAACAGACTTAATACCTCTGCATCGCAAAAGGGGAAGTCAGGTAAGGTGAGTACAGGATCAGGCCCTGAACTAAATATCCTAATTTCTAAGCCATTTTCTAGGTGCTGACTGGAAAATGAGATGTTGTGTTAGTCAGTATGATCCTTAGTCTTGAGAGTAAGAAATCACAATGTTTCTTTTGATGAGGAAGGTGTCTGTGAAAAGTTCATTTCTTTAACCAACTTTTTTATACAATCTTCCCCCCACAAAATTTCAATAATTGGAAAAATAATATGTGTTCTATGTTTGACATCTTCATACAACTCAATGTTGTTTCCTCTGTCCTGCTTTTTTAAAAAATTCCTCAGCTACCAATTACGTAATAGAGAGAAAGAACATCATGGAAATAATATCATTCCAGTGGTGTGGAGGGGTTATGCATGTTGAAGTCATTCCTTTAGCTCCTGCTTTCTGTTTATCATTAGCCACGGCCTTATAAAAATGCTCAGTTTTGGAAGGTGCTTTCACTAATCTGAAACCTGATTCTTATTTAATGTAGTCATTCAGAGCTATGAGTATCAAGCAACAAGAACACAGAAAGCTGTAATGCTATTGTATGTAGGAAAACTGCAGATGTCATCATTTACCCACTCAGTCTTTGGATTGTGTAGTGATGAGCAGAAAACAGAATCAAAGCTGGATGGAGGATTGTGATTTGTAGGGAGCTTGTATATATGAGCTGTAGTTATGTGGGCTGACCCTTCATAGGACCTTGTGAGGTAGAAATCCCTATATAGACAATACAAAGGCATACAGAAAACCACCAAAACAAAAAACCCCACACAAACAAAAAAACCCCAACAAACAAACAAAAAAAAACAAAACAAAAAGAAGAAACAATCATAGAAATTTGTACCCTATGTGGTATTCTATCCTATCCATGTAATTCACTGAACTAGGCATCAAAATTTTGCTAAAAAAGATCATAGAACATCTTGAATTGGAGATGAATCACAAGAATCAAGTCCAACTCCTGGCCCTGCACAGGCCAACCCCCAAAATCACACCATGTGTTTGAGAGTGTTTTCCAAACACTTCTTGAACTCCAGCAGTCTTGGTACCATGACCATTTCACTGGGGAGCCTGTTCCAGTGCACAACCACCCTCGGGCTGAAGAACCTTTTCCTAATACCCAAGCCGAACTTCCTCTGACAGTTTCATGTCATTCTCTCGGGTCTTGTCCCTGGTCACCGCACCGAAGAGCTCCATGCCTATCCCTGCACTTCCCCTCATGAGGAAGCTGTAGACCATGATGAGGTCACCCCTCAGCCTCCTCTTCTCCAGGCTGAACAGACCTAGTGGCCTCAGCTGCGCCTTATACTTCTTTCCTCTAGACCCTTCATCATGTTCATAGCACTCCTCTGAATGATCTCCAATAGATTTATATCTTATATTGTGTTGCCCAAAGCTGCACACAGTAAGATGACATCACTTCTTACTGACATCAGATTTGGAATTCTTCTGCCATATTAGACACCTGTGATTCACACTCATAACACTCCAGGTTTAAGCCTTAACTTAATTTACATTTAGGACATTTAAGTTTGTTTACCAAACTTTAGAAAAGCCTTTAGTTCATTATTATCTCGAATTCACATCTGGAACCCTGCTATGCTTTCTCTGAGAGAATTTATTTTAATTTAGGGAGAAAAATAAGACATTTTGGCAAAACATTTTACAGGGATAGAATATAATCAAGGAACAGAAATATGTCACCAAAACACCAAGCACAAAGACCCAGTTCACAAAAGCACCCATGGCAAAGTAATAATTACACTAGCTTTAGTAAAACACAGCTTATTCATTTTAAGCTACCCACAAGAGAAATAAAAGAGTAAAAGAAGAAAAGAAATTAAAATTGTAAAGAAAGAAGGAAGAAATAGAGGAGGAGAGAGAGGAGAGAAAAGCAGTTACCACCAAGATTCAGTGGATCACATGGTGGCAACCAGAAGAGAAAGCCTCAACTTGAAGTGGAGACCCTGTATGCCTCTATTATATGGTTTGGCCATCGTTTCACTGACCAGTCGGTGTCCCTCTAGCCACAGTAAGGGGTGCCACAGCCAACCAAGGTCTCCAGAGGGTGTGGTACTAGGCAGGCCTTATTGATTGACAGATGCCCCATGCAGCTTCCATGCCATGAACTTTCCAACCCTAGAGCCCATGCTGGGTGCATGCCTTATCACATGGAGAAGCCTGGCCATGTGTCTGCAGGCCCAGGCCTTCCCCTCCCACACACACTCACAGTGAGTTGCCTCTGATCCCAATGAATAGATAATTCAGTGAGATTTGGATCCAGTATTTCACAATACGTTTTGAGATGAAAGAGCCAGAAGAATTCGGATATACAGCAACACTCCTGCAGACGTGATGGTCTTTGTTTTCTGGAATTAAGATATTTTTAGTAAAGCACAACCTTTTAAAGTCTCCTTCTCTCAGAGTAATATCCTACATATCACCTGTATCTTCTCCAACATTTGACTGATGACAATAGGAATCTATCACTGCTACCAAGCAGAGGGAAAATAATGATGACTAAACAATACAGGGACTTTTTTTGGCAGGTACCTGTTCTATTAAGTAAGGAATGGTATCAGAATGGTATCAGAGTCTTCATGCATGTGCATGAACTCTTCATACTCAGAAAAAGAATAGTGTTGAAAATTAGCCTCATCTAAGAGCAACACTGCTTAGATTCTTATCAAGTGGGTTTGATGGTTGCTTTTCTTTTTCTTAAATCTCTGAAAGATTGTGTCCATTTACTAGTGAGTAACCGCTTGTTCTGTGGCATTCATCTCTCCTTGCTTTTCTGCATGTAACTGTCTAAATGACCCATCACTATACAGGTCCTGCTCCCACTGGCTACTCTTGTGGGGGGTATTCTTCCATATCCTTATATCACCATAGAATTCCACAGCAAGTATGCATATGCTGTCTTCACATTCACACATAGATGCAGGTACATAAGCAGAAACTGACTATCATGTATACTGAGCATCCTTTACTATGAGGAAAATGTAAGTAGGTCATAAAGTGATCTGGATTACGTCTCCATCCACCTTTAGGCTCACACTTTCATACCAAAGTGTAGAAACCCCGTATTCATATTAAAAGTCTTCAAGAGTTCTTGCAGCTCCATACCCTTGTGAACATTTAAACGTATCTATAGATAATTTAAAATTAGAAATAAAAATGTTTTTACAAACCCTGCAAGCCTGCGTAGTTCATTGCATTCTCTTATGTATTTGTTCCTCATTATGTTTTTTCTGCATAAAATAAAATACAGGAATATATGCATGTTTTTGTACACTTATTCTAACAAGTGTGGTATTTCCCAGCTAGCTTTCTACTAGAAAAGAAATGAAAGCTCAAGCATAAAGCCAGTACTTCTTATTTCTGTAGGAGATTCGTGTTCATTTGATTAAAAAAAAACAAAACAAAAAAAACAAAAAAACAAAAGGTGTCACACAATTAAGAAAATTATAGAGTTTACTGTCTATGTGCTCAGAAACAGAGAAGTAACATATTTGTGCTTTTCAAGGCATTCCAGCACTTTTGAGTCAGTGTTACATATTCTAATTACATGTAATAAATAGATAGTGGAATAGAGCAGCATGGGGTTTGAGAGTCTGAGTCCTCGTACAGCACAGCAATGCTCATAAAGAGACTTTTTAGTAACAGAGTAGACAATTAGGTATGATATCAGAGATGTTGCAGTTTTAGCATATGTTCAACACCATTGCTTTGAAGGGAGCAGTTAAATCACTAGAGAGCTACAGTGGCTCTGATATGATAAAGCTCAAATTGTTCTGCTCTATTCTTCCAATTATCTTGTAGGTAAAAGAAAAAGATTGTATAAGCTCATAATATATGAATCTGCAGCTCTTTCCACTGTGGCTACTGATATAAAGTGTTTCCTCTGTAAGAATGGGAAGATCTGATTTTATGGCTATTTATGGTCCCTAAGCATGTGCATAAATGGCTAATCCAGCTGCCAGGCAGTAAAGAGTCAAAGTGTTTGAGAGTTCCCTTAAAGTGCCTGATCTAATGCTAGGGTGACTCCTCTGGTTATACTGGTTATTCCTGTGAGCTATTAAACTAATATCAGTGGTGTCCATACTGTTGTCCATGAGGAAATGATTAATGCTGACTTGCTGGCCTGACAAGCTGCCAACCAAATGACCTTCCACACACAACACCACTCCACACATGTTGAGGGTGAAGGCACAAAAGGCATCTATTCAACTGGGTCTTGGGTTTATATAGGGCTCCAAGGGAAGGTTCTGGAACTCGGATGCAATTAGATAGGAACAGGGGCAGAGTGTGTAACCAGGTAACAGAACAACCATTCAGGGCCGACTCGCCAAAGGCAGGAAAATGAACCATTAGGGAAAGAGGGTCCAGGGCAAAGGCAGGAAACTGTGAAAGGGAAGAAGACAACATGGAGGGGAACCAGGGATAAAACAACAAGGGAGCCGTCATGTTAGGGATCAACCTGAGGGGTGCACATAGGGAAGTAACCATGGGGAAAACCATAAACTGGGGAGGTTCCGCTTTCTAGGAACGATCGTATACTCGCAAGTTGATCCTTTTACGAGCTAAGTAAAAGGGATCAAGAAATGTCCATAAGCAATTAAAGTTAAGCCCTTTCCTCAAGCCTCTGCCATGAATGTCCAATGGTCCACACTCTCTGCTCGATCCTCGGCCTCTCCGTCCTAGTAAGTCCACTTTTGAAAGTTTCTTTTCCACATCTCATAGCTATCGTGTTCTCCCACACTGGCCCTCAGTGTCTCCCCTTGGTTAGCACATGGTGTTTGAAATCATTAAGGACTGAGTTGTTAAGGCATGTTTTATGGAGCTAATACAACACGTAGGGAATGACTCTCAGCTGTGCTCCTGCTGTTTGACAGCAGTGGTGCTGAGTAATGCAGTAGGGAAGCAGGGTCTTGAAATGCATAAAACTTGATCTGCAATTGTGAAAGGTCTAGTTTTCCACTAAACTGTGCTTTGCTTGAGGGTTTGGGGAGTTATTTAGTCTATAGTGTGTTTGATTCCCTCTTTCTTACCTTAAATCAGATACTTTACCTGGTTCCAGTGGGTAAAAGTAAGAGGTAAGAAGGACTTATGTCCCCGTCTAAGGTGTGATGGTTCTGTTCTCCCAGTTATAATAACCTCTGGGCACCCATAAACTGCACTTGAATTCAAAAGCTGAAACAAGGGACTGAAGCATCAGCTTACACTGATCTCATGTTTCGTCTCTTGTTTGCTCCTCCAGACAACAAAACCCACTTGTCCCCTGCTCAACATCTGCCTTAGGAGAAAGAAGTGGAGGATCCGTGCTCACGGTTTTTTAGCAAAACAACTGGTTTTTTTTTTTTTTTTTTTAATATGGTAGTTTATTTAAGAGAGTTGGAAAGCTCATTATTTCATTCTAACAGTATCTGTCTTGAGAAAAGGTTCTTATGTAGTTTGTACTGCTTGGCTGGGTGCATGTTGGGTGCTTGGAAGCAAATACTTAGTAAATGAGCCTGTGGTCTTTCTGTATTCTATTTTTTGGGGAATATTTTTTCTGGCCATAGGGCAGGGGTGAAGAATGAATGCAGTCTCATGGAGACAGATAAGATACGCATCTCAAAGGAGGGCTCCCAGTCTTTGTTCTCTCTGTCCCTCTTCCTATTCCTTCCTTTATATATCCTAATGCAGGTGTGGTTAGCAATTGCCAAATGCCTGACTACCTTTATCATGCTGTACCAAGCCCAGGAGCACAGATTTTTAGATGTAGTTATTAAAATGTCAATTCTATATACCTGAATCTTATTTCCATAGAACATGAGAATGTTGATAAGGAACTTGCAAAATTCCAGAGTTCCTATGCAGATTAGCTTCATGTTCTATAGAACTATTGACATTTGTTTTTAAGTTAAAAGTATTTCTTTACATTAATTACAAAACAATAGCAATTGAAAGCAAAATCAAAACCAATCACCCAAGCCAACCAATTGAATAAAGCTTCTGAAGGATATTTGAAGCCCACTATTTGGCTAATAAATATAAATCCAGGCAACCTTAGGAGCCACAGTCTCTTTTGTGGGGCAGAACTTGAATTTCTGTGAGAAAAGTAATAGCATGAAGATTTAATCACTTTATTCACAGAGGGCAGTTGTCAGTCTGCAGGTATATTGCATATTTTACTCTTCTGAAGTCATGAGAACAGTCATTTATAATATCTATTTCTTCCTGAGGCACAGCTCGCTGAGCAAAGACCATTATCAATGTCCAAGTCAGGAAGTAATTGCATTTCTGAATCTGATCAAGTATTATCCTCAAATGACATGTTTAAAAGGTATCATATTTTGTGTTTACAAACTCTCTTATTGTATATTCTACGCCTCTTCTGTATTTGTCTTCTGAGTTCAGTGATAGGATCATAATTATACTTGGCAAAACAGTTTTAATTATGGTAATATAATTTTTTTTTGTGCCTGTTTTGTTTAGGGTTTTAAGAACACCTCAAATGTAATTATTTTCAAATACCATTTTCACCATTTCTCTTCCTTCTCTCTGTATTACCAGGAACAATAAAATAAAAATAGATTTTACATTTCATATCAGTTAGTCTGTCCACTTTTTTACGTGTTCATTAATTTCCCATTTACATTTATTGGTTATTTTTAAAATGGTTTTGCAGTAATAAATACAACTTTCCTATGGCACTATCATGGTATGATATAGGATAGACAAGACAAGACTTTTTCTAAAATGTGGAAGATGTATTGAAAACTTTTCTCTTATATACACTATGAAAAAACCTGCAAGTTTCTTCAGCTTCAAAAGAAGTTTTTTCTCAGAATTACAACTTAAAGTTGTAATTTGGCTTTTCAAAGACATTGTATGAAATACTCTGTGACCTCTGAGAGAAACTGTTCTCCCAGGTCATTTAGAAAAATATTCTCAGAAGGAAATTTTCTGGTGTCTACAAATAAATGAATTTACAGAGCAGTTTTTCTCTTAATGAGGCCCCAGCCCCTATGCAAATTCCTATTTCATAAAACTCATGGGAACTTAGTAAGTCTGGAACCTTTTTGTCTATGTCAAATTTCTTTCAGAATAATCACTAGGTTAAAATTATTTTTTTTTCCTTGGAAATGCATAAAACATACCCCTTCCACAAACACAATCATAGAGTGATTACAGAAGCTTTCTTTCCTGAAGAAATCCATGCTAAAACATAATCGGAGAAAATGCGTAAGTAGCAATTATATGTAATGAATAGAAAAGGCAAAGAACTTGATAGCAATAAGTACAAATCATCAGTTAGGAAATGCAGGTAATTGAAATTGTAATCAGGAGTCAAGTATTCCTTCAGAATTTGAATTAAATCCTGAATTGTTGATTTTTATTCTAAAGTAATTTAAATAGACTTTGTGACATAAAGTACCATGCTCACCAGTAGCACAAATTTTCAGACCATAAATCTGGAGATTTAAAATTGTAATGACTCTATAGTATATTTGTACTATTTTCTGGTCCAATTATTACCCTTTTCAAGAGAACAAATTAATATTTTGTTACCCTTTTGCATTGCAATCCTCTCTAGAATTAGGTGCCAAATTTAAATCCCTTGTATATTTTGCAGGGGGTAATGTGCATGTGTGCAAAGCAGACCTTTTCAGGGCTCTTTAAGTTGAGTTGTGCACTGTTCATAGTCCTCCACCCTCTCTGATTTGAGAGAGAGATCTAAATGAAGAAGAAGAAAAGCAATCAACACATAATGTAACACAAAGGTTAAATCACTGCAGCGTGGAGATGTGGTATTATCTGAATGTCAAATCTGCTTGGTGAATAAAGAGTGTCATGCCATTTCCTAATCCCACTACAAAATTCCGTGATTTGACAGGAGAAAATGCTTTGGACTGGATATGTGCTGGAGTTTAATATAAGATACAAAGCCTTGCAACTTAAAGTTGTAATTTAGGCTTCCTGGTTCAAATTCAGCTGAGGATGGAGGATGAAAATGCCATTCTTCAGAAAAATAATGAATTTGGCATATGCAAAGCAGGTTTTTGAGTATGAGTATTGGAACTGTAAGACATTTACATAATTTTCACTGATGCCCATTTCTACTTGTGGTTTTAACAAACAGGCTTCATTATCAACACATATTCTGATCCCTAATGGAAGCCAAAATGAGGCTTGAACTAAGGAAAAAGCAACATACAGTTCTAAATGATTCTGCAGGGTAAACATCTCTGAGATTATTGACATACCTTGAGTATTAAAAAATTGGCTCAGATGCTTATGAAAGATGGCTGAAATCTCAAGGTGATTTGGATCTTCCATACCTGACCTTTATTATTTTTGCCTAGAAATGAAAAATGGAGCATTGTGCAAATTTTCCCTCTTGGATGCCTTCAGATGTGGAAATTGGCAGCTTTTCTTACATGGTCTACCTGCATAGTACTTTAAAATTTAATCTCACATTTCTTCAGAGTCTGAGCCTTATTGTATATCCAAATTCTTAAATTTAAAGTAAGACCTTGATAATATCACCCACAGAATAAGTGCTATTTCCTGGTATATGGACACATTGCAGTACTACACTAGGTGAGACTGAGCCATTGAAATTGAGGTTTGGGTCCAAGATTAAACTGAAAAATATTATGTGACCAATTCTTATGGTTCTTATCTTGAGTTTTGTGATATTTCACTCTTCTTTTTGTCAGAACCATGAGAGTTGGACACTAGATACTGATCAGTTCAGGATTAATTTTCAAATGTATTATTACAGAATCCTAGAGTCCCATAGTATTTTGAGTTGGAAGAGACCCACAAAGATCATTGGGTTCAACATGTGTGGTTAATTTCTTTCTCTGTTGATTCGTAATGCACTATTGGGACAATTAAGTCTGAATAAAGCTATAAACATCTCTGACACCACTGCTGCAGCATATCTATGTATTTTAGTTTAACATTCCATCACATGTTACCTTCCATATAATCCCTGTCTCTCAGGGTGGTTTAGGAGGAGAAGCTTTCATTGTCTGATACTGGAGGTGCTGAGTGCTCACTTACACTAATGAGATCTGACAAAGCTCAGCAGCATCAGCATCAGGCTCGATATTTTCACACTGACTGTGCGAACAAGCAAATCCTTGTAGATAATAATCAGAAGCTACTTTTATGGTCACCGTTTCCAATAATAAAAATCCAATCAGCATCTCTACGGGAAAACCAGTTGCCAGGTTTGCAAAGCATCAGGGTTGGGAAGAGCCTGTCCAGTTTTGGGCATAGGTGAAGATGAGCAGTACAGCAGACACCACAACTGTGCTACCCAGATGGACTTCTAATAGATTGCATTTGGTGCTGATTAAACTGCAAACGAAAAAATACTTTAGAAGTAAAATGACTGTAAAGATCAGCATAAAGTTGGCCTTTCCTAGTTCTTTTTAGCTTCATCCAGGCCCCTCATAACATAGCAAGACAGAATGGGACAGCTCACTAATTGAACAGGCAGCAGTGGAGATGAGGTGTCTCTGCTCTGCACTTCTGTCCTCTACTGGCTCCTCCATCCATTCTCATGTTTTCATTTTTCTTTCTTTAAATCCCTGTGTTAAGTGCCATTAGCCCTTATCATTACACAAAAGGGATGAAGATGGAAGACAATTAAAACCTGGACATACACAAAAAAACCCAATCTTTAATTGCTTTCAGAGATGTACTTATTTTTTAAATCAACAGCAAGGAACAAAGGGTACAACATCTGTTGCAATTTTGTACACTTAGGAAGTAACAAAACTTGCAAAAATATGTAAACATACAGTTTACTGATAAAGTTGATGTAATGATCATAATGGTCGAAAATTATGTGCAATACTACAAGTCAGTAACCGGGTACCATGAAAATCAATGGTTTCCTGGGGACTGGGATGGGAGACAGAGCAAAGCTTCATGGCCAGGACCTGTTCTAGCACACTCTGATCAGGAGGAGGGCAGCCAGAGGGCAAAGCCTTGCTCCTCATTTATGGTCAAGGGAATGGGTACAGGACAAGGCCAGGGGAGGACATCAAACTGCAGGTAGTTTATCTTCTGCCTTCAAGCAGTGTCTTCCCTGTTTATACCAAACTTCATTACTTTCCTCCCTGCATTCTTAAATGTCAACCCACATCTAAACTTTTCAACTGGATTCAGCAATTTTCTTTAAAGGATGATTCAGTCCTCCCTAATATTGGCAGTGCCTTCCAGTTTTTCCAGCCAAAAGTTTGGATGAACACTTACCTACTTCTTATCTCTAGGTCATTGGTAAACTAAGTGGAACCAACCTCAGATTGATGTCAGAGGATCACAAATAGCAGTTCTTCTCCAGTCAAATTATTTTATTTTTTTTTTATATAAGGTATTGCAATCTTTTCTTTAGTCAGTTCTTTATTGGCTTACTATTCTTACATTAATGTTCATCACGTTTTCCTTGATCAGTAATTTCCTGTGGGAAACTGCATCTGTTCTTGGACATTGTTTCATGGTGGGGTTTTTGTGATGATTTTTGTTTTGGTTAGTTTTGGGTTTGGGGTTTTGGTTTGGTTTGCTTGTTTGGTTGGGTTTTTTTGGTTTTTTTTTGTTTTTTTTTGTTTTTTTTTTAATCTGCCTGTACTAAATCCACTGCTTCACATTACCTGAAATATCAGTGCTTTAAAAAATGCAGTTATTAGATTAGGTTGACACCTTTGATAAAACCACATGGATAATTTACTCACTTTTCTTCGTCTGTGTCCTTAATTATTCTTTCTTTCAAGAACTGTTATAATCTTCGCAAAGCATTTAATTCAAATTTAGAGTCCCGTAATTGCAGGGATCACCGTTATTTTCCTTTTTTCTGTTGCCCATTAAGTTTGCCATTCTTCAGGCAGAGTATTACTCCTTGAATTTACAGATTAATTAAAAAATACCTCCTACTGAACTTCTATTAGTTGTGCATAGCTATTACCACACTATCCTCTAGTGCCTCAGATTAGTTTATGCTTTAGCATTGCTCAGATTTGTCTTTTAAGAAAGCACTCCCTGAACTGTAAGTCCAGCACTGCCCTTAGAGCACTTAAAGATAAGGAGGGAGTCACATTACTAAGGAAGGCAACAACGTCTTCCCAAACAGCATCTTCACCAACAGTCTTACCATGCTGCTGAGTGTGGGTTAAACTAGGAACAAGGGAGGGAAATGATGAATAGTCAAGGGAAGAAGTGATGTAATTAGTTGGAAAGTAAAAAGCAAACAGTGATGTGAATGCATGAAACTGTAAAGCAGCAAAGTGGGGCCAACAGGGACCGGTTGTTAGCAAAAGAACATTAAAAAACACAGAGGAGAGCACGATGGAGAAGGTTCAAACATCTGTGAAATCAGCACAATTGTGTATTGAAGCACATTTATTTGTGTAGAGGAGGACCTGGAGGTCCATGTGGAGACCAAGTTGTCCATGTTCCTTTTGTAAAAGAAAGTTAGTAGCTGTCTGGACTCTGTTAGCCAGTTTTGTTGCTGGCAGTTCAAGGGGGATGATCCTTTCCCTTTGCTCAGCCCTAGTGAGATACACCTGGAGGTAGGCCAGACAAGGACCTAAATAATATTAAAGGACTGACTGTAGCATCTGACATACAGGGAGAGGTTGAGAAAGTTGGGACTGTTCAGCCTGGAGAAAAAATGGCTCAGGAGGACCTTAACAATGTATATGAACACCAAATGGAGTGAGTAGAAAAGACAAAGTCTGGCTCTTCTCAGTGGTGTCCAGTGACAGAAGAAGACTTAAAGGGCACAGAGTGAAACACAAGAAACTCCTGTTAAACTAAAAAGAAAAATATTTTTTTGTTTGGTTTGGGTTTTTTTGGGGGAGAGGGGTTGGTTTTCTTTTGTTTGTTTGTTTTTGTTTTGTTTTATTTTTTTTGCGAGAATGGCAAAACACTGGGGAAAAAAGTTATTCTAGAGAGATTATGAATCTTTCACTCCTGGAGATATGCAAAACCCAGCTGCTTCCAGTCCTGAGCTACCTGGTCTAACTGACCCAAATTTGTGCACTGGGTTGGATTTCGTGATCCTCAGAGGTATCTTCAACCTGTATTGTTCAGCAAAATTCTGTGATGTTTTATCAAATTGACTGGTATGTTTGGGAAAATTCCAACAAGCATTTTTATGCCTTGAAAGGCACAAAATACCTCTAAAACAATCAAGGCTATAGCAAAATGTTGCATAAACCACAGGACTATTTTGTAAGTAAGTCACCATACACATAACCATACATTTGCAAATGTCAGCTGTAATTGTTAATTTGCAAAGTAACGACAATTAAAACAAAATTTTAGTTTACTCAGAAAACACTGTAAACAGCTGATGACATTATAAATGGTATTTGAAAAGCCATCCACAGTTGTAAAGAAAAAAATATTAGAATCTAAAACAACTACTGGATTTCCTTATAGCTTTTTCCTTTTGTTTTATTTTTATTTTATTATTTTATTTTATTTCTATTCATGTTTAAAGATGAGGCTCCAGTGGGAAAATGACATTTCTATAATTTAAGACACACAGAAAAAAAGGCTTCTGATCTTTTCTGTGATCAATCTAAGCTTGTGTGACATGGTTGTTCTGTGTAGTGTTGTCACATGTGTGGTGCAAAGCTGTAAGAAGAATCTCAGTCCAGCTCCAAATGCTTCAGACCTCTTTCAGTAAACAGCCAGGGCTCTGACTGTTTGAATTAACTTTGAATTAACAGCTGAGTGGTCGTCAGTTGCTGAGACACAAATCTCCAGACCATAGTCAAGGCAATGCAGTTATTTGTACTGGCTTTGAAAATATCCACTCCCTGAACCTCTATAAGGCTGCATCAAGCACTGCCTTTAACCTGTAAGATCAGCTAAATCAGGTAAGAATTCCTTTGTCTTCACATCCATGACCTCTGTCTCTTGTCTGTCTTCGAGTTGAAAATCCAGTTTTGAGCATATGTGGCTGGATGCACAAAAAAGACTTTTGTGAGTAAGTCTAGCCTAGCTTTCATTTCAGAAGAACAAATCTCAAAACTCCTAAGAATGACAGCTGAGTTGCCCTTAAAGCCAGAGTCCTGTGAAGCTCACAGATGCTTCTGTTGACTATAGTCTGCTTCATGGTACTAATCATGTCATACCTCATGCCTAAGTCACAGACTCATAGAATCACAAAATGGTTAGGGTTGGTAGGGACCTTAAAGATCATTTAGTTCCAGCTCCCCTGCCATGGGCAGAGACACCTCCCACTAGTGCAGGTTGCTCAAAGCCCCATCCAACTGTGCTTTGAGCACTTCCAGGGATGGGAACATCAGGATCAAAAATTACTTGCGTTCCAGCTGAGGGACTGTGGTGTGGCATGCATGCTCACAGTGTGCTGACCAGAGAGTGCATAGGACTGCAAGAGGAGCTCTGCCTTTGCATGATGGCCCTGTCTTATGGGTACTTATGCGTGAGTGCAGTCTTGCAGACTTTAGGCTCTTCTGAACTTGCTGGCACTCAAAGTCTTGGCTTGCAACAAATTAGCATGCTGATTAGCCTATCCGGAAGTTTAAGGGAAACAATTCCTTTGGCTAAATGAATGAAAGTGTCACTGAAAACATGAATGTGCACAGGTGTGATTTGCTTGCTTCTTCGCATTGGAATGGAATCCTTGTTAATTATGTTTTAAAGTAGATAGCCTTCTCCAGATTAGTATACTTCTTTACAACTAGAAGCAGACAATTATTATAAACCTGTTGGAATGATTTAAGATATATTTCCAATGAAATGAGTGCTTCATAAGAAAGGGTAAAGCTGTGAGCTCTGATGTCTTTGTCAAATCCTACTAGGAATAATTAAATATTGCCTGTATTTCCTGCCTGGTCTATCAGTAATGGCTATTGAGTATATTTTATGGGGATTGTGTAAAACTTCAGGGATTCTTTACAGGTAAAATCTTTTTTTATAGGATCTTATTAATGTTAGAAGCCTGTATTCTGCTCCTTGATGTGTATGTGCAATTTTTATTAGTGAGGGAAATAACATACTTACATTCAGTAGAGAAAAGATCCTTGCTACTTCCATCATAATATAAATAACCTGACATGTTCAGCTCTCTTTCTGGAGAGCTCTGGCTTGCAGCACTTTCAGTAGATAAAAACGTGGAGTCATACCAAGGCAATATCAAAGAAAATGCATCTTATCACTCTGAAACACAGGGAACTCATGTATAGTTGAAGAAATAATGAATTTCTACAAGTATCTCATTAATACCACTTTCTGAAAATCCCTTTTCTTAAAAGATTCATGTCCACAGTTTTAAAGCACTACAGATTTAAAAGAGCCAGGGTTGGAACAAAAAGGAAAGGTGCATAGTCTTTAGGCTCTGTAAGGGAGAAAGAGAAACCATTAAAATTAAAACAGAATCAAAAGTACTTTCTAGAGAAATGCTTAACACTTTTGAAAGAAGCATCTTTGTTACTAGGACAACAGTTTTCCATATGCAAAAAAATTACAAAGTTTTAATAATAAATAGCCTCTTTATGTTCACATTATTCGTGACTCCCAGTCTTGTGCTAATCCACAGTGATTATGTTTAGGGAATATCCAACCCAGGCATCCGTACCTTGCTTGATAAGCCTAAACAACACAACTCTACCGTCTGTGTGGATCTACAAAATGCTTCTGGACTTTAAAGAAATTTCAATTTATTTAGGCAAATATGTGAAGTGAAAGATCCTGGTAATACAACTGTTGTCAGCAATGGGGAAACCAATTAAAATAACCTGATTGTGGTGTGCAACTCTCCGTATCGACATCAATGCAACAATGAGTATGTATGTTCAGAATGCGGCTGGCAGCAAGATCTCCAAGAGTGATATTATGTGTTGTTTCATTTCTTTTTCTGGTGGCCATGGGAAGCTCCTTAAACTTTTCCTCAGAAAGAGTCTTCTTCACTTATGCGTCACTGAACAAATAGTTTTAGAACAACCTGGGAATACGGAGATAGGTTAGTTTAATATTTACTGCATCAGCAGAGAAGAGAGTGAGTTTTGTGCCTTGATGTTTGATATGTCTGCAAGAGTAGGATCTCTGGATTCCACCTGTTTTTGCCCAGCATATTGAGATCTTATTTTGACAGGCTACAGCAGCCTCAGCAGAGAAGTATGATAGCAAAAAAACACCACATAGGTGGTAGTTAGTAGAGTGCACTTTCCTATGGGATTGATAGCAAAAGGCTATCAACCATCAGCTCCCCATTTGCTCACACAGCAGTGTTTCCACTCTGTAGTGTTTTTGTCCCCAAAAAAGTCACCTCTTCTCTATAGGAGTCCCTTTCCAAATGTTGGAATAGGTTATATCATTCCCACCAGTTGATTCATGTTTGATTTGCAATGACTGAAGCACTAATAGAGGACACAGACCAGCAGGTATGCAAATGTCTCCAAGTGTCAGCCTTTTATCCCCCAGGACTGACAGGAGCTTTGGATTTCCTACAGGCAACATAAGTAAAACTGTATTCTGGGGTTACTGTAAAATATAATCCTCCAAGGAGAGTAGGAGCCAGCTGAAATCCCTATTGAGTATTTTGATATCTTGTTCTGTCTCCTTTAACTTAAATCCTGTTTAACTAGCAGCATCTGCCACTGACATTTCCACAAGGATGGTACAGATGGAGCAGTGACTCAGATCACTGGCTCTGCAGAGTTACGAATAGCTGAAACTGTTGCTGATGAAGATTATCAACAGGGCTGTAGGAAAGACTCGTGTGTGATTGAGGCTTGCAATGTGTAGAATTTAGACTTTCCACTCATACTGTTTTCATGAAAGAAATTGCATCTGCCTACACATACAACTCCAAACATGGGCAAATTCTTAATTATCAGATGCTTTGCAAATTGTAACTTTCCCTGGTCTGTATTGGTTAAGAATTAGTTAATTTCTGAAGACTGCATGAAACAAAAAATTATTATGTTTAATGTCAGACTTTTAATCTGGAACACAAATTATTTCATTTCTTGGTATTCTTGCAGCCTGGAAATGGGCAGGGTGGAGAGAAGCAAAACAAGGTAAATCTGTTAGCTGAGCTTTCTTGTCATTTGGGTCACATCACTGCTTATCATCCTTCATTTTCCCTGGGGAAACAGAGAGTAAACAAGAAGATAGCTGCTCTGAGCTTTTGTGATAAGGGTTTCAGTTGGAAAATATAATCTGTTTTGTGATTCCTTGGTCAAAAGGTAGTTTGAGATTGTTTGTTCATTTACAATGACAGGTGTGTTTTTTCTTCTTTCCTTTAACATTTCATGTGTATAGATTTCTTGAGAAATATACTAAGTTAGCAGATTTAATGAAATACAGTTTCAAAGTCATTAGAAGATCTGACGATGGACTCAATTCTTTATAGACTTGGATGATCTATTTAGCAGAAATAAGGTTACTTCAAATGGGCTCTGCCTTTGCCTGGGACAGAACACAGTTTAATAAAAGTTATTTACATGCTCAGCAATAGTGCCTTACCCCGTTCAGACACCAAGTAAACAACCGTTTAACAATCTTCCTTCAGAAAATAATCCTTTCTGCACAGAGTTTACACACATAAACTACAGAATATATCTCAGCTCAGAAAAAAAACATTGCTAGGGAGTGGTTCACTCATGCCTTTCCTTGAATTTTGACAGGGCTCGTGAAAGTCCATTTAATTGTTAGTTATGCTGGATTTTGTTTCCAAACAAAAGTGGCAGAACTCATTTTTTATATTTGCATAGTACGCACTACATTAAATTAAACAGCCGCTGTTGGGCCAAGCTGAAATTAATTAGTTAACAATAGTTAGAGGCTTCAGTAAGAGTGGCAGAAGTTACTGATTGGGGTACATTTTTCGTATTTGGAAGGAAGAAAGGTGGTTAGTTTCACTCAGGCTATGAGTCCCAGCTGTGGTATTTTATGGACAGCAGCCTTTATTCATTCCTCTACACATGTAATTAGAATTTAGTGTGAAATAACTTCCTGGAAACAATGGTGGACATACAAGACTTCTGGAAGCATTGTAAATTTGTAAGCACATTATGGATGGGTTTTTTCCAGGTACAGTGTCAGTATGTAATGTAAACTACCCTTACCATAATGCTAGGTGCCATTTTGCTGCTTCTCCCTTGAGAAGAAAACCATCAAACTAAAAATCCTGAGTTGGCTTTATATTTATAACCAAGAAAGAAAAAACAAACCAAAAAAATGAATAGAGTTTGAAATGTGCAATCGGTGGCCAAGATTTGGAATCCTTCAGAAGTACATAGACGTATTCCAGCAAGGTTGCTCTACTAACATGACATTGTAAATACTGCTAAGCGTTGCCCATTGAAGTTGTGGCTGCCCCATTCCTGGAAATGCTCAAGGTCAGGTTGGATGGGGCTTTGAGCAACCTGGCCTAGTGAGTGGCATTTCTTCCCATGACAGGAGGGTTAGACCCAGATAAACTTTAAGATCCCTTGCAACACAAGCCTCTCTATGATTCTATGATTCTAAGCACACCAGCCATAGAAAAATGTGGCATTTAGTTGATCGATACTGTTGCACTTTGATCACAAGCATTTGTAATTTGATAATGGAAAATGAGAAACATAACCACCATCCTCAGAATTCAGCTCAAAAAATATTTGTTTGTCTTGCCAAAAGACTTTTTAGAGCACTCAACACAAGATTCAGGGAGGCAGATGTCAGAATGCTTTTGATCAATGTAATTTTCAGCATGGATATGTTAAGTTAACCTGGACACTGGTTAATCTTACAAGCCCACAGAAAACAAATTGTCTGCCATCTTTATTCAATTTCTTCTAAATTCTTTTTTTTGCCACCAGGTGTCACTACAGGTGCACAGACACCCTAGCGATCCCTGAGAGGTCTCCTGAGGAGCAGTCTGCTCAGTAACGATAGTGTTTCATGGCAGTTCTTACACTCCTGAAAATAGTCTCAATTTTTTATTCCACTGCGGAAATAAAAAAAAATAAAAATTGATAAATAAAATGCAAAATATTATATTACTTACTTAATCTCAATAACCCTTTGAGCTGCGTAGTCTACACTGGTTTTGTGTACTTTAGGCATTCTACATGCTCTAGCATCTCTACCCATCCTCGTGTCTGCCCTACAGCTGGTCACAGAGCTAGAGTATCTCCATTCAGCCTCTAAAATGAATATGTGAAGGCTATGAGGAACAAGGCAGAAAGGAGGGATCATTATCAAAATCTGTGGAAAATACAGCGGAAAGACTTCAGATCACTGATAACTATCCTGCTTTTTAAGTCACCATCTCTATGCCTTTTCTAACTATTGATAACACCTAGCAGTTATGTCCCCAAATCTCCTTTGTGAGAAGTGTGTCTTTGGGCCTGGATGAAAACAGCATCCCAAGATTGCCCTGCTAAAAGTAGTATCATGAACTGGACTTCAGTTGGTCTTTCTTAATATATTCACAGAATTTTTTTTTGTCTTCCCTTCAAACATTTGGGCTGCAGATATTTTTGATCAGAATTGCCTTACTGCAGCTTCAGTGCCCTGAGGAAAAGGAGTGTCTGTCTTGTTTTTAGCAGATTTCTTGCATGGTGTGTTTTCCTATTCCAGTCTTTTCACAGAGATCACTGTAGCTTTGACTTCACTGTGGTAGGGATGAACCTCAGTTTAAAACAGTTAGTTCTGTTTAATGTTTAAATGTATTTGAGATAGGTGTTTTTAATAGGAGGAGAGACTTGAATGAGTGAGAAGACAAGTATAACATTACCATGACTAACCTTCTACCTTTTAGTGAAGAGCAAGCTCTCCTCAGTGAGAGGAGCTGTTCTTATAATCAGTGAGATACAGAGTGCAATGATGTGGACATAAAGTTTTGTTTTGCTACTGCATCAATAAATCTTGTATGGGAGAGGAATGGGAGAACAGGCAGATAGAACTTCTCAACTATTTGCTTCAAAGAGCTCTCCTAATTTCCTAGATATAACTGGGAATAGACTAACACGTATTGTCAGCTCAGGTTGGTCTCCAGTGATTCTCCTAGCAGGTGTCATGACTGTTGTAGTGTTTTACCTGCTTGTCTCTGTAGAACACCATATTTATCATTGTTTATAGTCTCTGCACCTTAGTGTTTTGTAGTTTGTTTTTCTGCAGGTAATTTTAACTTGTTTTGTAACTTCTCTTTGACTCTTTCACTTTGTTTCCTCCAGCAGTTTGAGAGATGCAGCCCTGGAGCTGCAAAGTTTTACATGACCTGCAGGGCATCTCTTATTTTTTACATTTTGAGTGCTGCACAGAGACAATTATAGACTTTTAAGGATTAAGGATCAGGATTTCTGGAAATTATTGGCTTTTTTTTTTCCCTCAGAGTTCTTCGCAACTCTCAAGTGCTGTACGTCTCCTTCTCAAGTCAACCTTACTCAAGTTCTCCATTTAAAAATGTAACATTTTTACCATTTCAAGTTCTAAAGTATTCATATGTCTCCATGTCATTTATATGAGCCCTGCATCAAATTCTGTCTAAATCTGCCAGAAAATTTTTCCTTCCTTCCTTCCTTCCTTCCTTCCTTCCTTCCTTCCTTCCTTCCTTCCTTCCTTCCTTCCTTCCTTCCTT
>JAWWEE010000001.1:31988882-32007118 GCA_035221455.1 Xenops minutus | reverse complement strand
TCCTTCCTTCCTTCCTTCCTTCCTTCCTTCCTTCCTTCCTTCCTTCCTTCCTTCCAAATTCCTTCCAAATTCCTTCCAAATTCCTTCCTTATGAATTCCTTCCTTACAAATTCCTTCCTAATTCCTTCCTTCTGAATTCCTCCCTCCCTCCATGCCTTCCTTCCTGCCTGCCTGCCTGCCTGCCTGCCTTCCTTCCTGCCTCCCTCTTTCTCTCTTTCTTTCTGTATAGTCCAGAAAGTCTGGGGATTATTTGCCACTTGAGCATTGAGCCTGAAGACATACCACCGTGTTTATCTATCTGTGAAACCCTTACGTAGACCTGTCACAAGAATGACACCATAGGTACTTACAATGTGAATGACTTGTCTTGCCCAAGGCCATTTGGTATCTTTTGGTGTTAGCATTGAGAGGTGTTTGTATATGTCACCTGTTTTGTAAGTCACCTGGTGGTCAGTGTCTCCTTTGGTGAAGCTGTTTGCTGCAGCACTGTTCTGTTACCAAGACACAGAGATAAGACTAATTTCTCCCATAACTTGCTATTCCAGCAATTTTTCTCAGCCAGAATGCTCATGGATGGATTTTAGGCAACATTATTTGAATATGTTTGATTTCTTGATTTTAGGCAGACTTTTCTCTCAGTGCCAGGAAATGGACTTTTTTTTGGTTGGTTGGTTGGTTTTTATCGCACACCATCTGATGGTTGCAGTCAGGATCTGTCAGTCTTTGACCCCATTCAACACAATTCCTGTTTTCCCTCCTTTAAAAATAAAAGGCACATTTATAATAGTGTATCTCAAAAAGCACCCAACCCAACATTTTAATGGTACCATATTGCAATTGCTAGGGAACTTCCCTTTCAATTTGCTGAGTTAATTCAGCATTGAATATGTACAAACCTTTGCGATCTTGTAGTGAGATTTGTCTGTAATTTAAAGGATTCTGTTTGTAGTCCCAGTCCAAGTTGTGACTGTGATTTACTGACTGAAAAATACATTTTTTTTCTGAACTATTTACTGAAGTGCTTGGTGGTGGATTGAGCTGATTAATGCACAGTATCATATCCAGCCCAGAAAGTAGCAGAAAAACTGAAGGATACCACTTATTGACTTCCTATAGTTGTGTAAGAACAATATTACTGTCATATTTACACTGTTGGAGCTGGAAGCATTTCTTGGGTGAGGAAGTACAGCCTAGGTAAATAACAGTGACATGTTGTATCATGTTCTTCCAGACCATTTCCCATTGAAAACAAACTTGGCCATGTAGGCAGATAGGAAACTAGAATGTACAGTCATGACTGCAGGAATAGTTTCACTGAAGATTTCCCTTCTGTTTCCATGCAATGTATCATTATTACACAACTTGGATTAGAGATGTTTTGTTGCAGTAAGTAGTAATTATATATTGCAGTCCTTCTTTTCCTTCTACAAGGAATTTGTTTGATAGAGATCTCATCAGCTGGGAGATGATGGGAAACATGAATAAAAAGCACAAACCTTTGTTTTTAAGGATCTTCAGCAAATCTAATTTGTCTCTATACTATTCTGCTGGACAATTTGATATTCACTCAACCAAGCTCGTTCTGCCAGCTGCTGAATTTGGCATGTGGAGATCTGACCTGCTGACCCCAGAAGACGCATCTCTTCAAGACACTGCCAAAGCTGGCTTTGTACTACAACCTATTGATTCTAGGATTTTCCTGGCAATAGCTCAGCCACTCATTTAAAATAGGATTTGATCCAATGCCCACAGATGTCAGTTTAAAGAACTCCTATTGATTTCATAGATCCAGCTCTTCCTTTTTGGAATTACCTCTGCACTGAGAGTGGCACAAGCTCATGAACAAAGGGGTGCCAAACAGGACACCAGAGTCACCCTAGCTCTTCCCACACAAAGGAAAAATGTCCTGTTAGGAATAGGACTAACAAGAGCAAAACAAGAATTCAAAAGCACATTTCTGCCTTTCAGTTTTAAGCAATTGCAGCACTGCAAGTTCCTATTATTGTACCATATTGTGCCATCTCAATTTCCAACAGAATAAAGGGTTTCTGTGAATGAAAGCTACTCTCTTTGGAATAGTGACATCTAGAGTATTTACATATTTTAATCCTGACTCACATAGAAAATTGTACACAAATGATTCATGTATAGTATTTCATATTTAGTTAAAGAATTATTACCATTCTCAGGGAAACTGAGAGAAAACATTATTTTGCTAAAACCCCTATTAAACTATGTTGCATCCCCTTCTCATTGTCACTAATTACTTGAGTATGCATGAAAACAGAAGCTTTCTCCCTTTTTCTCTGACTGAAATTTTATTATAGACAAACAAAATGTACCAAATTAAAAGTAGTATATATGCATGTACAAAAGCACTGGAGATCAGTGTCTTGTAAAGTAGCCTCTCTTTATTGCATGAATCATTCCATAACAGTGCAGCTCAAGTTTAGGAGCTCTCCATTGTGGCAACTGTTATGAAGCACCATCTCTTTCCTAAATAAAACAGGGGATCAAGGTCACAAATGAGGAAAGAAGAATCTGATTAACCTCAGCTGCACCTTTCTGCCATTCTTTCCTCATGATTCTGACTAAAAAAGAAGTCCTCTGTTCAGTTTTAGCTGTATCACTTAGGTGCAAGTTTCCATTTCACCCTAAATCCTTTTGAGGCTTGTACTACTCAAAGCATTCCCAGACGTGATTGAAACTATGTTAAGATCAGGCCTCCTCACTCCCAAAAGCAGTGGTCCCCAGTCATGGCTAGCAGGTAGTGCCCTATGTAGAAGGTTCTAATTTCCTATAGCTTTGTGTAACACTGAACACAGAGAAAGTTAAGCTCGATGCTTTCTGTAGTGCATTATGTGATTAACAGAGCTGTTCATAGGGCAGTGATGATCGGGGTTCTATAGGGATTAAAGAACAGCAAAGAACTATATTTTTTAATTCACCTTTTAGACCCTGCATAATGGAGCACTTAGCAATACTCATTTCTTCTTTCCAAGTCGTTACAAACTGGCTTTTTTATGACTTCCATGTGTGAAATGAGTGAGGCTTTAATAGGACAATACCTTGTGAAAGACTGTATCTGAAGGATTTAATTTTAACTATTTAAATATCCTCAAGACTATCATCTGTACCGTAACCTATACATACAGAATTAATTTTATTCATACCATCAAATGCTTTCACACTCCAAACAAAGTATTAACACATAAATTTACTCTTGGAATTGGTCCTTACCTATATTAACTCCTTAGCCACTTCTGAATACTGCTTGGGAGATTATAAATTGCCTTTGTCCAAAAGCATATCATTGGTTAACTCAGCCCTGGTGTGAAACCAAACATAAGATCACATGGAACTGGACTCCAGAGTCTGGAAGAATATAAAATATGTTGCCATGTAAAGATAAATATTATCAGTGGTTTCATTCTAAAGTACTAGGATATAGGTCCTTGCATATGGATTGAGCAATTAAGTTATTTTTGACAATAGAATGTTCCCTTATAAACCTTTTCAGCTGTATCATTTAGTGCTGAGTTATGGACAACTCAGAAGTGCTAATTCTGAACCCCTGTGACTGACAAAGAATCACCATGTAGAGCACTAACCACTCAGAAATTCATTCTGTTGTAGTAAATTCTGCATTTCTGCTGAATAGTGAGCAAAAACCACACATAAAAATAACAAAGACCTTTTGGGCATGAATGAACTTGAGTGTACAAAATTCATGCAGCTAGTCTTCATGATAAACTGAAGCACAGGACAGAGCCAGAGAAAGGGGGTTTTGCTTTTAATTGGAAAAATGACTCCCAGTACATCCAGGCTGTTTTTGCAACCAGGAGAATAAGCACCACAATGACAGAAATACTGTGTCTGCTGATATTTTATTGAGGTTAGAACAACAAACGGCCACCTTCTCTATGTGCTTGCCTCCTAGCAGTGGATTCCTGTTTTAATTTTAGTTTGCTTTATTACTTGCTGGTGAGAGCATCAGGCAATACTAAAATTGTTATTAAATGCAATCTGTCTCTTTAATAACAGTTTCAAAATTAAAATCATAAAGTTGATTCATAAACCACAGAAATACATACAGTAGTTGGAGTAGCCTTCTTTCTGGGGCATTGTTGAAATGTACCAATTCAATGGACTTTATAGAAATAGGTTGCAATTACTGTTGTTGATGGGAGCAGGGAGCTTGTAATAACCCAGATGCATGTATAGCGTGTACGACATAAATTTGAAAAAGGCTGCCAGCACCAGCGGACACTGCATCTTGTTCAGTGGGTTAAGAGGGGATAGCTTGCCTTTATTAGCCAATAACCATTGAGGTAGCATTAGAAATGGCCTGGAGAGTACTGGAATCAGGACTGAACATCAGAATGAGCATCAGCTGCTCTTCCGCCATCTTACATTCAGATGGACAGTGGCTAAGCTGGAGTGTATGTAAACAGGAAATTGCATATTAAATAAAAGATATATTTTAATAAATGACAATGTAAGCCAACCTAGAGATATCCAGAA
The DNA here is from genome assembly GCA_035221455.1 of Xenops minutus. NCBI lineage: Eukaryota > Metazoa > Chordata > Aves > Passeriformes > Furnariidae > Xenops > Xenops minutus. Next base: position 32,002,594 of record JAWWEE010000001.1, on the reverse strand, counting down.
GTATTCAACCTTATATCATATGCCCCGAAGTTCCTCTGGGTTTACTCTTTTTTCTAGGGTTTCCTGTGGCATATGCAGGGAGACTGTCACGCAGCTGTGAAACAGACATTAAGGAAACTCTTCCTGGGTCTTCTTTTGTCTAGATTCAGCCCAGGGTGTTTATCTCTAGCCCTGCTGGTTGAGAACCTGTCATGTGGGACAAGCTTTTTTTTTATAAACAACCCACATTTTTTATTCTTGTTAGACAAACATGATACCCAGACCTTAAAATAGCCAGCAGCAGGCCAAGTGTCAATAGTTCTCTATCATTCATAGCAAAGTTTGGAATTCCTCAGTGCTTTCCAAAACTTCCAAAGACTTCTCAAGCTCTTGATTCACAGCTCTGTTGGTGGAAGTAGCTGACAGAGAGAGAAATGTTGGTGCCACTGTGTCTCTGTTGATCTTAGAAGACAGACAAACATGAAATAGGATGCAAACTCCAGAAATGCTTAGCTCTTGCCTGCATTCAAATGTGCATTTTCAAGCAGTTAATTTGAAAACCCATATGCTTAACTGATACAAATCATCCTTATTTTCTCATTTCCACCCTCACTGCTATGTAGCAGCCAGCTGTTTAGGGATGCAACTATATATTTTGGAGAGTTGGAAGAATCCTGTTATTCTGTTTTGTAGAAAAGGAAAGGAGTAAGGGGTTTGACCAAGATCAAATTAACTACATCTATACTAACATATTAAATGTGCCTTTGTATTCCGAAACTGCTTTCAGACTACCTCCTGGAAATGGTCTCTGGACTATTCTAGTTCCTGAACTGTCTAGAAACTCTCTAGGATGAAGTTAATCACGTCAGAGAAGAGTCTCACAACTGAACAGTTAAACTGATTTTTCACAATCATTTTTCAAAATGATTGTGATTGTGAGGCTGAAGCGAGTCAGAAACATAAAAATAGTTTGGTTTTGGAGCTAATTAACATATCTCCATCATAAACAGAGCTTACATTGAGCCAAACCTGTAAATCCTTGGGAAATTTCTAGTAAATTTACCAGCACACAGACAAACATCTGGAAGATACCTTATGTTTAGACTATAGGTAGCTTTTCAGGGTCAGGTTGCATCCTAAGTTCTCCAGGATATTCTTGCCACTTTTGTAGCTTAATGTTGTCTAACTAGAGACAGCATATTGTGCCTATATTACAAGTCCAGAAACTTTATGGGTTTTCTGCCCATATCACTAGTAAAAAGTGCTTGGGTTTACTGCCACTCCAGTGATTTTGCAGATTTTAAATATCTTCTTCACCAAATGTCAAAGTTTTCATCCCAGTTTTCCATTATTTCCATTTTCGCTTACTTCCCTGTTCAGGATGTTACCAAGAAAACATTGAAAACAACATGTAAGTGAACAGAGAAGATATGTAGACAAATTGTCTTTTGAAATGGATTATTCAGATGCAAGCACATGAAATAACACAAAACGCACAAACCCAAAAAACTAACAAACAGATTCCTTAACCCTTGAAAGCTCCAGACAGCTTTAAATAGAACGAGAATGAAGATACCAATGGGGAAATCCGTCTCTTCTTCTTTCTTTTTTATTTAACCCCCTCCCCTCCCCAAAAGCATTTCTAGTCTCTGGACAGATATAAATATCATTGAAAATATTATTTCCACAGCATCTGTGCTAAGGACAGGCAAATATTGCAGGTGGCAGTGGCTGTTTTAAGGATCATAAAGATTTGTAACCATTGTATTTCTTCTACCACAGTGTTTCCTTTTTTTTTCCCTTCTTTTTTTTTAATCTTCCTTTTTCCCCACCCCAGGAGAATGCAGCTGTATTTCCTGAGACACCCTTATCCAATTAAAAGGAAAAAAAAAAAAATCTCATTTTGTTCTTGTCTTTGTTTTTTTCTTTCCTGTCTCTGTGGCTTTTATTGTCCTCATATGGGATCATCTCTAAATACACAGGGAGCCATTTTCAGGTTACGTGCACCAATCCTATTATTTAGCCATTTGTGTCTCTTATCTTTTGTACATAGGATTCTGTGTTCACACTCTCATTATAGTCATTTCTCACAATTATGTTCTTTGCTATGTTATCAGGAGATTGCAGACTTCTCACTGCACTTGTAGTCTTACATGAGATTTGTGGGTTTGTTGTGATGCCATTTACTGCTTTTTTCTATGACAATCTTCAAAAGGAGAACAAGGCATCTCAAATATTAACACCAAACAGAGCTTGCAAAACAAAACAGTCTTCCAAGATTTCATTTGAATTGTTTTTTAAGCATCTGATCATCCCTATCTGGCTTTAACAATTTGTTGTGGCTAAGAGAGGGAGAACTGATAGAACAAAGTGATTTTTGTCAGTAGTTTGGGGAGGTGAAGATGAGGTAAAATATGCTTCTGTTGCTTTGGGAGTTTTTGGGATTTGTTTTTTTACTTGTTTTTGGTTTTTTGTTTGATTGGTTGGTTTGCGGGTTTGGTTTTGTTTGGTTTTTTTTTTTTGGGGGGGGGGGGTTGGAGGGGAGGATTGGTGTTTTTTTTTTTTAATTTTCTAATCAAAATTTCTTTTATTTGTTTACCTACCTATGTACCAACCTATCACATTCCTTAGAAGAATGTTACACTTTTCTTATAAGACTTAGACACAAAAGTACCATTCCTCTTCCCTGGACAGAAGAATGAGATCAACACTCTCTTGTTATTAGTAAGATAACCTCAGATTCAATAAGGCATATAATGGCCAAAAAATGAGGAGGGGAAACAAAAGACAGTCTAGCTTGTTCCAAATAAACATACTTGGCCAAAAATTTATTGTGTCTTCAGCAGAAAGTTATTTGCTGAGGAACGTGTTAGTGTTTTGGGACACTGATATCTCTGGAGGATGCTATGATGTCTTAGGAAAAATAGATCTGATTCAAGGCCAATTTGGATGTGCATAAGCTCATCAACATGGTCACAGAAATTTAAGTGAGCAGGACATGAGACCTACTTGTTCTAGTTCAACACTGCAGAACATTAAGTTCACATATTAAACACATATAGGCCTTTTCAGGCAAGAAAGTTATACCCAAGAGGCACAACTTTCATAAAGTTAAAATAAAATAAATAATTTAAAAAATCAACAAAATGAAAACATTCCAACCCTGATGAATTTAAGGAAAATTAATGTAGTCACTGCAGTACTGTCATCCAGGGCCTACCAGCAGCCAGGATGTAAGGCCCCAGCTAAGGCTTCTCCTTGACTATGTATTCTCCTTCATGTACTAATTCTGCTTGGTACTTGCACTCAGATGTTATCATTTACTGCTGAACTGCTGATCATTTTTATTTATTGTAGTGTCTGTCTAAAGTAATGAAATAAGTAGATGGAATGAGAAGTCTTAGCCGTAGAAGAGGGGGGGAGAGAATCAGAGAAGACATAGAAAAGGTGAATAACAGCAGAAAACACAGTAATATTGTTAGTCTCAGCTTAGTGCATGAAATTCTATAATCTATGGAAAGTCGTTTAACTGAGATCAGTTAAACAACTGAAAAACAGCAAAATGCTATATTTAACTATTTTTTCTCCCTCCCCCAAGGCTTCCACTGACATCAGAAGAGAAAAAGCAACTTGTTATCTTAGCCACAGAGCAGGCCTTGAATTAAAAATGTGACCCAGCCTTTTCCATAGAAAGACCTCTAGCTGTCCAGTTAAAAATCAGGCTGAACTTTCTATCTGATTATATTTTAATGTCTGTGATTAAATTAAAGATACCTATTATGAGTCATAGTTTTCTTTATAACATCTCACAGTGGTTTTCAGTATTATATAGTCCTTTTTTTTCTTTTATTTTCCTCAGATGCATTTAATAATGTTGCATCCCCGACTGCTATTAATCCAGGCAAGATTGCTGCTAAGTGACAAAGCAAGTTGGTAGGAAATAATATTGAAACAAGAAGGAATGTTTGGAATATAAATGTCAGGTTAAACTTTAAATTACAAGAAATTTTAATGGAGATTGTTGTAGTTTAAGCCCAGACGGCAACTCAGTACCACACAGCTGTTTGCTCACTCCCCGCAGTGGGATAGGGGAAAGAATCAGAAAAGTAAAAGTGAGAAAACTCATGGGTTGAAAAAAAGACATGCATAAACAAACAAAACAAGGGATTCATTCCCCTCTTCCCACCAGCATGCAGGTGCTCAGCCATCCTCAGGAAAGCAGGTTTCCATCATGCGTAACAGTGACCTGGAAAGACAAACACTATCACTCTGAATGTCTCCTTCTTCCTACTTCTTACCCTGCCTTTATATGTTGAGCATGATGCCATATGGTCTGGAATATTCCTTGGGTCATCTGGGGTCAGCTGTATGATCTGTGTCCTCTCCCCACTCCTTGTGAACCCTCACCCTCCTTGCAGGCACGATGGACTGAGGAGCAGCAAAGACCTTGACACTGCTCAGCAATAAAGAAAATATCCCTGTGCTATCAACACTATTTTCAAAACAAATCCAAAACAGCCCCATACCAGATACTGTGAAGAAAATTGACCCTATCCCAGCCAACACCAGCACAAGACTCAAAGGTCTCTAGTGTAACTATTAGTGTGAATGGTGAGGTATGCCACAAAAATTGTTGTATGGACTTTATCTATCTAGACTGTCCAAGTGTTCTTTATTGCTAATAAATGCAGAATTTCTAAATTGCTTTGTCCAGTAGCCTGCATTATATTCTGTGGTATTTCCTTCTGGTGCATAAACTGTCAGCAGTTACCTGTCCCCACTGCTCTCATTAGTGTCATCACCAGATAATCTATCAAATAACCAACAAGAAATAGTTCTAAGACAGTACATTTTGAAACAAATGTAATCTTACAGCAATTGGGAGAGAAAATGTTTTCCAAATAAGATAAATTGAACTCTGTGTTAAATAGCCTCAGGTAAATACCTGATCCTGAAAATGAAAGTCCAGAAAAGTCTCAGGGGAAAGAAAAGATCGATCAGTGGGATGATATAATAACAGATAGGCAGAATCAATATCTTGAAATTTATTTTGCTACTCTTGAAAATTTATGACATGAGCTAAAATTACCATCAGGGTGGAAGATAGGACTTCTTTGGTGTTGCAACATGTTTCATCCCATAACTTTATTGCTTTGAGTGACCTGTTGTATGCAACCCAGTCAGCAGAACAGATAATTTATTGTTCTTTTGATGCATGTTTAAAGCTCTGTTTTATGATCCAAACCTTGTTATTGAGTTAAGGATGGTTTATGTTTGTAAATGTCCAGCTGAAAATATCTAACTCTCTAAGCAAATAGGAATTAAAGTTTCTTCACTAAGAGGAGCAAAGTCAAGACTTGATTGCCATTAACTTAAACAACCTTTTATTACATAAGACTGTACAGTAAGCCTGGACAACAATGGGGTTAAGTTCTGTGAAAAGAACATATGTTCAGTACAAAAGATGATACAGTTAATGATAACAAAATGACCTCGTAGTCAAAAAATTATGCCAAGTGAGCTACATGCCAGAAAATGGGCTGTGGCAGTTGTTTCATAAGAGAAACTTATGAGATGACTTTATGCAGAAAAAAAAATAACTTGCCTTATTTTTTGCTTGGCCATTTGAAGATACCATCTCCCATCTTTAGTCATGATGAATTGTTATTTTTTTAAGTATTCTTATATAAATAAGCAGAGTTATACTCTGAGTAATTTTCTGAGTATAAGCATCAGAATGTGAGCTGATACGTACTGCATTTTCTTTGCCCCATTCATTCACCTCTCTTTCCTTTTAAATTAAACACAGAAAGGGAGAGAAGAAAAATATATGCTAATGTCACTTATGACAAATGAGCTTCATACCTGGTAAATTTTCATTATTTGTTTCAAAATGCTTACTTTGGTTATAAAGAAACTAGACATGCTGAGTACCAATTCATTCCATTATATTGCAATGACCAGATCCAGATTAAGTTGACAGTTGTTCACTTCTGCACAGCTCCTTGTTTTGTTTTTGATGGGATGCTTTTACAAGGTTATTGTGTTATGGTTTAACATGTTTTCTGAATTGTAATTTAAATGTAAAAGAAACATGCTGCTTTAGAGTCATGTATCATAATATAAAGGAAAAGCTCAAAAATAATAAGAAAAAATTGCCATTTTTTCAAGTAAGTTTGAGCAAACATAAGGAAGGAACTGGCTTTTAGCACTGCTTCTAGCATTATGTTTTGTGATTAATTGAAAAAATCTAGTTTCTAGAAAAAAAAAAGGGGAGGACAAATAACCTTATAATAAATACAAAAGTACAATTTCTTAAGGCAAATATTTATGATTTGCTTATTATTCCTTGTGAAAAAGCTGTGAAAATGCCACCAATCTATTTACTTTATTTATGGGAGCAATCTTATAAAGATGACTAGTTTCATCAATAAAATAAGCTGTTTCAACCTTTTGTGGCTTCTGGACTGTGAAAATACCTGGTAACTGCAACCATTTTTGTAGCTTCCAGGCACAAAGAAGGGTAGTTTGTTTTGTGTATGTTGCGTGATCGGTTCTCCCTCTTTTTTTCTAGCTTTGAATCATGTTAGGGAAGCAGATTGATTATAATCAGTGTGAGAACTTCCTTGGGTAATTTGTTCTTTCCAAGCAAAGTTTCAGAAGTGACTGAGAATATCTCAAAGAATATACCGAGTCATGTCAAAAAGGATGCTCAAAATTTTTGAAATGTCCACTCAGCCTTTTGCAACTGCACAGGTGCCTAGCATTGTGGAATGGATTTAGACTGAACATCAGAATTCACTTTTTTTGAAACTTCTATCCACATATATTTGCTTTTTTCCGCTTCCTCTAGGAACTTCTGATTGGCCTCCCTACAAAGAGAGTCTAGAGTGCCCTGGTAATGACACTGGCCCTGAGCACTCATGGATGCATCTCATCAGGTCCCATGAACTTGAATATGTCCAGTTTTTCAAATGTTCCATGGCTTGAGGGTATCTTCCGTACTCCAGATTTTCTAATTGAGGGCAAGACTTAGAAAAGAGAAGACATTGAGTACACAGGATTTTTCTACATACTTTGCCACCAGATCACCTGTCACTCAGCACATATTTTCCTTCCTTTTTTCTTTGTTCCTGAAATTCCTATAGAAGGCCTACTTGTTGCCCTTCAAATCCCTCACCGTATTAACCTCCAGATCAGCTTAGGTTTTTCTAACCTCACCCATTGCACCCTTGATCAGGCTATTTCTCCTGAGTGACTTGTCCTTGCTTCAACTGAATGCTTTTTATGTTTGATTTTAATCAGGAGCTCCTTATTCATTCATGAAGGCTTTCTGTCACTTTACTTGACTTTCTACTCATTAGGATGGGCCCTTCTTGACCTTCTCAAGTTATTTTGGACCCATCTTCCAGCTGGACCATATCCCATAGGATTCTTGCAGGCAGACACCTGAACAAGTCTGTTGTCCTGAAGTCTATTCACTTCATATACCTCCTTGGAAAATAATTGCTTAGGTTTAATTTATATCATCAAAGAGGATTAGATGGGCATCCTCAACTAAGGGCACTTTGTCCCTCAAGCAACTGTGCTATGAAATTACTTACAATAAAGGTGTTGACATTCCAATGTGAATGCTTCCTATGGGCTGCAGTTCTTCACAAACTACTTCAATGTGGATCTCTTCCACAGGGTGCAGTCCTTCAGATGGCTTCAGCTTGGGCCCCTCATGGGGTCACAAGTCCTGCCAGAAAACCTCTTCCAGCATGGCTTCCTCTCTCCCATGGATCCACAGGTCCTGTAGGAGCTTTCCCCAGTGCTGGCTTCCCAAGGGATCACAGACACCTTCAGGCATTTGCCTGCTCCAGCATGGGGTGCTCCATAGTGTGCAGAGGGACAGGTGCCTCGCCATGGTGAGCACCACAGGCTGCAGGGGAAGAGGTAGTGCCCCTGCTATGAAAACCCAGTGCATGTCATTTCAGCACAAATTCAAAACAAGTCCTAATATTGTAGTACATTAACTAATGCTATTAATTAACTAATGCTACTAATTAACTAATGTATATTTCCTTTGACCCTATTTTGTGGGAAGATAGCAATCTTTTCTCCTGACTTCACTGTAACTGCCTATACTTTTGTCCCTTGAAGCAGAAACTTGTGTTGTTTAAGGTGATTAGGCAGTAATGTTGTGCAATTGCTCTGATAACCAGCAATTTAAAATCTAATTTATACAAAAGAATGCTCATATACATGTGTTGTACTAACAATGAATAATTACTTTCCACAAATACTATATTTACTTTAAAGGACTAATGACATAAATTCATTTCAAAGTGCATTTCAGAAAATGAAGCCCGTTAGAAAGAAAATAAAGTAATGTAAGTAGTGCCAGGTTTCTATTCTCCATGATTTTAAGACAGGCAAAAAGAAGCCTAGAGTCCTTCTTTCAAAAACTGCTGATGTGGGATATATGCAGTCAAGTGGAGGGAAAGAGGCATTTCCTTCATGTGATTCATTTGATAGCTTTTAGGCACCCCAAAGGTTTCTGTCTCTTTTCCCTAACTATACTGAACATCTCTGAGATAGACTTCTTCATCTTGTAAATCTCCATGGCAAGTGTGAAGAATTAGTTTCAGGGATTGAACTACCAGTAAGTATATGTCTACAGCTCCCTACAAGAACACCTCTCCACATGCTTCAAGCTTGCCAGAGATGAAGGGGATGTTTCCAGTAACTGCACCATCCCAATAGAGTGTCCCTGCTGACACAACAGGACCTTTGGTAGCAATTCTCAAGTGAGACACCACAAGATACCAATACAGAGCTGTGGCTTTGTGTTTACTGTGACTTTAACTTGTATCCAGGCAAGTGAAAGAGTTGACAGAGAAAATCCAACTCCGCATGTAGTTTTGTAGATACCAGTTGTCAGAAGGGGTCAGCCTGCTGAGCTAAATGGGCATTTTGGGGATGGCTAACTGCTAATCATAGCCTTGCTGTCTGTATGCAAGACAGAAGGGAACTTGAGCGCTCTGACAGCTATCAGGGGACCTTCAACTTGTATTTCCTTAGAAATACTTCATGCTGATGTTGATTTGTAACACCCTGACAGCAACAGTGGTGTCTGAAGGAGAATCTGAAGGATTAGACCCTCCTGAAGCTGAGGGTAACCAAGACTAATCTGGGTCAAGGTTAATCCAGCCACTGAGCCTCTTTGGCTGCTGTGTGATATAGAAATATCTATAGGCAGTTGATTTCTTGGTGTCACAGCAATGTCCACATCTGCTTCCTTTCACACCATAAGAACGTCATCTATTTCTTTCACCAAAGTATGTTCTAACTTGCCAGAAGAAACTTTGATTTATAATCACCTTTCTCCTGCTGCCTGCATGAATATACTGAGTGAATATGTTCTTGATATATTCAGCAGTTCTGATTGGGATTCCTAGTGCATGAGGAAGGAAAGGGCCAGGAAAAGAGGAATGGTCCATGCCAGCATAATCAAAGAGCATTAGTGATTATGGTTAATATCTGATGCTACTGTACACCTTAATATGACCTGAGGTGCTATTTCTTCTTATTAAGGTGGGGGGGAAAGAAAAAAATGAGCAAAAATCCATAAACAATTTCTTTAAGTGACTAATCCTTTTGTATATTTTTCTATTTCTTTGGTCATGCCTTTTCTGAAGCAAACTGCACACTCCAATTTCCCTGACATGTGTAGAGTGCTTGCAATTGTAGCTAGGAAGTGTATTTTCATCTTTTTTTCTTTCGTAATACTGGGACTTGTTGTCCATGTCCACTAATAACTTGGAAAGGTATTTTCCTATTTTAAATATGTCTACTTTAGTTTTGTGTAAGCAATTGATACCTCTTTTTTATTCACAAACCTAACTATTTTTTGTTTAAATGTTTGAGGAGTTTTATCTGAGAAATCTATACATCAAATTGTTCTTAAAAACTCTAATAAAATTGTTGGATATATATAATATATCAAAGTATATGTAATATCAAAGTTCTCTATAGTAATTTGGAACACTGTGGTTTCTTTCAGGTTTGCCAAAAAAAGCTTAAACATAAAAGAGATTGTCGGAGGGATAGGTTCATATTTTATCAGGATGTTTCTGATTTAATGGATTATTCCTGAAAGCGTTCAAGGCCAGGTCAGATGGGACCATGAGCTTCTTGGTCTAGCACGTGACACCCCTGCCCATGGCATAGAGGTGGAGCTATGTGATCTTTAATGTCCCTTCTAACCGAAACAATTCTGTGATTCTATTCTATTCTGTTCTATGAATATTTTTATGCCTTTTTTTTGCCGGTTTTGTCTCTTGGCATAGCCAGTTGGAATAGAAGCTTTACTTGACTGTTTTAGATTCGGCTCCTATCTCTGATGCTGAGGTGTTTTGACAGTCCACTTAGGAAGTGAAGGAGCAGAACACCCACTGCTGAGTGTGACTTTATTGTTGCTGATCTTCAGGTCTCATCCCCCCGCCCCCCCCAACAGTAACCTGGCAGATGTATTTCTTAAGGGAAAACTAATTTTATCAGAGAATAATTTAGGTTTCAATTTAAGCTAGCTTGAGCTTTCCAGACATTTGCTATGGGGAATTCTCTTTTGCAAATCCTCAGAGTAAATTTATAATCAAATGAGTGTTTGGTTTCACATTACTGCATGCTGAGAAAGAAGTCTATCATGGGAACAAATATCTGCACTAACTTTTTCATGTCCTTCAACTTAACAAGGAGGGAGGAATAAACTTTAACTCCTGTGTTTTCAAAGAAAGAAGGAAAAAAAAAAAAAAGTTTTGTGGATGGGTGTACCTTAAAAGACTGCAGCGCATACATTGACCAGAGAAGTTGTGGCTGTTCCATTCCTGAAAGTCTTCAAGGCCAGGTTGGATGGGGCTTTGAGCAACGTGATCTAGTGGAGAGTGGCCCTCCTCATGGCAGAGGGTGGTAACTAGAGAATCTTTAAGGTCCCCTTCCAACCTAAACCATTCTATGATTCTCTAGCACTATGATGAAAAAGAGAGAAATCTATTTTTTTCTGTATTACAGGCACAGAGAAAGCCTGAATAATTATACATGGTACTAGACATGAAAAACCCTATATAAACTCTTGACATTAAGCACTAAAGTGAGCTGACAGGCTGCAGCTGAGCTCTGTATCTCATACTGTGCTTGTTTATGGGAGAACTGCAGCAGTGCCTACAAAATATGAATAGTATTTGTCATCCCATCCCTTTACAAATAAGTCATAAAAGAGTCTCCTGTTCAGACCTTTCTGGAGGCAGAAAGACAAGAGAGGACATGGAATGATGTGACCTTGTGACTCTTCATCCTGCAGGATTTCATAGCAGCAGCCATAGCAAACACTGTGATGTGTTCAGGTCCTTTGTCTGAAGTCCAGTAAAGATGGGTTCGATATTGCCATTGTCCAGCTAGTTGGTTTCAGTATTCCCTGCTGAAACTGAACAATAAGATACTTTTTTTGAAATAAATATGCACACTGAAATTTTGTGTATTATATTCATATTTCCTGGAAAGCAGATAAACACATAAAGGCAAAGAACTCCTGAGATTGATTAAAATATTCTTTTTCATGGAACTTCTGAATATATGTCAGTTTTATATTTTTTTTTTGACAGAAAGTGTCCAAACTGTCTTAAAAGTAAACCCAACTGAAAAATTTCCTATAACACTGTTGTTTGGAACTCTTTTCCTTCTTTTATTGCATTCCTTACTTACCTGGTTTCAGGCAGAAAAAGGATTAACCATAGGAAAGAGCTGAATGTTTTAGTGCATTTAGTTGTTAAGATAAATCAGAGTTGCTTTCTGGAAGACAGCTTTTTTTCCAGATCAGAATCATTATAGTCTCCACCAGATAGAATTAGTTTATAAATATTAAATGTAACTTTGACTTATCATACAATAATTTATACTGAAATGTGAAGTGGAAAATTGTAGTCAGCCCTACCCAAGTTTTTTTTTGCCTTTTTTTTTGCCTTTTTTTTTTTTTTTTTTTTTTGGCAAATATCCCTCACACCATTAAAGCATCAGGTCCTTTTTATTCCAAAATTTGAAAATTTTTGTATTCAATAATACATGTCTCTATTCACAGGTTTTCTTTTGCCAGCAAATCTTGTATATGCTGCAACATTATTCGCCTTGTTCCTTGGACCTCTTAGATCAAAAGCAAAATAAAATCTGTCTGTTTCTGTCTGTGTTGCTTAACTTCTCTAAACAATGGGGACACAGTGTCTGTTGTAGTGTTGTGGGAATCAAGAAGGGTATGATTGGTTATGAAGAGAAGAACCAATTTATGTAATGCCTTAAGAGTTCTTGCTGTTAATGCTGGAATATTTGTGTCCTTGCATAATAAACCTGAGAGTTATATAGCCTAAGAAATGGTTATCACCTCATAAACAGGAAGCACCCTCAAGGTATCATCTAAGTAATATAGGCAATGTGATCACAAAAATCTGTGTTCCAGCTTTGCAGCAGTCCTACATCAGTTCTTTTATGGCATCATTACTTTAAATGTTTCTAATGCAGGAATATTTCAGAATAATAGCAAACTATTTTCTATTTCGCTGCAGTTTCATTCAGGTTCATTAACGTGTGAACATGAAATAGAAACAAAGACTAAATGACTTGTCTAAGGTCACAGTGATCTACTGGGTTAGATAGGAGAACAGTGACAGAAAATGCCTGACATCTGATATTGGTTTTGATTTGCTGTAGGACCTCATATACATCACTTGTACGAGGTCACTTATGGGAGTCATTAGAGCAAATGTCAATGTGTATGTCTAATCTGCTTGGCATACCTATTGTATTTACTCAACATTTAAGGTATATAGAAAAGGTTAAATGTGATTGTCAATTTTCACCCAAAACACTAAACATCAGTAACAGTTGCCAAATTATTGTTAATCTAAATCTAATGTTTATATATTATATAGTCTTTATCCCTTAACTTCATGTTTAGTTTTCTTATTGTCAATGTGTGTAAAAATACCGATCTCTATCATTTTGTTACCTAAGAGAGCTTTGGTACTGGGCCAAACTATGAAGTCAAGGCTGCTTTGATACAATTGAAGAACTGGAAGAAGCAGAGCTGGCTGGAGATCTGTGCACCTTTAACAATGATCAGGGACCTGATACAGGCTTACGTGTGCATAGTGCTACCAAAGGACACTAATGGCAAGACAGACTATGGAGTTCACCAGTTGTGCAATATACAGAAGCTCTGTGGTCTCTGCACTACTTGGAATCAGAGAATCATTGAATAGCTTGGATTGGAAGAGACTTCAAAGATCATCTAGTTCTAACCCCAGTGCGATGGACAGGGTCATTTTTAGTACACCAGGTCGATCAAAGTCCCATCCAACCTGATCTTGAACACTTCCAGGATTGGGGCAGACACAGATTCTCTGGGCAACCTGCTCTTTTAGTGGCTCACTGCCCTCACAATAAAGAATTTCTTCCCAATAGCTCATCACCGTCATGGCTAGGCTTTGCAAATGAAGATTTACAAGGGCTCTACCCATGCTTGCTACAAGTACGTTGGTGGCTAAAAAGGCCAATGCAAGATAGGCAAGTCCGATCGCAAAAGGTACAGTGGAAAGTCTCTGTCGGCAATACTGGCAAAGCACGGTTCTTCCTGCATTGCCTTTTTTCCTCCAGGCTGATTCTGCGTGTGTACTCAAAGAAAGCAGCAGCGTTATGGATGG
>JAWWEE010000001.1:31958008-31975543 GCA_035221455.1 Xenops minutus | reverse complement strand
TTCTTTCTTTCTTTCTTTCTTTCTTTCTTTCTTTCTTTCTTTCTTTCTTTCTTTACTAACATGGATGAGGAATCTTAGGCAGTGCGGTAACTACAGTGAATCTGGTTGGTGAAGAAACAAAGAATGACAGTAATTTTTACAGGAGGAGTTTTTTGGTTTCTATTATTAAAAAAAAAAAAAGGGGAGAAGGAAAGTTGTGGAGCCAACTTAACATAAGTAGTATCATTCTTAACTATTATCATAGTGATAGTGCCTTCTGGACCTTCAGCTTTTTGAGCTTTTCAGAAAGCCATTCAGAGATACTGCATATTTATGCCACGGCTGAAACTAGTTTTTTAAACAGAAGATTAGATTTTCACAAGACTGCAGAACCTGGGTTGTTTAGTGATGTCAGCTCTGTAAGCTTCCTAATAGAAACTGTAGAAAGTGGGAATCCTGTCCAAGACTTCATAATCTTTTGCATCTGGAAGATCCCCACTGCTGTCAGCATGACCAAACCGCAGAGACTCTTAGGCAAATTAAGCCAATATTGTCTATTAGTTAAGAGATCAGTGCTCTCACTTTTGGGCAAATTGCAGTTATTTTTAATTTCTATTATTATGACACTCTGTCATTATTGATATAAAAAGTACAAGGAACATGTGCAGAAGTAAACCACATGCTGTCTCAGCTAGCCAGGAAAATATGTACCAGATGGGAGATGATGAGACAAGCCATTACGACGTATCAGCTAGTCATGGAACAAATGCACAAGAAGCCTCAGGGCTTACTTGCTAAACTCATGGTACTGACACCAAACAGGATTAAGGTGTCCACCTGTGAAACTCTGTGAAAATCTCCCTCTTGGTTCTACACGAAGTACAGTCCTGGATTCAAGGTGACTAAAAGTTATAAAATAGTTTCTTTTTTGTAAAACTGTAAAAGCTGGAGCACTGTCTACCTATGATCTTACCAAGATCTGTGTGAGGAAAAGAAAAAAAAAAACAAAAAAAAGAAAGCTTCATGAAACCACCTTCCCAGCCTGAGGTATCAGCTGAGAGATTTGAGTTACTGATGAACCCCATTTCAAAGTTGTGCAGTATCTAATATTTATAGAATGATTTGTGTTGAAAGGGACCTTTAAGATCATCTAGTCCAACCTCTCTGCCATGGTTACTCAAATGTCCCTGTCATGGGCCAGGTTACTCAAAACCCTGTCCAGCCCTGACTTGAATGCTTCCAGGGGTGGTATATCCACAGCTTCTCTGAGCAACTTGTTCCAGTGCTTCACCAGCCTCATAGTGAAGAATTTTATCCTCGTAGCTAATCTAAACCTTCTTTTTTTAAGTTTAAAGTCATTACCCCTTTTGCCATCGTTACATGCCCCAGCTTTCCTGTAGACCCCTTGTAGATACTGGAAGTCTGCTATAAGGTCCCCCCAGAGCCTTCTCTTCTCCAGCCTGACCAACTCCAGCTCTCTCAGTCTGTCTTCACAGGAGTCGTGCTCCATCCCTCTGATCATCTTCATGGCCTCCTCTGGTGTTCCAGCCAGTCTACATCCTTTCATCATCAGGGGCTCTAGAGCTGGACACAGTTCTCCAGATGGGGTCTCACGAGATCTGTTTAGGACACTGATTGGCAGAGTTCTTTGGGAGTCAGTCTTGAAGGGCAAGGGAGTCCAGGAAGTCTGGATATGCTTTGAAAAGGACTTGTTAAATATTCAGGAGCAAGCTGTCCCCTTGTGGAGAAAGACAAGTTGTCAGGGAAAAAGACCAACCTGGTTAAATAAAGAACTTAGGCTGGAACTTCAGGGAAAAACAGTCAAAAAAAAACCAACCAACCAACCAACCAACCAACCAACCAAACAAAAAACAAAACCAAAAAGAAAGAATCTATCACCTCTGGAAGGAGTGCCAGGTAATTTGGGAGAACTATAAGGATATTGCGAGGTCATGTAGGAAGAAGATTAGAAGGGCCAAAGCAAAATTAGAACTTGGTTTGGCTTCTGCAGTTAAAGACAACAAAAAGTTTCTATAAATACATTGGCAGCAAAAGGAGGATTAAGGAGTGTTGAACACAGAGGGTAGCATAGTGACAGGGGAAAGGCAGAGGTACTTAATACCTTAATTGCCTCAGTCTTCAATACCAAGACCAGTTGTCCTCAGGATACGCAGCTTCCTGAGCTGGAAGTTGGTGATGGGGGGAATGAGTGAAGCCCCCATAATCCAGGAGGAGATGGTTAGCGATCTGCTATGCCAATCAGACACTCACGAATCTATGGGCCCTGATGGGATCCCCCTCTGAGTAACGAGAGAACTGGCAAAAGAATTTGCCAAACCACTTTTAGTCATTTGCCAGCAGTTCTGGTGTCCTGGTTTCAGCTAGGATAGAGTTAATTTCTTCTCAGTAGCTGCAACTGTCTATATCCAGAAGTTATCTCAAGCAGTGACTGTGAAGTGAAGACGCCCTACCTACAGGCAGAATCCTGAGATCATGCAAAGCAGCTCTTTTACCCAGTGCTTGCAACTTAGTTTTGGCTACCTGGCAGGCCATGCTTTTCCTTATTTCTCAGAAAACAAAACAAAACAAAACAAAACAAAACAAAAAAGACCTCTATTTTAGCACCCTTAAAGGGATAAAATTGCTCTTAGGCAGATATAAATCTAATTGACACAAAGTCATGCATTTATCCCCTTTCCAGATTTTACCTGAAGTACAACAAATATTAAACCCAAAATTTTATAGATTTTCCCAATAACTCCAGTTAAAAATATGCTGTTGTGCTTATCTGGCAGAATATAGAAATGTTGTTCATCTCTATATTGAGTTGCTTATGGTACTGCTTATAAACTGTCCTCCATTCCTTCAAAAAAAAATAAAACCAACCACTGGGAAAATAAGCAACAGAAATTTGCACAAATTCAAATTCTGAATACTTAAGTGGTAACTAAAGTGTTACCAAATTCTGGTTCTGGTGTATAAGAACAATGACAAATAAAACAGTATCATTGAAAGCAGTTGTACATATTATCAGGGATACTCATAGATGTATTTCTTCAACTCCCTTGCTGAGCAATTCCCACACTTTAAATATGTCATCATTTTCAAATTACTTAAATATATAATTTCCTTACTTTCATTGCAGCATATTTATGAATAAATAGCTAAACCCCATTCATTTCCCTGTAGGAAAATTTCCAGTAAGAGACTCCTGATCAATGAAAGCAGAGTGAAAAATAATTTAAATACTGCATTTTAATCTAGTCATTTTTTTCAGTCTCTTTACTTATTTGAAACAAGCTCTCACCAAAAGTCTACTGAGGGCTGTGTGAGGCTGTAACTGGTAGAATAACATCTCAGTCTAGACGCATGTCTCTTCCTAGGTAGCTGACAAGGATTATCCATTTACAAATCTTCTCTGAATTTAGCAACGACATTCTCCAGAAATGTATGCAAGTTGTGTCTAAGAACATCAAGAAAACCCAGTGTGGAATTCAAGGCATGGAAATGCTCTGTTGAAAGTCTCCCAGGAAATATATGAAAGAGATGAGAACAAACGTACTGAGAATATAGGCCAGATCCTTTATAGGTTATTGACCATCAATATATATTTGAGCCTATAAAGGAAGACTTAAGCCACAAATCCTATCTTCGCATAGCAACACTTTTCTTTTGCTTCAGTTTGCCATGTGAAATATATTTATTTTTCTTCTCCTAGCTTACTGTTAGTCTTTTTAAAGTCTACTAATTAATAATTTAATTTTAAAACCTTTCTCAAACTAAACAAAACATAAATAAAAATTATATACAGATAAGTCATAATGAAAAAAAAAAAAACAAAAACATTTTATCTTGTTCAGCAAAATACTCGAGTAAAATTTGGGAGACATTTAATAATCAGGAGGAGATTAAGGAGTCTGCTATGATGATGCAATTGCCTACATAGAGGGGTATAAAGGCAATGGAAATGCTCCATTATGAGCTGGGGATAAAGTCCTGTTTCACAGACTGGCTGTAGAATTATCATAATTTGTTTCTGTATATGGAGTTTCATATAATATTTCCTTTGCTTTGTCATTTACCATGTAAAATTATTATTCCAAGTACTACGCAGTTGTATAAAAAGTTCTGAGAGAAAATTTTGTGCTAAATAATTCTTTCTCCCACATTATTTCCATATAAAATATAGAAATTTCATTTTAAAATACCCTGAATAATGAAAATAAAATGGTATTTAATATCTGAATAAGAATTTTTAAACTTTGGAGAAAAAAACCCAAACACAGGGAGCAATTTATAAAAAAATTCTCATAGAAATATATACATATTTTGAGAAGTTATTATATATCATTCGCTGATGCTGTCATATGCATCAGTTAAATCACATTTGTCTAGGAAATTGAAAGTTGTGCTTTTCCTAATATAAGCCCTTTAATAGCTCTATTAATCAGGACATCAGTTTGCAGTATGATTAAGCCAGATGATGACCTGCAATAGAAGTCATCCGAACAACCTGCAGACACTTGCATGGGAGTTGGTCACTCAGGTTAGCTTTAAAGTCCAAGCAGAGGGACAAGCACTTTTAAAGTATTTCATCCAAAACAGATAGCTAAAATAGATCAGACAGATCACATTCCGAAAGTGACTCCTCTTCTCCGCTGACTTCAAGGGAAAAACAGGGCAGCGGATTATTTTATCTTCTGATATCTGCATCATAGACCTGCAAGTTGAGACAGAAGAATTTCTGCCATGATGCAAAGAAGTAGTTAACCATGTATAAGCCAAACAGCCCCTAGTTCATTTGGTGGCCAAACATCTCTGTGCTAGCCAACTGTTATTGCCTGATCCAGAAGCTTTAAGCTTTATCAAGCATTACACTTTAATTTCAACCCTCAATAGCTCCCACACTAAACTTTTGAAGACTCTTAGTTTTTTGATACCTTGAGTCCACATCCAGAGAAAAATGCACTTTAAGAAATTTCTGTTAATTTAGGAAGAAAATAGGCATTTTGGCAAAAAGGATTTACAGGAGCAACATACAACCAAGGAAAACATTCCACAAAAGAATTACACTTAATAGCAGGCTACTAGGAACAAAAAGACGTCTCTGCCTTCTCCAAACAGCATTCTGAGCTCTTCTTCTACACCTTTCCAAGGGTTTTAGCAGCCAGCAGGCATTCTTATGGAGTAGGGAACATTAGTACCACTTAGCAAACACTAACACATAGCTTAAGTGAAATACCATACAATCAGATTTAAGTTACCAACAAGAGGAAGAAAAGAAAGAAGAAGGAGCAAAGAAAGAAAGATGGGGAGTAAAATAGTTACCACCAAAAGGTCGCATGCTGGCCAGTCCGGAGACAGAAGGCTGAACTAAGATGGAGCCTGTATGTGCCTCTTTTATGGACTTTGACTACTGTGGCCACTCCTTCATGGTGGCACGTCCAGTTCACTGACCACTCGCAGTCCCCCTGGCTGTGGCAAGGAGTACCACTGTCAGTCAGAAGCTCCAAAGGGAATGGTGTGGGTGGTCTGCCAGGTGAGCCTTGTTGATGGACAGGTGTTCCATGTGACTTCCAAGCCATGAGCCTTCGGATGCCAGAGGCCATGTTGGCTGAGGGCCTTACCATGTGGCCAGACCTGGCTCCCTTCCCACCCACACACACACACAGACAAGGTGGTTGATTCAACCCATCAGTCAGTGAGATACGTATCTGGTCTCTGAGACCACTAGCTGTGTATCATTACAAAATAACCCCTCTAGTATCATCAAACAGGTTTTCATCCACAGAAAGGGCAAATATTTGGGGTTTCTGCTTACCTTGTGTGTTTCCAAATAATACGCTGGTATATACATGTACAATTTTTACTCAGTATTTTTGACTGTGTACCCCCTTGTAACCACTTCCCTGTGAGTGATCTCAGTATCTTCACTGGGATGATACTGGCAAGCATTTCCTATATTGCAGGATTGGAATACTCATCTGAAAGATAAGCAGCAGAAAAATCAGAATAACTGATATTGCAGCTAAATTAGTATTTGAGAATCTGCAAATCCCATGTAAATCAGGAACAGCACATTGGCCAAGGGAGGAAAGAGATTTGGCAACAGGGAAGGAGCAGGAAGAGGGAAAGCTTTTCTGCTGCTGTCTGACTGCGCTCATGATAGGAAAAACAAAGGAGCACATGTCTTAGCAAGACTTGCTCATGTCTTGATACGGAAATAAACTGAAATATAGGAAATGTGAGAAAATTATTATTTTTTTTAAATTAATTTATGAGTACCCTAGAACATCTGAGTGACCCTGGGCATACTGGTGCAGGTAGTATGTCTATATCCCCCAGAGTGCTCAGAGGTAGAGGCATCAGTATTTTATTGATTCATATCACT
Source organism: Xenops minutus (assembly GCA_035221455.1). NCBI lineage: Eukaryota > Metazoa > Chordata > Aves > Passeriformes > Furnariidae > Xenops > Xenops minutus. Next base: position 31,969,173 of record JAWWEE010000001.1, on the reverse strand, counting down.
AGCTGACAGCACACAGAGATGTATGCTTGTGGTCACCCAAAAACTCACCAGGCTGTATCTAATCGGAAATCACTGATCATTCAGCGAGAAAGGATCCCAGAGAGGTGGTGCATGACCCATCCATGGAAATGCTCAAGGTCACGTTGTATGGAACTGTGAGCACCTGGCCTAGTTGAAGATAGCATGGCAGGGAGGTAGGACTACACTCAGACACGTGGCAGGAGCTGATGACTCCAGACTTTTGCCACTTAGAATGTGAGTGGATAAAAGCCCAGGAGTTCCTTTGCTCAGGGCCCCTCCTCAGAGGCACCACTCAAGCTGTTATTTTGTTGTTTAGTGATGGCACCAAGATTAAATAATTTTAAGGACTGAGGTGACTGAGACTCTGCTATGGGAAACCTGAGGTTGAGCTAGTAAGGAAACCTGGTCTGACTGTTTGAGTGTGGAGGGTATACTGTGAAGGTGCTTCAGTCCCAGCTCAGGTAATGCAAGTGTGACTACTGGAGTGGCTTGGACAGGGAAGTTTCTTCAACACTTTCCAATCCAAACCATTCTATGATTCCATGATTCAGTTTTCACACATGTTTTTTTCCCCTGGTTCATTTCTGCTTCAAAGTTCGTAATTCAAATATGACTCTTAAAGATTGGATCGCGCTGTGAGTCCAAGTAACAGTAAAATGCAATTTCAAGCCTTGGGCTCATATTTTCTCAGGAGAAAAAGGCCTCAACACTAATCATAAACTGAGAATCAAACTTTATCACTTTCTTGCAGTATAACTCACTTTCTTAAAACTATTCAGCTATACCTTTTTGAAAGAAGATGGCATTAACATATATAATTCACACAGGATTTTTACATATAACTTTCCTGGCCATGCCTTAGTGGGCTTCTTATGGTTCTCATCCTGATTGCAATTTGTAGACCTGAATGATTTTTAGATATCCCCTGAATCTTGCTGCAATTTCATTCTTTTTTTTTTTTTTTCCTGTGTTTCCTTTATCTTCACATTTAAATGTATTTCACTCTTATCTTTAATCTGCCATTCAGAATGTGTCAACTTGAGGAGTACTAGACTATAGCAGTAACTGACAGTACTTTTAAAAATCAGTCTAGACTGTATGAAGCAAGTCTGAGAGAAAACTGCTTGCCTATGATATATGGCATTTTAACATATTATTCTAAATTACATCCATCAAGCAGTGAAATGGCATTCAGTTCATGAGCATGTGAACAAGCTGTAGAATTTCCTTTGACAACATGCTCCTTGTGAGATCAAACTTGTAAAACATCACATCAGATTTAATGTCTAATGCATCAACTTATTCCCTTGCTTTGTTTTTTTTTTTTTAGTTCTAAAGATTTAATGTTGAGAGGATATTTTCCCAAAGTTGACATAAATATTAGAAATCAAAAGAAAATGTGACTTATTCTTTCTTCAAGAATTGTCTCTAAAAGACAGTGCAGCACTTAGAAATAATCAGCCTGCAGAAATGGAGAAGATAAGGAAATGACAGATTCATTAAACAGCTGCTTGCATCTGTCTTTAAAGCAGAAGCAGATTTTAGACAGCTGCATAACATAGAAATATGCTCTAATAGAGCAGAAAGGAGTAGCTGCATGCAATACAGCAATAACAGGAATTGTTGCAAATTTTAAAATGAGACAGCACTCTGTGAAGTGACATTGAAATAACAACATTCAGAATTCTGTATTTTTTTCTCCCTTTGATTGCTCACCTGTCTTCTAGTCTAGAGAAGTGTAATCTGTAAAATCAAGCAAGCCACTGGTTTGATTTTCTTGTCTGCAGGAATATGCATCAGTCTAGCATGAGCTGGGCAGTGTTTGGATGAGGAGGGTTCTCACCTGTTTCTGTTATGGTGTTTCTTGCTGTATGAAGTGTTTGAATGCATTAAGGGACTGGAAGTGTTTATCTCCTCTGTGAAGTAAAGGAACTTAAAAAAATAGACTTGTAATTAATCTTTCTTAGTACAGTAAGTACTTTATATTTAATGCAGTATTTTATATTATATATCTAATATACTATAATATACAAGTGTTTATAATATAAATATCAATATTTCATATGACTATAAGAAGGCCTGTGTGTCCCACTGCAAGTGCATCAGCGCTACCATCCTCCCAGATCCAGGAGGCCCACGATTTTGGCTGGCATCTTGGTTACCAAGGAGGCATCTGAGAGTACTTGTGTGTCACCACCTAGTGGCTGATTATGCACTCTGTGACAGTTCCTTTCCCCACTTTCATTTTCTATTGTCAAAGCTTGACCTAGACTTAGAAATAGATTTTAACATTCATTTTTCAAAATAAAACCCAGTCCTCTGAGGCAGTTTCTTATGTCCTTACTGATGAACATTTTATGGTTCTTTACAAGGGCACATGGTAATACAACAAGGGAGAATGGTTTTAAACTGAAAGACCATAGGAAAAGAGTAGTATTAGGAAGAAATTCTTCACTGAAGGTGGTGAGGCACTGGCACAGATCACCCAGAGAAGATGGGAAACTGTTCAAGACCAGGATGGATGGGGCTTGCAGCAACTCTCTCTGTATCACCTCTTCAGTTACACTAACTTGCAGTCCTGGTACCTTGTTTTGTTTTAAATTTGTGTTCTTGGTAAATCAATCTGGGAGAAAAAGAGAAATGTTTATGGTGGCCATGGTCTGTATTGGATTTTCATTATGAACTCCCGGCCAGCTCCTAAGTGAGTGACTTTCAGGTATTCACTTTTGGTCCACCATGACCAGAATGAGCGGAGTCGGAATTTACCTGTTAAGTCCTGTCACCAGCATGAAGGAGGAACAGACATACCTTCTCTTCCTCCTTCCTTCCCTCCCTTCATTTGCCTTGGATATGTTAATTTGGGCCACAGGCTGAGCAAAATGAAACAGAATTTGCACTGAAAATTATACTGATTTTCTATGTGGTCCCTTTTGCATTTTTTGTTTGACCTCACTTGCATTATTTAGCTTAGCTCCCTCAAAAGTAATCGATTTTTATAGGAACACATTAACTGCAACTTAAAAGTGAAAAAACTCAGAGACTTTTTAGTGGTTTTGATCAAGACTTTAAAATTCCAGTAAAAACGTTTCATACTCTAATTAGCCTAAGGACAATTTCTAACTGATATTCTTTCATTTTGATATTTTATTCCAGGACTAGGTTGTTTTTTTTTCTCTGTAACTGAAAGCCTAAGTTATCACAGAAATGTATTCTAGAGATTTCCTTTCATTACACATCTGTATGGCCCTCTGTCTAATTTTCCATTCTAAACTGGCCAAGTTTATTTTCCTGTTTTGTCCTTCAGTTTCTGAGTGTCTTCAACCACTGACAATGCAAAAGAGAAACTGAAAGCTAAAGAGCTCTGGCTGTCCTGTATGAATAAATGCACAATCCCAGGCTCATTTGTTCAAAATATTTTAGTAATTCCAAACAAATATTTGTAGCTCTGGAAAGTTTCCTGATTCCACCCTTGGCCTTTAGAAATATATCACCTACTTAAACAAAGACCAGAAATGCTACAATTCCTTTTCCCATGAACACAGTAAAAAGAAGACAATAGTTGATGTACAGATTAGGATGTAGGCAAAGGAAAGCCTCTTTTTTTTTTTTTTATTTTATTTTCTAGAAACATATAAGAACTCCGAGGAAAGTTAAATGAAGGATAAATCTTCTATTAATTAATTCAAGAAATTATGTTTAAGTCAACTATTTTTCATTTTTCTGTATCCTACTATAAAATATCTGCAACGCTCCAAATATATGTAGGTTATTTTTCATTCAAATAGGCTGTTTTAATCATGGGCAGAACAAGAGCTCCAGAGAAAGTTTATTAGAGAAGTCCTCCTGTTGAGTCATGAGATACGGAAAGGACCCTCTTGCTTTCTAACCTCCTTTTCAGAGAGGAACCTGGGCGTGGCAAAATCCAGTCTTACGCTGTTAAGTAACTGGAACTTTATAGAGCTTTGTCCTTCAGTTTCAAGAACTGCATATCAAATAGATTTACATAAATAAATTATTTATTTAAATTGATTATGATAATTATTAAAGTGAAAGATCTTAATCTGAAATATTTTCTACACAGTATAGTGTGTACTATAACTACTACTATAGTGCACTATTTTTTAAGCAATATCAAAGTATTTATATTAAAGCTAGCAAAAACTCTTATTAAATACAAATTGATGTTACTCACTTATCCCTGTGAATGTGGGCAAAATTCTTTCATTCAGCCTCAAAGGGTAACCTTGAGGGACATCCCTACTCAATGGAGGGATCTCCACACACACACTGAGAAGGGGTTTGTTAGAAAACACTACCAATAGAAAGTGCTGCAGGGCCTTTATAATATAAAGTGATTGCCTGTTGGTCACATGTGTCCAGGACAGCTGTGTCAGCTTAGTAGCTATAGATAGTTACCAGTGCTATTATTATTGCTGGCTCCTTTACCAGTTACTTTGTCTGCCACATCCTCACCAGTGTCCTCTTCTGTCCGGATATGTTGTTCATCCTCAGGATGTTTAACTTTGAGATTGATTGGTCAGACTGATTTCAGCATTCTTCAAAAATGAAGCAACTTAATCCCATTTCCAATCCAGCACTGCTGGCTTTGCAAACAGGGTATTGTGAGAGTTGTTTTACCCCTACAGAAAGAACTAAGTTAGGTAAGTTTTTCACGTTAAAGGTTCCCAATAATTTCTCTCTGAGATCCTAGATATAGTATTAGATTAGTTGAGAACTAGCTTTCTTCTTTTCTCATAGAATCAATAGGTAACAAGCCATCATGTACCAAAATCCCTAGGGCAACCTTAGATGTATTATAATGTTAGTGGGTAAATTAAAGTAAGAACTGACCTAATACATACAATCACTGTAGCAGTTAGTGTCAAACCTGTATTGCAAGCATAGATTTCTACATTGTGTACCATAATCTTCATTCTTTCCTCAATATGCCAATTATATTGATGATTAGATTTGCTTAAGACTTAATTTAGCACTTATTACTTTTACTAGATTAAATGCTGACCAGTTCTATTACAGTTATTATAGCAGTGGTAAACCTTGCTAATTATTTGACATCTCTTCTGTTAGCTTGCAAAAATAGGACTATCCTACTGATTAAACATCAGTGCATTTATGTCACTTTAATTGCAGCATCCCGCCATTGGCCTGGGATTTATCTCTGGATTGTAGACATCTAGGAGCAGGTGTTGAACTAGACAGCTAATTCAGTTTTCTAGCTAATTGGGAGCTAGTTAGTGCAGTCAGTGTAGCCTAGCTGAAATGCATGTGTATCAGAGTGAGTGAAGCAATTCTCTAGGCTCTTTTCATTGTGTTGGTTACTACTGAGTGTAATGAGAAATTAGCAATCTAGCTCCCCTGTAGGCATATTGAGACATCTAAATTTAGGTGTCTACAGTATGGAGTTAAGTCAACACTTAATGACCTGACTGGCTCATCTTTTCGTAAGCCAAATACTTTATCCAAGCTGCTTGATAGCTTTCTATGAAAGTATCTCTTAATCATGCTGTAATCCAGAAAATGTACTCGTAATGCTGAATTTTATAAAAACAAACAAACAAAACAAACAAAAAAAAACAAAACACCGCAATAAAAATCCCATTCCACCTTTTACCATGTCAAGGCTTTCTTATTTGTCTTCTGTTATTTCAAGTAGCAAGGATTACAACTGTGCACAGTGCTCAGAGTACAATGTTTTCCTTTCCACACCTTTATAAACATTAAAACACCTTTGTACGATCAACAGCACCCAGGTATTATTCTGTTTGATGCACATTACTCCACCTAAGTACAGGAATAACAGCCTATATGTCCTAGCAAAATTACAGGCAGATATTAATATGTTATACTTACAGGGAGAACGCCTGCAATTTTAATTGAGTATAATAAGAACTATATGGCTGGAGGACTATGAATACCAAAGTTTCCTGAGGATCAGTCACAATTCATCATTTTCATAATGTCTCTGGCATGCATCATAAGTGCAATAGTTTGCAGAATGAAATTCAACTGCATGAGTCCCTTTTCCATCAGCAATTCCCCACTGATGTCATTAAAATTGCACCCATGTTGAATGGGAGAGACAGAGTGGTGGGTTAAGTCTAAGATGTGGATTCAAGGTGAACGTTTAATGGATTTGTTCTGAACTTGTGTGCCAGTCTCTGTGTCTGACACCAGTCTTTTCCTTCATGGCTCCTAAGTCTCCACAAACCAGTTTATTAAGGCAGCTGTCCTGAGAAATGAAGACTAAGCCACAGAGTAAAAAAAAATCATACAAAAAGTATGAATGTCAAACAAACAGAATTAAAGCTTAAAGAGAAGATTTAGGAAGGGAAGTCTCAGTTTAGTACGAGCACAGTCAAAATCTTTCTACCTGCTCAGGGTCAGATAGAACAAAAAATGCAGCTGTCAGCAGTGTGAGTTTAGTGGTGAAGAGAAGTGCTGTAAAAGAGCAGCCTGAAGCCCTTTCCCAGTCACACTATGTAGAGCATGGAAACAGAGTATCTTTCTGATGTAATGGATCTCCTTTCTCTTGTTTTCTTCTCTGTTTTTCCTCTTGCCCATTTGTAGCATTTTTAGGTATCTTCTCATCTTCTACGGATCCCGAGTTTCTCAGAATCATCTTTGTCTGGTCACAGACTCTCAACACTGAGGCTGACTGCTCACCTCCTGTGCTTTTAACTGACACATACTCCACTCTTTTTACTTTTTTCATTTTTTCGATACAGTTTTCAAATTGCCCCATTCTCATTTTTGGTAGTATTTGGTTAGCCTGCAGATAAATCACACATTCTCTGTTACTGAGTTCTTTCCAGTTCCTTGTCTGGCAATGCCCTGATCAGGCCTATAGCATTTCCAAGTGCAACTTGAGAGGTACAGATGCTGATTTCCCTTTTGGTTTGTTCTGGGGTCACTGGGATTTATTTGCCTGTTGGAAGGAACCACTTATGAAAGCCTAAGTCTGAACCCCTGTACAGAAAGCCAGGGACCTTACTTCACCCACTGCAAAACTGTTAGCTTTCTCTCAGGCTCTTTGTTCTGCTTCAATTAACTCTACACAAGAAAAATCTCAGCTCAGATAGAGAACTATTCCTGAGCAGTGTGGACACAAGCCAGTAAGAGCTGGTTTGTCCCAGGGCCTCCATGATTCAGGAATACAAGTTGTGATTGCAAAATTCCAGTTAGGCCTGCATTTTGCTTTAGCTGTATCACTTACTGTTGTGATCCAATCTCCTGAGTTCAGAAACTCTGGGGTTTGGGTCAGATATAACTCATTATTCTAAACTGAATAATACATAATTGTATTTCTACAAAATACGACTAGATCCTACTTCTTAGTATTAGAGGACAGTACACCAGTTTATTCTCATAAATCACATAAAAAGCACATAGGTAATTGTCTAAGCATGGAGAAAGTAGCCTGAGCATCTTAAACAAAATATAATGTGTCACAGAAAGAACATTTATGTACTTTACTAATCAAAAGAGCATATGCAGAAAGTGAGATGCTAGGACACATTTTTGGTCTAGAATTAATGTGTTGTTTGTGCATCCACCTGACTCAGGCATCATGCGAAATGTGAGAAATTATGACACTTAAAACATTATTCAGGGACAAGATAGAAAGACTTACTATTGTGACCAGTGACAGGACCTGAGGCAATGGCCTGAAGCTGTGCCAGGGAAGGTTTAGGTTGGATATTTGAAAAAGGTTCTTTCCTGAGAGGGTGGTTGAGCATTGGAACAGGCTCCCCAGGGAAGTGGTCACAACACCAAGCCTGGCAGAGTTCAAGAAGTGTTTGGATAATCCTCTTAGGCACATGGTGTCATTCTTGGGGATGATCTTGTGCAGGGCCAGGAGTTGAATGCAATGATCCTTGTGGGTCCCTTCCAACTCAGCATATTCTGTGATTAAATTTTACATAGAATTTTTGTGTACTATGAATTTTGGCATTTTTTTAGGCTAGATTAGGTTTATATATGATATATATTTTAGTATTATTTATTTTAATTTATTTTAATAGGTTTATATACATATATATAAATCATCATATACATATCATATTCATTTCATATTCCTAATTGGTCTGATTTCTTAGACATCTGAGATGTCCTGTGTATCTGCACATATGCATGTCAGAGAAGAAAAGAAAGAGAGACCAAAGAAGAGTCAGCAGTTTTCTTTTAACAGTTTTTAAATTTCTAAGTAACATATTGGAAAAGTCAATTTAAAAGTATATAAGAGCTGGGGGAAACTATGTCCTGACTCTGTGTGTATGCCAAATTTGGATTCTCTTATTTAATTTTACTCAATCCAAAGGAGTATATAATTTCAGTAAAATACTGAGTTACTAAGTATCAAGAAAAGGTTCCAAGGTTGTATGACATAGGTAAAAAAGTATGTCAGGTTTGTTGTTTTTTTTTAAAATGTTTTGTATTAATTCTCCCTTTCCCTTATGATAGTCTAAGCCGGGAATAATTGTACTGGAATCAGCAGAGTTAAAATTCATGTTCAACACTGGGAAAACATAATGCACTTGAAGTTCAGGCATGTTTATGTCTGGACTGTCCACTTTTCCTATCATAATAGAGAAATCTGAGCCCCAAAGCTCTGAGCCAGAGTTGAATTTCCTCTACATTTCAGATGGGAAAGGATATCCGTACTGGGAATATTGTCCAAACCCATGATTAGATTTCTTAAAAAAGCAATGCAGACAGAAAACAGATGTTAACTGTTGTGAGGGAAAAGTGATTGGCAGAGAAGAGAAACTGAAAAATTGATGTTTTAGCATAAAGTGCCTTTAATTGGAAATGACAATACCATAGTGAGAGAAGGAATCTATCTTAAAATGTAAGGTATAACTCAAGAGTAACATTCAGGATGTACTGCTGAGCAGGCACTGTCTGTATTTTGAGGATATTCTGCATATTCTGCACATAGGCAATAACATGCTGAAATGTCAGGCTTGTATTTTATCTACCTTCTAGTTACCTGAGTTTGCCTTTGGACAGTGGAGGACAACATAGAATTACCACAGAAGTACCACACTTATCTTGCAAGCTATTTGTCATACAAATTTTCCTTTAGGGAAAAAGATGTGTTAGTGATAATATGTTCCCTTAAAGGAGGCATCATTTCCCTCCTGAATCCAGTAATTGTAGTTTAATGAAGTCAGAACAGTCATTTCCAGCTAAGATGCCTCACAAGCCAAATTTTATCTCTCTGTCTCTGCACACAGAAATTTAACACCAGCCATTCTTTACAGTGCAGTTTTGCATCTTCCTATTTACTGTTCCCCCAGTGCTGAGGGACGCAGTGATTGATGCGGTGGGATGAGCCCAGAAACTGTAAATCAGGAGGAAAGCAGGGAAAGATGGAGCGGCGCAGTGAGGTGCGATACAAACCAGCCAAGCAAGGCCTTATTTCTGCTGCATCATCACTGAGAAAAATGACACTGTAAATGAAATGGTGAGACACAGAGAAAATGAATGGAATTTTGGGGTTAGGATTTTGTTGGGTTTTTTTTCCTCCAAACTAATCAAGGTCTAACATTATTTGGAATAAGGGCAATACACTTAATTAAAAGAACATTAGCTCCTATTCAGTATGGGAATGAAGTATCTGAATTAGTAAGACATGCTTAAAGCTAAGCACAGCCTTAAATTGGTCTGGATTTTGCCCCGAGGCAATGAAGAAAAGACATTGAAAGCAATCCTTTACCTTAAGCTGACAAGCTATTACTGCATAGCAATAATCTTTAACGTGTTTTTCCTTTGTTCTCTTTTAATTAGGCAGGCAAATGTTGTGCTAAGCATAACGTGTTTGAGCTGTACATGCTCAATTTCTAATGGTATTGAAGTTTAAACCTACTTTATCTGCATATGCCATGGCTTCATTAGTATCTGTATATTATTTTGAGATCTGAGGAGCTACCTAATGCAACAATTGCCTCTCCTGCACCAAAGTGGGTAAGACAGAGCAGATTACATTTAATACATTACCCATTTCAGGTCACAAAATGAGGCAATGTTTGGAACAGCATAACAAGACCACCTCCCGAACAAGTGTCATCAGTATAGTCAAAAGCTTAGTTAGCAGTCCTCAGAGGCTGCATGAAGAACAGTATTTTTGAACATTTGCCTTACATCCATACCCATTGTGCCACAGTGGTGTAACCATATTGGTTCTGCAGGGCCGTGGCTCACTTTCATCTTCTAGGAGACAGCATAGCTTGTACAGACCTTGTATTTGCTGTATGATAACAAAATTACAATTTTCTATAGGAAATGGCAAGGTTGATCTCATCCTTCTCAAATGATATCACTAAAATATTAGAAGTACTCATAACACAGACATTTTTAAAACAATCAAAAAAAAAGACTCTTTGCCAAATTCTATGAATGATAGCTTCCATATCCTGCCCTGCAGTGCTGGAAGCTATTTTCCCTGTGAAATAGTTTTTCAGCCCTTCTTGGTAGATGACCACTTTGAAGCAGTGGGCAGAGGATCCTGTAAGTAGCATGATACGAGTGGGCATAGCTGTGGGAGGGTTCCCCCACCTTATTCACAGTGGGATTTGAAAAAACACCTTATCCAATGGCCTATGAATGAACCAATACTTTTCATTATCACTGCAGTGTTCTAAAACTTTGAAGAGTAATATAGCTTGATGTGAGGGGAAAAATAAAAATACACAAAGAAGCAGTTATCTCAATTGTACCATTCCTGATTGTGGCTAATTACCGGCACTCTGGGAGCTGAGAGTAAACAAAATCAATTTTTTGTAAAGTCAGTGAAATTGTAAGTAGGAGGGGAAAAGAAAATGGTGAGTCATTTTAAGCATGAACATATGAAGGTCCTCATTAAAATGGAAACAGAGGAACATACTGCCAAAAATATAAAACAAAACCTGTTCCACACATTAGTATTGCTTAGCATCCAGCTGATCATGTCTTCTTATCACTTTTGTGAATTTTCTTGCAGTGTATTGTTTCTCTGATTTTTGGGCTCAGTATTGCTACATGCCAAGTGTGCAAAATGAGTTTTGAGTATCTTTTCCTGCAGATATACACATATACATATACATATACATATACATATACATATACATATACATATACATATA
>JAWWEE010000001.1:31918980-31957908 GCA_035221455.1 Xenops minutus | reverse complement strand
TATACATATACATATACATATACATATACATATACATATACATATACATATACATATACATATACATATACATATACTGTTGCATCCCCTAACATATGTTGACCAGCTTCTTACCTGATACCCTGACTTTTCCTGTCACAAACTGGTTAACTGTGCTTTCCCAACCAGGGAAATCTTAATTCCAGTGGGGACCTGGAAGTGTCCTGAGCAGATTTGAACAAATAACATAGTGATGGAAAGAACGCATGGAAAGTAGATAAGTTGCAACTTCTGCAATTGCTGTCTTTACCTGCAGTTTGTTTTCATGTTTCTCTCAACTTATTTCCTTCTGCTGTCTTTTTTTTGGGAAAAATTGGCATAACTTTCTGCTTTCCACGTCATGTTTGTTCCCAGTGTTGCTGGTTCAGCAGTCTGGGGGTACACAGGGAACGGCAACAGGGAGCTGGTGTGGCTGCAGAGTAAGTGGTGCTGAGATCACCTGTAGTAGCACAGCCCCAGCTGGTCCAGTTGCAGCTTCCTGGTGATTTAGTATGCATATTTTCCGCCCAAGTGCATGTTAATCAATCTCCTTCATTGGCATTTTCCAGATAAATCTCTTCATAGTTCCCTCAGATGAAACAGGATGGGGACAGTGCTTGTACATATTTCATTGTAATTTGGGTTCTCTGAAATGGAGTATTTTGACTGAAATTTTGCCTGCTCTATACTGTATCCTTTTAGAAATGCTTCTCATCTTTTGCGGTATGTTGAGGCAACTGATTGTGAATAATGTTTGGGTTTATCAGGAAACTAGTGTTGAACTATTATTGTGGTTGAATTATTATTGTATCAGAACCACGATCATCTTTGATAAATGTTGTGGTCCCTAAATATAATTTGCACTTTTTTTTTTTTTCCCACTGCAGTATTGAGTGGGCTGAGGCTTTAGAGATTTTGGGTTTCGGCAATAATAGTAAAATATCTTTCCTGATCAATTGATTGAAGCAAGTTCTATTTTACATAATTATTCTATCTGCCTGTCTTTTTTCTTTTTAGTTTTGCTATATGACATGTTTTTCATGGTGTTTTTTGTTTTTTTTTTTTTAATAGAAAACTTCATAGTTGCTGCTGCTTTTTGTTAGGTCAGTCACTCACACATACCACATCCCATTTTATTATCATTTTTTTAATGTGGAATTCAAATCTGACCCCCAAACAATTGGGACCAAGAGCCAACACTAATTTGTGTAATTACTTCTTAGTATAGTTCTTCAACTTCAACAAAGACCCTTTTAGTGATATTCCTTCTTTCTTGTCATTTAGCCATTCCTTCTAATTTGTGATGGTGCACAGTGAGTACAGTGTATACAAACATCTAGTCCAACATGCAGGTGTGCTTCTACATGTACCTATCATGTAGTGCTTCTACAATACACCCAGTCTGGGAAGACTGCTCGACAATACCCATTTTCTCCCTTCACAGGCTTTTTGCATGCAGATTATGAAATACCCATTTTACAGGAAGGTAAAGAGAAATGTGAAGTCATTCAAGGCTCAAAGGGATCCAGACATCAGGGAACTGGAGCAGAACCAGAAAGCTTTGACTATTTGTGTAAGTTCCTGATGGCAGAACCAGAGAAGTTTGCATGCCTCTGTGCAGTGTTGGAGACACTGAGAAGTGAGCAGGGAGCTGTTTTAGTCTGTTCAATGAGAAATCCCATTGTCTTTGATGTTTTGCTCTGAAATAAGCACAGGAAGGTTAGGGCTCAGGGCAAGGCCTGTGCACAGATGGAGAGGTATTCTGGCAAGTGCAAAGGTTTCAGTTTGACTATGTTGGAGTGCTTAGAATTTTCCACTTCAAAATATATTGGTTTTTTTTTTCACTTCTCCAATTTTACTTTGTATTTTATATACAATGAGAACAGGTTGAAATCAGAGTGGAGAATTATATCTGCTCTTTATTTAATGAAACATTTCTACTCACTTCATACCTGATATTTATTGCCAATGTTCCTACAATGGAATTCAAGATGGCTTTGAACCATTTAGTCTTTCAAAAACAAAAATTCAAATTGCTTTGCTTTTCCCTTTTACACTCACATCAAAAGGGAATCTGATTCTTCCTCTCTTTGCATCCTAACAGTGTGCCAACCTTTATAGAAGCTGCATACTGATTAGAGCATTTTCAGGCCCTGTCTGCAGAGTCTTTGTCCCTTTGCCAAGTTTTGATAGTTAATTTAGACCAAGCTCTTAGCTACTGTGCTAAGGAACATTTTTGTTTACCTGAGCATGTGAATTATTCCCATTCTATGCAGTGGTTTTCAAAAGAAATAAAAAGAATCATATTCCAAAAATTTCAAAACAACACTTGGCGTAGTTTTATTATTTGATATTTCTCTTTCTTCTGCACACAATTATTTGCTTCTTTTGGCTTCTTACTTCACTTTGTGGTTCTATTTTCTAGTTCATATGGCTTGTAAATAGTTTTTAGTCTATCTTTAGTTGTGTCCCTAATTGCTGAACATAATCACCTCCTGTTATTGCTTCAAGATTTCAGTTTTGACTGGAGGGTTTCTATTCTCTTCTCCTTGCCCTTTAGCACATCTCAGTGTTATGACAGTAGATTTTTCACTCAAACACATTTTTTTTCACATTTCCAACCCTCTTTCCGGTGCACTTTGAGATCATAGTCTGGTCACTGAATATCTAAAATCTGATTCGGTTATTTCATCCTGAACTGTCTTCATCCTTATGCTTCCCATTCCCTAACTCTTCCTCTGCACAGCCTCCACCATGCACTTCACTTGGAATCATAGCAAATAGTCTAAATAGCTTCTAGTTCTCAAAAAAAAAAAAAAAAAAAAAAAAGAATGTTTCTTGCCTGGTAATCCTTGCCTCAACTTCTGTTTCCTTCAAGTGAACCACAAAAAGTATAAGATGTTTTTTCTGAATTGACCATTACAGCCAATTGATCACACAGTTAGAAAACACATTTCATACACTGATATAATGCTTAAAATATTATGTAGAAAACAAAGGCACCTTTGCATCACCACAACTATTGTTTTCCTATAGAGAGTCCAGGAGTAGCTCTCACTTCTGTATTGTACATGTAACATTAGTTCAAGTGACTATAGCAGCTCTTCTTTATTTTATTTTCTGAGAACTGGCATTGCGGTAATTCACATTTCTTTTATAGCTGTCAAGAAGAAAACATTCTATTAATCGACTGATTTTGTAGGAAAGCAATATCTCCTCTTTGTTTATTAATTACTTTTGAAAAGGGAAATAAATTCTCATTATTCACTGCTCCACTACTGAAAAGTACTTTGGAAACCATTACTCAAATTTTCCAGAATGAAAAAAGCTAATGAAATAAGTTCACACAAATTTCTCAAGAATTCTCCAACAGGAAAATAGGAGTAATAGTGCATATTCAGTAAAAAAAGATAAAAAAGGAAATTATGTTTAGCTGGTAGTTAAATATACTTGTAAAGTTGATTTAGGAGGAGCACTTGCTGAGGCAGTAGACAGGCTTGAAGGAAGGGAACATGTGTTAGAGCTTCAGCAACAAGAGACAAAAGGACTGACCAAGAAATTGGAAATCATCTTCAGCCCTGCTACCTGTGTCTGCCACCAGTGACAGAGTGATCTTATCAGGTGGGAGGAAAAAAAGAAGGTGGAAAAGCAGGTGCCAGACTTCCTCACTGCAGTTGTGTGTGTAGTTTGATGGAAAACTATTTCAAGTCTTTTTCATTAAAATCACTAAAGTCTTACCCTATGTCCACTGGTGGTGTATCCTCATCAGTCCCAATCCACACTCCAGCAGACAGCAGAGATCATGCACCTCACTGATCTCAGAATGAGGTTTTTTGTGTCTAATAAGCCATGAACATCAAATGAAGATTTTCCCACTGCCAAGGCATTAGGCAAACCTCTCTTCCATGAGAGTTCCCTGGAGGATAATAAAGCAAGCTCACATGGCTACAGCTTGATGATTTTGTTGGAAAACAGACCTACCTACCACAAGATGAAATCCCCAAGAACTAAAATCTTTGTGAGCTGTGCCATTCACAGAGATAAAGCTTGAAAATACAGTATGAAAGTTGCTAAATTTAAAACTTCTCCATGTTTTAAAGCAGCCTTGCTTGCTGGAAGAAAAAGAAAATTACTACAGAAGTGTGTACATTTATTTACTTCAATTTTCTGTGCCTCCTATTCATGTGATGTATCACAGCCCTACCTTTACCTCCCTCTGGGAAAATTCTTTAAGGAAGGACCTTCCCATAAGAGAATAGTGAGGAACTCACACAACACTGTCGCACATGATGACAAAGGAAGGACTGGGAATTGAGCTGGGTCTATAGAGCTCAGGTCCTACACTTTTCAAGACAACTTTAAAAGGGATTTTTTTTTTTTTTTTGGGGGGTGGTGCTTTTTATCTATATGCAGGATTGTTGTCTTTTTTGTTGAAGTAATTTCCAGAAACATATTTCCAGAAAATACATGAGTGATAGTGTTTTATGACAGTGTGATTTAAATTTGCACCATTAATCAGCTAAAATAGAAAAATTAGCATCTCTAATGTGTTGAGTTTCAGGCATTTTGTGAACAGTGTATCATGAGATGGTCAAAAAATGTACAGACTGCCAACTTTTGGGATGTCTGTGTTGAAAGATGTCTAAATATGTAATAATGATATAGGAAAAAATTTAGATTTCTGCTGTTCTGAGCTTCATTTAAGGTTTTCCTCATCACAGTCTACGCAGGTGAATAATTACAAATACACAATAGCATACTATGTATATTCCCAGACTTGGAAACTAGAAGAATGGCATCTCTATGAGATGGCATGCCTTATTAGTCAAATGCTGCAACGTGCTGTTCTGCCCTGCCTCCGAAGGAAACAAATAAAAATTACCTTGATGGCACTGAGGGCCTCTGCTATTTATCACAAAGGAGGGACAAGTTATGGTAACACATCTCATTGTAAGAGTGTGTTGGGTCAGTCACTTCCTCAGAAGTGGCAGAATAAGAAGAAATGACCTCAAGGAGTGTCATGAAGGATTTATATTTGATATCAGGAAAAATTTCTTCACTGAGAGGGTGGTCAGGCATTGGAACAGGCTGCCCAGGGAAGTGATGGAATCATCATGCCTGGAAGTGTTCAAAAGGTGTATGGATGTGATACTTGGGGACATAGTGTAAAAATATTAAAGTACGGAGCCTCAAATGTGTTAGACTCTGTAATTCTAAGAAAAATATGACAGAAAATAAGAAAATCCTTTGGCAAACATTTGTATGCCTCATTAAGATAAGGAGGAGTAAAGGGGGAAGGTGATGGAACCACACCATTAAAGTTACAAGATTGTATGGACCTCTAAAATGTTGTGGGCCTGGTTCTAGAAGATGCAACATTCCTTTCCTTCAAGTCTCCTTCAGACGCTTCAAAAATTGTAGATGACCCAGAATTAAGGCAATATAAAAGTAGCAAAACTGACAGCAATTTCAACTGATTACCTAAGGAGAGGACTTAAAGTGGAGTGTAAACCCAAAATTGCTTCTAATATTTTACAATAATGAAATACATTGTGCAAAAAAGACAAAGATGATGGGAATAAAGACTTAAGGCATCTGTCTCCTACTGTAACCAGCAGAATTCAAATAATGTTCCAGTTTAAAACATACTCTCTTATTATATTTGCAACGTAAACTAGTTGTCTACAGTCCCTTCCTTTTCCAGGACAATTCAGTTATACACTGAAAACACAAATATTCCTGGGATGGGAATAATTGCTCTAAAATGGTGCATTTCCAGAGAAATTTAGGCATTTATAGGGGAGGATATATTTCAATGGGTTGAGAGTTCCAAGAATTTAATCCTGTCTTCCTCCCAAACAGCTTTTTTTTTTTTTGTCTTCCACTGCAAAGTCAGTTATTTTTAAGGACACAGAAGTGTCAGTTCAAGTAGCTATATCTCTAGGCAGCATCTAATAATTTCTGTTCATAGCAATCAATAGCATTGTTTTCATTTGACACTGGATTTTTTTTTTTTTTTTTTTTTTGTCTCTGAACTGCTTGTAGTAGTTTTATTTTCTGGTTTAATTGCAAGTTTCTCAGGTTAACACTGGTATGGTGATAATATTGTATCATTCAAGTGTATCTGCCTTTTGCATTGCACTGACATATATTTAAATTCTGTGTTATTACTTAATTTCAGTTGCTGTTCAACTGTTCAGCAGATAAGAAGCTGTTCATTTCACTCAAGTGGCGGCTCTTTTCCAATGATAAATAAAAGCACTTTCCGCTTATTTCCTTGTGTGGCTTTGAATTCAGCTAACTACTTTTAGGCGTTTGTTATGTATCTACACTATAGACAGGTGTCTACCTGTATGCTAGGTGTTTATCATTTCAGTCAATGAAGAGAGAATCAACATATAATGAACAAGACAGAATTCAGATGTCTAAGTGCAGGAAGCATCTTAATTTCTGATACTGGTGTCATCTGCCTGTCACAGAGTGTATAGGAGATCTCTATCTTCCTGGAATGGATTCTTGAGATCAGATGGGATAGTCCAAAACATCTCAAATGCCACTAGTTGCCTAAGTTACAGAACCTAATTTGACTGCCAGGGTATCTCCAGGGTGTTATCTTGTTCACAGTTTGGACGGTGCCTTAAGAGATGAATACAAACTTCATTGAGCGTATTGCCTTGATCTCCCAAGAACATGGGTTAGACACCTTGTCTTCATATGGAACTGGATGGTCTTTAAGGCCCTTTCCAACCTATATAAATTCTATATAAATGCTGCATGTGAACACCTAACTTTGGATATATGACATCTCCAGTTTCCAGAGCATCATGAGGACTTTTGACTTAAACAAAATCAAATAGAAATATGCATTGCATCTTTTTAACTACCTCAGCTCCATAAACCTGCAAAAGTGCATATTTCAACATGACAAGCATCTATATGATAAATGAAGTCTGGGCAGCCCCTGTATTTTGGTTTCTAGAGGCAGCATGATCAGTAAAATGGAAAATCCCAACTACCACTTCCAGCACACTTTGTAGAGTATGCTGTCCAAACACTTCCTGTGGAGAAAAAAACACAAATCAAAACATACTGATTCTATTCAGTTTGTGCTGTGCAGAAAAGTGCAAATACCTTCAGGGCCATAGACGGTATTTTTAAAGTTGAATTGTTCCCCAATTGGATCTCACTGACCTGTTGTTTCATGTTGCCTTCTCTCTCACTGAAGAGATGAACTTAACAACAGGTCCTAAAAGTTAGCGTACAATGCGTGTAATTAAATTATGGAATCACAGAATGGTTTGAATTAGAAGAGGCCTTAAAAATCATGAAGTTCCAACTCCCCTACAACGGACAGGTGAGGGGCATCCAGAACTTCTCTAATTAAGTAAATTTTTTGTTATTTTGTTCAAACCCATTCTGTGTCCTGGGGAGAGGTGAGAAAAGTGATGAATAGCTGGGAACCCATTCATTGCGATCACAACTTACCAGTACTTTTGTTTTTCTGTTCGCCAACTACTTCTGAAGCCACTTCAGTTGATCTTAGACACTGGAAAGGCTTAGTGGGGTAGGAGATTAATTCAGAATATGCACAGGCATATACAAAATCCTTTGAATAGAACATTGAACAACCACCAACAGCTTTGTCATAGAAGTAGACTTTACATGAGAAACTATAAAAGAGGGAATGGACATTTCTGTGAAACTCATTGGAAACCAGTATGCCAGCTTTAACCTACAAAATTCAACCTACAAAATTCAGACAGGTCAAGGGTAGTTAATAAATCATCTGTTCTTGTGCCATTACAAATGTGAAGGAAGCATTCAGGCTAGAACTTCCACCACGTAAGAAAACAAACAAACAAACAAAAAAACCCCAACAAACAGAGCAGATTCTCTATTACTTACTTCAGCTACAGTGCTTGCTTTTCTAGTCTGCATTTAAGCAGGCAGACATAATTTCCACACACCCCCCCCCTCCCCGCTTTGATCTTTTAAGGTGTGGAGGCTTTGTAGTCCTTTGCTAATGTTATTATTTTTTTTTATTTTTATGTAGGGAATAGATGCTCATAGTGCAAGACAGATGCCAGTAAGCTTAATGTAAGGTATTTGTATAAATGTTTTCCACCAGCTTTGCAAAAGTCTCTCCTACAGTGTTAGATAAACCCAGAGTTTATCTCTATCAGAAATAATTTGCCCTCTTTCCACAGCTGGCTTTATGCAGAAGTAGTGAGGAGCCCAGGAAGATCCAAGCAGAGGATAGGACTTTATCTGATGCCACAGAGACAAAAGACACAAAGAAAATGAGGGGAAAGACCTCTTCCCCTTCTCTATTCTGCATTGACACACCTATATCTGCTGCAAAGCTTCCTTCTTCAAGTAAACATACTGACTTTTATATCACTTTGCCACCCCACCTGTCTCTCCTGATGTCTATCTGGTCATATACTCCGTGTTTTCAAAATCCTATGTTGTGAGCTGTCTCAGGCTGCATCTGCCCTTGTCTCACTTAATCAGAGACTTGCACAGTGGGTCTTTAAAGCATGGTACTAGTTTCTAGGCACTAAGAGAATAATAATAAACAGTACTAGAAGCTGTAGCAGCTGCAATAAAACATACATTTATAGAGGTTAGCTTGATGTATAGCTAACAAATCATTTAAGCTTTTAAATATATATATAAATAAATAACAACAATAAATAAGATTAAACTGCAGCTGGGAGAGAACTCTCATGGCTGTTAATTTTTTTTTCCACTTATCTTTCTTCTGCATAAGGGATAAGAATAGGTTTGCGTTGCAAATTCCAGTCAGTCGATCTCTCCTCAATGACAGTTTTGCTATAATTCTCCTCATTTCAAGATCCTGCTTAAAAATGTAACAGCAAATGGCATCCAGGCCATTTCTGCAGTCATCGGCAGCTGACTCAGTTGATTCATTTCACAGATTTAAGTTGTTGTGTGCATAGTCAATCCCTCTGGAAAAAGGCTGCTTCCCCATATCAAATGGCTTGTGCAGACACCAAATCCTGATTTTAAAATAAGCATAAAAGCTAAGGTTTTAAGGCTCCATATCATCACTCCAGCTCAGCTCTCAGGAGGATGTTATAAATCATTTGCAAAACCTTCTTTTCAAGAGTTTTTATGATGGTTGTTACATCAGAAACAGGTGAACATACAGAAGTAAGATCTAGAATAACTTCTTTTTTTAAAAATCACATGTATATTGGTCATCAAATATTTTTGAACTAAGGTATGATAGCACCCAAAGGGCTGACCTCTGATAAGTAAAACATATAGTTTTTTTATCATATATTTGATATGATAAACCACTGGCCAGTGTTACTCATAACAGTTCACTCAATACCTTCCTTGCCATTTTTATCTGTATTAGTAAACAGGAATTTCCTCTGCAACAATCAAGAAATATTACTGTGTAAAACATATTTACATTTTAAAGATTCTTTGGTCAACCTAGCATCATTACACATCTGTAGAGTTTGTTCAAATTCCAAAAATGGCAACCAGACATTATGAAATCCGTGTAATCCCTAGAAGAGCTGAGACTGTTTAGACTAGAGACCAAAAGACTGAAGGAAAACAGAATAATCATCTCCAAACATGCAGAAGAGACCTTCAAAGAGAAAAGGAGTAAAATATTCTCTTTGTCTCCTTTGAATAAAGTAAGAAGAAAAGACTTCAACTACATCGGAATGCTCTGGATGAAACTGCTGGGAGAACTTTCTAATAAGAAAACAAAACACCAGACAAAGCTGCTTGTGAGAAGCTGAAGCATCTATCTTAGGAAGGTTTACAAAAAAGCTCAAAACATAAACCAGGAAGGTTTCTGTGTAGGCTATCAAAGAATAATTTATTGATGCTCCTTTTTTTTTTTTTTTTTTCACACTTTTTTCTACTAATCTGTACTCTTCCAGTTTTTCCCATGGAAAGACTCCACAAAGTACCAGTAAAGCTGAGAAATTTGGGATGGAATTTCTTTTGAAGTATGTTTTTGCTAAACTTTCTGCAGATAGATACTTTATTATGAGACATAATCAGATCCAGACCAAAAGTCAGATTTTACTTGTAAACAGCCTATTTATGGAAATCAGAGCAGTTCTGCCTTTAGATGTCCTGAAAATGACCCAGCAGTAGTCTCCATTAGTAATGCTGGGTAAGTAGCTATATTTGTACCAAAGAGAAAAAAAGTATAGCCACAATTCTGATATGGCTTTTGTTGCTTCAGCTATTGTTGCTTTAGAATTTTGTTGTACTTTTATGCACCTACTGTCTATCTTTTTTTTTTTTTTTTTTAACATATAAATTTCACCTGTAAGAGCTTAGAGAAAAAAGTGGTAAGAAGTGTTATCGGTAGCTGGACTTTCTGGTGTCCATGATTTTTTCTTGCTGGAATCACAGTCCTAGTCCTGCTGTTTACAGCAATGGCAAGCAACTTTCTCATGCTGCTGTTGTGATGCCCATACTGACATCTGCTGACATTACATCATTGGCAGATGTGCAGCATGAAGGGAAGAGAACCTGACCCCTGAGAATGAAAACCAGAGGAACACATTTTTTTTTGAGGTATTTTATATATACTTGTATCTCTAAGGTCTCAGAAATCTCTTCTGCTATTCTCCTTTAAATTTAGCTTCTCAGGCCTCTGCAAATAGGAGTAGTCTCACGTGACAGCTCTTTTAAAGTAAATTCGCATAAGTAGATTCATTTGCATTTTAAAGAAGGGTGTAGGAGGCTGCAATTAAAGAAGAAATTCTTAGTTAAATTTGTTCTTTCTCACAATGTCTTAAACACTTCTTCCTAATATCTGCCTTCTGTTTTACCATTCTCCCCTCACATTCGACTAAAAAATAAATAAAACCAGAAGTGTTTCCCTGGCAATTGTGTGGGTTCAACTTCAAGGCTTTATATTGTGGCAAATACACCAAGAATAAAACAAAACCGAGGTTAAGTTAGAAGCCCATGTCTTTATTGCTCAGTGGCTCTGACTAGACTTTTGCTTTTTTATTCCTGTTTAGCTGTATTGCAGCAACCTTGCTTTGGGGACTGTATCATCCTCCTGCTGCATTATCATGGCATTCTAACTCTGATTGTGGTGTCTGTGCAGATAACAAACCAGAATGGACATTGATTCACATTTTCTTCACATGGAATTTTAGGGGTTTTTACCTTAAAATTTCTTTTTAAATTAGCATATTAAAATGGTAACAACTAAAAGTGAAAAGAAAAATTGACTAAGCATATTTGGCACCAAGAGGTTTTTGATAAAAGCCTTAAGGTTTCTTGTAGTATTTTAAACTAAGATTATCCATCACTTAAAACTAAACTTGCAAAACATATACTTTGAGTTGTAAGTCACCCTGAAACAACAATCAGCTTAGTATTTTGGGAGTTTTAGAAGTGTTTAATGTGAGTTTCTTGATCTCAAGGCCGGATTATGTAGGAAACAATACTATGAGAAGCAGACACAGTGTATTTCAGGCCATGAAATTGCCAACATTTATGAGACATTCTTACCTGTACCCAACTCAATATGTATTAGATAACTCATATAAACAAGTATTTTGCAGTTGTTTCAAATATTCAGAATTTTAAGTTATGAACCATCATAAAAAAAAATAAGTACTTTTCTGTTAATAGGAGAGTGCTTTATTCTGCAGTAAGTCATGCTCAGACTATTTGAATTCTATTGTGTTTAACAAGATTCAGACAATTCGTTTTCTCTCAAGATGATAGAATGGATACAATGTCATTTTCAGTTGTAATTCTCTTTCATAATTTTGCTCAGCAATTTTTTTTAGTGGAATGCTCATTGAGAATGGAACCATTAAATGTAACGTAAACATTTCTGAATTAAGATGTTAACATTTAAAAATTGCCTCATTTCTGTCTAATGTGTTTTGCTGTTTTTCTTGCCTAATTATCATTCTTTTCAATATTTATGTTAACATGACCTTTCTCTGACTGAATGGCTGTAACTGCTTCTCAAGTACTTATAGCTTCACGATTTTTAAATTAAATTATGTTGTTGTGGAAGAGATTGCAATACAGTCCACAGAATAGCAGGGAAAGGAACAAGTTTCTGTTAGTCCCACAATATGAAAGTAGTATTAATGTTTATTGGCTCACTCTTTTAATGAATGCAATTGTACCTGAGGAAGTATGACTTTGTTTCTTGTTCATGATTAGAAACATTCCAGTAAATTTAATGCTGGTCAAAATTGTCAGATTGACTAGCTGTGAAAGCTTAATGTTGCAAAATGTTTATTACTTTTATTTATTATGCCTTCATCATGCTGACAGAATTAAAGTTACACCACAGATTCTGTTTGCCCATGGGAAAAGATCACATGAAAATGGGCAGAAAGATTTGGCTCCACGTCTTGAATTTTCAGGTCAATGTTATTCCACAGACAAAACCTACTCTTTTGAAATCTGTGAGGTCTAAAGCTGTAGCATATACGATAATAAGCAATTACAGAATTTTCTTGTAAACACTGGAAGATGTTTACTTTGATTTTCTGCATATCTTTCTGTCTGTCTAGAATTTAAGAGTAAAGACCAGACTATAAGCTCAATTGCACCATGAAATCTTTTACTATATACCTAGCTTTCTCCACCCTGAAAAAAGGACAATCCTCCTCAGTCCTTCCACTATTCTCCATTTGGAGATGGCAATGAGTGAGAGCAAGATGAGCTGAAGGATATAAATGACACACATCTGGGAGTAAGAGGAAACAAAATAAACCACTTAAAATAAAATCAAATGACATGTAGGTATTTAGCATTTAAATGTAACTTTTTAACATTGAAAGACGTGAACAAAATTAAAGACAAAATAAGACTGAAGGAAAACAATGGATGTCAAAAGACCTCCTAAAAAAAAGGACATTAAAAATATCCCAAAAAAAAAGAAATAGCTTGCAATCTATGTCAAAAGGAAAGTCAGACAAACTTTTACTGAAACAGTCACTAATGAACAAAATTTTGATATCCACATCTCACTTTTTAATTCTATTCAACATAAAAATGCCAAATAGAAATAAAAGAATTGGCAGCTAACATAGTCGACATGTTCAAACAACTTAGTCTGCAAACAGCACACAGAACAAAGCCTAGTCCAAAAGGATGCTGACTCTTCTTCAAGGTTTTCCATTCTCAAGGGCTGAGCAATTGGATATGATCTGACACTGTGCTTTCTTCAGAGCTTGTTTGGGCTGAGTTCCTTGGTGGAATTGAGGGTTTTATTCCCTGCACACAAAATGTGTGTAGGCTGCTTCTGATTGACTTTCTCTTCCTATTTGAGAAGGCAGGGGATAAAGAGAGAACTGTTTGCAAAGTCCATGCATAAGTCAGAGGCACCAATATCTTGAGGCAAGTTGCCACAGATGAGTGGTGTGTCTTACTGGATATTCCAGAATATCAGGACAAAAAAATCCCAATAACATTCATAGAATCATAAATTGTTAAGGTTGGAAAAGGCTTCAAAGATCAAGTCCAACCATCAACCTAGCACTACCACCATGTTCAACATTGAACCATATCCCAAAGGGCCATATGAACACATTTTTTTGAACACTTCCAGGGATGGTGACCACACCACCTCAGCTGTGTGAGCTTGACAACTCTTTATATGAAAAAAAATTTTTCTATATCCAATCTAAACCTCCTCTGGTGCAACTTGAGGCTCTTTCCTCTCCTTTTATTTTTTTCAACATCAAGTGAACTTTTCTTGGCCATCAGGTCTCTGACTATCCTGGGCCAATAGCACTAATGCAGCTTCTCCAACCCTCCATTTTTCCTTCCTGGACAGCAGCCTTAGCCAGGTAAATATTAAATGCATTTGGTGTCCACAGAGGAAGCTCTAAAGGCTGGCAACATATGGGAGTTCCTGCTGGTAGGTGAGTAACTAGAGTTAAACAAGGCTGGGTCACTGCCAAGAGCTTTGGAAAAATAGCATGAGAAGAGGGAAGGGGAAAAAACAGAGAGAGAGAACACAATCATTTTTTTTAATTTTTTTATTAATTTTTTATTTTTATTTTTTTTTAATGGGGAAAGATGTCAAACTGTCATGTTAGTCTCTGCTGAGGTTCTGAGCATGAACAGTTGCCAGGGTAACGGTTGTGCCAAGCCTCAGCACTTATGTATTTTTCCCATTGATAATTGCTAATGTGAACAAGTGCTGGCTTGCACTTTACACCTGCCTGGGTTGTAAGTCTACTTTAATTGGATGTGCCAAGGTTGAGGAAAAAGTAATCTGCCCTCTCAAGACAAGTGACAGATAGATAAAGTGTTGCCTAGGCCTTTACTGTAACAATTTTGCTGACAAAAGTACTACGAATTGTCTTCCCTCAGTGCACATATACCACCTTTGTTTATGGAATTGAGAGTTTAAGCTTTAAGGTTCATTATAGGTAATTATGCCATAAACTTTTTTAGATATGTCTTGATGCTGCCCAGTGAAATTCTACTTTTACCCCCAGAGATCAGAGTGCTTCATTTTATGTGCATATATAAAAATAGTCTTTCAAAGTAATGGAGTGAAATGAGCAAAAAAACCTCAAAATATTACCATCCTTATATATATATATAAATTATGGATTCGTTAAAAAACCCAAATGCTTCTAAAGCAAAATCCTGGAAAATGAATAGGGAAAAGTTTTTAAAAAATTCTTCTGCTGGTAGCTTGTTCCACAACCTCAGAAGTGATGTGGAACTTTGGAGTAGTCAGTTTTTGAATGTTCTACTCAAGATATTTTGAAGACTGATAGAGAACCACAGCATCTCAAAACTCTAAGAAATAAGTTCCCCTAAAAAAAAAAAAATATATCATGCTGAAAACCAAGGAACCTGGAGGGTTTTAATCACTTAATATTTTGTCCTGGACCATCACTTTCTTAATTATATTATCTCCACCTATATTTTGGGTTGCCCAGCAGCTATCAACAGGATCCAATTCACTATTAATCTGAACAAGACTGCCCCAAAAAGGTATAGAAAAATTAATATAGGGCCTTTTTTTTTTCTTGTTGTTCTTTTTCTTTAGTTTGGTTGGTTGTTTTTTACTTTTTTGGTTGTTTGCTTTTTGGTTTGTTTTGCTGGTCGTAAGTACACACTGTGTGTAACTCTGTCTTTCTTTGATGCTGATTTCTCAGTGCACCTAAATGAAGTTTCCTGAAACAAATATTCCAGAGTGAATTACCATATGAATAATGCATAGTTCTTATTTTAGCACCTTTTATCAGATGACCTCAAAGAACAGCACAAAGGATTTCAGGAAGATTGCTTTATACCATTCCATGATGGCAGCAGAAGTAGAGTGATGTGCTCCTTGCCTGACACTGAGGGTAGAAATAGAAGAAAACCTTGCTACTTGACCAAAAAATTATCATAACATTTAGACAACATCAGATAAACCAGTAATTCAGATTGCATAGCTATCTTCATTTCGAGTAATGTCGAAGGTTTCATATGTGTCCCTTTGCTCCTATTGGACTGGTTGAGGATTAAAAGGTTACAGTGTAAGGCAGAACAGTTCTTGTCTGTACAACCTACCAAGATGCTTGGGAAGATCGAGTATTAAAAGTGAAATTAGTGAAATCCCAAACCTACTCCATAAAGCACTAGAAGTGCTACGTAGGGATTTCATGTCCAGAAACACAGTGGACTAATAGGAATGCTATTTTTTTTTTTTTAAGATAATCAGGCTAAGAGCATAAAAGAAGGAAGCTGCTGAAACTGCCCAGGAGAGGAGAGGATTTTAAACACCTTATTTAGGATTCATTTAATCCGTGTTTTTAGTGATATTCATTTACTTATGTAATTTCCCCATGAGATAGTCTCATGGGGCTAAATTCTCTCTCATATTCCTGCCTGGTCACACTGCCACAGAGATGAGAGAATTTGGAAGTACACAGAAGTAAATGAGAGTGCCATGTTGTTCCCACAGTTGATAAGCCCCAACTGTAATGAAGCATTAGCTGGATGAGCATTTATTAGTAGCTGCTGCACACAGAAGTATGTAATTTCATGCTATGGGTTAGTAATGCTGATTAAAGTTTAGGAGTCCATCAGAGTTTACCCTATCGCACTTTCCAATATCATCAGAAAGAAATTTGATTCACTTTTTGCTGAAAAAATTGACCTAGATTTTCAGCTTCACCACAGAGATGCTTATAGAAGCATCTGTAACGGAGTTTATCCACAATGATTGTGACTAAACTGGAGCAGCAAAATTATAATGTAGTGAAGAACTGCAATGAAATAGCAAATGTTGATCTGACTATGAAGAAAAATAAATTGCAGAAGAAAGTTTAATAAACTGATAATTTTAATTTATGCAACAATCAGATGAGTTATGATCTTTTTAAATCTGCATTATGAGCAAAATCACATTGAATGCTCTAGAGTCGTCAGTTTTAATTTTAGTTCATAGTCTATCAATCTGAAAACATTATAGCAAAGATAACAGAAAAATAGGTGGGCTCTGACTTCAACATGCAGCTTAGCAAGAGAAAGTTATTCCCTGGAGATGCATTATCCATTCATCTTTCCAAAGGAAAAAACTTGGGAAATAAGACCAGGAAAATGTACTTCTTAGAAGCACTGTGGCTGCATGTTTTAAGCAAAAGGATGAGATGAAATGGCCTTAAGTTGCACCAGGAGAGGTTCAGATTCGCTACTAGAAAAAAAAAAAAAAATTATACAGAAAAAGTGGCTAGGCATTGGAATAAATTGACCAGGGCAGTGGTGGTGTCTCTGAAAGTGTTCAAGAGGTATCTGGAAGTGGCACTTGAGGATACGGTTAAGGGATGATTATGGTGGTGCTAGTTTTGACCATTGGACAAAATTATCTAGTCTCTTCCAGCCTCGATGATTCTGTGTTCATGGCCAGGTTGGATGGGGCTTTGAGCATTCTAGTCTGGTGGAAGGTGTTCCTGCCCATGGCAGGGGATTGAAACTAGACAATTTTTAATGTCCCTTCCAATCCAAGAAGTTCTATGATTCTGTCATAAGAAGATAGGATTTCCCCCCCCACTGACATGCTAAGTGTCTAAATCATAGAGTCAAGTAGGCTTATCAGGTGGGATTGCAGCCATGGTGAGTAACATGGGATTACTGTGCAGTGCTGGAACTTCTGGCTTGGACCAAGGCCTCATGGCAGGCACAGTTTTTGTTTTCAAATTAGTTACAAGATTCAGCTGTTGAAAAAGTGTGTTCTGGGAGTCATGGAAAGGAATCTTCAAAGGAAAACTTTATGCATACAGCATGAAACCTGATACAATTTTTTCTTCCTTTTTTTCTCATGACCATTTGTTACAAGGCTCAGAGGTTTGGATAGGTACTGCAGTCTATATTGAATGATCTGTGAGATCCTGGGAACACCCTGTAATCAATCACTACTTGATTTGTAATTTTTTTAAAAATCAGAATAAGGTAGAACAATACATTTTCCTGTTGTACAATTGAAGTTAAAGACATATCAACAATGTCACTCCTTTTATGCCCTGCAAGAAGTTTACCTGAGGGAAAAGTGAGGAATAGCCTATGTGCAGTTTACTTAGTCCATTCTCACATGATTTTCCTTGTAATTGCTTCTCATCACAAGTGAAAAAGCCTCACCAGAGAAAGGGCTACCCTTAGAGTGGAATGAGAAGTACAAGCAAGGCGGGTAGAAGGGGATCGGAAACAGGGTATAGGTGTTTGACACTTTTCTGGGTAATTAAATTCAGCACCATAGACAGCTTTTTTTTTTTTTTTTTCCCACATGAAGATAAGGTTTTTCTGGCATGCTTATTTTTATATATAGAATTATTGCTTCATTTATCCTTTTACTCTGGCATACTGTGTGAATGCAGTGTCTTGCAAGGATTGTCTTGTTCCAGGAAGAATTCCACAGCTTCAAGTAAAAAAAGAAGTTTAAGCAGGAATTTTCAAATTATTATATTTATTCTGTTGGGTTTTGGGTTTTGTTTGTTGGTTGGTTGTTTGTTGTTTTGTTTTTTTTTTTCTTAGCAGCTCTGATAGAATCTTTTTCTCATTTTATTTTTCATCTTTTCCTTTTCCAAAGCCAGGTCAAGAATTTGCTTTGTCTCTGAGTCACGGAACAGCATTTTCCCCCAAGTACTCATCATTTGCAAATGCCCACTTAATTATTGTTAGACTTTAGAGCTTTTTACTCATTAAACTGGTCCACAGCAATGTAGTCTCTGCAGTGTGTGAAGAAGCTAAGGTCAACTTTTCAAAGCAAATCAAAAGAAAAAAAGCATGTAAATGCAGCAGAAACTAGAAAGAAGAAAGTAGAATGGAAGAAAATAAAGAAGGAAACCTGCCTAGATTTCAGAAGTAATTGTCATCCAATTCTTTCATTTATATTAGTGCAAGGTAGAGTAGTTTCACTGAAATCCATGATGAAAAAAAAAAAAAAAAAATGTTTCCTTTAGGTACAGACTTCATTTACATTGGCGTCACATAATATACCTTACTCTTAGCTAAGCCCCCTTAAGTGCCAGCATGTCCCCTTGTAGCCATACTGAATTCAAAGTCAAGCTATTTTAGCTAAAGCATCTTCTCCTTGATTTAAAGTTTTACATTGCCCTGAAAGGCAGGGAGAGATGGAAATCATACAAACAGTAATTCATAGAATTCAACTTATAAGCTGTAACTCATTAAATCATTATAACTCTATCACATTCATAAGTGCATGTTCTATACTTGTTCTTGTCTAGGATTTGTGAAAGGGAAAGATAAAGAATACATTTTCCTGATTTCCACACTATTAATTTGAGGGGGAAGCAATCATTTGACATAGTCATGATTTATATAAGTAAAATTTTGACCATATAAATATGCAAATTATAAGAAGGGAAAAAAAAATATTTCTGTAGAATAAAACTGTTTTTCTAGACACATTTTCTTACTAGTTCATTTTTTTTATGTTCATCACCTTTGCTATCAAATGCAAAGGCAGCATGTAGACTTGCCTAAGTGTGAAGGACATTTCACAAAACTTCAGTGACAAATATTGTCACTGTAAATTGCAGTCACTGTTTTTTTCCAGACAGTTTGCCTTTTTTTTTTTTTTTCCACTGTCAATGCCGGGTGTCAATAGCCTGCTGCTTAAAGTATAACAGCTGGGAAACAGGGACAGAACAAGCTGGAGCCAACTGCTTGCAGAAACCTCCTTTACCTGTGAATTTATTTTGTGTGACGAGAGTTACTATGACAGTGGTGACAGAGCTTAAACTACTGAGAGGGCTTGGTCGCTTTTAGATAAACACTGCAAATGGCAGAGTCACCATCCCTGGAAGTGTTCAAAAAACATGTGGATAGGGCACTTGAGGACATGGTTTAGTGGTGAACATGGTAGTAATGCTAGGTTGACAGTTGGACATGATGAACTTAGAGGTCTTTTCCAGCCTTAATGATTCTATGATTCTAAAGCTCAGGCATTGGGATGTTAAGATTTGAGGCTGAGACCCACATCAGGTTTAGGTTCAGAGTGAGCAGTATCAAAATCTCCCATTTCAACCTCCAATGATAGTAGCATCTGGTAATAAGGTGACACAGTATGATTTCTAGAACTAAGTGTTCTTATGATTTTGACTCCACTCCTGGTCCTGCTCTGACAATTTCAGGGAAAAGAGCAAGTACTCTTCTGCTCCATAAAAGGAAAAAAGATCAGTGCAGTTAGCCAGAACATAGGAAGAAGAGTTCAAAACAGGCAATTCTGTAGGCAAGTGAAATTACTGCCCTCTTTATATCTGCATTCCCAGAGTCATCAACTGAGTAGTCATTTATTTTTGTCTGTTCAGAAGATGAAAAACCTGGAAGCTTATCTATAGTCTACCTACCTTTCCACTAATGTATATATTATCAAAAAGATCTGGGAAAATGATGGATCTTCTGGAAGAAGATCTGAAAGAGTACCCAGAGAAGGGCAATGAAGCTGGGGAAGGGCCTGCATTCGTATGAGTTTCAGCTGAGGGAGCTGCAGTTGTTTAGCCTGGAGAAAAGGAGGCTTGAGGGGACCTTCTTGTTCTCTACAACTACCTGAAAGAAGTTTGTAACCAGGTGCGGGTCAATCTCTTCTCCCAGACAAAAAGTGGTATGACAAGAGGAAATGGCATTGAGTTTAGATTAGACTTTAGGAAAAAATTCTTTTCTGAAAAGGTTGTCAAGCACTGGAACAGGCTTGCCAGGAAAGTGCTCCATCCCTGAAGACTCCATCCCTGGAGGTGTTTAAAAGACACCCTGGAGGTGTTGATGTGGCACTGGAGGACCTGGTTTAGTAGTAGGATTGGCAGTGCTGGGATAATGGTTGGACTTGATCTCAAAGGCCTTTTGCAGCATAAAATATTCTATGATTCTATGAACACTTTCTGATCCTGTATCAAGACCATTTCCTACGGTGGTTTAACAGCTTGTGAAGATGCAATGGCATCCGAAAGGTCCTGACTTTCCATTCCTATTCTGTATTACCATCTGAAATGTATATATGTATATATTTATAACTGTATGTATATGTGTAAAAAACTCTGTGTGTGTGTGTGTGTGCGCGCGCGTGTGTGTGTGTGTGTGCATGTGTAAGATTAAGTACTACATCCTTAAGTGGATAGAGTGTCTTTGCTGGCCTGGTGGGAAATGGGATGGATAACAAAGGTGAACAGTCGTATTATAAGTTAGATGGTTTGATAACTTTATGTATACCTGGACCAGTTTTTTATCTTTGGATGTATATAACAATAATCCTATGTTTTGGTCAAGGAATGGGGGCTCACTGATCTTACTACGGGTGAATATATTTTTTTTTTTAATAGTGTAATATATTTTTATTAAAATAAAAATGTGTAGTAAATTCTATCACAGTGGATAACAGTTCAGAAAATCTGCTGTATAAACCCATATATAAAAAGATGGTGACTTTCTAAAAGCTGTTTGAATCTGTGACAGTAGAAGAGGTTTCAGGTCTTTTGTGTTGTCTTCTCAGTTTCACACTCATTAAATGTTTAAAAATACTATGACTTCCTCATAGTAAATATAATTAAATTTCCTTTCCTGACTCTAAACAGGACTTCAGGATTACTTTCTAATTCCATAGCAGTATAAAAGAAACAAAGTTTCTGTCTTTTTCCAATTTCCTCTTTTTTGTCTTTATTTTTTTTGGTAGGATGGACACGTTTCTTTGCTTGGAAAATGTTTGCTTTGATGTTTTCTGCTTTTGAGACATTGGTGAAAATCTGTAATTAAGGTAAGAGATAAATTCAAATTTTCTACAGTTTGTCTTGTAGGCCCTCATGGCTTGAGAAATGATACCTAAAATTCTCTTTCCATATTTCTTTAGTTATATTTCAATTAGAAAATCAAGTCAGTTTGTCGTATTTTTATTGCAATAAAGACTTTATTGTTACAGCAGCTTATTTAGCTAAACCAGCACCTGTGGGCTTTTTTTCTTTGTTGTTAGAGATGCCATCACAGATTTAAATTTTACCAGCCTGAGGTAAGAGATTGCCCTTCTACAGGAAATAGTTCTTTTTGAAAAGAAATTCACCCTGTGGGAATTTTCAGGCCTGAGGGTCTAAAACCAGGGTTTGAACACAGTACAGTTAGCATAAAATTTGAAAAACAGCTATATAAACTAGGACCCTTAACTCCCACTCAAAGAAAATAAGACTTACAGGATTTGCAAGCTTTTGATCCCTCCACCCCTAAACAACTAATTTAAGGATTGATCTCTAGGTCACATCATTTTCCGCTGAGGTGCATTTTCTTGTGTATCTTGGATTTGAATAGGTAATGTTGATATATTGAGATAAAATTACACGCTTCTTTCTGGAGGCATGGATTAACAAACATAAAGTTGTGGCATTTTAAAGGAGTGGAGTACACAAACACTAACAAAACCCAGTGGGAGTAGATCTGGTTATGTCCTGTAAGGCCTATTTTGAATTCTTGCTTTAAGCAGCATTGTGAAACAAATCAAATGATTAAATCAAAGATAAGCACAGGATTGATGGGTGGCCAGTTCTCAGAAACAGATGGATTTACCAACCTCTTGTGCTCTGTGTGGTGGGATTAGCACAATCAGGTACAGCATGGAGTTGGTCTGGCAGCCTGCTCAGTCTTCTGTATAACTCATCACATCTGTGGCTCACAGTGCACTGGTAGGAAAAAAGGGATATAGAAGTGTTGTTTTTCTTTATATCTGTCACTTATTTACTAACCAGAAAAGCAGCTGATTTTTAAGCAATTATTATGCAACTGAAAACCTGTTCCAGTGTCCTAAAGAAAATTTTAAGGATTTCACAAGAATGTACATACCCATAATAACAAAAAATTCAGTGGTATTCACTGAACAAAATACATATATGAATATATGTAAAATATGGCCAATTCTTAACAGATTATTTATATCACATAATAGACTTGTCTGTTTTCAAGTAAATCTTGTAGATTTAATCCTATTAGAATTGAATTAATGAGTGATGTGTTTAGCTGACTGCTGTTATCTGAGATCACCTTCTCTGCATGGTGTTGGCATGGTTAACGTTGCTGTATTAATGAATGTCCTGTCACAACTTCATTAAGGGTTTGGCTACAGGATAAAGCAAAGAGGTTTTTGTGGACATTTGATCAAGAAATTTGTCATCATTGTTCAATTATAATCTATAATGAAAATATCTAAGATTACATATATGTGTAAATATGTTCAAATATGAGCAATACTGTGTACCCTCTATGCAGTCCATAGGTTGCCATCAGTATTAGTAGTAGAACCCATTGTCTAGAAAAAATTGCAGATTATTATCTTCTATTTAGTTGCAAATTAAATCCTCAGTAGTGTAATCGCTAGAAATGCCCTAGTCATGCCCTTTGAAATTTCTATGAGAACAGCCAAAATAATTCAACAAAGACCACATTTTATTTTAAAACTTCTCAAAAAATATCAAGCAATATTTTCTGAGTTAAACCAGAGCTGCAGTTTCTTAACCACTGTCATCAAGAACACACTTTTGCTGAAATATTATGTTCTTGTATTTAATTGTGTTGGTCACATTTCATTATGTCTTGAAGTGTAAGTTAAATTGATTGATGCAAATTGACAGATTGTATACAAAATCTAACCCAAGACTCCAAATAGTTGTTAGTAGATGCTGGAAATCTTTTGCTCTTACTGTACTTCAAAGCATATGTTTTCATTTCAGCTGAGGTTTCTATATTCCTCTGTGAGAAAGCAAAGTATAATTTCTTACTGAACTAGATCCACAGCTCTGAATTATCATCAGTTCTTAGCAGCACTGTGATATCTGGCAATTTACATGTAGTATGTGGAACTGGAAATGTGATTTTGAGTGTAAATATATCAAAATATCATTCTATATGATTTTTATGTTCTTTATGTAATCTTTACACCAGTTTAGTATCACTTATAGGACTTCTATTGCTAAAATTAAACACAGATTTATATCCACTGCTTCTAAAACATACCACTTTATTTCTTTCAAGGAACATAGAAGTAACTTCTAACTGTTTCTCTTGCCAGAAGTTTGAGTGGCAAACTGTTATTATGAAAAAAGAGAAGGCTCGTAGAATTTGCAAACTCATATTTAGCAGGACCTAGAGTGAAAAATTCTGAAAAGTACAAAAATAGAACAACATGTGATTTTAATTGTGGGATAAGAGTTGAAACAATTAAATTTTTGCAAAAACAACCCCCTTCTTTTTAGCTGTGTGAGCTAGTGAAATATCAGAGACTTATAAGACGCTGCTTTCAAAGAGTGGTTAGAAAGTAATCTCTGTAAAATGGATGCAACCTCTGGGGTTTGAGCATAGTCCCTGCCTGCCCACCTGAAATAGCACACAGAGAATCATAAAAACTTCAACTGATTATTTTTCTTAAATCCACAGCTGAAGTTAGACCTTTCTTAAGACATAAATTGCTCCTGAATATAGAACAGAATCAGAAGACATGATTCCCAAAATAAAAGCAATTTCAGACTTTAAACAAAACCTTGTTTTATTCTAGCAGAGACTATTTAGGGGATTTCTGATGATTAGAAAGCATCCAGCCACAAACGGAAGGAATGCATTCAAGCCTCAGTATGTTTTATTGTGAAGCTTGTAAAGCCCCTGTATCCCCACCATAATGGCAAATGATGGCTCTTTGTGTTTTGTTAGAGGCAAGGCAAGACAACTGGTACAACCCAGTCCAGAAGCTTCGAGATTCATCAGGTGTACATTTTTATTTAAGGCTTCAAGAGATTTTGCCCACATGAACCCTTGTAAAGCTATTGGCTCTTTGGTACCTTGAATTCATGTCTGGAGAAAAAGTGCATGTTTTTCTCCAAGAGATTTCTTTTAATCTGGTGAGACTATAGGTGTCTTTACAAAAAGGGTTTTACAAGGATAGAAAACATGCCGCTTCACAAAAGCATTACAACAATTTACCAGGACTAACTAGCATTGCTATAGAAAGGAACTTTTGTTACACCCAGCAGACACAAACTCCATGCAACTTAAATGAGGTACAGAAAATAGGTGTTTTGGTTACTCACAAAAGGAAGAAAATAATAAAAGAAGAGAGATTAAGAGGATAAAGGATAAAGAGGGGAAAATAGAAGAGAAAAAACATAGTTACCACTCAGAAGGTCATGTGTTGATGGCTTCAAGGAGAATAGGCCAAGGCCCAATGGAGATCTTGTATGCGAATATACAGTCTGGCTACTGTGGCCATTCCCTGCAGGTGGGACCTTTGGTTCACTGACCACTCACTGTCCCCTCAGCCACAGTGGGGAGTGCCGCAGTCAATCAGGGGCTCCAGGAGATGAGGTGTGGGTGGGTTACTAGGCAGTCCCTACTGACTGACAGGTACCCCTTATGGGCTTCATGCCATGTGGTTGCTGACCTCCACAGAGCCATCCTGGCTGACCATGTGGACACTGAGCCTGGTCCCTTCCCCCTACACACACACACACACACACACATACACACACACAGATGGAGGCAGGGTGGTGCTGACCCAGTAATAACTGATCTGGTGTGTAACAACAACACAGCCTTTGTCATATGGATCCCGCTCAGTCGTCAGTGAATATAGTATACAGAGAAATGTAAAACCTGATTTCTTTTTTCTTTTTTTTTTTTTAAGTTGAATCATCAAATGAAGTCTACTTGCAGTGTTATACATCTAGGCTCTTTGAGATTGTTTGATGGAAGATATAAGCAACTTTTTGGTGAAAATAAAGTAATAAACTTGCCCATGAAAGGATCAAGAATCTGTTTATCCTCTTCCCTCTTGAGATAGCAACAAGAAGAAATAAGGAAAAAAAATAAAAGAACAACACTAAAAGTATGCTTTCTTATTGAATGGAAGGAAATAGTTTTACATGTAACTGTTAGAGAATCTCTCAATATTTTACTGAAGATATAGATAGTAGATATTGTTCAGGTACTGTCAGAGGAACAGAAGTATCCGCTTCTGGGAATGTATCGTTGAAATAAATCTGTCACTGAATACCACCTGGTCCATCTCAAAGCAAACCATTTTGCACTTCAGAGATATCTATTCAATTATTCCTAAGAAAGTAGCTGCTGACAGAAGGGACAATATGCAGAAGGAAAAAGAACCTGTGGGAAGCACAGATTATTCAAGGTTACCTTTCTTCAAAGGTAGTGTCCTTTACTTCTGTAAGTTAAACCACACTAAAACATAGCCTGTTTGACATTTGGTGTGCAGTGGCAGCAAAAGCCATGTCTTCACAGGGTCTTCTGACTTTTAATTCAGTGTTTTATTTCAGCTGTAAAACTAGAGAAGATCTTGCCAGAAGAATCTAGGATTTTCCCCTGAATGCACTCCCCATGTTAGTGGTCATTGTACCTTGTGAAATTAAGCAGCTGCTTTTTGAAATCTTTTCCAAAGGCTAATCGTGATCCAAAGGGAATGGGCAGGGTATGGATGGCATCATGGTCCTTCCCACGCTGGGCGACAGTAATGGTGACTATGCATATTGATAACACTGTAATGACTTGGCCCAAAAAGTGTTGATGAAACTGTTTTCTATGAGAAAGTGCACTTTATTTGAAACACAGAAGCATAGAAAAATCACATTTATTTTGTCTTACAAATAATATTAGACATTAAAAGGGGGAATATAATTTTTTGGGAATTACAATTTATACACAGTAATGAACAAAACATAAATAAAACAAGACCTTTTTGCAGAAGAAGCCATTTTTACTGAATTTGAGGTACTTTAAGCATTCTTTCTGTAACAATTTTTTTATTATTATTTCTGCTAAGAAATAAGAAAAAATATAACAAATCTCTTTGAGCAGAATTTGTTCTGCATTCAAATCTAGTCAACAGTAGATCTGAAAGTTCAGGTTTTCTTTTTCTGTGTTGGTCATAAGTGTGTCTCCTGACATTTAAAGAGGCATCAGGACACCCCAGAAGTTTGGAGGACTGGTTTTGCTAGACAGAAAACCAGAATTCAGCCAATCATTTTGAGCATGGAGCAACCTGGTCTAGTGGATGGTGTCCCTGCTTGTGTCACAGGGGTTGGACCTAGGTGATTTAAGGTCCCTTTCAATGCAAACTATTCTATGATTTTATGATATTGTAAAAAGAAACTGGCTCCCTGGACTCTTTTTGAAGTGACCAGATTGAGAGTTCAGGCCTTCAGTGTGCTAAGATATCTGACTCTCTGCCAGACAGTCATTTCAGAAAAAACACTGAGGCAGACACTCAAGCCAATCCCTTGTTCATCAATCCTTCAAGCAGAACATTGTAAAGGAGTCTAAATTATCTCTATATTTCTTGCTGAATAAGGAGGGACTAGTGAGATGCAGTATGGGAGATGGCAACCAGCTTCCGAATAAGATAAGCAAAAGATTTATAATGGTTTTGTTACTTATAGTTTTTGGGTTTGTTTGGTTTGTTTTTGTTTGTTTGTGGGTTTTGTTTAGTTTTTTGTTTCTTTATTTAGTTTGTTTGGCTGTTACCAGAAATTATGGTTTCAGCTATCACACAGCAATGAACTTTTAAAACAGAACTAAGAGACATTGCTCCAGACAAACAATGTTGTTTGTGAGTGGTGTGATAAAACAAGAGATCATGCCATAACAGCTAACACATCACCAATACAGCTGACTGGTTTGTTTATCAACCTCACCATAACAGAGCTATCATTATTTCTTCCACTGCTAAACATCTACATTATGATTCTTTGACAGGGTCTAGAATTGGATTTTGTGACCCAGTTAGTCCTTTCTAGCTTTCTATATTCATTATATAGCCATAGCTCTATAAATAATATATATATATAAACCTCCCTGAATTACAATAATTGGTATTTTGTACTAAACACATCTCAGCTAATATATTAAATCACAACATATGTACAATGACACTGTCTTCCTTGCTTTTTATATGAAATTTTGTATAGAAAAGAGACATATGATGATAATATACCAAGATGTACTGTAGTCTCATTTTGTCCATTGTTGCATATACAATTCAAAAGCCTTCTTAGTGAACTTTCCAAGAGAATTTTTGTTGTGCTTTCTTTTCATAAACTTTGTTCATACTCTGTTCATTTCTAATGATACCTTTAAACATAATTTCATATACTCAAGTAGATATGGAGAATTACAGCATCAGATCAGTATCTGAAACCCACAATATGTGTAACCCCACCAAAAAAACCACCAAAAAACCTAAAGATAAAAAGAGAGCTTTTTCCACATTTCTACTTTGTGAAATCTTTAAAGTTCATGAAGTAAGATATCTGAGACAGACCCTGATGTTAGGATATAAAATCAGCTTTTTCTAGTGTTTATACACCCTATTTTCCTGACAAGAAATTGGATATTTTCATCCTGAGCTTTCATTATATGGTTGTGGGGCAGATAATATCAGTTCTTGCTCCTGCATTCCAGCAGCATACTAGTCTAACTGATATTTAATGGATATTGCTACTTCTGCTTGGCAAATAAAGCCCTGTTTGATTGAATTTCAATTTTGGTAAAAAGCTATAAAAAAGTACTGAATATTCTGTTATGAAAATATTCCAAGGTGGCTAATGCTATTATCACCAGATAGAAAATCAGGCGTCTAAACTCTGTTTATTTTGTTTTGTCTGTCTGATGTGACAGGAGAAGGTGATGACTGCAGTCAAAGGGAGACATCTGTTACAGTGCTGTTCATAAATATAGTTTGTTCGGCAATAATGTCTTATCTCTCTGCTTTTTCCTTTCTTCAAAGGGCAGCTTCTTCATGAGTTTCTGATTTTCAAATTTCTTTATGCTTTAAAGTACTTAAAGGATGGCAAAGAGGGCCTATAATGTCACTCTGACAGATGGAGTATTTCAGAGGGACTTGCTTACTGCAAAGCAGGATATTCCAAAGGGATCTTCATGATAGTTAAAAGAAGAAGCTCACAGTGGGCTCAAATATTTAAAATAATGTTGGTTTTTCACTTTATTCCTATGAAAAGTTTTGCTGGGTACCCTGCTTACAATAATTAAAAATGCATGAAAGTCTCCACTGAGCTTCTTTCCTCAGTGTATTACTTTTCTCACTTTTGTGCAATATCGCTATTAAAACCTCATTATGTCAATACCTTGCCTAAGCTGCTGGCTCGAACTGCATCATGAGTTCCACTGTGTGCTGGTGCCTGATGTGCTGTTCATTGGCACCC
Source organism: Xenops minutus (assembly GCA_035221455.1). Classification (NCBI taxonomy): domain Eukaryota; kingdom Metazoa; phylum Chordata; class Aves; order Passeriformes; family Furnariidae; genus Xenops; species Xenops minutus. The sequence goes on along the minus strand of JAWWEE010000001.1, from coordinate 31,929,181 downwards.
ACGGATGCTCACTGCTGCTTGCAGATCCACTTACTGTTCAAGCAAAAATCCCACAACTTGCAAATCTGAGCTTCTATTAAATACCAGTGTAAATGATTTACACAGACGATGTAATCCATTTAAGTAATCTTGTGCTGAACTTGAGAGAATTTTTTTTATTCTTTTAGTTAAAATAGTTTTCAGGTTGTTATGATTATATTATTTGATGTGTGAATTTCCTATACAAATACCTGCTTGAAGAGTTCACCCTTAATTTTGTCTTTTTCAGTTTTTGTCAAAGAAAGTGTTAAAGAATTGTTTCCTTAATTATAATTAAGATTATACATCACACACTGTTTACTTTGTTTCCTTACTTTGTTTCCAAAACATGGAATTTCTTTATAACATAAACCTCCGATGCTTATTATGTAAATAAATCATATTGCTATATGCTCTCTATATAACATATATGGCAGCAATCCCTGACAGGGAAGAATTAGGACACCCTGGCTGGTTTTGGTTTGGCCAAATTACATTCTGTCAAATTACTTTCAGGCAGTGTTGGGAACTGGGAACAGCAAAGAATGAATTCCAGGATGCAGTTTGGATGCAGGAGGTTGTCTGGGTTTACTGGCAATGCAGCAGGTTGTTTCATGCTAGCTTGCCTCTACCAGAGGCTGGTGCTGGACGCAGTCAGATCACCAGTAGAGATGCTCATAGCCCTAGGGCTGAGGCTTGCTGATTGCTGCAGCAGCAGGTAGCAGAGACTTTTGGGGCTGACCAGCACATGCCCTCAGATGTGTTACAATTTCTCTAATTAGTCAGCACACTAAATTAGCTAGCACACTAAGGTAGAGGCTCAGCATTTTTACCTTCTGAACACCCTAGAGACTTGCTTTGTCAGCTATTTTGGAAGGAACCCCATTTTAGGACCTGATACAGCCATGGCAAAAGCTTCCTTACTATGATTAGAATGAGCTATATTGCTCCACAGAAGTAAAAAAAAAAAAAAAAAAAATTTAGCCCAAAACACTGAATGAACAGGTAGCTGCATGAATAAAACATGAACTAACACTAAAACTTCTCCTTTGCTGTTCTAACATTTCACCAAGCAACCTTGTAGGCTTTGTTATTTGCTCAAGGGACAGCATACTCTAAAGAGTTCTTTTCTGTTTTCCCTTTTCCATGAGACAACTATTACATCTATCAAAAAAAATTGCTTAGAAGAGTTTGTTTCCTCTGTAGCACAAGATACTTTCCCCTCCTGATGCAGCTGTCCATCATTCCCTGCAGCTGGGTAGCAGGAGATTACATGAGACTGGATGACTGTGTCACTTCCACTATTTCTCTAAAATTACTTGAGTATTATTTCTACTGTGTATTTATTACATTTCATTAGAATATTTTTGCCTTAAGGTTTCAGTCTTCCTTCTTTTGCTTACAGGTTTATCAGCCCAAGTGATATGTATTTTTTATGAGCTCTGTGCTATGAGAAATAATGCATAATGTATAAAGTAAAACCTTTTAGGATTTACAACTTGTTTTAGGATTTACAACTTTTGCATGCTGCCTACATATAACATGCAAATATTATTAAATGTTCTTCTGTGGAGGAAATTGATAAAAATATACACTCCCTATTTGATAATTTGAAGGAACTTTGTCACAGAGATAAATTTAATACGATGTCAAAATTTGTGTAATTAACCCATTCATAAGTAACTGTACAAATCCAGTCTAACAATCTACTGCAAAGGAAAACCACTATGCAATTATGCTGCAATTACAAGTTAATTACATAGATACAACAGCATCTGAATTTTACTTATACTGTCTTTTTTAAAATTATAGTAATTAACATTGCAGCTTCTAGGTTTTACCTTGCATAACAATAACACACATGACCAGGTTAACTGCATTTTTTCTGTTCTTACGTTTACTTCTTATGAAAATCTTACATAAAATACTGACGTACCTTCATGCCCTGACCAATTTAAATAGAGAATTCTTCAAAACAATGTTGTAAATAAATATATATAATATGTGGATATCTATTTCTAAATTTGAAGTTTGTACATAAAATGTTAAGACATCATTTGGATCTTGGGTTAAGAAGCTTTCTGGTGGAGTATTGCAGACTTTCTTTTCAGAGTTAAAAACTAAGGTTTGTTTTCATCATTTCTAACTTCGGATACGGAAGATGAATTAATTGCATTTCCTTTCATCATTTTCTGTAGAGGGAACAACTTGACTAGCTTAAACCAACTTGTACATTTAAGGGGTGATTTTCCCAGTGCCTGATGGCTTCCTAAGCTAGTGGGTGCCAAAGCCGGTTTTCCCCCTTGCATCTGCCTCTGTGTTCTTCTTTCTCATAACTATTGGCACCCATGAGTCAAGCAGGCTAACAAAGATGCACAGGAAATTTACATGTATAAGGGTTGTGAAGCAGCACAGGCTTTTCATATTCTTGGTCCATACTGTCTATATCTTAGGATTTGAAACTGATGATGTAATAACATCATTTGAATATTTTACCAAAAATATGAAACATTGTCCTTTATTCAAAAGGTTGTATTTAAACTTGTTTTGAAGCATTCTTTGTTTTCAGATCTATAGTCACAAGGAAAAGGGAAGTCCAAAGTCCTCTTATCAGAAAGATTCATGGTTTCTGTTATTATTCCACAAAATTGCTAAGTGCTGTATTTAAAACAAGCCCTGTCTAGAAAGTGTTTATAGCCAAAACCAGAGATTATAGGTGCATCAAATGAAACACATGCACAAGAGAGGAGTTGAAAGGGAAGCAGTCCCGATTAACATATTAAGCAGCATTTTCAGAATAAGCCTCACCTGAGTGTTACCTTTATGATTACCAAAACCAGACTTTCAGTAAATAACTTGCAGTCCTGCTTTGTAGTCTGTTTTCATGGATTTTCTTTTTATGAAACTAGCTTAAGACCCCTCTGTTAAGCATCTCATAAGCTGGACTCCAGCAGAACTACACTATATCTCTAAACAGGAGGTGTGTAAGGTATAAGAGGTTTTAAACCTGCATGTTGCCAGGAGCATCTGAAAGTCTAATCATGACATGTACATCCTTTCATTTCATGAGTCTATTTGTTCACACCTAATCAATGATGTAATTTTAAATAATCAGATCAGGACATTTTGCCTCAGGAACAGACAGTAGTTCAAAAAATTGCAGACAGAGTAATACCAGCAACAGGGACCTGTGATTTCCTATTCCTCATTATGATAAACTTCAATTTAAAGTTAGCACATTTTAATCACAAAAAGGGAAAGAAAAAATCCTGATGTGAGTTACGCATCCATATATCTACTGTGCTACCAAGAAAGCAAACAAAAAATACTATGGCACAAATGAGAAAACAGTAATTTTATGAAGATGGGGAAGATAACTGTATTATGTATTTGTGTTATAGGAGCAAATTCATTACTTTTTTTCAACAGCTATATATGCTGCTGTTTTCTCAATGCCCATCATGTTGTTAACTAACCATGAAATAATGTCATAGCAGAAGCGAATGTTTGTTCTTAAATCTTTATTCACCCGTATCAATAAACCCGAAAAAGAGTTTTCCCATGGAGAAAAGTACACTAAAGGAAAAATGGCTTCATGTGTTATTATTTTTTTTTCTTTCTCCCTGAGTTTCAATTGAATAGATATATCTTTTTCTTCTAGGGTAAGCACATGGGATCCGACTAGAAATATTTTTATTTCTCTGTTCACTAGAAATGCCAATGATTATTCCCTCATGCATTACAAACATTTGGAATAATTATACTCTTTGCAGTACACACATAAGGTTGAATTCAAGTAAATAAACTGGTGATATAGCCTTTTAAATACACGTTTTAAATACATGTTTATGTATGCCTTTTAAATAAAATGTTTATGTTAGGAAGGAAAAGGGGCTGTTTAACTGACACAAAAAATAACTGTATAAATTGATCATTAATAAATTTAAGCTGGTAATTAAAAGATTATCTCTAACCTTTAGAAGGATGAGGTTCTGGAGTTATAGTGTCACCACTGGGTGAAACTAAATTAAGTTCAATACATTTCTGAAAGACATTAAAAATAGGTTGTGCTTTTGATAGTGGGAGAGTGAAGTCGGTGAGCCAGCAGTTGTCCTCTTCTGCATCTCAGGAAGGTCAAAAGGGACAAACTTTTCCATTACAAGCAAGTTGCTATTATTCAGGAAAATAGCCAATGGTTTAACTTTGATTACAAAAAATGTTATAGTAAAACTGGTTCATGAGAAACATGCTGGATATATCTAAATCTGCCAGCTGAAGTAAATAGCTTGGTGGAAGGGTAGAAAATGCTGATGGAGGAACAATAATCCAAGTAGCTCAACTACACCAGAAACGGAACAATTCAGGGAGGTTTTTGTTTCATCTTTATCATATTTTTACCAAGGAAATCCCCTGAAGTTTCTTGTTTTGTTAGCATTTCATGTCTAACCTGCCTCTTAAGTGTATAATACAAAAACATCAACACTCTTCCTTTGTTTACTTAAATACAGATTGTTTTAGAAACAGGTACAGCCTGATTCAAAGATTCCTGAAGGCAAAGGACAAACTTTCATTAAGCTTTAGTAAAAACACCTTCCCTGTGATTATTCAGCCTAAGATGAATATTGCACTGACAGATATTTTCACCTTATCAGGGCTGGTTTTTAGTGAGCTGGCTACAATCTGAAGTCAACCTCCCTGTGTGTTTTTACACCTACACATTCATCTGTTTCTATATATTTAAACATTTGAAAGGTGTAATTAGGGAATATCACTAAGACAGTTTGCAGTTCTGATATCCTCATCTTCTGATTCAGCATAACAGGAAGGAATGAATATCAAAAACTGTCATTTTGTAAAATCTGTCACTGCCAGAGCCAAATATATTAGATCAGAGTAAATCTTCCCATCGGTGTACATGTAGTAGATTACTTATATTCATAGACCATTGTGCATTTCCTGTAAGTATTCCTGGAAAATATTTCCTATCTATAGGTTTTGAATTAATCAATCAACTTTTTGGTTTTATAGCACCATTTTGGAAAATCCACCTATAGCACTTTCAGTAATAGAGATAAGAAAAATGAATCCATACTCTCCATTTAAGTCCAAAACATCTATCTCCTTGACTGCATTCACTGAATACATTTCAGCTGTGCAAGTTCCATCAGCTTTCCTTTAGGAAACTTTCCTCTAGGAACTCTAACTGCAAAACTAACTACTAGGCATAGGAAACAATAAAAGCACCCCAGTCAAAACAAAACAAAACAAGCAAACCCCCAAACAAACAAACAAACAAAAAACAAAAACAAAAACACAACAGGGGGAATATGGAGCCAATTAGACCTTTGATATGACCCTACAAACCATGTCTGAAGTTAATAATTTGGGAAAATTAGAAAATACTTTCGAGTCAATACTGCAAGCCACAGTGTGGCTGCTGAAGGGCAGCTGTGGGATTGCTCACAGTTCCTTATAGATGTTGACAATATGGATGTCTACAGTTCAGCTAGGCTCTTTTCAGGGTCTTGAACAAAAATAGTGTCTCTTATGGCTCAGGTCAGCTCATGTGTTTGGGACCTGATGAGTCATGACCTTCAAGTGCCTGTTTCTGTCTTTCAATCAATAAAGGTGTTGAGCCTGATTTACTCCAGTGCAAGCATCTACAGAAACTCTGCTGTTTACTAAATGAGTTTTGACATGAACTGTAACCTGACATCATAGTGAAACTTCAATTTAGTAGCCAAATAGAAGACAAATTTAATAAACCTAGCAAATTCCACCTCAGGCCTCCATAACAAGACATGAGTGGCACGAGTTCATGTATTTAATAGGGGTGTGTAATGCCATAAGAGTTTTGGAAGAAAATAATGCCATGACAGAACCTGTATTCACCAACTGAGATAAGATTTTGTCATTTTTCAGAAAAAACTAAAATGTCAATATAATTATGATTTCCAAATATATGAATATCAGCTGAAAACATATGCAAAGTCCACAAAGGTGCCTAAATGCATTAAAAAGCTAGTTCTTCAGTAAAATGAGGCACTAAGTGGATTGAATGTAAACTACATGCCTGGTTTTATCAGATGGTTCATTGACCCCAATTCTTGCAAGTCATCCAGAGAAAATGGTATTAGCACTTTGGACACATGTTGAGAGCAGAGCTAGAGCACCTGCCAAAGCACATGTACAACCGGGCAGCTGCAGAAAAATGAAAAAGGAAAAAATGAAGGAATTATTCACATAAACAATACTCAAAGACAGCAACATTTTGGGATCCAACTTGGAGTTCAAAACCCTGGAGAATGAGAGGAAGGCTTCTGACATATAACAAGAATTTTCTGCTTCTGTTCATCTCACTGCCTCCTTGGATGTTTTGCAAAACTTGTTCCTCTCCTGAACTGTCTAATTTATCCTTCAAACACCGTTCCCACATATTTTAGTGTTAGCTGTATTTTATTTTGTGACCTTCCCTTGGGCCAATTCATTATTGGGGGATTGATCTATCTGCCTTTCCTCTGTGTGTTATCAGAGGATACATCAGTAGCATCATACATGTACAACATAGGTTTTTGCAGGTGAAATGGTATCTTGTTCTACAGAAAGATTTATTCTGAATGTAATTGAAAAGTGGTTTTATTAGTGACAAAAATCAGAGTTACAAGGTCACTCATCTCTTGCTGTCAGGATGCATCTATGCTTTTATTTGCACATTTGCTGACAGGCCCTTTCTTCCTCTGGCAGGCTTAAAATTTACCCCTTTCATCTGTTCTCAAGATAAATGTAAGTCTTATATGCAAACAAGGGTCTGTTGAAACAGCCCTTCTCTCATACCATGCTCTCCTGACCTGAATTTGCTCATTTGGTAACAGTGGAATTCCAGTCATATAAGTGTATCTAAAAATTAATCATTTAGTCCTATCTGTTAAGCCACCTATGGTTTCTTTAGCAACCCATGGATTTTCAGACTGTGAAAGGTGCCTTCCTTTCTTCTTTCTGAAAAGTAGCACATACCTAAGGTGGACATGTCTCTGTAATTTTTTCCTTTCCTGGCTTACCTGTAGGATGTAGCAATCAGAAAGTGTTAACGCACTCTGCTGCTCCCTCTCTCCCAAAACCTGAAAAACTGAAGTTCCAACCAGTCTTACCCTAGGACAAGAGGACAAGCTCCTTCCTGTTCCTCATGGGGGAGTCTGGGTATCATGGAGCTTGCTAGTTCCAAATTCGCGCCTTTTTCACTTCCTCCAACATTATACAGAACACTGGTTTCCCTCATCATTTCCCTGTGACCATTTCTTTAATTAGAGGAACAAGAAATGTTCTCATGAAGGGCTGTTGATGGGAAAGAAGATCATAACATGAGCAAAACTCATTCTAGTTCCATCAGAGCCAGCAAACTTATTGTGTGGCTACCACAAGAACTGCATTGAGGACTCCTATAATGGCTAAAGTAATGGCTTCACTCAAGAAAACAAAATACAGCCGACAGAGCTCAATCAATTAAAATTTGCTTTCAGTCACTCATATGCACATTTAGAAACTCCAAATTACATGGAAAACCAGAGATTGCAAAGATGTCAGTATTTTTAGCATGTGTGTGGTAAACCATAAAAAAAATGTGCAGATTTAAGTAGATCGCAGTTAACTCTGTCACAATGAAGAAATAAGCTATTTACTTTTCACCAAGCATGGTGGGTTGACCTTGGCTACCAGGCACCCACCAAAGCTTCTATCTCCCTCCCCATCTTCTGGACAGGGGAAAGAAAATATAACAAAAAGTTTGTGACCAACATATGGACAGGAAGAGGTCACTCACCAATTGCTATCATGGGCAAAACAGACTGAATGTTAGGAAAATTCTTTTATTACAAATCAAACCAGAGAAGGTAAGGAGAAATATAACCAAAACTAAAAACACCTTCCTGCCACCACTTCCTTCTCGAGTTCAACTTAATTTACAATTTTCTCTACCTCCTTCCCCTCAGTGGTGCAATAAGATGGAGAATGGGAGCTGCAGTCAGCTCATCAGACATTGTCTCTGATACTCCTTTCTCCTCAGGGAGAGGACTCCTCACACCCTACCCCTGCACCAGTGTGTCAGTGTGGGGTCCCTCCCATAGCAGACAGTTGTCTACAAACTTCTCTAACGTGTCCTTCTCATGAGCTACAGTTCTTTACTAACTGCTCCAGCGTGGGTCCCTTCCATGGAGTGCAGTATTCAGGAGGCTCCAATTGGGTCCCTTGCAGAACCACAGGTTCTGCCATCAAACCCACTTAGTGTGGCTCCTCTCTCCACTGGACTGCAGGAGTAGTCTAGTGGAGAGAGTGACAGGACACTGCCAGGCAGCTGCTCCAACAGTCTTTTCATGGGGACACAGACCTCTTCAGGTATGTCCCTGCCCAGATGTGGGGTCCTCCAGGGGCAGCAGGTGGATATCTGCTCTATTGTGGACCTCTGTGGGCCTGCCTCACCATGATCTGCACCATAGGCTGCAGAGGAATCTGTACTCCAGTGCCTGGAGCACCTTCTCCCCCTCATTCTTCCCTGGCCTTCATGTCTGCAGAGCTGTCCTGACATATTCTCATTCCTCTCTTTGGCTGCAGGCTTTTGAGAATTGTTTTCTTACCCCATTTTCTTTCCCTTCTTAAATATGTTATCCCAGATGTGCTACCACTATTGCTGATGGCCAGAAGTGAATCTGTCTTGGAGCTGGATATCATTTGCTGTCAGACTTGGGGGAAGCTTCCAACAGCTTCTCACAGAAGCCAACCCCTGTATCTTCCACCAAAACCTTGTTACAAAAACCCAATAGAGCAACGCTAAAGGTATGACAGCATTATCAAAATAGCAAAATAAATTGTCATTTCAAGTATATTTTATTGACAAGAGAGAATTTTGGGTTAATTGGCTGATTTCTCAAAGCTCTTAGCTATCCACTTTCCAGCCAGTAAGTATGGAATGTTTGGTGATCTCTGTTGTCTTACAGACTTGTTCTGCCATTCAGGTTGCTAGCCTCTTACTGATGATTGTCCTGGGAATGTCCTGACTTTCAAAACAGGAGTATATTTTCTCCTGCTTAAGGTTGTCAATAAATTTAACAGACCTAGCTAGAAAAACACATCCTTTCTCATCAGGAACAGGGAACACAAGGACATCATCAGGTTGCCAGTGTGGGATTTAATGAGTTGGACTACCCTGATATGCACTAGTATTTCATACCTCTAGCCTTCACCTCATGGAAAACTCATTATTGAAATGCTCTGTAATACCTCATTTTGGGAATTTTGGGGCTTGGACTTTATTCTTACAGGAAGCCAGCAACAGAAATCTGCACAGACAGGTAGGAGAATTCAAAGGCAGCAAAAATATCGCTTATATGCTGCGCTTTAATTCTTTGCCTTTGATGAAGCGTCAGTTCTCTGACAACTTTTCTACACACATTGTGAATATAACTCTAGATCTTAGAATCATGAAATCATAAGATAATTAAGGTTGGAAAAGACCTCTAAGATGGAGTTCTACCATTAACCCAGCACTATTAGAACCACCACTAAACCATGTCCCTAAGCAGCACATTCACATTTTTTGAACACTTTCCAGGGATGATGGTTCCACCACTTCCCTAGACAGTCTGTGCCAATGCTTGACTACTCTTTCAGAAATAGACGTTTTCCTAATATCCAATCTACACCTAGCCTGGTGCAATATGAGGCCATTTCCTCTTGTTCTATCACTTGTTACATGTGAGAAGACGCAGACCTCCACCTGGCTGCAACCTCCTTTCAGGTAGTAGAGAGCAACAATAAGGTCCCTCTTGAGTCTCCTTTTCTCCAGAATAAACAACACCTGTTTCCTAGACTGATCCTTACAGATTCATGGAATAATCTTTTATATAAAAATGTGTGTGTACACACATGCTGTTTCAAACATGCATCTTCCATTTCTCCTGCATCTTGAGGTGAGAGAAATGACCATGGGAAAATTCTCAGTTTCCTTTGAAAACCCAATCCTGGTCTTCTTTAGGAGAAACTGCTCAGCCATGATGCCCTCAGCTTCTCAGTCTGGGGTAGTGTTGTAGACAGATAACACACACAAAAGGTAATAAATTCCTCCATCATTTATCAGCAGACACTGTTAATAAACATCCTGTTATAATGAACTGTATCAGCAAAGCCCTACAGA
>JAWWEE010000001.1:31896896-31918956 GCA_035221455.1 Xenops minutus | reverse complement strand
CTTTCTTTCTTCTCTCTCTCTCTGCATCTCCTAGCAATTAATTAATAAAAAATCAGTTTTTGAAATAAACGGATAACCTGGTTTGAGTTTTAATTTTGTTGGGGAAAATATTCCAATCTGAAGTTCTTTCTGCAATACTTAAGCAGATTGTAACAGGTAGTTTAATCCTACATGAGCGCCCTTTGCCCAAAGTTGTAGATGCCCTGTCCTGCTCTTTCCCTTGGGAAATTTTGATGCCAGCAAGCAACCCTGTAGCCTGGTGTCTGGTGGCTGAAATCATTAAACACAGAATTTTTTAACTATTTAAGTCAATTGTTGCTTATCTTTTCTTGAGTGTTCAGTGGAGCATATAAACACTGATCAAAGACTGATTAATAAATAAAATGGATTAAACAAGAAAGAGAAGTAGGAGACTAGGAGGATAGAGAGTAAATAAAAAGAAGTCTAAAGAGCTTCATACTTTTCTCACTCTATTTGGATTCATCACTGGGTTCTGTAGAGTTGATTTAGTTATTGTCAGCCTTTTCCCATTTATCTGGTTATTTGTAATCCCACCAAAAAAAACAAAGCAGTTCTATGTCCAAATCGTACGTGATGACTTTTGAGGAGAGAGTTTAAAATTCATTGCAGGCGTAAAAACAAATCAAGCTGACAGAATGCTCAAATATACTGTGCTGCCTGGATTTATAATTGAAAAACCCTCCACTGCATGAAATGAATGAAATAGAGCAGATGAACCAGCAGACAAGCGGGAGACCAGAATTAAACAAATTTGTGTTTGCTTATCAGATACCAGGAATTCATATTCTCTGTATTTGGCCTTTCTGTCAGATAAGGTGAGCAAATATTGGTTGAGATTGGAGGGCAGAGGGCATCCAGATTGTTTTTCTGTTATTTATTTATTTATTTTCTTTGAGGTAGATGATGGCAAATGCCTGTATTAAGTTTTGGGAAGAAAATAAAGACTGAAAAGATGTGTCTGATCATGATTTGTAATGCTGTGGGCTCAGTTCTCTTTTGGAATGTTTTAAATCCACTATTTGGGAGCTCAGTTTGCTTTTCAGATATCGATCATCTGATGCAAAGTAGATGTCTGGCTCTGCCTAAGCATGACTGTAAACATCACCAGAGGGGTTTGGTTGGGAAATTCCTTACTTGGACATTAAAGACCAGTTATATATCCCATCATAGCACAGTTTACCAAAAGTTGTAAATACTAGCTTAGTTTTTATTATAAACTTAAACGTACATTTTTTTCCCCCTGTTTAGCACTTATGGGTTAAACATTTAGTATGTTGTCTCTTTAACATGATCTCTGAAACTGTCGGAGTGAGCCTTTCTTCAAGCCCTCAAAACCTCCTTGAGAATAAATATGAGACAAACAGCAGAGGTGGTGAAACTGGGTGATTATCCTTTGCATTTATGTATGTCATAGAGGCAATGTTTAGAAAAGGGCTTGATTAGTAGCAGAAAGCCAGCCTTTCTGTTGAGGCAAAGGTCCATGTAATTGTGAACCGTATCTCATTGAATTTGGTATGACTTCACACAAGCTGAAAACCAAGCAATGCCAAGCCACTGTGACTAAAAAGACAATAGCTACAAGTTAGTCCCTCAGTATATGGTGTCTCTTCCAGTCCTTACACAACTCATACTGCCTTAGGATCAATCAGTAAAATAAATAAAGAAAGGTGTTTGGGGGTTTTTCAACCTTTTTTCCTCTCAGAATGATTTTACGCGGTCACTTTTCCTAGAATCCAACTAGTTTGTCATTTTTATAACATTCACCAATTTCTAGAGCCATGAGAGTCAAATGAATTTTATGAGCTTGGCAACAGATTATCAGATGAGAACAACTCTGGAAGGTGGCTAAAAATATGAAGGAAATCTAATTAGAGCCTGTTTCTGAGCTCTTTGGCTCAGTGTAGAAAAATCAGTTGTGAGCACCAATGAACAGATATCTCTGTCTGATGAAAGTTGTTATTTCAGAAGAAAATCTGATATTAAAAATGTCATAAGTCTTAAGTCAGAAAGACTTTTGTTTGCCTTTTTGGAATTGATGATACACCAAGTACTGGGCAGTGGAGACTTTTATTTGGTGGTGTTTAGACATCAATATTATCTCTGACATTGATATTTAGTTGCCAGAGGTAACCACATGGAATTTTTTTTTTTTTTTTTTTTTATTTGTCCTGGTCATCTGGCCAGGAAGATGACAAAAGTACATACCAGTACTTACATTACCAAGTTGTAATCATTCAACGCTGACCATTGTAGAAATAGAAATACTAGTACCAGAGACCAGTAGAGTCAATATTTATTTCCTTTTATGCAGTAGCACATCTGTGAGGTAGGGAAAAACCTCAAGCTCAACTTGGATAAACATCCAAAAGTGCAAAGGCTTATCCAAATCTAAAGAGTCTGCAAAACAAAGCAGAACCTTTAGTATTTCTGGTGGGTGCCTTCCTTAAAAACTAGAAAATGAAAGTTCAATGGAACAGACAGAATAATTTGTAACCTTTGTACCTTTTTGTCCTGAAACTTGGGAAAGTTTTTCAAGGAGAAAGTCTTCATGCACATAAATCTTTGGAAGAACCCAAACTTGAAACGTTATGCAGGGGCAAAATGTATATTGTGCTTCTGTGCTGAATTTCTCAAAGGATATATGCAGTAGTACTAACAGTATATCAGTAGTACTAACATCAGAGAGGACTCAAAGCTTTCTGATATTAAAGGGTTAATTTTTGTGTTGTACTGAGGTAGACATGGATGTTGAGGGGTGAAAGAAGGAGGGATAAATATTAAAATCTTGGTAAATTTGGTATTATTTTCCTCCTTGTAAAAGACTTGTTTAATAACCCAGGAAAATGCAATTTTTCCTCTGTAGATTCAGTCTCACTCAACAAATCTAAGCAGAGGATGGAACCTGAGGAAGTTCGACATTTTCATTAACTGTGACTCCCTGGGTGCCTTTCCCTAGTTCATCTCTGTACCCAACTTTTCCAAATTATCTGTTTGGGAAATTACTTAATTGCCTATCTCCCAAGAGTTCTGTGAGAACTATTTAATTAGTCTGTAAGGTGTTCTTGAAACTATCCATTTATTTAATTTTATTTATATTATGACTGATTAATAAGTGCTTGAAGTACAAATTCTGTTCAAAGTCATTGGAATAATGTTGGTTTTTTTTCTTTCTTACTTTTCCGTTATTTCCAGCAGGCTGGGCAAAAACAGGGACAGTGACTAAAGAGCTCAGACTTTGGATATAGCACCTCCTAATACTTGTCTGTGCCTACTTCAACTCCCTAGTCAACCATTCCCTTGACTAAATGACAGAAAAGGTCTATTTCTGTGTTCCAGAGCTAGATGATGATGATAGCAATTTCATTATATTTTCTCCATTGCTTTCAACTTACCCTTTTAATTAAAATGTAAAAAAATGACAGATCCCCCATGCTCATTCTAAGACTTTACTGAAAGTTCAACATCCCAAGTGGGACTTGAACTCCCATTATCACAGAGCAAAAGTTCAAAGCACTAAAACAGGAACCATTAATGTGTCAAGCAAGTAAGCTAGCACTTACCAGGATCAATTTTCCACTTAGGCAGCCTTTGCCCAATTGTGCTAACTCCCACTGAATCTATACTCACTAATGGATCAAAGCTGAGAGTCTAGGAATTCTTAAATCATTAATTCCCAAAGCTCATTAATATAATATTACAACTGCACCCACTAGCGTTGCTATGAGAGGAAGCACTTTACAGGTTTGTTTTAATACAAAAAAGTTGGCTTTGGGTTTTCTTTTTTTTTTTTTTTGGGGGGGTGGTGGATTTTTGACCCAGTATGAAATCTTACTATATTGATACTTCAAACTGACTTGCAGATTGGCTGATTATTATTTATTCAATAAATTTTCAAGAGTGTTCAATGAAATGCTAAGCTACTAGAGTAGTAATAAAAACAAGGTCAAGAAACTGTGAAAAGTAGTGAAAAGACTTTCTCATTCTCATTCTCATATGTTCTATTTGACTACTGCTGTAACTTTTGGATGAAAAGTACCATGACAATTCTGTAGATAATTTGTCTTTCTAATCCCACCCAGACAAGCAAAATCTTCAGAACATATGAACGTACAACATTATAGTTTCAACATGTTCTTTTAAAACAAGAATTAAAAATAAAAATATTGGAGAAAACTCTCAGTGAACGACATGAGGACAATGAAAAAAAAAACATTGAATTTTTCAAGATATTTGAAAACTAACAATTGAAGAAGCTTTTCAGTTTTTCTTCTCTTGCTTGCTTTTCATAGATTGGTTTTAAGAGGTGGGCCTCATATATATTCTCTCTGTTCATCCACTGTAATGTCTTCAGCCTTAAAATTCCTGCATTGAAGTAATTAAGTTGGAACAAAATCAACAATTCAGTGTACGTGCAACAACATCAGCAGCAGATTTCTAGATAAGGACTGTAAATTTCTTTTCTGTACTGATCCTCTTGAAGCACCTACCTCTGACTGAAATGATGGGCTCCCAAAGTGCTTCAGTGTTGAGGCCAATATATTACAAGATACTCTTTCAGATTCTGGTATTATCTGGTAACTGAATTGACCTGAAATTGTCATGCAGAAATGAAGTTGTGGAAACTAAACAACCTGTGTGGCAGAGTAAATAAAAGTAATTTTGCTATAGATCAGGTGTTCTTTATGTATTTGATTAAAAAAAGAAAAACCAAAAACAAACCCAAAAACAAACAAAATCCAAAACCAACAACAAAAAAGAAAACAACAAAAAAACCCCAAACAAAACAAAAAACCCCTACAACTTTTTTTAAAAAATCTTTTTTTTTTCAGCTTTGATATAGAATTCCCCAGTGAGTGGAGAATCAGAGATGCCATGCAGAAATCTGTATGTAAAACACATCTAGTTTTGCAATAGCTACCTACTTTTAGCCTGTGAAATGCACAAAATATCAAATTACAAAGTGACTACCTTTCAAAAACTGGTTACTGAAGTAACATCTGCAGCAAAGCTTCTCTTTGTATGTTAAAATACCCAGATACACATTTTTACACACTATAAAATGCATTGTCTTGCCATGGCAAATAGGAAGATCTTAAAAAAAAGCTTGCAAGAAAGTCTCTGAGCAGAACTACATTGCTTAAAGTGTCTTTAGAAATAACTCAGTCCTGCATGAATGTACAGGGGAGACAGTATGATTTAATTATTCCCACAATAGTTTAAGAAACCCTGTTAGGTCTAAGCTTGATGTTCTGTAAACGACTGACAAAATAATAGAAGCAAGGATTTGATCTGCATGTATTGCAATTGAATATCTCTCTATGTAATAATTCAAAACATTCAGAGGTTAACTAAAGAGAACGTAACATCATTCTGTTGTCAAGGTTGAGCTGATTTCTCATTATAAGCCATACTGTAAGAATCCCACAAATATAATCAGTTGTAGGGGAAGCTAGTAGCAATCTATACATTTAGGCTGTCTAATGCATTTCATTCTGAGGTATTACAGTGACTGTTTTTTTCCTTTGAGAAACAGTAAGGCCATTGTCAATTAACTGTCACATTGACATTTTTTTCCATGATCACAGTAAAAAATGGTGTCATTTGGTGAATTGAGAAAAAGAATTAAGTTTGCAAGGGAAACAACAGTTATTCAGTTTTTCAGCCTTAATAACATTTTCATAACCTTGCTTATTTTCCCCCTAAGTAACATTTAATGCCCACCATTCTAATACCTGCTATTCCTTTATATAAAAATTACAGAGAATTTTTTCCCTTTAAACCCAAAAGGCTTATTCTTTCATGACATTCTCCATTTTTCTCATACTATTCATTGTTCTCTTCTTACCTTTTGACATTTTTTTCAAAACTGTGTAATAAAAAATGTCAAAGGAAATTTAAATCACAAAATCCATAAAGTTCTCTGTGAAAAGTCAAACTGAGAATCTAATGGCTGTGTCAATACGTGGCATTAGTTTCTCTGCAGTAGATGCTGAATTGAAAATTGACAAATATCAGAATTCCCTCTAAATGCTCTCTATATGCCCTTCATTTGATGTTCATAGGCGATGAGAGATAGTGCAGGGAAAATAGACTCAAGATGAGTCAAAATAAAGCCTTTTTCATGTCCTCATGGATGACACTTAGGGCTGTGCTCTTCACATGCCAATCAGAAGCTTATGGTTTAATCCTCAAGAAGGATTGGCCCTTGGCCTTGTCAAACCTTGTACTATTGGTCCTGACCCCTTGATCCAGCCTGTCCAGATTCCTCTGCAGAGCCTTTCTACCCTCCAGCAGATAAACACTCACACCCAACTTGGTGTCATCCATGAATTTCCTGAGGGTACACACAATCCTCTCATGTAGACCATCACTAAAGATATTTAAAAGAACTGGATCCTTGGGGACACCACTAGCAATGGGACTGGATGTGGCACCATTCACCACCACTTTCTGGGCCCAGCCATCCAGCCAGTTTTTAACATAGTGAAGAGTACACCTGTTCAAACCATGAGTTGCCAGTTTTTTGACGAGAATGCTGTGGGAGACAGTATCTAAGGCTTTGCTGAAGTCCAGATAGACTATATCCACAGCCTTTCCCTCATCCACTAGGCAGGTCACCTGGTCACAAAAGGAGATCAGGTAGATCAGGCAGGACATGCCTTGTTTAACCCTGTGCTGGCTGAGATCCCTTTGTTGTCCTTTCTGTACTGTGTAACCACATTCGAGATATTTTGTCCTTGAAAATCCTGTTAAAAAGCATGGTACTAAAGTTCATCTAAGACATGTTTTTTCTTTGCTAGTCCTTATGATGCATTAAGACCTGAATCCTGCCCAAACAGTGGTCTAATATGTGACAGCCCAGCTAGAAATTTGATTATCTCAGGCAATGTATAATGATGGAAACAAGTGGTGGCATACTTTGTGGAGTCTGTGGTGTCTGGAAGTTTCATCTCATTTACCTACAGAGGTTTTCAGTGTAGGTGCTGAAGTCCAAATGAAATGTCTTCAGTCGTCTGTGGAGGGAAAATAATCACTGCAGGGCATCATTCATCTAAAATGGTGGAGATGTGCAGAGAGAGATGAACCAAAATTGTTTGTTTCTCTTCAGAGACTATAGCAGGAACCCTGGATGGCTAGCTTAGATGTCAGGATCTCCATTGTAAATGCTTGATTTAGGTGAGATGGCTCTTATTCTAGTCTTCATACATTTCACAACATGTAGAACTAGTTTTTTATTGCATTGTTATACAGTAGCTAAATAAGAAATGCCTAGCAAAAAGCTGGATTTCAATGGATTTAATGCTTTGTTTTTTGGGGTTTTTTTTAATGGAAAACTTTCTGTAAGCATGTATATAAGCAAATTATGAAAAACTGTAACAACTTGTGGGAATATTTAAAATATTTACTGTTTAGGTGGCAGATATGTTTTATATTTCCAGCACAGTTGAAAAGGAAAGTAGGGATCAGTTGAGCTTTTTATTCATATCACAGTACTTCAGTAACCTCTCCAGTGTCCTCCCCTTTCATTTATATAGCACCTGTCTATAGTTTCTTTCTACAATTTTGTCACTACATTTGGTTGTCCCTGTTGTTTCAAATGCTCTTTGTATCACATTCTGCTTCTCCATCCGTTTACAAACCACATCTGAAAATATTTCTTGTTTGGTGGTTATCTCTTGCTTTTTTACTCTTTCTTTTTAATTGCTAAAATTTGGATCTCTAAGGTGTATATTACAACTTCAAAAAGCCTTTAAAGACATATTTTGTCTGAAAAATATTCTACTACATGAAATGTAATGACAGTACTGTATTAATTATTTTTTTTATGTAGTTCTAATGGCAGAACAATATAGGTTCAGGGTGTCCACTGGTCACTTTTCTCATAGGAATAGAAAAAGGATTCACAGGAGACAGATAACCTATGTTTTATGGAGTTGTTTTATAATTTAGCATTTGACTCCTCTAACGAGATGAAAGGTTTCATTTTACATAAGAAGAGGTAAACAGTTTCCCCTAAAGATGTTGGACACAAGGGTGGTGAGGTCCAACAAAATTCTGAGCTACTGAACAGAATAAATCATGTGCCTTAGTCAGCTATTTAGTGTGGTAAACTAACATTCAAAGGAAGGGAGGGCATGTGGCAATATAAAAGCTTAAGTCGATTTTTGAGATGTTTTATGATTGAACTTAGAGATTAACACAAATCTACAGAAAACCTAAATAGGCACCCTCTGCTGCCTGTGTCTCTATCTTGTTTATCTGTAGATTTAAATTCCTTATAGTAGCCTTAGGCTGACTTAAGCTGACATTTGCATGCTATGTGAATGAATTCCCTGGAAGGGTTCCAAGAATAAACGGACCATGCATGGTAGATAGAAGCCCCAGATGTAAAGCTGACCTGAGGCACTCAGCCCACACAGTACATTCTAGCAAGGGGTGGATGAAATAACTGAGGAATGGGGTATGTGAATATAGACAGCACTTTGAGACTTTCACTATATCACTGCCAGAAGCAAACTGACTCACTATGTCAGCTCTCCGTACACACATTGCTATTTCACATGTCTTTGAAGAATTTCAGAGAAGGTCTGAGGAGCCCATGAAACAAGAAGAGAGTTTCTCACTTCTTCAAGGGAGAAACCACAGCTGCGTGCTATGCCAAATGTGTTAGCTTGGCATATAGCAGGATAGTAAGAAACAGAATCTCTCGATAGGGTACAGGAGACAACACACAGAATGTATAATGCCTTTTTCTTCCATAGATCTCATATGTTAGGAGAAGGTCAAGTAGTACAATTCATGTGCAGCTAAAATGACATTATCTTATACATCACCTTGGTGTCAGATTATTGCATACTGTCAGTATATAAAGCATAGAACTGATATAATTTTAGTGATTGGCAGTGCTGTGCCACACTCTCCCTCAGCAAATGCAATACACTGCTTGTACACAGCTTAAAAACTGCCAGCATCAGAAAAGCCCAGCTGTATCCTTGTAGGAAACAGTGCAAAGCAGTGATGGTGGAATGAGAGGGAATGAAAAAGAATCTTTTTGTGTTGTTGTTATTGTTTTTCTCCTTAAAAAGTCCTGGGGAAAATATTTTTAGTATTTGTGTTCCAATGTTCTTTACATTTTTTCTCAATCTATTTCTAACAATTAAACAAAAGCAAATAAATTAAGAGAAGAAGGAAGTAGAGTGAAATCTGGTAATGAAAAGAAAGTAAATTATGATAATTCACAGAAGTACTAAACATGAACAACAGAAGTTAAGACACCTTAGTGCACGTTTTCATTGTACTTCCCCGTCATAGGTTCTTTGCTTAGTAGGTTGACCCTGTTCAACTCTGAGTAGAAGCATTAGAAATGGTATCTCTCTAATAGTTCATAACTCCATGAAATTTTAGGAAAATTCATGTTTTTTTATGTCTCTTCACAATTGTTGAACTCACTTTGAAAACAGCAAGATTGCTCAAAATAGTTTAAAGAATTGGCAGACAGTCATGCAAACATGCAGAAACACAAACACCCACAGACATATACATATTCCATTAAGATTGCATAAGTTTACGGAATCAGTAAAAAACCCACACCTGATGTGAAATATGTTACAATTTAAAGCTTGTTGCTGATGTAAACCTGTTCCAGTGAAGAACAGTTTATTATTTTAAATCAGAAATGAGTATAAAAATGCATAGAAATCACAGCACAGTGAGAGCCTTGCATTTCTTTCTTTTTCTTTTTTTTTCTTTTTTTTTTTTTTCCCTGAAAACAAGGTTTTATGTTGAATACATGATTATAGGACGTTTGAAAGAAAAGACCTTAAATGGAAGATTTGTCCTTACCTGTTGAGAAATAAAAGACACATAAAAGAACTGTAACACTGGAGAACCAATTGGATTGAGCTCATAGATAGTGCTTTAAGGAGTAATAGCAGAGGACTGCAAGACACCAACATGACAGGACGGACAGGAGAAAGAAATACTATATGATTAGATAAGGGAAACAGGTAAGATTGTGATTATGGGTGATTTTAGTCTCCCTAATAATTATGGAGAAACCTTTGTGATACTTGCTAATGGCATGCAGAATGACTGACATAACAAATTAATATTTCCTGAAACAATACATCAAGGTCTCTGCTAACAATAACTTATTTCTAGATTTGGTGCTAGTCAGTCTCCAAGATATTAATAAGCACGTATGAAACTGCTTATCCATTTGACCTAGTGTAGAAAATCTAAAATACAGGATATTTCCTGCAAACTTTTACCAGAATTTTGGCATGGAAGGATTAAATGGGAGGATATGACCTCTGTCACAGTTGACCCCCATCAAAATAAAAAGGCTTGGAACAAAACAAGGTCATCCAAGATATAAGATCCAAAGGAATGGCAAGAAGCTAGTGTGCGGGGGGAAATATCTATAACTTAAATAATCCTTAAAAACTAATAGTGAGAAAAACACAGGAAAATAAGAATACTAAAGGAAATAATTATAATTTTTAAAAAAATAACAAGATCAAAGTTGAAATGAAAAATGAAGAAGGATGTTCCAGAAAATGTCAATATAGTGGAGAAATTTTGAAAACTTAGTACAGGAAATGAGCCAAAAACACCTGTAAGGGTTTCATAACAGGCTATGCACATGGACAGCCTACAGCACAACAGCCCACAGCAAGTCATTTATTTGTGCCACAAAGAAGTATTTCTCATCTATTCACTCTTTTCTCCTCTTTTTTTTTTTTTTTTTTCGGTACAGTAGTGAGAACTTCCATCAACTTATGTGATGAATACCAACAAGTTTAAATGCTTCATCTCAGGTTTAATGTTAATTGGTTTCTTAGTTATTTGATAGTGCAATCTCTACATTTTGTGATTTTTCGCATCAACCTTTAAAGAGAAAATAATGTTAGAGTTAAGCTTTTGTCTACTGCACTTGATGCTTCCTCTCTACATAAGGTCTACTTTCCATCCAGCATCCTCTGATAACATAGGACTGTTTTCTCTTTCCAAATACATAACACTTCATGGGGTATGAACAGATAATCAGTAAGGGGCAACAGCTGGAATGGAAGGTTTTTGTTTCAATTCTGTGACTGCATACTGCTTGGAATGTACATATTTTCTCATAAAATTTGATGGACT
This sequence comes from Xenops minutus, assembly GCA_035221455.1. Lineage (NCBI taxonomy): Eukaryota > Metazoa > Chordata > Aves > Passeriformes > Furnariidae > Xenops > Xenops minutus. The sequence goes on along the minus strand of JAWWEE010000001.1, from coordinate 31,907,790 downwards.
GGGGTGAAGCACACCTTGCTTACACCTCGAATAAGACATAAATACCCAGGGCTACCAATAGTCAGCAGGGTTATCCTAGAGCACATTGCACAAGATTGTGTCCAGATGTTTCTTTGATATCTCCAGTGAGGAAATAGTTTGTACCTGCTACAACCATGCTTTAATAATGTTACCTGACACGCACTAAAAGCAAATAAAATATATTTTTCTTAAAGGATAGTTATATTCATATAAAGATGAATATGCTTATAAAATTAATGCATCATGAAGACGTACAAACTGATGCAAATGTTGTTCAAAACTGATTGAGCCTGTGGTGAGGTCAGCTTCTTCTCCTAGGCAACTAGTGACAAGACAAGGGGAAATAGCTTTAAATTGCACTAGGGGAGATTTAAGTTGGATATTAGGAAAAACTCTTCACAGAAAGAGTGGTTAAGCATTGGAACAGGCTCCCGGGGTCACCTTTCCTGGAAGTGTTCAAAAAACAAGTGAATGTGGCACTTCACAGTATGGTTTAGTGGGCATGGTTTTATTAAGTCAAAGGTTGGACTTGATCTTGCAAGTCTTTTTCAAGAACAACGTTTCTGTGATTATATGAAAACATATAAAATCTTTGCTTTGTATTATTTCCTTCCCATGTTTCCCTCAATTTCTTTTTTCTGTTTTAATATTGTCTTATTCTCAGTTTTTCAACCTAAAGTAATTATTCCTTGAACTTGAAAACAGTCACATACGTGCTACATCTCAGCAGGGCTGCTAAGGGCACAGAATGTTAAGCATGTTCAGGTGTTTGCAATACTCTTGAGTTTTGATTGAGTGATATTTACCTGTAAAACGAATTATTTATCATGATTCACTGGTACATATTTTTTCAATGTAGTATATTCAACAGTGCTTTGACTGGCACAATTATTAGTAATCTTTGTGACAATAGCTGTGATAATCCTTGTGATAGGACACTTATTATATCTGTTAGTAGAGAGAATGCTACTGAATCAGCAGTGGATATATTTTCCCTTACTCAGCCTAAATGTGAATAAAGAAAACCTCACATGTTAAGCTCAAACTATGGAAGTCTCAGATTACTTTACATCACTAGGGAAGTGTCCTTTTGTTTTAACAATATAAGAACACTGTACTTGATTTTCCCATTACGGTATACATCAACCTCAATAGAACATTTTCAGTATGATAGCCTCATTCACATACTTCCTACTTTATTTCTCTTAATTATTAATTTAAAAAAAAAAAAATTATGCTCATCACAATCTCTCTGGGTGCCCATGTAAATTATTAAGAACAAAGAGTAATGGATGACTGATGTAAAACTAAATTGAAAGAGACTCAGCCACACAATACAATATATCCCTTGCCCAATGCCCTGCTTCTTCCCTAAGGCAGAAACCTCAATCAAGGGGTTTTCAGTGTGCCCAGAGGGTCAACTGGTTTAGTCTATGCTGACATTTACAGGGACAAAACATCAAAAAAAGAAGCCACGCAAATTCCTCTCAGCCATTGTGATATTAAAATTAATATATCAAATGTGAAAATAATTTCACCCATGCTTGGGTTCCCAAAGTAGAGGCATCTGCAGAGAAAGTAGGTGTCTAAGTTCCCATTATAGTAATTGGAGGTTTAGTTAGTTGTCTCCAGGAAGCAATTTCTCTCTTCATAAACTAAACACATAATTCCCAACTTGGTTGCTTAAATATGGGCCTCTGATTATACCATAGGCTATTCAAGGCATCTAGAGAGGTGACTGCCATGATGCTAAACTAACAGAAGATCCTGCCTTTCAGGGCTTGGAGGTCAGGTGGGACCCCATACCAAATGGGAATCTCAAACGGTACCGTTGCCTGTGATAAGGTAACGGAATCAAGCCCCTGCTAGTTCAGCTGACTCTATTGATTTCACTAATGATTAAAATGTGGAACTAGAAATTAGGGGCTTATGAATTACCTAAGAGAGATGAGTTCTACTACTACTTTTAAAACAAATGCAGTCACATTCAAACTTGACCTGAAGAGATTGGAAGCAACAGTTTTCATGCCACTATCAATAAGGAAAGAGATTTTGTCTGTCATGGTTGAGCCTGAGGTGGTGAACTATTTACAACTCCTTGAAAGGCACTTGGAGCAAACTGGCAACGAATAGGTATCTTTCATATCTCTATTTATAGCCTGTTAAACTAAAATAAATACTGGAGTTTTAGATTTTAAAATTCTATGTTTTGTACCTGAAAACCTAGTTCATTTTTAAAAAATAGTTATAATGCTATTCCTGAGATGAAACGCTCCCAGCAATAGAATTACATTCTGCATCTCCTATGGTTGCTGAATGATCAGTGGCAACCTTTAGTTGTTAATATCCTTTAAAATAATTTTCAACAACATGTATCTTCATTAATTTATTGTAGTGTCCTGAGTAAAAAGCCTGAATACCAATTTTTCAAGTAATAACTTCAAATTGCAAAATTAGTAAGGAGTAATGCTGATGATCTTGACTTCAGCATTTCTGAACAGTACCTCTTCTTGGTGACCTTCCATTTTCTAATGAGATCATCAGATGGCCTTCTCAGAATTCATCAAATACACTGTACAAATCTCCTGTTTAGTCGCACTTACCACTGCAGTATTCAGTTGTTTCTACGGAGAAAGAAGAATGAGAATATTATTTGCATTTATATATCTTATCACCTCTATGAATTGATCATCTTCTGTACAGCCACTGGCTGATGAATGGTTTCAAGACAAGAAAAATGGACATTCCAACTTTCTGTCTTTCCAGACACCTAAGAAAATTGCACTACTGCAACTGTGTACAGTGTTCTTGCCTTTTAATCATTGCCTGAAGAGATTCATACAAAGAGACATTATTGTCTAGTTGTCTCTCAAAAATACATCAGCAACAGAAACAAGTTCATGTCCTGTGTTTTGATTTAACATCTTAAATTTAACATCTTGTTCATTAACATCTTCACAAAAACTGATGCCTATAAAGTGACAGAGGCAGTATCATAGATTGATAGAGTTCAGATACATGTAGATAAGAACTCTAGTACTCATTTTATCTTTCTGTCATCCCCAGGTAGAACCATACTGGCATCATCTGATACCTTTCTATCCCTCTTTTGAAAACTCAAGTGACAGCAATCCCACTGCCATCCTTGGATATTCCAGTGCTTAATTATTATTATCATTATAAAGATTTCTTCCTACTATCTGACCTAGATCTCCTCTACTGCAGTTTAACCTCGCTGCAACTGTTCTCTCCCCAGCAGGTATATGGAAAATTTCATTACCTTTTTCTCTGTGGAGCCTTTAAAATATTTGCATATCTTTGGCATGTCTTTTCTCTCTAAGATATCTAAACTCTGTAAGGAGTTTTCCTTACATACCATGATGGCTTTTGGAGATTTTCATTGTGAGTCAAGGGTTTTAATCTGTTTATTTTTTTTTTTTTCTCTTCTGGATCCTTTTTAAGTGTTTTAGAGTTTACTTGAAACACAGTGTGCACAAATGGATATCCCAGAGCAGTTCAGCTTTAAGACAGTTGACTGGAACTGAAGGTTGTTTCACATTGTTTAACTATAACAATCCTGCTTATGAATTTGGTCTACAGTTACTTTTTGATGTGTGTGTGTGTGTGTGTGTGTGCGTGTGACAGAATATAATAGTAATTAACAATCTCTCTTTTTGTCCAGTTCAGTTTTTGGTGAGCTGCTGTCTACCCAAACTCTTTCCACTCTGTATTTGGGCATGTGGTGTCTAAATGAAAACGCACTGGTCATATATAGGTAGTTAAAACTCAAAACTCTGGAAAGCAAAGACAAATCAAAACAAAGTGATTTTCTGTAACATGTATTTGTGAGATAAAAGAAGGCAAATACTGTGACCAGACTGCATATGAATAATGCATGTGTCTTTATCTTTAATACACTCAAAGGATTTTCCTTTTAAAAAAAATGAAGGGTTTTTATACCTTTATTTTTTCTTATTTATCTGATTGATTTCAGTGATATTGCAATTGTACTATTTTCTTCCATATGTACATAGTTCTTCCATATGTTTTTCTTTGACTTTTTTGTAAATACTCATCACTTCTAGTTGCAATGTATACAATCAATGTGATAACCAGTGGATTACAGCTTCTTTCAGTGAATACTTGCTTTTTTCCTTTCCCTGATTTTCAACACTTTTCAAGCAAAATATATTTATAAAATGATAGAATTTCATGGAAATACACAAAAATCTCAGGCAAATTCATCAGTCCTCTTTTTAAAATAATAAAAATACATTTTAAAGCAGTTCTCTCTTCTTTTCATTTCTGGAAGGAGAACTTTTAAAACTGTTGGCAACTCTTTCAAAAATATCAGAATAAAATTACTAAGCACTTCATTCTTGGGAATTTCAGTTTTCTTTCCCTCTTGTTTGCATATTGAACTGGGAGATAATTTACATAAATTTTATGAGTTTTAGAGGTCAATGTCAGTCTTCAGATTTGAGATGGTTTAAATGTCACAACATGCTAATGATAATACAGGCAATTTTTTCTAGGCCTAACTATTTTTACCATGAATGTGTAGAGATGCCATTATTGCTTACTGAAAAACAGGTACAGGACTTCACTGCTTGTCTGAAATCCATAGGCTTTAAGTAGTTTGTTTCAGAGAAAAATTATGTTTTGCATGTCTGTTTAGAAATTATTTGGGGTTTTTCTCCCCATTGGAAGAACCAGCATTGCCATATCCAGCTGTATGTTTCATTACTTTCATAATACTACCTCTTCTTTATGAGAAGCTGAGGACTACAGAGTTAAATGACTAGATTTTTTTAACCTTGGATTTGCTGAGAAAAATCCGAAGTCTGATATTCCTATGTCAACAGGCAGACACAAAGAATGTAATTTCTTTTTAATTTCTTTTTTATTCCTTTTCTGTTAATAGGAGGCACTGACAATAATAAAGGAGAAGTAGTTAAAGATAAGCCATAAATACTTATTTGCTCTTCAGATACCACAAATGGCCAAGTAAATGTCAATATGCATAAATAAAACTAATTTGAAGGGCTTCTGGCCAGTATTTCCATGCAGGTGAATAATACATAGTATTGTGACATACTGTATGAAATTCTTTATTTGACTGTCAATGGTTGAAATGGTTCCTGGAAAATATTTTCCCTGACCTTAACTACTATGAATGTAATAGCACATTATTGACTAAACAAAAACATGGAGAGGAATTTCAGAGCAAGCAAATACCACTTTTTCAAATAGCATAGTAAAAAATGCCTTGATTAAGGGCGAAGTTTACCCCCCACAGATCTGAAGGCATGTGCAACACTCAAGTGCCATTTAAAGCCTCCAAATGGAAGTAAAGTGGTGAACTCCAAGTACACATTTTAAACGTTCTTCATTACATGAAACCTCTAGTTCTTAGAGTCTGATTTTTAAAACTATTAGCGGTGTACAGGGCAGCAAGTTTTTCACTGTGTCTAAATATTATTTTCAAGTCTATATCTCCAATGGATTTTGTTAATAAAGAAAATAATAGAGCCTCAGGAAATGGTGATGTGACTGTAATAGACTTGGTTCGGTAAAGCTTCTGCTGTTAATTAAGAAACTTTCATCTTTGAAGTGCAGTATAAAAAAAAAAATTCTTATTAACAAAGGTATATTAGGTCAGGAATAAAGCAGATTTCCCTTTGAACATTATATCTAATCAATCCAGAGAGAATTAACACAATTATATTTTATCAGAAACATGTAGAGGCAAGGATCAACAAGGGGGATGGAGTGCGACTTTGGTATTAATTACAAAACTGTTTTAGGAAATAATCAATCCTTTGTTAATCAGGTCAGGTATATGAAATGACAAAGAAATTATTTATCAAGCCACGAGGGTGAAAGTCATAGACAAGGGATTATAGTGATAAGTCTCTGAATTGTAAAGCAATCATATGAGCTTTTCTTTGCATTTTAGCTTGTATTTCTAATTATATTCTATTCCAAATATCACTAATTAACTTAGAAGGGAAACATTAAATGCTATAAACCATAAGAGACACACAAATTAGATCATTTCATTTTCAGTGTTCCAGTTAGACTCTCCAAACACATGATTATTATTTTTTCAGTCTTAATTTCTGAATGTATTTGACTTTATTTGAGGGAAAGAATATATTTAGTCTCTTCAGTTGTTCTTGCAATAAATCCAAACTGTGTTATTGAAATACAAGCCACCTAAAAATGTATTGTAAAAACTTCATAAAAAAATCCCAAATCAACCAAATCATGCTCTAAAATAAATCTGAATTACAGTATTTATTCACAGTCATTTGAATATTTATTTTCATTTTAGTGGATTTGGATGATATCTTCAGTTCATGGACTACAATAGCCAGCAGAGAGAAAATATAATGATAAAAAATCCGTAAGAATCAAAGGTAGTATTAAACAATCTAGTTGTTTATTTTTACATAGAAAACTGTCATTTCCAAATCTGAGAAATTCCTTAGACCCTGCTCTTCTTCCCAGAATACAATTCAAGTAAATTTGTGAAACAAGAAATAAATCTCATTTTAACTGGATATTTGGGAATTACTAAGCAGCAAATTAGTTCAGTTACAGGAACGTCTGAGAGAGGATCTGTTTGCCCTATTTTCTGTTGTATTTAGCTCCTAATTTTTCATGTTTATTTAAATTTCCTGGAAAAGAGATTCAATAGGTGTCAGAAGCACTGCTTTTAGTCCTCTTATTTTCAAGTAGTTCTCTGACTTTTCCTGAACATTTTCCTGAATGTTTTTCAGTTATTGCTCGGAGCGTGCATCAGAATCTCTGCATAACAGTGATAAATGAAGTCCAATCACCAATCTTACGACTTTGTAACTGTCCACATCTTTTGAAATTTGCATGTCATTGCTATTCTTTAGGAGATGCTGCTTATTTTGCTCTCTCTGACATGTGGCAGCTCAGTGACTAACCTTTCTATTACAGTACAGCCCAGAGACCGCCCGTGTTATTCTACCTACCAAACACACATGTAACAAGAGGTTTTGTTATGTGGGGTTTTTGTTCCTCAGAACAAAGAGCAGCAACTGTGAGCCCAATGCTGCAGGGCAGGTTAATGTCTGGACTCAATGGTCATTTGCAACCATAATGATTATCATTCTTTGATTCTGTGCTTTTGTCGTGGCTACAGTGAACCTGTTTGTTTAATCTGTTATTCAAAATGGAAATTTATTTGACCAACCAAGTAAGAAGGAGGATATTGACAGGTGGAGAGTGTATGAAATCAAAGTTTAATTGGTGTAGTGGGTATGGTGTTATTTGGTTGAGGATTTGACTTGATCTTGGAGGTCTGTTCCAACCTTAATGATTCTATGACTCCATGGTCAAAAATCCTTTTTCCTAGGAATCTTCAAATTAAAGAAATTGTCTTCAAACCACCTATTCTTCCCAGGTCAGTTGTTTAATTCCCTTGTTAACATCCATCACTGTGTTAATTTCCATTGGAAACACAATTCTGAGGTTTTCATTTTGCCGGAGATCTGCTTTAGTACAGCTTTTAACTACTACCTCATGGAAGGAAAAAGAGGATATACTATAGATATACTATTCCTCTTCTGTGGGGTGTGGTGGGGAACACAGCAACAACAACAAGAAGATAATTTTTTTCCCCTGATAATTGTTCAACTCTGTCCTTCATTTGTTTTCTTTTTTTTCCAGGCACTGCTTTCATTAATAAAATACCTGTCCATTTAAAAAAAACCTTTTCTCTCATTCATATTCTTTCCTCTGTCAAAGATCTGCCTCTGAGATGTTACTGTGTCTCCTGTTGCAAACATTTGCTGGATTTCTTAAATCAATCTCCAAGTGTCAGCTGCACAATGCCAATGCGAATTGGCACCCAGACAACTTTCACAGCAAAGCCAAAGTCTTAACAGCTAAACACGTCTTTTCTTTATGCAGATCCTCCCAACGTCATCTCTTGCTATGTTCTGACATATTGTCCGCTGAAAAGAAGACTGATTCTGAATGCTAGAAATAACCTCTGGCAGCTATACCTGATGCTAACTGAGTACATTTCCATTATTCAAAATATACCTGCTTTTTTTTCTCCCTCAAGACCTTCATTCACCAGAGTGCCTCTAGGCTATTTTTGTCAAGGGCTGAAAAATGGATTAGTGTGATTTTTTTGATGCAAGTTAATACAGTGATAAGCACAGTAAAGTCTCCAGGAATAACAAATCATTAATTTACTTCAGAAAATAAGAGTTCAGTGATGAATAATCCCCATAAGGATTCTATAGTTTTAAGAAGCTTCACAGAAAGTGAATATCTGAACTGGCTAAAAGAAAACTCAAACATGCTACTAAACTTGTAATTATTTTATACAGTTAATCAGCAAATAAGCTTTAGAATGGAGTGTGCTTGGCAAAGTCATTTCATATTAGACTTAACTAAAAAAATGGATGACCTTTATTTTAAACACATTGTACTCCACAATTACAGGAACAAAGAACTAGAAGATGTAGTTAAAACGAGTGCAGAAGAAGCTTTTAGACAAAATAAGTAATTTTGGCCTGTCATTTTAATATAGGCAATGTCTTGAGTCAGGTCCCAGTTTCATGTGTATTAATAAACTGGGTAAGCCCTGTTGATGGAAATACTCACAGTGAAATAATTTGAGTTTCTGTGATGTTTCTGGTCTGGACTTCCTCAGCCCATATCTGCTACCTCTGTCATCCTAGAAGCAAGACAAGGACAACCTTTCCCCACATCCTTGGTGTTGCTCCATTTCACCTATTTTGCTTGAAGAAATTTTCCCAAATCTATGTATCGTCTTTTAAATCCTATCTCAGTTTAGTTACTCTTAAAAGACTATTTAACTGAGAAGAATTTGCTCAGGCAAAGAAATAATGCAATATCCTGAATTCACTAAGAATCCAGAATATTACACATGAAAGACTGTGGACATGACACTCTGATGTGGAGACAGATCCTTAGAAAACTGCTAGGTCTTTTCCATTATTTGAGATTCTATCATCAAAACCAAATTAAGTGCTCTTCAGCCAGGAATTGTGAAGAACACATTTATAGCACTGTACAATGAACAGCAATGTGTGAAGCAAGGATATGAGTAACTTCTAACCAGGAGAAAGCTTCTAAATGGTCAAATAGCAACTTCTTATCACAACCTCAGGTTATCTACCAGTATGACTTTTTGCAAGGACATGTAGGGATAGAACAAGGGGCGATGGCTTTAAACTGAAGGAGACTAGGCTTAGATTAGGAAAGAATTATTTATAGTGAGGGTAGTGAGGGAACAGGTTGCCTAGAGAAGTAGTCCCTGGAAGTGTTCAGCGCCAGGTTGGATGGGGCTTTGAGCAACCTGGTCTAGTGTAAGATCACCATGGCAGGGAGTTGAAACTAGATGAGCTTTAAGGTTCCTTCCAACCCAAAGCATTCTATGTTTCCATGATGTCCACATGACAGTTCATATGGATAAAATTTTAGAAAAAGAATTTAAAACATCCTTTCTTAAAATATTTATTTTCAAGTTACAGTTACATTTCTGGTGAAAATGTACTCCTCCTGGATTTTTGGACCCAATTGTAACTGCCGTGACATTATTTGGCTCTGGTCCCGGTTTGTGGGCCAGAGATGAAGGAGGAGTTTTGCAACTTTGCTTCTACTCTGTCTCTGTTCAAATTTGTCCGATGACTGAAATAAAAGGGAGATGCAGAACAATTTGAATTACATTATGCTTTGGTAGCTGGGGTAATATTAGGCTTGCACACTGAGTAGAAATAGATTTTCTAAAATTCTTCTATGAGTTCTAACATTTGAATTTCAAAACTGATAGTCCATGCAGATCAGCAGTGTGACATTTATGTGGTATTTGTAAAATAAAATGTGAAAATCAGCACTATTTATCCTTGTTGTTCTACAAGTCTTATTATTCTGGAGGCATAAAGATTCTGTACTAGTTATGTGACACCATACATTTGCAGAAAAATGACAGATTCATTTACACAGACCTGGTAATTGCCCTGATGTCAGGAGGGAATTCAAATTGCAGGTACAGGATTATGTGCACTAATACTGCTCCTCTGCACAAGGACTCAGCCTGAATGGTCTCCTCAGGAACTGTATCACTCCTTGAAACTCAAGAATGGCACCAAATCAAAGAACTTTATGGTTCTAGCAGTTAAAAAGAAAGTTAAACTCCACATAAGTGTTAACACACTTCTTATACATTCCACGAATGCATTGCACATAGAGCCTTATGCAGAGAAAGGCAGATTTTTCCAGAGTTCCTTCTTAAAAAACAGTTTTATTTGCAAAGTCAGGGAACCTCCATGCACAGTAATGCATCTTCCCAGCAGCCTGTTTTAAAGGATGGGAAGATTAATTCCTCCTTCTCTTGAAAACAACAAACGGAAGGTAATAACTGTGTCACTGAAGGACAACCAGTCTGCCCAATGGGGACATTCCCTTGTGCACTATGAATTTCCCTGCTGATCAATAAAATATATAATTTACTTGGTTTGAAGATTGGCTGGAGTGAGATGGGTACAGAAAACCCCTATTTTGCTTTTCTTGTCCCTTTTTCTTTCCTATGATGTGTCCAGAGGACCAACATTGATGCCAGAAAAAACGGCCAATTGACTGTTTAGAGACAGAGTTTTAGTCCATAAACAGCAAGGTATTTATTAGCAACGTTGGGGAACTCTCCGATTAGCATCGGACACAAGAGTTCCAAAGCTCTCAGTGAAAAGCAAGCTTATTTATACAATTCTGTGAAAGATTACAACATCTTTTTCATGCATATTCATAATATTGCAACATCTGATTATAATATTCATAGTAGGTGGAGAGTAGGTGGAGCCTG
>JAWWEE010000001.1:31812044-31879391 GCA_035221455.1 Xenops minutus | reverse complement strand
TGCTGGAGTGAGTCCAGAGAAGGGTAATGGAGAAGGCTGTGGAGCACAAGTGTGATGGGGAGCAGCTGAGGGAGCTGAGGATGTTTAGTCTGAGAAAAAGGAGTCTTGGGAGGCACCTCACTGTCTTCTACGACTGTCTGAAATGAGGTTGTAGTGAAGGGGGGGGTGGGGCAGGTGTTAGTCTATCTTTCCAAATAATAAGTTACAGGACAAGAGGAAATGGTCTCAAGTTGCACCAGGGGCGATTGAGCTTGGATGTCAGGGAAAGTTTCTTCACAGAACGGTTTGTCAAGCACTGAAATAGGATGATCAGGCCAGTGATGGAATCACCATCCCTGGATGTATTGGAAAGACATTTAAATGTGGTTTTTAGGGACATGGTTTAGTGGCGGTCTTGGCAACATTCAGTTAATGATGCATTCAATGATCTTAAGGGTCTTTCCCAAACTAAATTATCCTTTTCCACATTTCTGTGGAAATAACATCTTCACCTTACATACAAATATTAACTATGAATCTTTGAGATACACAGAAATGTAAGGAATTGGCTGGGACTGCAATGAACTTAATATCTGAGTCATCATTTAGTGTGGTTCCATGGTCATCATCCAAAGGTCAAAGTTGTAATCACATTGCACCTAGGTACAGAAAACAAGATATCTAGGCTTTATTTATTTTAACCTGTTTCTCAAATAGAAATGTGAATACAAACCTCAGGTGAATATAATCAAAAAGCTTCCATTAATTTTTGCACACAATAAATATTTCATATAGCTTCAAACATATCAAATTAAAAGAAGTGGTTTTGAACTATTGTAGCTTTGCTTTTGCTTGAGTATACATACTGCCAATACTCAATTTAAAATCTTTTCCCTTGACTGTGTTAACAGTTTCATAAACCAAATGTGTATCTTTTCTAGTTCTTATGACCTCATCTTTCATTTATATCTTGATTTAAGATTCTGTACCCATAATGGGTTCCAAATAGGTGACCTATTTTAGGCTCATCTGTAAAGTTATTGAGCAGTCTTACATTCACTAAGGGGATGGAATGGGAGCAAAATTGTTGAAAAAGAGTAAAGAGAGAAAGCAAAAAAATTCCATTCCATGAATCATTTTGTCACAGATTAATGTAGTCAGCACTGTCAGAACTAGTTAGACCTAGATTATATGCAAGTTTCCCCCCATCACTATTTTCTGTAGCTTTGCTGCTATTAAGTATGAATTTTCATGACATGAACCATATCACCAGTATTTTAATACTTACTATTGTATTTGTAGTTGTATTCATCAAGTCCTGAATAGATGGTGTGGGTTTTTTTGTTATTTTGGAGGTTTTTTCCTAGGCATAAACCTCTGAGAAATTACACTATCTCCAGAATGGTTTTAGGTATCTTGCAATACGACTTGGTGTGTTATGACTCTTCCATTCACATTGTAATAACTGCTGCAAAAGCAAAGCAATGTCAGCCTATTTTGCAGAGTTCCTACCTAATAAGAATAAGTACTCCTGGACAGGCAACTTCCATTATCATCAGTAATGGAACAATTACAATGTAAATCAATGTGATGTTTCAGAGTTCCAATAATTTGCATATTATATGTGAGTTTAAACTTCCTGAAGGTATTTAAAATTGAACTATAAAGGAAAGGACATTTTGTATGGCAAGTTGAGGTTCTTTCAGTAGCTGGATTACAAGCAAGAAACTATAGCATTCAATTTTTAAGACATCATTGCATCCTATTATGAAGCATGCCTCATACATCTGTATAAATATTGGTATGACTTGCAAACATGTAGATGGAAAGAGATGTCTACTTTTTGTTCCTTTTTAATTCATATCCTGCTGTACAGCAGTGGCAATGCAACTCATTGAAATCTTTCCACTGACTTTGTTTTTTTGTATATATTCACTAATATTATTGTCTCGGTCCTATAGCTCCTGAGATTTGCATGTGGCCCCTATCCAGTTATCAGCAGGGTCCAGGAGCCTCTGTGTTGGATACATTCAGTTTGGAGTGGCTGTGGGCTGAGAGATCTGTAAACAGCAAAATAAAGCTGTCTATGTATCCTGGTTGAACTGCTTTAACTGTCTCATACAGCTGAAGCCCTTCAGCCATGCAAGTGTCAATATATTGTCATAAATGGGCATGTACCAAAATGACCCAAATGTAAGATTCACCATTACAAAGTACTTCTATAATTGCGTAACTTGTTTATTTCAATCCACACTCATCAATGACTAGGTTATACTCAAACCAAAGGTCTAAGTGGAGGGAGTTGAGATCAGATTTTTGTCTCTGGATAAGAAACCAAAGCTACTAATTTGTTTACAGGTTATACTCGGGCAATTTAAAGTGGTCCAGCAGTCAAAAGCTTGAATCTTTGTTTCTCCTGAAATTTTACCTCCAAAGAATGTATGTCCTCCAAAGAACACACACAAATTCCATGCAAAAAATAGGTTATGATCACCTGTTTGCTTATTGTTTCTTCCTCTTAAATACTCAAATGTGATTGTATCTGGGGGCTAAATTAATAAAGAACCCTCACTAAAGGATGCTGCAAGATAACCCAATGCTTGCAACTTGTCTAGAGCCCATCTATGGCATGAACATCTCCTTCAAAAGACCACACAAAAAAATAATAACAAAGATCACATAGAGAAAGAAAAGTCTTTGACTCGTTTCTTCTGCAGTGTTTTATAATACCACAGGTGGCTGTATTAGAGTCCTCTAAATAGTTTTCTCTTGATTGTTCTCCTTTCTGAGTTTATCATTCCTATCCCTTCCCTAAAGGACACTCAATCCATAGCTGAAGAGGAACATGGGCATCTGCTGGGGGACAGGAAGAACCTGATTATTTTCCCCCGTCTCTGTTACAATTTCCTTTCACTTTCTAAACTCATACACATGTAGGACCATGCCTCCCATTGATGGATTACTGGCAGGTTTGATTATATAAATAGCACTCTGCAATTCAACTGAGTTGCAGGCAACAATGAAGGATTTGCTGGAGATGTATTCTTTCTTTGCAGTCCCATTTATCAATGTACAGTTTCTCACTTGCCATTTATCATCTGCTTTTCTGTGCTTCCCTCGACATCTGGAGGATTTGTAGTCTGCTAAGTGGAGCAAGGCCTTGTCTTGAATACCTTACCATCCCTGTCTAGGCAACATACTCCTGATTTTTCCCCAGTTTAACTTTTCTTTAAATAAACTTGACAGGTTCAATATATCCTCACGGCAAAGAATATGTTGAGAGGAGTAGTAAGCAATAGAGAACAAACTAAAGAGCTACAGCTGAAGGAAAAGAGAGTGAGACAGAGAGAAATGCACCTCTAATGTGTGTATGAATTTATAATAACAAGCAGTTGTGATAATTGCATGTCTTTTAACTCACGAGGACCATAAAATAGCTTGATGGAGTATATGCTTGAGTGCCAGGTGGAAAGCAGGTCTTCCGTTTTGCAAGTACTTTCAGGATTTAGAGATGTAGGATGTAAAGAAGCTCCTTGCGCTCATTAGTTACCAAAGCAGTTATGAATCCTGGCATATTTGAAAAGTCTACAGGATGTCTAAATATCTCACTGCCTTACAGATGTTCCATTACTGAATATCTGGGAAATAAGAGGATAGGAAAAAAAACTTAAAAAATAAAGAAGAAAATCAGGGGGAAAAAAAGGTAAAACAATAAAACAGACCCTTTCAAATAAATTGAGTTAATAAATCACTTAAAAAATTGTAGGCAATTTGTTTGGATAGTGACCTTTCAGAGTTTCTTTTATTTTCATTTTCAAATGTCAAAACAGGGCATTTTGACAATTTCAAGCCATGATATATTTTCTTTAGAATTGAAATGTGGTATTTTTCAGAACCAGTCCCTTTTTCAAATGGTTTCACTTTTGAAGAAAATCATTATTTTCAGTTTTGAGGAGGGAAAAAACAAAAGATAAAGAATTTCTGGAAGATTATGATCTTATTTACCTGTAAAGCACATGCTTGGCCAATTAAGGGCTACATGTCCTGTTCCAGAAACCAAAAGGTTGGGGCCCCATGTAAGTAATAACCTTTTGAGCTTTACCTGGATGCCCAGTCTAAGCATCACCTTAAGCAAGAAAGGCGTGACTGAGCTTGGAACTGGTCTCCCCTGTGTCCAGTGCCTGCACTTGCCAAATCCCTGACCTGGCCACCAGGTGGAGGAATTATACAGAAGAAAGTGTTTTTCCTTTGTAATAGCTATCCTGTGCATTGACATTTATCTGGACGACTTTAGCATCTTGTCTGCAGACAACGTACCAAAAGCTGCAAAAGTCTGATAGCTTGTTTTGAACTGCATTATTGTGGAAAGGTTATTTGGCACTGTTGGCTGAAGGGCTAGGATGAGACTTAGGAGAGATGAGCTCATTCTGTGGTTGTTACAGACTAGTATGTTATTAGGGAAACATCTTGGGAACAGTTTCACAGGGGATCTTTCTGCATTGCTGGTGCTGCACCTGAGCTCAGCAGGACTTTCACAGAGTCAAGCTCATCTATGTAAATCACACTGAGAAATGAGCCGACTCTCTTCTAGGCAGTATGGTCCTCCTGTATCACAGGTCCTTCTCTCTTTGTTTTTTATCTCCAGGCTTTTTGTGATATTTGTTATAAATGTTTTAAGGTATGTGATTCATTTATCGTTGGAATGCATCCCCATTCTGTACTTCCATACCCCAAAAGATCTCATACAGCAGAGTAGCAACATGAAGCTCATGGATATGAGTTAGATTTTATTGAGTCTTTTTGCAGTTAGCAAGTTTTAACTAAAGCATCTGCATTGCCTATTAACTGCTTTCTTCTTTCAATTTCTCCATAAAAGTCAAAAGTAGATAATATTTTGAGATCTCTGTCCATCACTCAGCCTCTCTATTTTGAGTTTTATGATGCTGACTGTCATAGCAGTATTTGATCTCATTGCACACCAAATTAATAAAAGCCAGTGTCCCAATAGACTGAGGAGGAACAACATGACAGAGCAGAGTCTTAAATAGTGATGCTTATGACAACTCCTTCCAAACTGATAGAAATGTACTGATTTTCCCCAGCATCCAAGATTTCCACCACCCCTAAAATAAAATCCCATTACCATTTCTTCAGAGTTCATAAACCTTTTCAATATATGCATTATGCTAAAGTTTCTATATGTATTTAAAAATACATGCAGATTCTTTCTAAACTATTCTAGTGAGGCAGAAGTACTCAAAAAGAAAGAAAAACTGTAATAGCAACAGAAAAACTGGTAATGGTTAAGGTAAAAGAATTTTCTGCCTCTATAATAACATATTTGTCAATTTCTTACAGTTTTTTTTTATCCATGGACAGTGGATTAATGACAAAGCAACTGGCAAAGTTGTCTTTGTATTATTGCCATTATGTGTTCTGATAAGAAAATTAGCAAAAGACAAATAAAATAAACATAAATAGTTTTAGTGGAAAGCTTTCTGTGAGCTGCTTCTGTCTTTCTTAATCAACTAAGAATAGGCTTTGATTACAGTAATCATTATGCAATTAATCACTATAATTACTTTTTATTGGAATAATAGTTTAAAAAGCAACTAACATATTTGCTGTTCTTGCTTGACTGGAAGACATTAAGTGCTTGTCAAGGAGTTACTAAAATTATGTCTTTGCAATTTATTTTTCTTTTTGTCATCTTATTAAGATTCAGGGATATTTTTAATGTAAAAGTAACAGTGCAAGTTTATGCACGTCCAGTACACAGATAATATTCACACAAAAGAGGGATGTGCAGTTTTTCAGTGGTAATAGGATGCTATTTTTGTGCACTTAGCATGCCATATATTTCTATATGATGTGTACTTACATGTAGGTATCTATAGTATTGTCATGATTATAGTTGAGTTTGCATAAATAAAAACAAACAAACAAACAATAAATAAACCCCAAACCCAACAACAACAAAATAACCATTTAAACCCATTTTCATTGTGAAATTCCTAGACTTCTCTTTTTGTGACTTCAGGCTGAGAGCAGTTTTTAACATCTGAAGGCTGGGCTATGTGTTTGTAGCTTCTTCTAAGCTTGACCAGAGGACTGAGTCCTTGCAAATACTTTTCACCTTCAGTTTCATTGTAATAAAGGCAAGGAAAAATATATATGCTTCATATAGGATTACAGTTAGGAACATTTTACGCATACCTCCCTATTTCCATATCGAGGCTGTGGTGAGAGGTGTACGGGCTGGGTTGGGCTTGGTTTGATTTTCTTCCTTCACATCACCTCTTCTTTCTTGCCAACTCCTCATAGTCCTGAAGACACTGCCTTCCTCTTTCTGCCACACCTGCCCCTAAACCCCATAAATCTCCAGGAGAATCACCCAGGAGTACTCTAAGCAGCCCATCAGCCTTCCTACCTTGCACTGTACTAGCTCACAGCTTAGGATGTTTTTACTATTTCAAAGCTGTTTAATAAGATTTTTTCTTACAGTCTTTGCACAGCTGTGGGCAGGTGCAATCCTTTTCTGTCTAGTTACACTGCTGTTTTATACCACCCTTATTGTGAAAATATCCCAGACATCTCTGTGCACAAACAAAGGAGACTGTTTGGCTCTATAAAATATGGCCAGCACAATATAGCATTTACCTGGAATTTCATAATCAAGAAAGAAAACTTTTTCAAGTAGGCAACCAGCAAGCAGTGCTTGGCTGGATCCTGTGACAAACAATTTTAAACTAGACCTGTCTAGACAATGCCAAAGCTTCCAAAATGCTGAGGCATTCTGATAAGTAACTCATTTTATGTTTCTCTGAATGATGCCTGGACCCCAAACTTCTGGACCATGTGCTCTATAGCGGGCAAGCAAGCTGCCAGCATTATGACTTAAACGCACATGTCCCTCTTCATGACCGCAATCAGCGCACAATGAAGAACTCCAAATCTATGCCTAATCCTGGCTTGTTGGAATACATGAAGCTGTGCATCCAACAGTTAGTGTGTTAAACTTAACTAGCCCTCATCTACAATTACCTATCCCAGTATAGATCTGTACCGCTATATAAACCAATATTTCTCAGTGAATTTCAAACACTGATTCTATCCAATGACTTTAAAATATGGAAGATGCAGAAAGCATTTTACACGAAGAACTTCCTACAAAAGCGTTTGTCTGAAATGTTGGTGTAGAGCATGGATAATTGCTGAGAAATTACCCTATTTACAATCACTTTCAACCCACCCACCTTTTAGAGATTGACCAGCAGTGGCTATTTTTGTTTTCCCAGGCAGGAGGTAAACATGCATTTAAAAATGCTGATGTTCTTCTGATGTTGTACTCTGCCAATCTACTACCAATAGGCAAACTCAGTGAAATGGCTCTTAAATAGCAATTCCTCCCCATGCTCCCATCTTACCAAGCACCTCTCCGACTGGCAGCCCAGGAGAACTGCTCTTAAATAGCATTTGCTGCCAGTGTAGGGCCCTGCTGGTACATTTCAAAGAAGGAGTGAACAAACATAACTCAAGTATACCCTGCAGTAGAATTTTGCACGCGATTGCTGGAGCATTTAGGCATCTAAGGGACTTAAACTCGGAGCAAAGATACTTGAGCAAACATTGACACGTTGCTACAGAAGATTTTTATTTGAACAGATTAGTATTTTCTGACCTCTTGAAAATTTATGATTGTCCTAAGGGGAGTAAAAATGCTTTGTCTACACTAGGGTTTTAATAGACACAAATTAACATGTCCTAATAGCAGAACTTTTCTCTGTGGATGTCTGTGACACGGTGATATAAGAGCTTTGGGTAAAGACATGCCAGTAACTTTTTTAATTCATTTGTTAAGAATTTTTTTCATAGAATCATAGAATTTCTTGAGCTGAATGGGACTCATAGGGATATTCATCACCTGGCACTGCACTGGACCACTCCAAGAGTCACACCATGTGCCTGAGAGCATTGTCTAAACACTTCTTGAACTCTGTCAGGCTTGGTGCTGTGACCACTTCCCTGGGAGCCTGTCCCAGTGCCTAATCACCCTCCGGGTGAAGAACCTTTTCCAAATATCCAACCTAAACCTCATCTGACACAGCTTCATGCCATTCCCTAGGGAACTCCTGTCACAAAGTTCATCTCAGAGGTTTGAAGACTGGTTGTTTGTTTTAATGAGTGAAGAAAACCTCAGCAATTTAATGTCTCATTAATCATATGCATTGTGGGTTTTGAGGCTATTTTGGACACATTTGCTTGTTTCTTTTAAAATAAATGTAACTTGTCTTTTTTCTTTTAATTCCAAAATAAAATGTCTCTGCAATGGCTATTTCTTTATCATCACTGTTCATAAAATATTTCATGAATTCACAAAGAATTTTAGCAGCTCTACAATTATTTTTTTTTCAATAATATTTTTGGCAAGACATATGGGTCAGTTTTAGCCAAGTATGATGATTCATTTCCTGCTCTAGGCTTGAAGCTACTTCCTAGGCATTTGCAAGGACACAGAGTTCCTGGGATGTTTGATATGTAAAAACAAAATGTGTCTCCATTTTGTTTTCTGTCAGTTAGACTGGCAGCTTTTAAAATTACTTATATCTGTAGAGGGGCATTTTTGGTAATCGTTGATATCAGTTTTCTTAACTTATCACATGCAATTTATCTTAGAAAAAAAAGTTTAGGAAGTTTAGGCCAGCCCAAATTGTCACTAAACTGGGTCAAGTTTTATATAACATTATTAATTGAGTGTTATAATTTGGGGCACAAAGCTTTACATCTCCACATTATCTTTACTATAACATACTTTTGGGTGAAGTGAGCCAAACAGCATATACTGGTTTCGCTGAAACAAGTGAAGAACTTCCTCCTGGCTACACTAGCAACAAGATTATAAGCACAAAAATTTTTAGGGTTTAGTGTGTCAGCACTGCAGCACAACAGCAACACTGGTTTGCAGTTTGGGGTATTATCATTGCTTGTCCCTGACGCATTGCCCCCTCACCCCCCATTGCTGGGCACATGCATCCCTACAAAGGCACCCATGGAAAATAAGTTAGCTTGTTCTGTAGCAGTGGGAACAGTGTCCTATTTTCAGAGCAAAACACAGAACAGTTGTCTCTGCTCTGCTCCTTAGAGAAGCCCTTTGCCACCCAGTGCCTCACACTGAGGGTGGAAGCTGTTGCTGAAGTGAATTTAGAGTCAAAAATCACATTTTTCATTGAAAATACAGTTGATATACTTAGCCAGCAGGGAAGTGTCATTCCTGTTTCTGTCTCTGTTTTGTGTTTCTGAGACTAAAGATTCACCACTCCAATACAGTAGAATTTGGGAGTTTATCTTCATTGTGACAAAGCAAGAATGTATTTTACCTTTGAGCAATGTAGGTGAACACCTGTTCACTCTGGGTTTTGGCTTTGAACCAGTGGTGAACCTTATAATACTCTCAAGTTAAAAAGCATCCAAATCCACCTCGTTTGGACATAAAACCCAGAAGCTTGTCTCAGGTTAAACTCAAACAGATTTAATTGAAATGTTCGAAGAACTTTCGTTTTCCTTTTGGTGAGTTTGGGTTTACTGGTAACAGAACTCAGTCCTATTAAGTTTGCATGACTACTGGCTGCCTTAAAGAAATTTTTCAAAGTTGAAGTAATAATACTTTTCTGATCTTCAGTCTGGATTTTTTGGTGTGGTTTTTTTTGTTTGTTTGTTTGTTTTGTTTGGTCTGTTGGTTTTCTGTTTCTTTTTGTTATTTTAGGGGATTTTGTTTGTTTTTTGTGGGTTTTTTTCTTGGTTGGAGTTTTTTTGGGGGGTGGTTTTGTTTGGTTGGTTGGTTTGTTTTAATTGTTTTCTGTGGTTTGTTGTTTTTTGTTTTTTTTTTTTTTCATTTATGGCAACTTAATTAATCCTTGCAGAGCACCAAAGTAAAGCAAGTCCTTTAAAATGCTTTGAGGTATGGTTCAGTCTTTATGAGCTGGTATTTAGGAAGAGAAATAGCATGTCTGGAAATTACAGACACAAGTCCCTGCACACCGACACGATAAGAGGAAATATGAGACATTGTCTTTGGCTGCAACTTCTTACACAAATATGCACCCTGTATTTTTGAAGGTTTCCTGTAGCATTTTCTTTCTGCTCAACTGACACCTGCTGATGAAAGGGATCTCTGAGTGATGATCTCAGATTTCTTTAGATCAGAACAAAACTGACAGTCTTTCAGACTAGGGCAGAGAAAATACAGATTTTCTGCCAAGCTGAGCCTTGCAGAAGGATGACTTTGAGGAAAAGAAAGAGGAAAAATAGAAGGAAACTAGGAAAGACTGCGAATGTTCTGTTTGCAGTGCTATAAAGTCACTAAAACCTTGAAGGTACCTAAAATATTTGATATTCTTGCCACTATATCAAACGGTTCGGACCTCCATTAAGGATTAAAATTTGTCATTTTAAATTGCTTTTTTGCCAGCGCGAGCAATATAGATACTGAAATTTCCTCAGAAAGTGCTTATCTCATCAAGAGTAAAATTATAGCATATGAAATACTAATTACAGTATTATGAAGAAAGGTGAACTTTCTGGTGACATTTTATCTAATAGTAGAATACTAATGTTCTCCTTTCTTAAAGCAGAAGATGCCACACATGGTGTTTTCAGTTATTTTTTCATGGGAATCTCTTTTATAAATATGTATATAAAAAAGGATTTTTTAAAATCTTCTTAAGAATCCGTGATTGCACAGAAGCAGCAGAGTTTTGATCACACCTGAACCAGAGTACATCAGTATGCGCTGAGAAATTCTTCATGGTGTCTAGCCAGTAGGATAATAAAAGAAACTTATCCTAGAGCTATGGGAAATGATGTTACCAAAAAAAAAAAAAAAAAAAATAAAATTATTTTATTTCATTTTTCCATTCTATTTTAAATTATATTTGATTTAGTTATTTAATTTATTTTTATTTTATTTCAAAACACATGAAGTTGTGTTGAAATAAACTAGGAATTTTTTTTATCATTTTTTTCAGTGGTTTGCTCCTATTCTCAGGGAATTATCTGATTTAAATGACACAAAAAACTATTTCAATCTTTGCTAAAATCAGGTACCATCCTCTTTGAAATATGATTATCACTGGCTGAAATCTTTATTTAGATATTAGTCTTATTTTCTATGTGTTCAGACAAAATCAATTGATAGGAAAACTACACTATTTTTACTTGCAGAACTTTTTTTCATTTCTTTAGTGCATTTTTTTCTTTGTGTTTGTTCTTGCAGTCTTTGTCAAAGGCTGTCAGTCTGATCTCATGAAATGTCATAATGGGACTATAAAATATTAAATAAGTTTGTATAAGTTTTGGATATCTAAGGAAAGCCATTCCATTATGTCTCAGTTGTATACAGTTCAGTTATGATCTCCTTTGGTCAGGATGAAAATAACATTTTTAAAAAGTCTCAATAAATATTTTATCTGACAAATTTATCTCCTCTTTCCATTCAAACGATAGAATCCTCAAATAGAGAGTTTACTTACTTTTTTCACATATCTTTAGGGGGTTTTTAGTTCTCTGTGTACAAAGGCAAGCCTCAAATATCCTGTGTTCACTGTGTTAAACTCCAGCTAGATGCCTAGGAAAGATTTATTAAATCAGTCATAGGGTTTTGCTTTCAAGTTTGGGAGCAAAAAGGCACAATCTATTCAACCACAAATACATTTGCATGAGTGTTTACCACAGTGGTTCCACTTGCACTTTTAACTTTCATTTTTGGTAAATATTTGACCACTTATTCTACATGCCATGCAAACAGAAACATGCAGACAGGAAAAACCAGAATTAATGCATTGGAAAACCACCTGGTTTTCGCACCAAAACTCTTTTCTTCTATTGCACATATTCTGGCACTTCCCAAGAGGTTTTAGCCTCTATTTTTTGTTTACACTCTTATCCAATTTTTTTCCTCTGTGTCAGTCATTCCTGGAGTCGAGAAGGCAAATATTTTGGGTGCAGATCTCTCACTTGTGTCCCATGAGTGCTAGAGTTCAGTTACTTCTGAACAGGAAAGCACAGGACAGAACTGCTCAATGTGGCTTTCAGCCGGACTATTTACCTACTGCCAAGGGATATAATGACACACAGAGTTGGAATAAGAAACCATCAGTTGATTGGGATTTTTGTTAGTGAGTTCAAAATTTTATTTTAGCAGCTATAATGAGGGTTGCTTGCCTTTACCTGTCTATTTATTTCAAAGTTGTGGCCAATTTTGTATGAGAACACAATCAAACAAGGAACACCTACAAAAGCCACTTTATAAGTCTTGTTCTTGCAAACCTGATGTTACAATCTTACTAATTTCAGTAGGTGGGTTGTGCTTGTCCTAGCTGCAAGACTCAAGCTGTGGATAAACGAGATGCTGTAAATTCCTAAGGAGGAAGAGTAGGAATCATGTTCCGTGTCAATGAGCTGCAAGCTGTTAATCATCATTCTGGTCATCTCCACTTTTAGCACCTATTATGTAAAAAGGGAATATACTTCACTGAAACAGGAGTTTCATTGACAGGAGTGGGAGAATAAAGAGTGACAATCGTGAACCCACTGTCTTCCCAGGGTTTGACCACACCACTGTCCTCCAAATCACTACGCTGGCATTATGATCATTATTAGCTCCCTCTGATTGATGTCAGGCAGGTGAAGCAGGTTCTTATGCTGCAAGAGGGCTTCCTGCTAAATACAGAAACACTTCTAATAGCTCTGTAAATCAAGTGCACTAAGATAATAGTTTTTATCTACAGATCTGAAGGTTGTTTACAGCAAGTGAAGTGCTCAAAAATACACAGTCTTATTTCTCAGAGCAACCTATAGACAACAGTTAAATCCTAATAAGGTATTTTCCATTTGTTGTAAAGAAATGGCTATCTCGAGCAATAAATACAGACCCTGAATTCTTCACCAGCTAAGCAGAGTGTTTTCAGAGAAGGTATGTGTTAAAAGAATGAGGAACGTTCTCAGTCGTTCTATTTACATAAGTAAAAAAGCATATGTTGACATATATTTATGCCTTTCTGCTGAAATTTGAACCTGCAGACAACTCACTAGGTGATGTTTTCATGCATCAGATAGGCATTTATTCAGGTATTGAACATATTACTATTACGCAATTTGTCTTACTGTGACTTGAATTGTGTCCATCTGCACATATTTAAAATGAAACATGGTCAATTGATTAAGTGGAGAAGAGATTGATTCTTAGACTAAAGTGTGATGACAATTAGCAATTTGACTTTCAAAAATTTCAACCTCACACCCCTGAATGCATGAAATACATACTTTCTAGTGTAAACCCGTCAGTGGTTACAACAGTTGTAAAAATGAGGTTTTCTTCAACAGTGTTTTGTTTCCTCCATTTATCCTTTTTCTCTGCCTGGCTGGATGTCTTTGGTCTGTGGTATCTCAGTGTAAAGCATCGTGGTTTAGGAATGATATTCCTCCATTTAGTGTTCCCACTGAAACACCCCAGACCACGCACTCCTGTCTCCTCCCCTTCCCCTATGGTAGGATGGACAGGAGAACCGGAGGCACAAAAGGGTAAAGTTTGGAGGTTGAGTGAAGAAAACTTTACTAGAAATAGCAATTACATAGGAAAACTAACAGTAACAAAAACAATACTAATAAGAGTGTACAAGAGAGGCGAGCAATTCACACACATTTGCTCACCCTGCAGAACTCTGTGCCACCCAATTGCACACAGGCTGGCAAACCCTAAAGAACTCACAACCCCCATGCCCCCTGCCCCCCTGCACATGGCATGAGGTGGCACAGAATAACCCCAGCGTACTGGCCTTGTCGTCCTGGCTGCTGCAAAAGTTAACCCTGTCCTGGCCAGAACCAGGATGTAGAGTTTAAAAGGATTGGTAACTACTATTCTGAATAAGATTTCCCTTCCAAAACCACACCTTAGCTGTATAATTTCCTAGTGAGAAAAAAGTGGGGTTTTTCTATGTGGTTTCCATTCCTATTCAACACTAGTTTGAAAAATTATGTTTTCTTTACTTTGCTAGTAGTCTTTGGAAAACAATTGTAAAGAAAACATCAAACTGATAAAATACTATTTCATCTAAAAGACTATCTGCAGAAGTAAAACAAGAACTGATGCTTCTAGACATGAATATATTACCTGATCATCCTTCCTCCTTATCATTACCTACAAGAGGTCTCCTTTTTTACAATGAATATTTCTTTTTTAATAGATAAAGACATTGTGAAATTATCTTTTTTATTTTTTTTCCTTAGAGATGTTGAATCTTTTGCATCTATCAAAGACTTTTTAAACAGACAAGTACATTAAGAGGCATAATTTTGTGAATATTATAGTAAGAATTATTTGTGCATAGCACTCTAGAAGCACATGTGAAAAGCTTTAAAAAAAATTAAAAGCATGCACAGCTGTAATGGTTTTCAGTTTGTGGTAAGGAGACCCATGTCTACAGAAGAGAGAGCTCCCCTTTAAAAGAGAGTACCTATTATCTGTCCCATATAAAAACACCATAAAAGAGAATTCTGTACTCCCCCCAAAAATGTAAAGAGAACAGAATTGAAAAGTATAAAGGCAAAAAATAGAGGAGTGAGATAAATAGTCTTTCAAATGTTCAGATTATATTTTTTTTTTATTTTAATGTGAATAAATGGCCAGCTTTTATAGAAATCTTTCTGTATTGTGAGGGTTGTACGAGACAGTGTATAAATGCTTTGATCATCAGAGAACAAACATTCAGGGTAATAGGAGAAATTTTTCTCTCTGCGTCTCTAAGCAGAGTCAGGTTTCCCAAAGGTTAAGTCTCTGGAGAATGAGAAAGCAGTTTGGGGTCAAGTTTCCCAAAATAAGGATTGTGTTGTCTGACTGCATTTTTCAAGGCTATAGGTGTGTTTCTGTGCAGAATATACAAGGGCATGTGATGACAGGACAAGAGGGAATGGCTTCAAACTGAAAGAGGGTAGGTTTCAACTGCATATTAGAAAGAAAATCTTTACTATGTGAGTGCTGAGGCACTGGAACAGGTTGCCTGGAGAAGCTCTGGCTGCCCCAACCCTGGAAGTCCTGAAGGCCAGGTTGGATGTGGCCCTGAGCAACCTGGTCTACTGTGTCCTTACTCATGGCAGGAGACTTGTAACCAGATTATCTGTAAGGTCTTTTCCAACTCTTCCATGGTTCTATGATTTTATGAACATTAAATTATACATAGACTGCATTGCTAACCTCATTGTTCTTAAAACCATCATCCGAAGCATCCACAGTTGTAAAAAAATGTGAAAACCAGAGAAAACCACTGTTTTCATAGACTGCGCTTCACAGTGGAAAACCCACACTGCAATGTGCATTAGACTTCAAGGATAATATCTGGATCACCAGCTAATGTCACGCTCCAGCAGATGAGTGCTGGGTTGTGCTCTCCTGAAATGATTGTTCACTCAGAGCTGAATTAGAGAGAAACACTTGTAAGCAAGTAAGTAAATGAGATATTTGACACCTCAGCAAAACAAGAGAGAAAAAAAGAGAACCTGGCAGGATGATGCTCAATAGAGGATTTACAACAACATACCACTAACTCACAAAACCAAACAAAGTCCTGGGGTAACGTTTGACTGCAGTATTCAGGAAGCCAAGTATGTGATTTCTTTCAGCTCTGAACGAGCAATTTAAATGTGAGCCTAATTCTAAGCATGCAGTTCCATTTACCTCAGTAGGAGTATTCGTAAGCTTAAATTTAAGCTATGCTAATATGCTAAACATCTTGTACAATTGGGACACATTTACATCTTTAAGTAGGACAAGCAGCATAGGTGATGGAGTAAGTAGTTTCTGGATCTCAGGAAGGGATATACATAAAATTAAGTACATGAAGAACAAATGAATAAGTGGTATATTAGAGTGGTAAGTGTTTGCCTGTAAATTGTTATCGAGCCTGAGCCATTAACATGAAGTCACTTGTTTCCAAAAAGGCAGTGTGGAGAGTTACTATTAATGCATGTCATAAGCATCTCTAATTATGAGCAGACATAAATGGCCTCAATATTAAAAAACAGCAACACACAAATAAATGTTCAAAATAACTACATGGCTATGCATATGTAATTTTCACGTCTCACTGTTAGCAGAGATTTTCTTGCTTTGATCCCTGCTCAACATGCCTGTATGTGAGTATCAGTGTTCACGGATGGTGGGAGGAAGGAAAAAACTCCATGAGGAAACTTCTTGTGGTATTGTGTTTCAGTCTATTTTCTGCATGCACAGCTTCTCTTATGGCCCTTTCCCCTGGAAATACTGAGGAGGAAACATCTCTTTCTGCCATACCTTCTGAGGGACAAAAGGTAGAGACAAAAAAGTCTGTGGGGTTCATACAATTAGCCAAGTCATAGAGAAGCATCTAATCAAGTGATTTAAAGTATCTTCTATGTGCCTCTGATCTTCTTCATCCCACACATCAAACAGCTCTACTGAAAAACCTCTGACAGCACAAGAAAGTGTACTTTAGCCTATCTTTCTGAGATGAACCAGTGTTTTCAAGGAGCTTTGTGTTTTTTTTATGCTCCTGAAGAACCAGAAAAACTTGCTTCATCCGGATATATTTTAAAAAATAGTTATTTCTTGGGCTTTTTTGGGCAGCTAAAGAGGAGATTCAGTATCCATTTTCACTAGTCAAACTCTTTCCAGTCCTCTGCCCCCAAATATATCTGAATTGCAAGGGTTTGAATGCACCCTCTCAAATTGAAGTATTGAATGAGCAGTCTATACTAAGCTCAGATGGAGGCGCAGGTCCCAGCAACAATTAAATCTCTCAACATAGTCACGCTCCTGCTGCAATAAATTTGACCCATATTCAATTATTTATGAACTAACAGGCTTGTGCCTACAGATAATAGGAGAAACTGAGTATAAGTGAATTTTTGTGGACACATATGCAGTTCATTGTCTGCATATATATTTTCAGTTGTATTTTAATAAGATTTTTTCAAATATTTGGCTTATCAACTTTGAAAAATAAATTTTGATTTGCTTGCATTGTTTAAATATGATGCTCTTAGTTATTCCTTCTTCAGAAGAAGTTATTAGTTCTTTTCATCAGAAAATCCTCTGATAAAATTTATATTCATAACATTTTTGTCTTAAGGAACTAGAAGGAAAAATTGTATACATGGGACTTTTACATGAAGGTTCACCTCTTTCAGTTTCCCTTTTCTTGGATTCTCATAGCACAAGCATTTCTCTGTGTGCAAGAACACAATTGGACAAAGCAACCAGGAAAGATAATACCTAACATATAGGGTTTTTGTGTACTTTATTTATCTATACACCCCAGAAGTATTCTGTGATGAAATGTGCACAAATGCACATATATAATTATCTTTATTTCCTTGTAAAATCTATGACGTTTTGTAACTTATGAGCTACTTCTTGTCCATGTTTTGTCACAAGCAAAAAAGTGCAGAAAGGGAAAAATATGAAAAGAAGATATCAGGTAAATAACAGATTCCTTTTTTTTTTTTTCTATATGCTGGAATATTAAGAATTTCTTTAGTTTTAAGTCTCTCTTCTCATTGACTGAATATGGAGCACAGACAGACATACAAAAAAAAAAAAAAAAGAAAACTTGCAACAAAAAGTGTTCTGAATCTATCACTTTTTTGTTGTGCTCATCACAGTGTTATGAGAGTGCCAAGTCTGCCCACAGTCTGATTGAAGGCACAAATAGGTAGTGCAAGCAATATTCTATAGGAAAACCATTCTCCTCAAACCACAGTCTGAGCAAATGTAAAAAATATGCCCTTGTGTTTCTGGGTAATAATAGAAGTGTCAGAATCAGTTATCCCAAAGAGCTCTTGGGCAGTAGGGACAGACATGTCTGACAAAGCAAGGTCCTCTTGCCATGCCATTTATTGAGTATAAGATATGTAGCACAGACAACAGCTCCCTCTAACTGGAGCATCCACTTGTGTAATCCTTTAGGGGGCAAGCCCATTACTAGAGATGAGGAACCAGGAATTACATACTCAGATTGGATATTCCATATATACAAGACATGTTATGAGTATTTCCAGTCATTTTTATTTACTAACATTGTGTATAGACATGCACTTGGGATAGAGGATGAGAGAGAAGTGACAGGACATGGGGTAGAGATGCAACTGCTGCTGCAAGATAGCAGAGATTAGTGTGATGAGGTCATTTTGATGGCTGTTGCATATAGCCACCCTGAGCATAGGATGGAAGGGAGGGAGGGTGGAAAAAGTTTTCCACAGCAAGAGTTGTGTTTGTTGGTTTTGGTTTTTGTTTCTTTTTTCAGGTTGTTTTAATATAAACTCCTTTATTAAAGAAGCCTCATAATGTTATACATTTAAACAATATAAGGAAGAAAATGTCTATTTGCAGCTATATAAATAGACTAATGAGGTATTTTATCAAGCTTGTATCCCTTTTCACTTCTTCACATTTTATTGATATTCAAATAAAATGAATTTGCCTTATGACTCAGAAGAATATTCAGATCTGACAAATTAATAGCTAAATCATTTTGGTGTGGCATTTCAGTGATTATCAAGAGGACTGTTAATCACTGATGAACTCACTCAAAAAGGATGATAAACTGTCTTGTCAATCATTTTGCCGATAGTTGAAGGAATATGGAAAAGAATCCTGCTTTGGGTACGTCAGCACAGCTTTGGGGATGGAGTGGGTGTTTTCGTTTCGCTGTTGTACCTGATCCACCTCAGATGTGATGCAGAAATGTGCGTAAGCACCCACATGAGTGGAAATGATCTTTTAGCATCTAGGTATTTTGCAAAACTGCTGCCTCTGGGACAGTAGGAAAACATTTTAGTTTCTGTTGGAACCCTATGGAAATCAAAAATTGTCACCAAAATACACCTGAACTCACATTTGCACACATCATAAATATAGAATGATTATTAAAGAAATAATTCTTTACAATCAAGCACTGGAACAGGCTGTTTAGAGAGAGGTGGAGTTGCCATCCCTTGACATATTCAAAATATGTGTAGATATAGAACCTAGGGACATGATTTAGTGGTGGGCTTGACAGTGCTGGGTTAAAAGTTGGAGTCAATGGTCTTTGAGGTCTTTTCCAACCTAAATTATTTTAAGATTCTATGATTCTATTCTGCATAAAATGAAGGGGGGGGGGGTATGAAAAGAAAGAAAAACCTGCCCTTCATCAGGTACCAAACTCTGTAAGCAACCACTGCATAGCAAACAGGCACAGCACACCTCATTCCTACATTGATCGCCTTCTCTCTCCTACGCTGCAGACTTGCAATACATAGCTGAGACAGTCAGCCACCAAAACTCACTGAAGAGGTGGCTAAACTGCGTGGAAATAACATTATATCTAGAACAAGCAACAGCTGTATTTATTCAGATTTATTCTTTTTGTAGTAATATATAATCAAAAAGGGTCATCCAGAATGTTGGCATCTTGAATTCATTACTTCTTTGAGACAGAAGGAACTAATGCCATAAGCTTCAATTTCAGGTGTCTGCTTTGGCATTCCCATTTGTCAAATGGGAAGTCTGCTTCATTCCTGCTCAAACTGGCTCTTAATCAATGAGGAATGCAAAGCCCTGGAGCCAGAATCACAATCAGACAGGGAGGGAGTTAAGGAAGGCACGGTTTTATCAAGCTGGGATATCTTATCAATGCTACTGCACATGAGAGTAAAGAAGTTGCTCAGGACTAGCAAGTATTGGAATGAGCTCCACTGAAGCTTAATATTGTTAATACTCCCCAGGTTACAAAGGTAGTAGCCAGGAAAAATTCAGCTCATGATTTGCTTAGTCTAAGTCATAATATCATATTATGCAGTAGCTAAACAAAGTTTTAAACAGAAACTGTTTTTCACAGATTTTTTTATTTCAATATAACAACAACAACAAAATATCTATATTAAAGCAATACAGATTTGGAAAAAAAAATACAATAGGGGAATGATTAACTGCTGAATTTAACAAACAAATATCTTATTCATCTGAAGCAACCTTCCAAGGGACCCATACTTAAACTAGCTTTAAAAT
This sequence comes from Xenops minutus, assembly GCA_035221455.1. Classification (NCBI taxonomy): domain Eukaryota; kingdom Metazoa; phylum Chordata; class Aves; order Passeriformes; family Furnariidae; genus Xenops; species Xenops minutus. The sequence goes on along the minus strand of JAWWEE010000001.1, from coordinate 31,859,335 downwards.
TACATTACAAATTAGAGAATCACAGTGTTTTGATAACTACTGCAGTATTCTCCTATTACTCATTTTTTATTTAATGGTCAGTTACAGAACTGAATCAAAATTATGGCTTTACAGTGCCAGATGTTTTATATGTATAAGGTTGTATGCATTTCTGTATCATTCAACACTAAATTTGAAACTGTAATTTGACTAAAGATTAAAAATTTTTAGTTTAATAGGAAGATCTACAGACTCAGTGCTTAAAGAAACCTAAATCTGATTCTGTAACCCCATCCTAGCATGTCAACTATAGCCAAAAGCCTTGTATAAAGATCATATCTAACATGTTCTCCATCTCTGTGAAACATCTATAACACCTTTCTGTATCTTTAATGTCTTTCCTGACTTTCCATCAAGTTTATCAGATCAGATTGTCAATTATTCTTTGTTGCTGGATATTGTTTGCTTCAGAAATCTCTTAAGGGAAATGGTGGCATTATGTCAAATGTATAGTGTCCCCGCTGATCCTGAAAATATTGTATTCACTGTTCAGACATTGCAGAGTCACTCTATCAAATGCTCAATTCAGCATGGTTCAAAGAGCATGGTAAGGGTGAAATGTCCTAGACTCACTAAATTCCTATCCCTTTGGAAACCTGAAATGTAAGCAGATATTCAGGATTATTTAAAACTTCTTTCTGAGACTAGGAGCCAAAAACCACTAGTATATGTTGGAGGTTTTTTCCATATTAGTCAGATGTACTAGGCTCTTTTTTAACAATTTTGTTTCTCCTGATGCATCTTGTATCTAAAGCTACAAGTTATGTGAAGTTTTATTATAAAAAATACATTAACCGTCCTATTTTCTTTACAAGTGTTTCAAGAATCTTATTGTTCTTGGGTATCAACTCAGAATTGAGAATGGACTTAAACTCTCTGGACATAAGATTATCTTCAGTATTAAAGGCATAGAAGGCAACTGAGATATTTCAGCAATTTTGGTCTTTGTATCAGAAATATTGGTTCTGGGGTGGACACATAAAAACTTTCTGTTTTTTTAAGGATACCATCCCCTAGAGAGAAAATAAAATAATGATAAATAAAAAACAACCAACAACAACAACAAAACCAAAGAAACCCCAAACAAACAAACAAAACCAAAAACCACAAACAAACAACAAAACAAAACAAACAAACAAAAAGCCCCAAGCAAACCACTTGACAAACAACAAAAATCCAACATATCTATTTTCCAGCCTGTCAATGGAATTTAAAATGTCAGATGAGTTTGAAAATCTCTATATATTTACAGCTACTCTTTTCATAAATGTCTTTTCCGTCTAGTTTAATACATTTCCACTGATGAGACTCTTTGCTGAAACACTGTTTCCTAAGTTAAAAGCCCTTAGAGCTATTGAACATGAAGAGTTATCTTAGAGACAGTATTATTTAAAAAAATTCTCTCACAGCATGATTCAAAAATATATTTACATATATTTATGTAAAACTATTATCTTTTTCAATATGTAACCCAAATTTCTCTTTGCTTACAAACTTCTCAGTAGTCCTACTTAAATTACATGCACTTAGTCAAACTATTTCTATTTTTCTGAAAACTACTGTAAACATGTTAAGATACCAACCAGTTAAGGAAGTCAATGAGGACGTGAATTCTGATTTCAATGAATTCTGATTTAGCTTCTACTATCTATATCTGGTGTGTTCCACCTCATCACCATTTCCTTGACCTACAGCATTAATCTGATGTGACAATTCTTAATATCCAATGAAATGACGCAATGCAATATGACAACAATGTAAAATAATACACTGCTTTCAGACTGGGCTTTTACACTTCATTTCCCATGGGCTCTATGTAAGCTAAGATAAACCAAAGTGATGAGATGACAGTATACCACAACAGTTTTGAATGCCTAAGAAATAATACAATCTACCAATGTGTTTTCAGGCAGGTCAGATTAAATACTACTTTGCAAGAAAGAGTTATGCAACCTAATTAATGCATTATGTTGCATATAGCTCCTATGTAGCTTGAGCACATTTAATAGAAACTTAACTTGGCTGGATTTTCTTGAGTTTGCATGGGCAAAGATTGCATGACCTGGGACACTCTTTTCATTTAAAGTTTCTCAATCAACAATCATTGCTATTAAGCCTTTGAGTGTCAAGTACCGAGTTGTTTGTATTTTCTCCTTCCATGGCAAGCCTCTCTTCTACTGTTTTGTCATTACAAGGGGTCACGCAAGAGGATTGGTTTCTGTCCCAGAGTTACAATACACTATCACATGACCCTCTTGGATCTTTTTGTTAATCCAGTTAAAACTGCTTAGCACAAAAATTAAAGTTATAATGTGCATGAATGAAGGCTACTTAATATATGTATATACTTGTGTGTTCATTCCACTTGTTTTGACAGAACAGGTTGTCTTTCTGAAGGGATTAAGGTAGACCTCACTGAGAGCAGAGGCAGCTTTAGATCTGAGTGTATTCCATTGAACTGTCTTGGAGCAAAGACAAGCAGACATGCATAGCCTTGCAATAAAGCATGAGTTTGAATAACAAACAGTTTTGAAGAACTGCATGATCTTAATTCACATAAAGATATTTCAGGTTGTTTACCCCACATTACGACTCTTTGCCATGAGCTTAAAAGGATATCTGTCTCTCCTCAGGACTAATGCACATACTGAAACAAATCTCTGTTTTTTTCACGTTGTAAAATGTTTGTTTCTTCTTGGAAGCACAAGAGTTTTGACCTCTCCAGTTAATAGGATTAAAGTTCTTAGAACCTTGCAGGCATTTGCTAGTTATTACTCACAGCATTCTACTAGGAAGATAAGAAATTGCTGTTGCTTCATTTTATATCTCTGTAAAAAATAAAAGCACAGAAAAGCTGAGGTATTTACCAAACCTTTTGTCTGTGTCTCACCTAACACCAGGGGCTCTGGACAGCAGGTACTGAAGCTATATGATTACATTGTACTCAAAGTAAATACAGAAAAACAATCTCTTTAAAAGACCAAAAATGGCGAAATAATTTTTCATTTTAAATATGAATGGTTATAGTGATATTCTTAATGTTCATTCCATTGTATTATTTCTTAAAGTAAACAGGAACATATTTTATGAACTGTTAGGAAAATCTGAAGTTTAACCTTGGAGAATAAGCCTCACAAATGTGTACAGTATTTCAGTGCTTTGAGCAGTGCTTAAGCTGCTAAATATTAGAAACAGTGTTAATGTTCCTCTGCCATTGTACACCAGTTAAAGTCTCTCTTGCAGTTTTCTATTAGGAAATTTTCAGACTTTTTTTTTCTTTTCCTGAGAGTTTACTTTGGTTTCTGCTATTATTCATAAAACCCACTCTTCCACTTTGATAATGGGCAAGTATATTCCTCTCTGCTGCCTGCTAACACTGGTGTTTGATTTTGATCAGATTCCCTTCTTCAATGAGATTCATCTTGCCTTTCGCTAGAACTTGAATACATGTGATCAAACATCTGATGAGAAACATGAGATTCTGAAGATGGGATACAAAAACAAATGTTCTGGTTTCAGCTGGGATAATTTTATTCCTAAGTAGCTCTTACAGTGCTATGGGGTTTGGATTTAGTATGAGAACAGCATTGATAACACACTGATGTTTTAGTTGTTGCTAAATTGTGATAACTCTAAATTCAATTTCCCATGCACAGGTGCAGCAGAAGCTGGGAAAAAACACAGCCAGAACAGCTGATCTGAACTGGCCAAAGGGATATTCCATACTACAGAACATCATACTCAGTATATAAACTAGTGGGAGTTGGTCAGCTGCTGGGGGATGCAGTAGGAATGATTCAGTGGGCAATGAGAAGCGGTATTGTGCATCACTTTTCTGTCTTGGTCTTTATTTCTCTCTTTCTTTTGTTGTCTTCCTATTCATTGCATTGTTATGTTGTTCTTGTTGTTTCATTATTATATTGCTATTGTTATTTTATTATTATTATTATTTTAAACTGTTCTTATCTGAACTCATGGGTTTAAACTTTATTTCCAATTCTCCTCCCCATCCCACCAGAGTTGGAAGTAGAGAAAGTGGCTTCATGGTAGATAGTTGCCATCTGGGGTTAAACCATGACAACATCAAAAAGAGAAATAATGCAGAAACTTCCTTTCTCTTGTGATATGGAACATCTTTTTCTCCCTGTCAGATGGCTTCACATCTGTCATAGACTATTTGATACCCCTGCATTCATCACATACTGTGTCTTAGATCAAATGTCAAGCAGTTCACATCATTTCAATTCATCACAAAGCCAAATATGTGTTTACATCAGGACTAGGAACTACAAGCTAACAAACCCAACAAAATATAGTGAAGTTTTTGACACTACTGCTGTTTCGTGCTCTAGGAGCAACCAAGGGCTTCACAAGTTTCTTGGTGTGGAAAACTTTCATAGGAAACTTTACCAAGCTACAGAAAAATCCTAGTACTTGTCATGTGAGGTTGCTTTCCCCTTTACATTCACTTACTCATTCCTTATAGTTTCCTTATAGCTCGGCTAGCCCTGGGGCAAACACAAAGTTTTCTCCTAAGTTCTGCTGGAATTCCATACTCATAGGATCTCCTAGAGTGTCTGAAACTGTATTTTGGATAGGCAAGACAGGTTTTACACTATAACTGTTTTCTTAACCATTATACAGATATTTTATTCTGCTATTATTTTTTTTTAAATTCAATAGTCATTGTCAGTAGAAGATAAGACATTAACATCTATTACCAAGTGAGATTAGGACAATAGTATTTTAAAGGTCAATAATGTAAATGTAAAGAGTCAGAATTTGAAATGAGCAAGGGTGCAGCAAGTGCTCCATAATCTTAACATGAAATGTGGTTCCCTTCTTCTTCTCTCCCAAAATGAGAATGTAGCATTTATGGATCTCTGTCCCAGAAGAAATTCTGTGGAATTCTTTGGAGACATTACATGCCATAAACCCAGAAATTACTTGATAGTAAGCAAGAGGAAAAGAAGGAGAGGGACTTGTAGTCAAACAGTTTAATTTTTTTATGTATTGTCTAAATTCCTCTGTTACTAAACCTCACTGTTCTGTGTTTTTCAAGCAGGAACAACAACAACAAATTAGGGACCAAAATCTTCGTGGTGCTTTCTGAAAGCTCGTTTTTAAGGAAAACATGTAGCAGGCAGAATTGTGTCTGACTTAAGGTCTTGTCATCCTGTACTTTAACACTCCTTTGTCTGAGACATGAAATCTGCACACATGTAGCAGTTGGATTTAGTCTATTTCTTCTGATGAGCTTTATATCAACTTCAGCATTAAAACAAACAAACAAACAAACAAACAAACAAACAAAAACACACAAAAAAACAGACCTCAATATTGTTAGGTGTTTTCAAGTGGCCTGAAAAATGTGAAGTATGTAAATACCACTGTTATATCTAATGTCTCATGTTTATATCTCATTGTACAACAAAATGTTCATATGCTCTTAAAATTGCTTGTACTGGGAACCATTCCTCTGCAAGGTCATTCTATAATCACATCACATAATCTGATTTTAACCATATGAAAGTTAGTAATTCAAGGTAATTATCTACATCCAGCGCAAAGAATGTAGCACATCCACAGGCAATCCATCCTACGTATCTCAGATATCTACCCTTGAAAGCAATAAATTGCTCATTATTGATGCTGTATCTCTTCATTCCATTCATGAGGAATTAAAACAATTTGGCTATTTTATCTGCCCAAATTTTTTATAGCCAAAGTTAAGCAGAATAAATCGCCTTTGAGGCAGTTTGTCTTTCAAGGAGAGATCGAGATTCCACTTGACCTGTGTGAGGTCTAGTGATTATCAAAAGTTCTTAGCATCCTTTGTGGAATTTGCCTTCTGGGAAGGCATGTCCATTTGGGCCATTGAAAGCTATAAGCTTCAGAGGGAGCCTTGTTGAAAATAGCTTTCAGAATCTACAAGGAGGGAAGGATGGATTCATGTGGAACACATGGATGCTAAAGGCTGTTAAAAAATGAAACAGCTAATTGAGACTGGAGGCTTTGAGGGTTTAATGGTAATAAACACACACTCAGAAATAGTGCAGTAATTTGAACACTTCAAATTTTGGAGTTTCTTTGATGTGTGATAAAAAGTAATTTGAGTCAGCATGAGAGTCTGAATCAAACAGCATAAGCCCTACCACAACCCGCTGGGACTGGCATTCTTCTGGCTTGATAAAAGGTTTCTCAAGGCATTAAGTAAAGTCTGTGGGGGGTGGGAACACAAACACAAACAAAAGCAACTGAAATGTAAACTCCAGTTTTCCCTTCCCTGTCAGCTCTCTTCCTTCTTCCCACCATGAATTTGTCATGAAGTGTTTAGCATCTACATCATCTACTTGTAGCAAGCTTGGACACAAATATTTTAAAATGGGAACAATCTCCTATTTAAACACCATGGTTTTGTTTACATCAGCATAACTCAGGTTCAGCATTATCTGACAAAACAAAGATTGTAGCTCAGCTCTGGCAGGTTGGAGCTGAGGTGGAGGGAAGTTCATCCATGCCCTTGCACAGACCTGGCATGTTCATCCAGATCAATGTGTGCTATTTCCAAGAGGCATGTTTTAGGGTGGTTCTTCTTTCCAGAAGTGCAGCTTTTGTCACACAAAACATTGAGTCATATCAGATGCAGCTGACACTCTGCACACAAAGATGATAGCTCAAGTGGAAAGCTTTAGTTGCTGAATACAGCATCAGAACAGCTCAGCTTTAAAGCCTTGAGATTATATAGAGCCACTATGTTTTGAGCCTTTAGGGAAGGAATACCAGACAAGTTAGATCACTATGAAAAATGATCACTAGGGACTACAATTCATAATAAGGTATATAAATAAGTGTCACACAAAACCGCCATAGAAAAATAAAAAACAAAGCTTGCAACATTCTTCCACATAATGGTTTTATGGAAACATTACAACATTACACAAAGCTTGGAGTACAATATGAACCCCTGCAGACTCTGAAATGTGGTAAGCTGTAGGGTACAGGAACCCACAGAGCGGCAAAAGCAAAGGTTTAATGGTATTTTAAATGTTATGACTATACAGAAGGAGAAATCTGCAATGTAATCCTTTTCAGAATTCTTTGTGCATGGAAGAATAGGCAAGGACTCTGATGCTGTCCTCGAAATCCAGCTGTGACCAAACAAACGCTGGTGAGGGCAGCAGTTAAGGGAAATAGTTTGCAAAGCCAGAGCTTAGGGTATCATCAAGGTCTGCACTGCTCTTGGTCTCAGTGCACTTCTTAGTGTATTGCACCATTGCTGTGTGCATACGTTTCCATTTTGAGAGACCCTACCCTCATGCAACAAATATATGTGGCTTCCAAAGGAAGAGAACTGAATGGTCAGACTCCATGATATTTGCCTTGAATTGAAATTCACTTTCATGGTAGGCTGCCAGAAACCTAAAGGAAAACATTTGGCATTCTAAAGTAGGGTGCTGCTACATTAAAAGAAGTCATTGCAAGATTTAAAAATATTATAAAACTATTTAAGCTTCTGTGAAGTTTCATCAGTTGGAATTCAGAGAACAGTCATGTAAAGAAAATAATTTAACAACAGATATTGACTTCTGATGGACAAATCTGCCTGCTTTGCCCTGTATCCTCCAAGTTTTCCTCAGTATGAGCCCAGTGGGAAAACAGGAGAGGGCTCATCACACCTCTCATGTGCACATGGATGGGCATTTAATGTGTTAAAATTTCTTTTCAACCTAGTTGTCCTTTCACAACTGACACATTACCAAAAATGTTCTTGTTTTAATTTACTTAGCCTACTGATTATTTTTTCCTCACATTTGAAAATTTGCTTTTAAATACACATATCTCATGACTGAAGAACGAAAATTCAGATTAATGAAAACTATTCAACAAACAAGAAAAAGAAAATAAAAGGAAATTAAATCACATCTTTGAGAAAACATTTATTTTATTGCCTTGAAACAAACTTTGTCTGTCATAAGTCCTCTTATTAGCCAGCTGTTTTTTAACTGAAATATTGATCAAGCCTGTCACACATTCTTTGTCTGTCAGGAACAAGAGAAGGTGCTGACCCTTTGCAGGAAACTGCAGTGACAGGTCTGTAATTTGATAATCACTTGTTCAGGAAAGATTTCACTTTGTTCCCTGATGTAAACTCAGACTACTTAGCTTCCTTTGATTTTTTTTTTTAAGTGTCAAGCTTAGCCTTCTTAAAACTTCAGAATTAGATAAAAAACACAACATGATTATTACTTTTGCAGAATACGCTTTACAGATTTTGTCTCTCTTTAGTTGAGGTGACTGTGCTCATTGCCAAAACACTATTTATTCATTTATTTATTTATTTATTTTCCAAATTTCTTAGCATATGAGAAAAATGCCTACATAAAAATCCCACCAAATCGCCTTTTTTCACACCGGAACTATAATCTGGCAGCCATGTCCTACAGCCTTTATTACTGTTGGATCTCAAATGGTCACAGGATCATAAAACAATTTGCATTGGAAGACATTAAAGATCATCTAGTTCCGACTAGAAATGGGCTTTTCCCATCTTGAAGTGGGTTGGAAGTTAAAAAGTACCTCCCATTATTTTTTTTAACATATCTTTGAGGCCCTGCTTCAGCTTCCTGTTTCTCAGGCACTTTAGGATAACCAAGTCACTCATTTGTTCAGCTTTGCTACCAGAACTTGGAAATAGAATGGTGTATTGTGTGGAGTAGAAAAGCTTTTCTCTCAAATTTTTGAACAGTCAAAGAACTAAGTTAGGCAATCCTCCTGTAATTATTTTGTACCATTAAATGTTCTATCCATCAGAATTTAATTGTTGTAATTAACAATAGAAGTATTCTTTCTCCTCTTTCTATGTCAGTGAAATGATCTTCTGTATGCCATTACTTGGCATTGTTACTGAATTGAAGATTGTGTGTCTTCATTTGATGAACAAGGCTGTCACCTTCCCTGGATTTTCAGTCTGATCAAAAGTAGTAAAATATTCTTCCCCATAGCTGAACTACAGCAGTCATGCTCAGAGGTTATGAACTCCTGAACCGCTACTTCTACAACAAACTTTAGTTGCCTCTCAGATGAGCTACATGGCTGAAAACAGATTTGATGTTGAGTCACGTTAATATAGCCCAAAACTGAAGGGGATATTAGGCCCCAAACTGAAGGGGATATTACATTGCCATTCTACTGTTTGGTGTCTGATCATGAGTAATGTTTGTGAGTTCTCTTTAAAGAAAATTTTTGAAAGTGTAAAAGAATAATTTACCCAAATCCTCTCACATCTTGTGGAGTGGAAGTTAAGGATTTTTTACAATCCTGTGTCAATCCTGAGATGCTGTTGCTTTTCACTTAGGATGTTTAAGCCTGGAGTTCCCAACTGGTCACTAATTGCTTGATTCTCCCCTAAGAGAGATTATCTGAGACCCATTTTGCTGCATTCTAGTCTCAGAGGTTAAGCACCAATGAGGCTAATTAGCTCCCTCTTAAAATACGGTGAAATGTGAAATCCATTTTACTTAAAGTTGGACGATAAAAAATTAGGTATGTAGGCTAAGCTGGGGTTCTTTCTGTATACAATCAGTAGAGACAAGCTACTTAGAACAACATCCTAACCAGAGTATTCATGATAATGAACAGGACCCGGCCTTCTGGGGATGTATCTGTTTCCCTGCTGACCATAAGCAGGACCTGAATCATGCCTAGATTTAGAGAGCTAAGCCTTGACAAGGTAAATCCCAGACTTACAGGCAAATATTTCCTTATCCAATTCAAGAGACATCAAAATAGAATTTTTCACATCTAGGAAATATTTGTAATTCCATGGCAACCTCCGCTGCCAGAACCGTGGATTGACATCTTGTCTGTCTGTCTGATGTATACTCCATTGCAGTACTTTGTTATTGCCTCTGTAGTATCTTGAGAAGCAGTTTAAAACTTCTTTCCTTCACATTGAAGCAAAGCAGGTGTAACTCAGTGAACCAAGAAATAACTCTGTGCAAGAGCAGAATTAGGTCTTTTTAAAAACAAACAACTACTATCATAGGTAGAGCAGGCATATCGTGTACATTCTCTTAAAGACATGAACAAGCAAGTTAAGGAGAAAGAAAAAGCAGAAAAAGCATGTCACACAGGAAGAAGTTGGCCAAGAATATTATCTGCATGTTTCAGTAACTGTTATTTTTCAATTTCCTTTTTCAGTTAGGTAAAATAATGCTTTGGATTTACCATTTTTGAGCTTATTGTATACTTTGAAGGAGTTAATGGTCAGACGGGAACCTCCAAAGTACAGAGGATTGCTGCTTGCAGTTAGAAGTGGGCAGGGCATGCTGAAGTTGAACTTTTTCAAGTTGGTGCAATGTGATAATATCCTGAGTCCCAGTTATTTGTTGTAGCTACCAGGCTGCTCATATTAGTATTGCATTCAATATTCCCTATATCAGTGAAATATTTTCCTTCTCCTTTACTATAAATAGACTTCACTTGTTTGTATTTTTTGTGAGGTTTTGTTCCTGGATATGGCCCCAACAACAGAGAGTAATTCTGCAAACCAAGTTTTACATATGAGACACCTCTCCATTACTGCTACTTCAGGTCCTCTTTAATATCTTTTAAGTAATCTCCTGAGTACAACCCAGTGACTCAATACTGTGTTTCTGAGGAGTTTTAGCAACCATAGGTGGTGCTGTGCTGCATGTCTTTGATTATTTTCTTTTAAGTAGCTAAATGAGGCATAGAGACCAGTGAAAGAGATTTAGTGGCTACACTTTTCAGACAAAAAGAATAAAATAAAATTAAAATTAAAATCGCTGGGATTAGTTCGAAACACACTCAATGGGTGTAGTAAAGCATCATTACAGAAGCTTTTGTACATATTTATCTGTGTCTATCCTTTTGTTGATCTGTACTAATTATCCTTCACTCAGTACATGTTTCTGAAGTTCAGCTGGAGGCAAGCTTTAAATAATTGAGTATTGATTCAGAATCTGGTCTGAATTTCTCCATCTAGGGGGCCAGGGTAATTTACCAAACAGGAAGTACACAAACCTACCTGAGCCCTGTGAAAATGGGAATTGTCTCTACAATGTAGAGCTTGAAATGTCCTGGAAAAGACCCTTCTGAGAGGCTTACTTTAGCTAAAAGGGCACCCTGTCATATAGTATCACACTAAAAATTAGCACAATTTATTACAAATAATAATGTAAAAAATTAAAATTTTGTATTTTTCATTCCCACCCCATGGGTCCCTTTTAGATTTGTTTTTTGCCCCATGATTAGTTCATTATTGTACCTTAAAACCAATGCCACCTTTCCTGTGTTGCAGAGAAAGAAAACCCTGCTCAATTCACTTGGTTTAAATCAAATCAGTATCACAGAGGTATGTCGATTCATTAATGGTACATCATTATGTTGCAATCAGTGAGCTATACAGTCAGGATCAATTCAGGAATAAAACAAACAAACCACAATACTTGATACTTGCAAAATGCTAATGAACACCTATGCATTTTGAGACTCCTGTAACTATTCCCCAAGAGTTTTATTCACACCCACATGTAGCCATGCAGACACAAAGTTATAGAATCATAGAATGGCAGAATTGTTTAGGCTAAAAAGACCTTTAAGATTATTGAGTCAAACCATTAACACAGCACTGCCATGTCCACCACTAAACCATGTCTTTAAGCAACACATCTATGTGTTTTTTAAAAAACACCTTCACAAGTGGTGACTCCACTTTGTTAAAATTCCCTGAGATTCCCTCCAAATATCACCCCTGACCTCAGTTTACAGCAAATACCCTGGTTTAATAAAAAGGGAAAAAATCTTTAAAAAATGTATTTATTTTAATATGAGAATTTTGGAATTGCTTTTTCCTTTGCTTCCCGCTTGGCTATGCCTCTTCATTCATTTTCATTTTGTAAACACAAGAAAAGGTCCAAGCAATTTTTTTTAAAGGAAGAGCTTAATAAACACCAACTGGAGTCCAGCGAAGCTTTATTTTGATTCTAATAAATATCCATTTTGGACAGCCCTGAAAATGTCATGCACTACAATAATATTCATGTTCTTTCTGCTTAAAATAAAATGCACTGATCTGAAAAACAGAAATACTGTGATTGGTACTCTAGTGAGTAGAGTCTATATTATTCTTCTGCACTCTGTGTTGTGGTTACCATCAGTAGAATATCTCAGTGTTTTGCAGCTAATTGATGGGCAAAGTTCTGTTCCAGATAAGACAATTTTTATGTGGAGATAGTTTTCAGATATTCCATCCTGTTTATTATAGAAACTTTTAATGGAGCCAGGAAACCTCTTGATGCTGTCAGTCAAAAACTAGTTTGATCCAGTTCTGATGTTTTCTGGAAGCTTAGTCAACCTGTTCATCTCCAATGCAAGTATTTTTTTTTTTTGCCTGTTCTATGAGTTATGCTTAAATAGTTGGAAATTATTCCAGTAGTTGCTGTGACACCTAGAAGGAGAATCTCTAAGGTATTTGCAGCCTGTTGTATGAATTGCTTTGATGAGCAGAGTTCACCGACAGCCAAAGGAGCAACAGATATGTTTATGGCTTGTCTTGATATATCAGGAAGGTCAGTAACCAGCAGAGACTGTACATTATTTTCTTCCATTCAGCAATATATGCAATGAAAAACAGCAGTGCAGTGTAGAGATGAAAAATGCACATGTCACCATAACCACACTCTTCTGTGGAAAAGTGAGGAAAAGATTCTTAGGCACTGGAAGAGCAAGTAGGTAGGATGAATAATATGATACTTACAGGAAGGTATGTGTTGCAATGGCAAGAAAATGTTTGTGCTACAGAAAAAGTCTTCAAAAGACCTCACCTGCAAATATGAACTTGAGCAAGAGCATGTGCATAGGCTGATGCACAAGAGGTCTGTTTGGAATGTCTAGAAAATGAGGATTTTTTATTAAAGAGACCAATTTATGATTGCTCTTTATATGTACACTGGATGGGAAAATATCAAAGAAGAAGAAAGCAAACTAGAACCACGATGTACAATGATCATAAACTGGCCATAACTGTGGTTTAATTAGCAATTATGAAGAAAATCTAAACACCAGAACAAATCTAGAGCCAGTAGAGTAGGGGAGAAATAACCTCTGAGCCAAATTCAGGGTGTAACTTATATTCAGAAAAGGGATCCCGTGAGATAGAGTGTGCAGAGAACGGATGCAGTGACCAAAGAGATTTCTCTCTGTTATGTGTTCCTAAATTTTTCTTCCAAATTTGCAATGATGAAAGCCAAATATTTCAGCTGATCTCTTGCTAGCAATTTTCTCTGCAGAAAGATGGTGTGGAGGAGAGATTCATAGAATCCCTTGTGTGCAGCAGCTTTCAGAGAAGTGCACTTGCCTTGTATTTTTGGGGATCTAAGGGGATCAAAAATGTATGAATTATCAAAGGCTCACAGCTTAGACATGTCTTGCTGCCCATGTTTTGCATTTCCAGGCACTAGATATCAAGCAAGACATGTAAACATAATCAGTGGACTGGAGCAAAATGTGAGGGAAGAACTTAAAGTCCCACCTTTTATCACAGTGTTCTGACAATTTTGTGGCCTACTAAGATGTGCCAACTATTAGAAACTCACAATCCCAAGTCTTCCACTTTTAGTCTTATACATTTTTTTATTGCTCTGTTGAATTGGGATTACTTTCCCCATTTTCAAATGCCTTTTTTAAGACTCAGTTAAAGCTACTCCGCTTTTCCTCTCTGTCCTGATTCTAAGCTTAAATGTTGAAACTTATATGCAATTACCACCCAATTACCTTTACTTGTTATAAACCTTTTTCCCACCCACTTTCCTTCATCTCTTGTTATTATTCTTGTTTGAGACAGAGATCATGTCTTTTTCATGATTTCCGAAGAGAACCTCACAATTATAGAACTCTATATAAATAGTTATGGTGAAGTAAAATTCTCCAAAATAATTCTACATTTTAGAGGCCACTGGGATCATCTCAACTTTCTCAGTTATCTAGGAAAAACTAATGCTCTATGGACCTTTGCGGAGAAAAAGAAGAAAACCAGGCATTCGGTCTGCCTCTTTCAAATACAAAATTCCACATTCTGCTTATTGCTATATTGACTGTCTTCCTTCCTTGGCCATGTCATACCCTATCTACCTGCCTAGGCGGTTGTTTGTGTAATAGAAAATCACAGCAGTTCCAGGATCTTCTTCCCCCCCGCACCCCTCCATTTATATGACAAATATTTACATATGTATTAAAAATGAAATCTCCAAATCACACAAAACATGTAGAAATAATTTTTGATTTGTTTATGCAGCCAGCCAGCATACTGCAAATAATATAATCACATTGAACAGCATCTCTAAGCCGCCAATAAATTCGCTTATGGAAGTGAAAGTGTACTAATAGATTGTTTTTCTTCACAGATTCTTTCAATGTAAAACAATGAAGTACACAATGGATACAAATCCTTATTTAAGGGCTGTGGGATTCTGCATCTCTATGAACTTTTCTACAGGGATTTAACTTACACAAAAATGGGACCTTGCAAGGGAAATTTTTTTTCTAGCATCTTAGGTTTTTAGTGTTTCTCTGAATTTTTATTACTAAGAATTTGGGGAGGGGGGTTGCCTTTTTTTTTTTTTTTTAAATGACATCTCCTTATAACCAACATTTCTCAAATATTCAGCAAACAACTGTTTTCAGTCATGAGCCATTGCAGTTATATAACTATATGTTTTGCATGTAAGTTGATAAGTATTATTTAGCAACTCTATACTCTATTGATACTCTTTCCATTTAGGTCTATTTAATGTTGCTTCTTCTTCTTCTTCTTTTGTTTTGTTTTGTTTTTGTTTTCCTTTTATATACATGAATAATTTCTGGAAAATACTATTCCACAGCATTTCAAGTTTTTCTTTTTTTTTTTTTTTTTTCTTTTATTAGGAAACATGTTTTAGTCTTACCTTAAGGTTTTCCTCCAAGCCCCTCTGACACTTCCTCATCAGCTCACAGACACTATGGAAACAAGAGCTAAACTCTTCTATGATTATCTACTCTATAATGAGCCACCAGCAGAATCAGACAAAGAATTGAAAGAAATCTTATTCTTAGTTTCCCCATTTCATGTGTTATTTTTTGTAAAGTATTGAGTATAGCACAATTCTTGTGTTTATCAACAGCAGGATCTAGTTTTGAAGTTAATAAAATGTAAACATCTCCTCAAACGTCATCTGCCACTCTGTAAAACTATGCCAGCCTCTTTGCTGATATCTCAAAAGCTATGCACAAATAAATTCAATGGATGCATCACAGGTTTATTATTCCTAATATTAGAGCAAGTATAAGGAAAAAAACATGCTATTAGTTTTACTTTGAAAAGGGCCGCTCACTTAAAGAGGCTGAAAAATCACCGAGCTTTTTAAAGTAGATCAGAAAGAATCACAGGCAGAGAAAGGGCACTGCGCATAATTATGGTGCTCTTAAGTTCACTTAAAATTCTCTGCTAGAAATCCACTGCTGTTTCTCAGCTGTTCTTAAAGAACAGTGCAAACCCAAACACTCATACCCAGCATCTAAGGACCCTAATATCTACACTGCTACAGGATTACTGAGCTGCCACAGCTTCACAACAAACCATGTCAGCACTTCAAACTCCTCTCTCCATAGACCAATGTTTGTGAAATGCTCAATTTATTAACCGTGACCGATCATGTGCCATTATGGCATCTTATACTCCAGGAAAATGCAAATACAGAAGTCCAAATGAAGGGGGGAAGGGAGGATGAAAGGTAGGGCTACTGGAAAATGTAACATAATTGAATGCCCTTTAAAAGACAAGACTGCTTATAACATTACTTAGGCAGTAATTTTGATTCAAATAATGTCAGTAACATTATTTAAAATCCTTTTAGATAAGAACACCCACCCCCGCACTCATCTCTTCATCAACTGACACCTGTCAAGAAGAAACTGTGGGGGGAAGGACTGCTCTTTAAAAGAAATTTGAATAATGTTAATACATTGCTCAACAGTATTTGGCAGACACTTTTCTTCCTAGCAGCTCTCTTCTTTGACCCCCATGTGCTTATGTAATACCCTTGAAGAAGAACAAGGAAAATATCTAATACTTCTGTTGAAGTTAATGATTTCATTTTATTTTAAGGGGAAGAGAATAAGTGGTAAAATAATGTTTAATTATTTAACTTTCCTGAAAAACTGCAACTGTATGAATAATACAATGCATTCTCTATTGTAAAAATGGTGCATTTAGTAACATAGAATGATAGAATTTATTTGATGGGAAAAGATCTTTAATATCATCAAATGCAGCCATTAACCCAGCAGTGCCAAGTCCACCACTAAATTATATCCATTCAACATCTACATGTCTTTTAAATGTTTGAGCATATTTGGGGGTTTCAGATGTTGCATGACCTTCTAGACAATGTCCTGACATGCTCCCTTTTATTGCATAAGTTACAATACACCTCTGTTGGTTTCAGCGTGTCTTGCAACAGCCATACCACCTTCAGCTCCTGGCTTCATTCACAGTAGAAGCTGCCAATGGAGCAGAAATGTGCCAGGTGTATGTGATGGGTATGTGATGTAGTGAAGAATGGTTTACATTTGTACTGCTTTCCTTTCTCATTGCCTGCTTTTATGACAATGAATATATGAGTAGCCATTTCCTATTCCATCAGTCTTTGCCAGTACACTGAGGTATCAGAATTGTAATGACTCATGCAGTCTGGGAAAGATAAAGTGAACATATAGTACTTTGACTTTATCACTCCTCTGTAATTCAATTGCCTATGTTTTTTTCATTCTCTTTGGTTTTGACCTTCCTGATCTCACAGAAATATAAGCTTGTATTGTCCAAATGCAGGTGTCTGAAGTCCTTTTAGTCAGAAAAGATAAGAAAGCTGTTATTCAGTAATCCTGACTGACCAGAATGGTTTAGTTTTATGTTCCAATGATTACAATACCTTGTGGTGAATGAAGACCCCTGAGCTTGAATCTGCATAAGCACTTAGAGTAAGGTTGTCCCTGTCTCTTTGTAGAGAAGATGAACAATATTGAAGGGAAATGTCTGATAATCATTTAGAGTTTGGGTCTTAACACAGAGAAATTTTGTCATACAAAGAAGCTGCCACTGCACAAGATGCAAGTGGGATCATGACTTGTCTCCTGCACTGTTTCACTCTAGGATTCCCACAAAAACAAAGGGGGAAACAGAGCTTATCTAGAGGGAGGCTGATCTTAAGGTACCCTATGTTCCTAAGGTTGTTGAAGTGAGTGGCCCTGTTTCGCTATGGCAATTGGAAGCAGATTCTAAAGAAATCACTGTAGTTATGAGTATCTACTCTACAGGCATTTAAGTTAGGTGAGATAAACTTCTCTCATGGACATCAGAAACTTCTTGTAGTTCTCCAATGATATGTACTTACACTATAGTAAATGTCCATAATTCAAGAAGAGTAATACTGCCAATGAACGCATGACATTGTACTCCAAAGTGGAGGTAGATATGTGCATGAACAGGTAGCTCAGAATACTGCAAATCTTTCCACAGAGTCTGAATATGAAAGAGGGAAAAATGTTTAAACCAAGAACAGATATACAGCACAGTAGGAAAATTGGAACTGCTTTGTATCACTTCTCTTAAAGAGATAAAATTGATATTGTCATTATTAATAGAAGCAAAACCCAAGGAAAAAGATGGGAAACTGCTGAAGTAGGACGACCTTTTTAAAGTGGAATCAATTAAATACATGCTGCTCTCTTAAAATGCACCACTTCATTTTAAGGAGCTTAAGGTATGAATAACAAGGCCATAAAATCTTAATAACTATAATAACTGTAGCTTCTACGATATTTTTTAACTGTGCGGAACTGTAATGTGACAAGTAACAATAAAAAGAACTTGCAAAAATTACTTGGGTTAAGAAAGGTTGAGAGATTTTACTGAGAAAGCTCTGCTCTTTCACCTGTTTGACCTTGAATGAATAAGGATCTAGACAAGTGAAATGACCAGGTAGTTTTTTTCAAGCCACGCCTTAAGAATAGACATTATATTTATTTTGTTACTGCTGTTTATATTACTATAATGCCTAGAGGCCTCGTCATGAACTATTGTGCTAAGCATTGAAAAATACAGATTAAAATGACAGTCTCTGTCTCTCAGACCTTATGTGTAAAGTGTAAGACAACAGAAAACAGCCTCATGCAAAGAGACAGGATAAAATAAAACATTTCGTTTCTTGGTCAGTCTGCTAAGCAATCAGCAATTTCTTGAGGGTTTTTTCTTTCCCAGAAGGCTCAATGCTAAAGAGATTCATAATGGATTGATTTGCAAGAAAGTAGAGCTTTGTAGAAGATTTTGGAGGGCTCCTGTCAGCCAAAGGGGCTGTCTTGTAGGAGTTTCAAACTTGTCTTTTATATGTCTGGAAAAGAGATAAAGAAGACTGGACACTGAGCTGTAGATCTGAGCCAATGCAGAATGGGAAAGGTCCTTTGGAGGATATATGGAAAGAACAAAACTGAAAGAATTGGGATTCATCAGAGACAATGAAGAGAAAAAAAAAAAAATCTTCATATATGCTGCAAATGGATAGCAAGCCAGGGAGAACAGGATGTGGTGTCCAACCCAGTTTCTGAAAGTTTGAAATATGTTTAATGTTCCCTCTCTGCTCTGCTGCCTGCAAGAGCATGTCTGATAGGAGGGAGAGGCATCTTAGGAAACCATCAATGCTTCAGTCAAAGTCAAAGAAAACACAGAGAATTACTTGCCTCACACAAGGGAGAAGCACTGACACAAGGGAAATGTTCACTCTGGATGGCTTGTTTCACCCAAATTTATGTGAATATTTTCAGAGGTTGCTGAAATTGGTTGCTTGATTAAGATGAGGAACTGAATCTGAATGTCCCCAGGTCCAGCCAGGAGCAAGTCTGGGTATGTGTTCCCAATAGGCACATGCCTGGCCACATGAAACAGCACACTCAACATTCACATGAACACAAACATCACCAATGGCCTCATTCTGTTCTCTAGCAGGAAGTCCATTAGTTGGAAAAAAATCTTTATGTATAGGTATATGTAATGTGGATCCATTCAGGAAGTGTATTCAGTCAGCCTACCAGCTGCCAGTGGACCCTCAGTTTTCCCCTTCCCCCTCTAGTGGTACACACACACACACACACACACACACACACGCACACACACACACACAAACCTCAGTCAACTCCCAAACTCTTCATCTCTTTTGCAGTTGACCTGGACTCCCAGTGCCCTGATAGCCAAGTTATGAAATCATGGAATCATAGAATGGTTGGGTTGGAAGTGACCTTAGAGATCATCTTGTTCCAACCCCTCTTCCATGGGATACCTTGCATTAGACCAGGTTGCTCAGAGCCTGTAGAACCCTGGCCTTGAACACTTTCAAGATTGAGAATCCACAGCTTCTCTGGGCAAACTGCACCAGGTCCCATCACACTCCCAGCTGCACACACACCCCACCAGCTTATGATCACTTCACCCTCCTCATCTGTTAGCCTGACTTGATATTTACTGGTGATGTAACACTGCCACCCTTGCACTTGCTCTGGTTGCTGGTGCCAAAGACACAAGGAACTCCAAAATTAGCTGATATTCCTGATGATGCTATGCCTCGTTCTGCTCAGGGATCCTGCAAATCAATACTTACATGCACCTTTGCAGAGGCAATCCTAGAAAAGTAATCCATGGATACATTCATTCTTCTTGGCAATGAAAAAACTGTGTTACCTATTATGACAAAATTGCACATTTTGCCTGAAAAACTATGATGCAAAAGAAGGAAACTGGGTTTTGCTGCTTGTTCTCAAAAGCACCAAGACTACCTCTCCCTTCACCAAGAAGAAAAATGGCAGCACAGAAGGGTTTAAGAGTGTAATCATCTTCCATTCTGAGAACACAAGATGTGTAGTCAAAATACTGCTTCCACCACTACTTTTATTAAATGCTGAGTTGCTGTTGCAGTCTGTGAGGCACAGCTTTTCAGAGGAACAGGGCAATGGTGCTCTGCCTTCTCCTGGGACATGTCTCTTCTGGGAAGCAAACTAAAATCAAAGATCTTAGATACTTTACCAGGTGCAATAGTAAACAATGGTGTTTCCAGTGTCACCTGCATACTTAATTACTATTGAGCAAAGAAGTGGTCATAGGAAAAAGTTGCATCAGCAGAGCCAGCGGTTTTCCATGACTTATATTCAGTTCATGGAATCATAGAATCACAGAATGATTTGAGTAGGAAGGGCCTTTAAAGATCATCTTGTCCCAAACCACCTGTCATGGGCAGGAACACCATCCAGTAGACCAGGTTGCTCCAAACCCCATCCAACTGGTCTTTAACATTTCCAGGGATGGGACATTCACGGTTTCTTCAAGTCACCTGTTCCAGTGCCTCACCACCCTCATCCTCAACTTAGTATAGGACACACCCTGGGCCAGTTTCTCCAAATGAACTTTAGAATCATAGAATCACAAAGGTTGCAAAAGACCTCCAAGATCATCAAGTCCAATCTCTGTCCAAACATGGCCATGTCAGCTAAATCATAGCACCAAGTGCCATGTCCAGTCATTTCTTGAACCCTTGCACTTTACATGCTTTGCAGCTTAGAGCATGGACAGAGATGACCCATGTTTATGCTACCTCACCATAGGGCTTAGCAAGTATTTACTGCACTGTGGCAAGCACTGGAGTAGTACTATGCACAGCACAGGCAGATAAAACTCCTATCTGCACTGCTTTTGTCCACATATCTTTTTAAGATTTTTAATCTGTCACAAATGACTGCATGCTAAATATCTAGGCAGATAGATTAGATACATGTCAACTCAGAGAGAAGCAATCACCTTCTGTAAGAATCTGTTTGCATGGGAGATTGCAGGAAATTAATTCCAAATTAATTTTTAATGGTTTAACAAAGCAGTGTAAATACATATTATTACAAAATCAATGTGTATATGATTTAGCTTACTTTAAATCACTTTACATCCATATAGTTATGTAATTTGGATATGTTTTCTTGATTTTTGCTGCAGATATCAGGACCGAGCCTTTTGGAAGTGCCGGATCTCTTTCGTGCCATCAAAAGCCATGCTTCAAAATCTTAAGCATAGGTGTAATCAGAATTGTTTGCATAGAAAATTCCAGTCTGTATGTAAAGAGCAAAATCCCAAAAAGTTATTTTGGGATGAAAAAATCTAAATACAGAAAAATTCCATTTTTCAACAAAAATTTTCTAATATAAGGCTGTAGCCCCTTAAAATGCAGTGGATTTTTTTTGGTTTTGGGGTTTGTTTTGGTTTTTTTTTTTCTTATTTTTGCATGTCAGGAGTTTATATAACAAGGGACCTTTCTTAAAAGAAAATATGGTAATTTTTAAGCCTTTTAAAGCCATATAATCTATAAATCAGGATCATATTCTTTAGAAGACAAAACTCTCTCTTTTACTGCCATTCTACAATCTCTAGCATTCTTTAGACAACTTAAGTCAATGTCTCTGACCGTTTAGGGAGATCTCAGCACCGATTCTAAGATATGTATCCAGATTAATTGCAGTATTTAAGCAACGTTGCCCCTGGGCTTTTGCTTTTTATTTTGGATCTGATGTGCTTATTGCAGAATGAACAAAAAAGGAAACATCTCCTTCCACTGTGCTGCAATTTCCATCAGGTAAAAGAAAGCACAAGGGATATGAATCCACATCTTACCACTCTGAGTCCAGAGTTTTACTTTTAGGAAGTGAAATTTAAAAAACTATTTGCTAAATGTATTTTTGAAATCTTCAGCTCAAATCGTGAAGTCAGGTGACAACAGTAGGAGGGACAGCCCTTGCCTCTGAAGACACCAGAGAAAATAAAACAAAGGGGGAAAACCGAGCATGCAAATGTGACACTAAATGATGATGAAAAGGAAATAAGAGAAGACCTGCTCCTCTTTATCACCAGACAAATCTAGCTGTTATGGTAGTCTCGGTTCAGTTGTGACACTCGAGGCCCCATAGTGGATTAAGGAACAGGGCCACCAGCAAATTAAGTCATTACAAAGGGAGGAATTCAATGTCTGAGGCAGACACGCAGAGTGCAGGTGTATCCACCTGCCTGGTGACACTGGGCTCATTTCACACCATATGGACACCCCAAGGGTGTAATTCATCTCATCACTCACATCCAAAAAAGGTCAGATGAATCACAGCAAAGAAATACCTCTCTCCAGTGACAAAAAAGGGAACTTCAGTAACCAGCTAAGGTGGCAGGCACATCCCAGATAGATATAGATGATAGCAGTCTCAGCCTTTCATCTTCAACCATCCAAATCAAATTGTTCACTATATCTGATGTATAATTTTATATATTTTTACAGTGCTTTCTGTCTTCCTTTAGAAAGGAACACCCTGCAATTGTGGTCTGTAAAACATCTCATTAACCTCCAAGGGTAGTGATTTCTTATTCAGAAGTAATTAAGTGAGTTTATACTGTGGAAATCTTACAGATGGATATTTAATATTTTTGCAATGGGAACAAAAATATGAACAAGGATATGTTTTCATTTTCTGATCAAGATGGGCTTTAGGATAAACCAGAAAGAAAAGGTCTCATGCTGCAGGGTCATCTATTCAAACTTTAACATAGCTAAGCTGTTACTAAGTGCCAACTAAAATTAAATCATGTGCCATTATGATTCAGTTCTCAACGGCTCTGTATCAAAACTAGCAACACACTGCTGATGACATTACATGTTTTCCTACACATGCCACTGTTGTCTTCTGCCAATAAATTAAAAGATCATGCAAAAGCTTGTAGTTGCACCTTGCACTATACCATGTGGGCTGCAGACATAAGTCTCTAAAAATAGTACATGTTAAGTCTGTAGACTATATTTGTAGATTATTCTTACAAAGGATCCTATATTGCACCTGAGAAAAGTGGAAAAATTCCATGTCTGACATAGCAAGCATGTCATGTGTCATAATAGCATATAGTGATAGGACAGGGGGAAATGGCTTCAAACTGAAAGAGAGTAGGTTTAGATTAGATACTAGGAAAAAAATCTTCACTTTAAGAGTGCTGTGGCACCATGGCACTGTGGCAATATGTGGCTGTCACATCCCTGGAAGTGTTCCAGGCTGGGTTGGATGGGGCTCTGAAGAACCTGGTCTTGTGGAAAGTATCCCTGTTCATGGCAGGCTGGAATTAGATGATCTTTAAGGTCCTTTCCAACACAAACCATTCTATAATTCTATAAATGAAATTGATGTGCATTTACAGGTTAACTGCACAGTACCTATTACTGAATTCTGCTGTAACATTGATTATTTGCCCATTCTGTATTGAAAAGTAGAACTGATAAATTGCTGCATAATGACCTTTCCATAGTGCCCAGACTGAATGGAATTTCTAATAAAAAAAATGATTGTTTGGCAAATCTGAACATATTGCCTTGCAGTCTCATATACAGATTTGATCTGTGTTATAAAGATGATACAAAGCAATGTAAGAAGCTATTTGGTCCTCCTTAGTTGCTAAATAGCATTTAAAAAATAATAAAACAAAACTTCAGTAACAGTGCTGTGTGTACATGCTTGTTTTGAGAGGGTGCTTTATGCACTACATGATACATTATTAACATACATTTAGTAGTTCCTTTTAAATTTATACCATTTTTACATTTACCACTAGCAAAGAGTATTAAAAGGGGAAAGAAAAATTAAATTAAACTTCCTACCCTCTCAGTGCTTTTGTTTCTAGTCAAAGACAAGCAGAGACAAGAAGAGTAAAAAGATGCTTTTCTGACTGTGTTGGTCCTTCATCAAAATATAATTAATCAAGCTGTATAATGGAGATTATTTTTCTGTCTGAAACATTTAGTTTTGCTTGGATTTATATATTCAGCGAGGGCAATTTTATAAAAACCCTCTTTAATAGCAACAGCAAACCCTTTAATACCAGCAATCTGTCAAATAATGGCTTATTGTTGTCCCTGTTGCCTTCAGACTGTGCAGGTGTCTTACTATTTACCAGGCAAACTCTGTACTTACCACAGGTTTCCAAAAGTTCTAATTAGCCATCTAATCAATTTTCATTTTCTGTTTTGTTTTTTAATACCAGTGAAACACTCCTATCTTCCTACTTTATTTTGTATTGTGTTTCTGAAAAAAATATTTGCTTGGGAGATATGAGTTTTTTTCAGCAATGACTTGGATATATTCTTGGGACACACTGTAAGGATGGAGGGAAGGGAGAGTGGCCAAAATTATTTCATTTAATTGAAAGAAAAGGAAGATGGCAACTTTGTCTGAAATGCACAAAAATCAGCAATGAGTGAAGTGCCTCATCACTCTTTCTTCAAAGAGTCTTCACTCTAATAAGAAATACATATTTTAGCCTCCTAAATCCAATTCTACTTTTTTTAGTGAACCTTGGTGAAACAAATCTTGAATTCAACTTCATTGTTGGCATTGCCTGCAGAATTTGGTTTAGTAATATTGTCGCCCTTGGCACCCTTCAGGGGAAAAATTAATTCTTAAATGTACTGACTCACATCCTGGGTAAGAGGGTCTCCTTCCACAAGGAGTATATTTCAGCCTTTATTTTCCAGATGACAGTAAAAGGTAAAAAAAAAAAATCGTATATGTTTTCAGTATCAAATATGTTCCAAAAGAAGTGGAAAGTTATTCCCTGTGCTAAAGGGAGTTTTACAGGTAGCCAAAGCTGGTTCAGCATTTGAGGCATGCCTGATAAATCATTTTATATCTTTCTCACCCATGTCTTTCAGGATGGGATTTTGTTGCTTAAACTTAATAATCTAGTATTATAGAAAATTCCCTGTGAATAGATCTTGAGTTGTTGTTCCAGAAGTTGCTCAGTCATATCTGCCAGCTCCATGGGAATGTTTTGGATAACCTGGCATGTCTAAAGCACCACTCCAGTATTTAGGCAATTGAATTCTTTCCCCTCTTTCCAATCCAGCACTGTAACAGCATCCTTATCAACAGGAAAATTTATGAACTGAATGATGAGAAGTGTAAACTCACAGAGGGTGGGAAGAAGAAACTCTAAGATGTGTTAATCTCAATATTTATATACAAGTCCTGAAGCCTGGGCCAGCTACAGTTCCTCTGTCTACCTCCAAACTCTTTCGGAGCTTGGAGCACGCCCCATGAATATGAAAATAACTGATGTCTTTCTATTTATTTTTGCATAGTTTATCCATGTGGCATAGAACTTGGTCTTGTTGCTGGTATCTTTTCTTTTGAGGAGAGGCTTGTAATTAAAATAAATTAAAAAAAAAAAAAAGTATCTGAAAAGGATTTTGAACCACCATACAAGCAACTTGCAGTTGTACTATACTTGTCATAAATAAAGCATTGGGTTTTATATATACGATTTCTTCTCTATAAATCACTGGCCTATCCTAAGTATGGAGGTAGAGTATACAACTGGAGAAGTCCTTCCTGCCATACAAAATGTGAAATTGAAATGCATAGAGATAGTCACGCCTCTGGGCATGTTCTGCAACAGCATTTTCTCAAAATGCATAAACACTCAGAAAAAAAATACAAAAAGGACCAAGAAAATAAAATCTCCTGACTGAAATTCTTTTTATTCAGCTGTAATCAACTGGGTAGAGAAAATGCAGGGAAAGAAAATGGTGTATTCATATTACTTAATCATGGAGAGAAGGGCAGGATTTGGTTATCCACGTATAGGTGTTGGGTGATACATCAGCTGTGAACCATATCGCACCAAGACTCCAGCCCCTTCTCTGTGAGGGTCAGGGTTCCCTGTGTCATGTCTTTCATGTGGACAGCATCCATATGATGGATGGGAGGCATCCTCTGCCCAGCACCCAGCTGGGAATCCTTGCAACCCAGGAAGCAAATGCAGAGGATGCTTGGATCAGCATTTAATGTCTGTTATGTTCTTTCACTGAATATGTCTCGGAAGCAGGAGATGAGGATGCTGCATTCCACACTGGTGCAACGTTACTGCTTCCATGACAGGAACGGAGCAGGATGGGGCAAACAGGAAGAGAGATGGGCTGCTGCATGCACTGGGAGCTGCTGGGGCAAACACAGAATCAGGGGTCAAAATGAAAGAAAGAACAAGGCTTTTAACCCAGAGACTGTTGAGGGAAAGTGGGAAGAAAGGGACCTCTCTATGAGAGATATTGAGAGCAAGGGCACTTGTTTCAAATTCTTACATTTTCCTAGAGAAGTTCTGTGGCTTCTCTGTTTTACAAAATTTGAGGATCATCTTCATACTCTTGCAAATTTTAGGTCTAGATTTGCCATGCCCCTTTGGCATATTTGGGGCCCCTTGTTTAAGAAGGAGTTGTCAACAGACCCAGCTTTAAGCCCTGGCTAACTCTGGGACTCATCAAAGACACTTTCCAGACCCCTAGAGAAAATTACCCCTGAAGTAGGAGGCTATAAAGACACTATAAATATCTCCATTTGCCACTCCTCCTTTTCTTCTCCCTGCATCCCCTTCCTTTGCTTGTCAGCTCTTGATATCCTTCACCTTCCTAGTGCTGCCTCTTCTGTTCCCCAGGAAGCCAGGTTTTCCTGGGAATGAGGATTTAAGCAATAAAATTCCTATCATATTTATTCTATAGCCTGCCTCATAATCTTACGCCAATCTGTGATGAGGTGAATGATTACTTAAAGAGAGGGGTTGTTTCAAGTGAGTTTCTTGGGAGCCATGGATATTCCTGAACCAATATAGCGTGGTTGCTATAGAGAATCATTAACCCGTCAGTATAGAATAAATAACATGAGAGTCAGGAGAAGGTCATACCAATACTCTTTCTTTTTGTAAACTATCTTTAAAGTGTCTGCTCAATGTCATGTCTCACCTGCTCACCTACAAAGCTGTTTGCATTTCTCCTCTATCTGCTTATGGTGTGGTGCAGTAAATCTGCAAAGTGATGCCATCCCTATCATGTAGCTGTAACATTGCCCTGTACCCTCACTGCCTTCCCAGACAACTATTCTAAGAAAAGTCTTCATTATTTCTGCTCTAAAGTAATTTAAATTTAAAGAAGAATAATATTATCATTAGTATTTAAATTCTTTATTACCTCCCTTTTAATACAAACAAATGGGCACTGGCTACTGAGCGAAGACAATTTCAAGAGGATATTTAGCCAAAGAAAAAACATATTTGTAATAAGGAAATATTTTTCTTCCATTCTTGATCACTGCAATTTCCTTTCAGATTTTCCAACATATTGTCCTGCTTGTGTTACAGCATTTTATAACTAATGTTGCTGTCAAAGTTGCAAAGTGCTTGCATTTAAAATTATCTCTCCTGTCAGATGCACCTGAAACAGATGCAAACTGTTCCTCAAAAGAACTAAATAACTTGGTCTTTACCCTTTATTTACACAGGGGAATTGGCTTTCTCCAGCTTTTTCTGGCATAAAGCTTAGTTTATCCTTTTCTTTCAAAGGTCATATTTGTATGAAACTAAAGGAGTCCCTTAGGAAAAGGAGGAGCAGCAGTTCCTGCCTGTCTAAACCTGGTCACTGGACAGAAATATCAGCCCATGAAGCTGGTGTAGTTTGGAAACCAGATCTGTTTGAACAACAGAAGGCTACATTTAATTACAACTAGACCAAGTTTAGCAGTTTGGCTGGGAAGCAAAATTTCACTGCTATTTTTAAAAAAAAACATGATGTGCAGTGCATTGTGCATCTGCCTGATGTCAAATGCTCTGCACTCCATGGAAGTTTCCATCTTTGTTGCCCTGCAGGTAGTTGCAGACAAACAGGTGGTACAGGAGGTGCTTTTTGAGGTTAGAGAGAGATCTGAGAGTGGGAAGTGACAATTTGTGAGGAACTGAGACTATTCACAAGGTTCAAAATTTGAGGGAAATGTTAATGGTTGGACTCAATTATCTTAGAGGTCTTTTCCAACCTTAATGATTCTATTCTATGAATATGAATCATAGTCAAAAACTAGAAGAGGAAAACGTTTAAAAGCTCCAATGTCTGATATTCACTGCAAGTCTTTTGATTCTTTGTTTTTCAGCTGGGATTCTTTTTCAGAAATCAGCCATTTCAAAATAGTGATGGCATTTGAAATGGAGGAAAAATGCTAAAATGAACAGTATAATTTTCAGTTAACACAAATGTTTTCTATTAGCCCGACTGCTACTTTAAAAGGAAATACATATTGCTTGACAAGAAAGTGCATGTTTTAGTTTGTCTTAAAAAAAATACTTAGTAAGTTTATATATATAAACACATAATTTTTGTGCATATAAATATATATTTTATTTATTTATTTACATCTGGGTATCAAGACTAACAATCTCTCATTTCTATCCTTTGAGTCAATGCAAATGTCATGAGCATATGAGATGGGAGGAGGGATTTGGGAATCCTGTTCGATTGTATAAGCTTCGGGAAGGCATGAGCTCTCTTCAGAACAATACCCACTTCTAACCTCTGGACATACAGATATCTACAGAGCCAACTTGTTGAATCCATCACAACAATACTTCCATTTATTCCTTTGATGGGGAATTGTTGCTGAAATAGATGCTTTGGCTAAATAGTTTTGTACAGCTGGTAACTAATGCATGGTTGTCTGTAGAAGCCAGAACAAGGTTTAATGGAGCTTTGTTGCTTTTCATAGAGCTCTATTGTCTTCAACTCTATTGTCCTATATTATCTACAAAGATTATTTAAATACTTTTGACACTTTTGTTAAAAGAAAAACACATCTGCTGGTCTTTGAGACCCAAGGATTCCTTCTTTCCTGGACTGCTGGATGTAAGGCTGGTTTTTTTCCTATTTTGGGATCCATCCACCAGTAGGACTGAATGTGTAATCCTTCAGGTGTTCATTCAGATCAGCACAAACAGGGAACCATACCTTCACCAACACCTGCAGGAATAGAATCAGTTTAGTGTCACATGGACTTGATGGCCCCATCTTTCTTTCCTCATCAGCTGGGCAGGCTTCAAGTTTATTTTCATTTCATATTCCCCTGCATCTCCATTTCTCCATGCTCGTTCTTTCTCCATTTTTTTTTTCTCTTCACAAAAAAAAACCCAATCTGCAACTAATTGTTTCCCTTTATTGGTCCTAGTTGTGTTAAATCTGAACTCAAATATTGTATTTCTAGTATAGTTACTCATGTAATCTCAGCCTTATCCAGCCTTACTGCTGCTGCTATGTTTGCACTATGTGTAGCCCTAGCAATACTCTGCTCCCCAAAAGGTCCTACCCCTGTCTATATATTTGAGGATTTTGGGTGCCTATCACCTAACTCCTCTTTAAATAGCCATGAAATCCATCCATTCCTGCAAGCTTTGGCCAACTTCTCATACAGTAGTTTGTTATATCCTATGGTTTCTCATGTAATGTTCAGTGGCCTTTTTCTTGCTTAACATCAGGGCAGAGCTTAATCACTTGACTTGCATACCTAACACCTTCTTGTCCCAGAGTTTTTTATTGCCCACTTTTAAGGCTAGGTCTAAAACTTACCATCCCCAATAGATACTTCCATGAATGTTGGATGAATTTTTTTAATGCTATTGCCCAACTTTGAAAGATAATTGGGAACCTTTACTACTAAAAGACCAGAGTGAGCAATTTTTTGCCACCATCTAGGGACAAATCATTTTCCCTGATCAGTAAAAGTAACCTTCCACATGAAGCAACTCTAGTAATTGGGAATCAGATACCAAGTCCATCTGCTTAATGTGTTGATTCTTTGGTTTGACCATCTGGCACTCAGGTAAATGTGGATTAAAATTATGATCTTTGCAATCAAACTGAATCCCCTTGGGCTGAATTCCGAAGAGAACTGTAGTATCATTATTTTCCCACTGCCCGTGTTTTTGAATTTCAGATTAGAAATGTCTGATTGAAAGCTGTACAACTTGTATTTGTGTTGTTACGTTTGTGTTTAATTCCTAACCAGAAAACAGCAGAAAATATTTCTCTCTGACATTCCCTGCCTCTTAAAATCATTGTAAGATTGCAATGGATGATATCAAGATATAGGAACTCTCCAGAAATCAAAACTAATGGAATTAACATTTCATGTTCTCAGGGCTGATTCTTTTTTAGTTGGCATTACTGTATGTATGAAGGTTCTATGTGTTTAACTCATTAATTTGGACATAAGGATAGTACTTAATTAAGTACATGGAGTAGTCCCGTAGAGTCTTTAGAAAAATGTTTGTATTCAGTAGTCCCATTTAATAAGCTTCTATTCATTAAAAATCAGTTAAATTAGTTTTCTTTTGCACAAGGATAGTATTTCCAGGATCAGGATTTGACTGAGGTCAGAATCTATGTCTGACGTCCACAAGAAAAAATGGAAAAGAAAATGCATTGAGTGAGCATTGATATATTGATTTTATTTTTTAATCTCTTGGCATTAGTGACATTACATAGCCCTACACTTTCTAAGTGCAGTCCCCTTTTCCCTTTTGCCCTACAAAAATGGTAATGTATTCTTTAATATATCAACAAGGAAGAAAAGAAACACATCATTAAAAGCAAAGTTATTCTTTCTCTGTTGTGAAATGTTATGGTCTGACATTTCTGACAATTTCCTCTTTAAACAAAGTTTGCAAATGCATTTCTTTTCTTGTATATGTATCAAGTTCCATCGATTTTTAGTGATTGGAATCTTGCCATAAAAATAAAAGCCTATAAAACAATTAGGAAGTACACAAGCTAATAATAAACATTAGATTTTTGAATGGGCTTTAATTAAATTTTTGTTATCTGATTATATATGCTCAAAGTAACTTTTTAGAGTCAGCTTTTTCCTATATATGGTTGTGCATGACAGAAAAAAAAAAAAAAAAGAAAACAAAGGTATCATCTTTTGTTTATTTTGAAGGACTAAGTAATGCAGAGAAGGAATTTTCTCTTCCTGAATAAAAATATTAACATGCACAAAAATAAAAAATGTCTGGAGAAATGTCCTTTGCAGGCTTTTGGTGAAACACAAGTTTAATCAGTGACCAATTTGTGGTAGGTTCTGGAGTCCTGATATTTAGCACTAAACCAAGGATCTTGCATACAGAGGAAGGCTTATGATGCATCCAAAAAAATACAGGCAGGAAGAGATCAAATTTGAGATTGAGAGCTGTACAGCTTGTCCAGACTGGAATAAATCAATCTCAGTTAGCTTGTGTTTCTAAGTCTAGACAAAGCCTCTGTGGAAGGTGGTATGGGGTGAAAGAAATGCTCAGCTAGATGACCTCAATTAAGAATGTCAGCTTTTGTATGGACTGTAGCAATAGGGACCAGTTGAAAACTCGAAGAAGAAAATGCTGAAAAATTATCAAGTGGCTTGCAGGAAGTCCAAATATTAATTAATTCTCCAGTGTAAATATTGGACATTTTCAAGGGTCTAAATTAGCCTGAATTCAACTAGGAGAAGAAGAAGCATTGTTTATATCCTACCATACATTGCATACAGGAGTACCAACTTTACCAATGAATTATAGCAGATGGTGCAAATAAGAGTAGTCCAGCTGAACTCTATAGACAATCTGTAATTTTGATTTATAATGAAAATTGTTTAAGAAATAAAATCAGCCCACTTTTCACCAAGTCAGCCACAGTCTACATAGAGGCTTTTCTGGTTAGGCACAGATGAGCAGATGTGTTTGGAATGTAGATCACTAGGCACAGGTGATCACAAGTCTCACTTGCTTCAGCAGAATTGAGACACTGTCTCTTCCTCACTGGTTTTGTTACTTTTACATGTTGCACATCGAAGAGCATGATTCCAGTTGTCCATGGCGCTAAAGACTTCTACAGAGAGCAATGAAGTCCCATTAGTTTAACCTGCTTTTTGTAGGACTTGTGTGTGTTGTTTCACAATGAATTCTGAAAAAAAGTTAACTTGATAGTAAATAAATCTCCAACTTTCAAAAGCCTTCCTGAACAGAAAGGAAACAATAATGATGACCGCAGAGATGTCATAATAAGCAGATTTATACAAATAGCTTGGGCTCAGATTCTTTACTCTCCTGTGTGTTATTGGGTAGTAGGTCTAAGAACAGTCAGTATGGCCTAGTAGGCTGGTATGCCCCTGAAATTACAGTCTTCTCCAAGCTGTGTGTCCTCTCTCACCTGCTCCCTCTTCACTTTTCCTTCTTCATAGCCACTCCCTTCCTGGCTTTCTCCCTCAGATATACCAAACTGTCTAAACTTTGACATTTCCTGGTTCCATCTTCCTTTTCATGTTACAGTCTTGCAGCCTCTGGCTCGCCGCCTATCCTCCCTAGTCATCGTTCTGCCCCATGTCCCAAACACACATGCACTTTCAGAGTCTGCGTATTTGACAAGAGCTGTGCCAATATTGTAGTTTGTTCTGCTTTGCTGAAATTTCAGGTTTCAGATTCAGCCTCCATCTCTCCCCAGCTCCCACCTCACTCTTTTTTCTACTACTACCCAAAAGGAGAGTCATCCAAGCTCATCAACATTTTTCCTGACCCTGGAGACACAGGTCTGCAGCCTGTAACAGCATTCCCACACAGAAAAGTCTTCCTCTCCTAATATACAACCAGAATTTCTAAGGTTTTTAGAGACAAGTTATCTAACCCATTGAACTCTTAAATACTAAAAAAAAAAAAATGATAAAATCTATAAAATGAATGAGGCTTGCAGTATACATGATGGGGTAATGAACTGTCAAGATTTATCAGTGTGTCTTTACAGAGAATTGTGTAACATAACTTTACTATTCCCAAGGATGCCATTGTCCCAAATTTGAGCCACTGAAAACCTTATGCTGCACCACACCATGCTTTCCTACAACTCCAGATTCCATAAATCCACACCGGCTCATTTAATTCAGTGGAACATCTAAAAACTGCCTGAAACTGACACTTAAAACATGAGTATACATTTTTAAATGCATACCAAAAAACCTTTGCATATTAATTCAGTTCCCTGAGGCCTCACTTCTAGACCAATGTTCCTAAACAGAATTCATTATTTGCAAAATGCTTCACAGATCTACACAGATGAACTGTTCTGGTTCACATTTTAAGATGAATGATTATGACTTGTTTTAACTTTTAGTCGAGTATGTGTGTACTACTAAACTTGCACATCTTCTAATTCAGTAGAGAAAAAGGAGGAAAGTGCAAAGTATCTAAATGAAAAGCATTTTTTTTTAAATCAGACCTCTCTTCCTTTCAATAAAAAAACATTAAATTTTTTATAAAGGAAAGATTACCATTTAAATGTAACTCCTAAAGGAAACTGTTTTTAAAAAAGTAACAAAACAACCCAACTCCTCGTAATACTCCCAATAATTCTATTCATGTTCTCAGATGAAATAATAAAGGCTGCTAATTTTTATCACGATGTTAATTTTGTAATCAAAATTCTCACAGAGATGCTGCCATGTTTGTGAAATGTGGGCCTCATTGTATTAAGATAAAGGAGGTTCCTATTCATGCCACAGATTGCTTGTCTTTTGAGATATATTTTGTAGTTCATTTAGTCCATTTCCATAGCATGAAAAGAATGGGGAATTGTAATTAAGTGCAGTAGCGTATACAATGCTATAATCATACTTGCTAGAATTATATTCACAGTTTTCCCTCACATGTTTTGCAGATGCATTCTCTTTTATCTACATGCCACGTAGTTCACATTCCCATTTTGCAGAAGTTGCCATCAATTTGTTGCCACATGGTTTATGTGTCACCATGTTTTTTCCCCCTCCTCCTTTGTGGAGGAGAACAAGGGTCTGATTCACTAGAAATGTCCTGTTGATTCAATTGTTTCTCCATTTCTCCAAGCCCTGAGGGGTACCATCCACTCTTCATCTGGCTTGTCATTTGCTCAGCCATGGTACTGGCTTATCCATTTAAAAAGAAACCTCCAATTGTGTGCTCAACCCATCAACCTGAAAGTTCAAAAAATGCAGAGTACTTACATGGGATAAAAAAAGCAAATGTATTTGAGAACAGAGATTTTATTAATTGCAAATGGCATTTATAAGCCACCTGCCAGAATCTGTGAGTGGCATCATTTGTATCAACTTATAATGTAAAATGAAGGTCTATATCTGGCTTTAGTATTAGTTACAGAGTTCTGGGTGGGACTTTGTTATTTCTAGTTCATAATATAACAGATTTTTTTTCTTCCCTTGCAAAGCCCAGTCTACAGTGAGTTAGAAATTACAAGGTACTCTGAAACAGGGAGTTGGTTGTTAGTGCTGGCTGCTCACCTTCTCGAAGGGGACAGAGAGAAGCTTGTGAAATGATGGAAGGAAGAAGTGCAATAGGCACAGTAAAGCACTGGATGACATTAGACTTGATGGTCTTGGAGTCTTTTCCAAACCTTAATGGTTCTTTGATTCTATGATTAATATCTCACAATGGCACTAGACCTGGATTAAAAGTTCAGCTCTGTCATGCCTCCAAAGAACTGGAAGTTTTCCACCAGGTGGTCAAGAGCTTTTGTTAGCTCACAGAAAATGAAGAGGCTACAGAGACCTTTCTGTCCTGTTCTCTCTTCCCTCCTTCCCCTCTTCCACATAAAATGGTCTACATATTTTTTCCAGGGGTTGTTGTGGTGGTTGTTGTTGTTGTGGTGGTTTTGTTGGTGGTGATTTTTTGGTTTTTTGTTTATTTTGTTGTTGTTGTTGTTTGTTTTTTTCTATATATTGGCAGAATCTCTCTGCAAAGAAATGTGGTTCTGCCTGGATATCCTCTTGAATCCAGGGTAAAATCCTCAAGTATATCATTGGTTTCCTATTTTGAGAATTTTTTAATGCATCACATTTACTAGTTTCAGCGTCCTTGAAACATCCTGCACAAAAAATGAGACAACTTTATCCAGTGACTGTCTTCTCCCCCAGTCCCTGCATGGCTGATGGTGTAATCCCATTTTCTTAATGCCTTCTTCATATCATCTCAAAGTTCTCTGAACAAAAGAAATCAAAGGTTACATGTACATCTTTTAATGGACACATACCAGTCTTACTTTTGCTTCCCCAAGGTATCTTTTATTCTAACTTAGTTAGAACTTTAAAACATTGCATGTTTTCTTGCTCTGTTTTTCATTTAAATTTTTGACTGGCCGACATTTCCTTAGGTGCATCTTTTATTCTCTAAAGAAATAATTTGTCAAATTCAAAGCAAAATAGAGGTCCCACAGTGCTACTTTGTCCTTCAGGAATGCATTCATATTCCATGTTTATATTCTTTATTTATAATGGTTAAATGCATAAAATATTAACACTGAAATAGGATCCTTGAGGGACAGTGAGTTGAAAGAGCAGTTTGGGATAGAGAGAGGGAAAGCATCCAAGAACAGATATATGATTTACTTTGTTACTATAGCAGCTGAAACACAGCAAACATTTTACAAGGAGCCACAGTGGTTTTATGTTGAAGTCAGCAGAGTCTGTAACAGAAGACCCCCCGAGCTGGTGTCTGAGCTTTGTGCTTCAGACACATACCAGAAACAGACCATGTTTCCTGGAAAAGATCCTGATGGGATTCTAAGAGTTACTCCTCCTGGTCACCATGAATCCAGCTATGGACATGACTCAGCAATGTGCCCTGACCGTCAAAAGCAGCCTGACCAGCAGGCTCAAGGGAGGTGATTCCGCACCTCTGCTCTGCTCTTACGAGACCCCACCTGCAGTACTATGCCCAGCTCCAGGGCCCACAGCACAAGAGGGGTGTGGACCTGTTGGAGTCAGTCTAGAGGACGGCCACAACGATGATCAGAGGACTGGAGCACCTCTCCTATGAAGAAAGACTGAGATATTTGGTTTTATTCAGCCTGGAGAAGACAAGGCTCTAGAGTCACCTTAGTACACTTTCCAGTGCGTAAAAGGGGTTACAAGAGAGCTGGAGGGGGATTTTTGACAGGAGTGTTAGTGAGAAGACAAGGGGGAATGGCTTTTACCTGGAAGAGAGTAGGTTTACATTAGGTATTATGAAGGCATTCTTTACTGTGAAGGTGGTGAGACCCTGGAACAGGTTGCTCAGAGAAGCTATGGCTGCCTCATGCCTGGAAATATTCAAGGTCAGGATGGATGGGACCCGGAAAAACCTGGCCTAGTGGAAGGTGTCCCCGTTTCCCTGACCAAGGCAGG
Organism: Xenops minutus; assembly: GCA_035221455.1. NCBI lineage: Eukaryota > Metazoa > Chordata > Aves > Passeriformes > Furnariidae > Xenops > Xenops minutus. The sequence goes on along the minus strand of JAWWEE010000001.1, from coordinate 31,823,140 downwards.
GGCATTGGAACTAGAAGGTGTTTAGGGTCCCTTCCAACACAAACCATTCTATCATTCTATGTTTCTATGAACTGTGCCTTCAAATCTCGGCATCTCTTAGGATTGCATGGTGCAAAGGGGATCCTGTGTTGAGATATGCACTTTGAACCAATCAAAGTAATTTGCAAACATATAAAGAGTGGAACTGGATGCTTGAGACTGGATGGAGGCATTTCTTGTTTTCATATCATCAGTCCCAGCTTTTTAGTCTTTGGTATTAACCCTCAAACCTGTTCTCTAAAGCAGGAAAACCTTTTCATGCACATTTTTTAAATAAGAATGTTTAAGGAAAAAAGGAAATTTTTTTTCCTGCCTAGAGCCTCAAGGAAATCAGCACAAAAGCCAGCTTACAATTCTTTACTCCCAGCCTAAAACACAGGTCTCCTTACTCCCTTCCTTAATAGGGCATAAACAATACAGGACTTCTGCACTGACAGTGTCATCCTTATGCTCCATTCTGAGCATTTTCTGCAATGGAAGCTACAATAAAACATCCTTTATAGCAGCTTGGAATTCACCCTATTTAAAATACATTTTCTTCTGTGTTTGTGTTTGCTCTAAATATGAAACAGAAATTTATGTGTGGTAATTTTCAGCATCATAGTGCTGCTCCTTTAGAGGTTGAAGTTAAACTTTTCTGAAATTACTCAGATGTTTTGCACTGCCATTGCAGGCTTGTGTCTAATTTGCTCTTTGCAATCACCTGCCACTTAGAAAGGTATTTCAAATGGTAGGAAAGACAGAAAGAAGGAAGGGAGGGAAACAGGGAGGGATGATTAGTTGAAAGAATTAGGAAAACTGAATATGAGTGAGTACACTGAGTGCTCAGAGAAAAAGATCTTTTCCAGAGGAAAAGAAGCCCAAAGTTATAGTGTTTTTTTGTTTTGTTTTGTTTTTTATTTCTTAGAAAGTTCTTCCTCCAAGAACAGGAGTTATCTGCATAGAAAGGTCTGTCTGGCAGGAAGACTTGTTTCTGTACAAGTTTTTGGGTGTCAGTGGTTTCACCTTTTTTTTAATTTCAGAATCTGACTGTAGCCAATCATGAGACTATACTAAATAAAAAGGTGCTTCTGCTGCACTCTGCACTCAGTCAAAAAAAAGAGGAAAAAGGCTGCATTTTCTCAGTGAAAAATTCACTAATTTATTTTTATCCCATGGTACAGGACTGTAAACAAAATAATTTCATAGTATCTAATTCATTTATGAATGCTGAGAAATTTAAAAGCTAAAACCAAAAAGCTTTGGTTTTGCTTCATCGGATCAACCTATATTTTCCCATGACATCAAGGAAAAATAAAAACCACTGACAGCATGTGGAGAGGTTGTCTAATGAAAAGAGATCTGACCTGTGCTTCAGAATATCTGTATTCATTTTCCCTTTTACCTACAAATTTGGTGTGATTTCATCTAACAAAGACACCAAAAGACAGCACAAAGGTAGAAATATACACAGAGTTCATAGACTCAAAACAAAATTTGTAAGCGGTACATAAACTATTCCAATAGAATGCCAAAATGCATTTTAAAATAAAAAAAATACTGTCTCAAAGGGTGTTTTAGACTTGCAGCGACCTAGTCTCCAATAGACAGTTTCTCATTTCATTTTCACTCTCACACTTCATCTGGGATTAGAAAAAAAAATGAAGCTGAGATTCTCAGAACTGCCAGGAACTTCACTATCTGCTGGATTTACACAGGCTTTGGAGGTTTGGATATAGTTCACAGGAAAGGCTCAGCTCTTGGAAGCTTATCTGAAAATCACTGATTATTTGGCAACATAGTGAGCAAGAGCCTTCATGAGTTGTCTAATGATTCCTACTGACTTTGTGCACCCTTTTATTCTTTGTAGCACTGGTCTGCAAGTACATACCAAGACACAATCAAACCACATTTTTGGGAAATTACATGTAACTTAAAACAAGTAATTTAAAAGTTATGTGTTTCTTTGAAGGGCCAAGCCTTGGGTGTCTCATTATTCCCTGGGCTGACGTGATGTAGCTCATCCTCCACTGAATGGAAGGCAAATCTTAACATGATGGTTCAGTGATGTGTTGGGGAAATCTAAGCAAGTTCAGAGCTGGATGGGGAGAAAGCAACTGTCAGAAAGAGTAATTATATAGAGATAATGCTGAGACTGAAGGTGGCAACCCTCAAAGTCATCACCTTGTTGATGCTGTCATATCGTTTGCAGTTCTAGAGTTAGCCTGAGTGATTTTTCATCGTAGTCATAACACAGAAAAGAGAGGACCCTGAATTTCCTTGAGGTGTAAACTAGGTAATCCTCTAAGGACATGTCCATCTTTTCCTAGCCTGCTATAATCCAGGCTCTGAAATCAAGTGAAAAACTTATTTTCTTCTCTCTCTATACTGATAGCCAAGCTGAAAAGAGGAGATATTTATTTACGTCAAAAACAGATGGGAAATAAGACAGTTTAGGGAAATCAAGTATGAAGAGCAACGACCCTGGAAATGGGAGACTGAGAAAACAATGAGAGAAAGAAAAGGGAAGCAAGGGGGCCTGGTATTCTGTGTGCATCACAGAGGTTTAGGATCCAAGAGAAAGGCATAACACTGTGGGACCAGAGTTGACAAGGAAATGGAGGTCAAGTAACAAGCAAGAAGCAATAAAATGAACTGGAAGAACAAAATTGGTCGTGTGGGTTAGGGCTTATTGAGAATTGTGTGAAGGCAAATCTGGAGTTATTGAGGGAAAACCAGAGGATTCAAGAGGAGATATTGAAATTGAATTAGAAAGGAGGAAATGGGAAGTCTGAGAATAGGAAGGAGGAGAGGGCCTCTCTGGGCTAGAAGTTTGTGAGCAGCATCAGGAAATACTGGAACAAGATCCTTCTATTAGCAGAGTCGTAACATCTTGAGAAAAATGAACAGCAGTTCATAAAGGCTGGCATTTTTGGTCATCCAGCCAGCTCACTCATACTAGTGGTGTTGTCTGAATGGGGCATCAGCCAGTGCTTGGTACTATCAGCCCACACTGATAGTCTGCATACCTATCAACAGTTGTTTTACTGGCATGTTGCTCCTTTTTGCATCCTGCAGAGATTTCACCAGTGGGAACTCTGGAAACCACATATGTAGCCTAAAACTTTAAGGGGCTTGCAAAATGTGTGCGAATAGTGCCTCAAGAAAAGCTTCTCTGCGGTTGCTTCTAGCCCTTATTTTAGTGACAGGAGCCTCTGAAATCATAGAATCTTAGAACATTCTGAGTTGGAAGGGACCCACAAGGAATACTGAAGTCTAACTTCTGCCCCTTCGCAGGACAGCCCCAAGAATCACACCATGTGCATAAGACCATTGTTCCAGTGCTTCTTGAAGACCCAAAGAGTTGCCTGCTTCTCTGTTCCAGCCTCTTTCCTTTATGTCATGCAGTACCAAGTGCATCAACAGCCCTTAAACAAAAGAACAGTTCATTATCAGGAGATGATAGAAATTTAAAGAGGGGAACCCACAAATCACTAAATGCTGCTCGATGGTATTGTGTCCACCTGTGATAGGAACAATCAAAAATCCTACTCTCACCCTTGCCAGTGGAAACAGCACAAATTCCTCCTGTAGTACTGTGGATGATGAACTCTGACAGGAGCATGCAGAAACTGAGGAGAATGTTCTCCAGCTTCCCTGGGCTCTGGATTTAGAGTGCTAGTAAATAACTGAGAAGGACAGAGATTCAACCTTATGCAGCATTTGTGACATGCACAACAATTTAAGGATTAGCAAAAAAAAGCCTGTGCCTTCTGTGACCTGCTAACACTGAGCTGTAGTGTTCCTCTGCACCTACATGGAAGATATGCTCCCATTACATCCAGTAAAAGCATCATCCTAATCTACACATCATCTAGGTGAGAAAAAAAAACTGCACACAAGGGAGAAGGATGCTTAACAAGGAGAAAAGGGATACAGTACAAGAGTTATACAGCAATAACAACAAGAAAATAAATATATGTAAGAAATTTTAAAAGGCAAGCTGAAAAGGAAAAAAAAAAATCACCACAAAAAGAAAGGGAGTAAACACTGAAGAAAATACCCCAAAAATGTTTTTATTTCTTAAACCATCTAAATTGCCACTCAGAAGTTCTTATAATTTCATTGTAAGTTACTAAAGTTTCCAATCCTGCTTAGGAATCATGTAGGTTTTAATACTATGCCAAGGAATTAGATTTTGCTTTTTTACTAATATAATTTTTGAAAATGTAATAAACTACATGTGAAAATCCACCCTAAAAGCATAGTTATAATAAGGTTACAATAATCAGGCTTGCAATAGTTAAATGCATGAGAAACCTTAAATCATCTCGTTCTTTTCTCACCCTGTACCCCGCACTAGAATACAGCTGGAGTTCATTAATATTTTTGAAACATTTCAAATGAAAGAAAATCCCATATAGAAATGGACAAAGAGTTTGGCTAGATAGTGTTCAGAAAAAAACAACAACAACACAAAAAAGCCCCAACAAACCAACAAAACCTAAAGCAAACACAAAAAGACCTAGGCATCCCTTAAGAACCCCATTCTGTTCTGGACCAAGTGATACCAGAAAAATACTATATTATCAAATAAGTAAAGACCTACATATATACATATTTTTAGGTTTACTTAAGGAGACACAAGCAACTAAAATTCTCTGGAGAGCTTGACCTTCTGTTTGTTAATACTATTCTTTCAGTGGTGCTTGGGTTGTTTGTGATCATGTGTGTATGTGTATTGCAAGTAGTTATTAAGTTCATCATTATTAGGTAGCGTTTAAAAGTTAGCATTTTGTTTCCTGTGTTATTTAGGAAATATTACCAATTTCAACAAAGGAAAATTATTCCTTTATGTCAGTTTTGGTACGTGCAAGCAGATACAACAGCTCGATGTTGTGCTTAAAAGGTACCTTCACAACCACTTCAATGCTAGAAACTGCACAAGACAAAATAAAGGTTTTTTCCCTCTGTTATCTCAGTGAAATGACATTATGATCCACCAAAAAATAGAAATAAAATTAAAAAAAAAACAACTATTTCCTATTTCTAGGTCCATTTCATTTTCATAATCAAAGGCAACCAGCTTTGCAGCTGTAAAAGCACCAAATAGTGAAGGACTTTGTTCTCTTTGTACAATGCAATTGTCTAAAGATATAGATGAAGAATATTCATCTATAAATCAAGAATTACTAAAAATCACACTATATCTATTTTTCTTACTGTCCTATTTGCTATAGATTAATCGAAAGGCATATATTTAAAAGATGCAAATAAGTCTTCATCTGCAATACAAAAACCTCTCCCAAGAAAATGTTCTGTCTTGTAATATTTCTTTCCATAAGGTCAAAATGAGAAAATAGGGCATCTGTGACAGATGTTTCTTGTAACGCTGAATTTTATAGTATGAAGGCACTCAGCCTCTATAGAATAGGTCTGTAACTCGAACACTTGAAACACAGAGTTGATCTTCCTTCAAAAGGTATTTCTGATTAATGGTGACAGATCATTGTGGCACTGATGATCAATTAGTTAATATTTGTACAGTACTTTGGAGATGTAAAACTCTTAGTACTGAGCATTGCTATTATTACGAGTACACTTCAAGATCCTTAGCTAACTGTTGGGAGTACAGTAGACACGATTTAATCTATTAATAGCCCTTTATAAGTGCAGTTGTTCACTGACTGCCAAAACATCACTATTGTAGTATAATTCTTTTTTCTTTTCTTTTTTTCTTTTTTTTTTTTTCTTTTCCAGGTAGCATGGGTGTTGTGAATGTTAATAGCAAGGAAGCAAAATTGTTCCTGTCATGTTCTTTCCATTTTTGTACATACAGTATATGAAAGAGTCTGTTTCCTTAAAATGACAGGAGAGAATCACATCCCCCTAAGACTCCAATCCTCTGCATAAGGTCTTTAATTTGAGATTTGAATGCCAAATAATTAGTAGTTGAGGTAGAATCCACGTTTTTTGTGAGTCCCATGGCCCAATTAGTAAATCAGATTGCAAAAGGTTACTAGAAAGATCCTTTAATCTTACCAGTATTTTACTGTTATTGCATGTAGTAGACAAAGCATCCTGTATTAGGGACAGGAAGGGGAAATCTCCTGATTTAAACTGGTATAGCTCCGTATTTACATCAGCTCAGAACTTGACTACTGGCCTTATAGATGCTTTTTGAAGTGTCTGTAAATTAGTCTTCAGTAGCCACTAAGGGTAAGTGAAAAGCTACTCAGTGAGGACATGTGTGTCTACCAATTAAAATTAAAAATATATATATAATCTAAAATGAGAAGTAAGAAGCTTTCCAAACAAAAGAAGTCAGTGTAAACTCAATTAAGGTCAGGGAGAAAGAGCAAGGAACCAATTAGGGCAATAAAAACATATTTTTGAGTTGTTCTCTTACATCTGCACATAGAGCCATCGACAATGACATTTCACACCCCCAAGTGTGTACAAGTGTTGGTAGCTTCTGGGAGAGGGTTTGTCAAAAGGGTGACAAGGGGTTACAAAAGACACAAGGCGGAACTCCAGGGAAAGGTCATCACATGCCTGATTTAAAGCTCTCTCTGTCCAACCTGCCCCAATAAATACCCTACACTTGAAATGAGGCCTGCAGGAGCTGAAAGGACTTGCTGAGTCTGCACTGATATTGGAGGAAAAGTGACTGTCAGAGGTAACCATTGTGTCACAGGATCGAGAAAGTGAGAGCAGTGCAGGTCCAGAGAGGGATCCCTCATCAGTGCTGTGTTCCACTTGTGCAAGAGGTGGGAGGGCAGAAGACAGGCTGGCAGAGATGGTTTTGCAGCCTTTATCTAGTGTATCACTGCATGGTCTTGAGCAACCACTGAACCTCTGCAATCTCCTGTGCTCCTTCTGCAAAATAGAGGTAACAACTCTACAAAATGCTGCATGAATATGAAGTATTAGCAATACCAATTCTGTATACAGAAATATTTGTTCCTCTTAGTGTTACAGACGTCTGCTATTAGTCTCCAGATCTCATTTATTTTTGCTCAATGCTGTCCACACAATTACCAGTTCTCATTATGAAAATAATTGCTGCCTGTATCACTGTGTTTTTGTTTGATAATATATTTCATGTTCAGAAGGGCCTATTAAAATTATCTAGCCTGACCTCCTACACAATGCAAGCATTATATTCTCACCGAGACACTCTTACAACAAATCTCACAGTGGAGCTATTAAAAATACCAGCATATGTTCATGAACCAGGGTGCCACTGCACCAGATACATAACAAGAGATCACCTCTTCCCTGAAGAATTTATAATTTAACTGGATCCTGCAGTATGGTGAGAGGGATAAATGTGGCTGTCCTTACGATTATTAATAGAATATGTGGAAAGTCTGTATTGTTTTCCCTTCACAGCCAACTTTTTTATTATTAAAAGAAAGATTTCCTTTGTTATGATAATCTTCTGCCACCTCTTTTTTTTTTTTTTTTTTTTATAATCAGTGTAATTTTTTAAATAATATTCAGTTTATTTCTTGGGATGGGAGCCCTCTTCCCAACAGCTGAGATTCTTAAGAACCTCTACATTGGTGTCACAGGATTTCTGCCTGTGACATGGTTTGATCTTTCTTGATATTACACACCCCCAATCACTGTCATTGCCAGAAAAGGAGCCTTATGAAGATGGAAAGCCTACCATGTTAATTTTCAGAGCTGTGTTCTCAACCTGCTACACAGGCATTAGCCTCACAGCTCCCATTAACCCCCACTGTGTTGAGTCAAGAATCAAGTGCATAAAGGATGTCAGGCATTGTAAGCTGGCTGTAATCAGATTTGCTGGTCACTTAGCCCCAGCTGCACTTAAAAATGTGTGCCTGGAATAAAAATATTGGATAGTAGCAAAGCTGAAATGCTTCACAACAGGAGTTGTTTTTTCAGGCAATCTAAAATATACTTGAGATGCTAACATATGAGGAAAATTGTCCCAGATTGCTAATGCAGTGTTGGAACTTAAGTAGACTTTGACCAGGGCAGACATCAGTACTGTCACAGCAATTAAAATTTTCAGCAAGGCTTTTCTGCCTGTGTGGAGTTATTTATGTGATTGTTTGCACTATCCCAGTGCCACAGTCTCTCTCAAGCTTCCATTGCGCTGAGTGTCGAATGAATCCAAATAACCAGACAGTCCTTGCCCTGCTGAGCTTCCAGTCTGCAAAATGACATTCTTGCTCCTGGCTTTGGTGTCACAGTTCAAGAAGAAGCACCCTGGCTGGAGGAAAAAGAGCTGAAACTGCAGGAGTTGGTCCATCTTTCCCCTTTCACAGAGGAACATAACACATAACAACAGCTGGCTCTTTCCTCTTCACCCCATGCTCCTGCTGTCAAATCCCTCTTGCTGCCATGGCATCTGACAAGCAAACCTTTCCTTCAGCCTCACCTTGGGTTTCTTTTTTTACAGAAGCACATTATTAGCAACATAAATTATGGTCTGAGAGCAGTGTTATTGAGCACACAGGATTAAAATCGCATGCTTTAAAATAAAAATGTCAGTCTGACAGGTGCACGTAACCAGCTCTGGGGAATATTTTTAACAAATATGAGAAGTTTGGAACGGAAAAGTATTTGAAAATTCAGTTTAAGTTTGATTAAGTAAGAAGTTATTAGAAATGTTTTTTCTAGATATTCCAACAATCCTTTAAGAAAAAAAAAAACAAACAACTATGGTGGAAAAAAGAAAGTTACATGAAAATAATAACTAATAATTGTTATGGAAATAAAATCGAACATTGGACCTGAATTAAAAATTAAATATATCAAGTTTCCTAAAAAAAAAAAAAAAAAACAAACAAAAAAAAAAACTATTTTGGAAGAAAATACACATGGAAAATAATATTATTTAAGCTCTCCTCTCACTTTAGGTTTTAGATTTCTTTTAATAATGAAGCTTCAGAATTGTAGCAGTTATGCAACCCTGTTTGTTAATTGAATTTCAGGGCCATTTTTATTTAAATGACAGGGGAAAAGAGTTCCAGAGAAAGGTCACTTGTATTTGAAATTGTCCAGACACAAATTCCTAATACCAAAACAAAATTACTGAAAGGGTTAGGTCTGAGGTCAGGGTTGGGCTCCTCTTCAGCAGCAATTCAAACTCCGTGGTCTTATGCAGTACATTTAGATTTGCAAATGCAACAGAGAGCAGCTATTTAGATTATTTCAGGCTGGCAAAGGTTTTGAAATGAATATTTCTTATCTAGTTTTGAAAGTACTGCACATGCTAGAATTAGAGCTGTGATAAATGTGGAGGTCATCATCCCTTCCAAGTGGCATGGCATCTCTGTTAGCCCTGTGAAGTTTACATGAAAAATTTGCATTGTCTGAGACTATACGGAGTGACAGTACTGATGGTTGTAAGTCACTCTGCTTTCCAAGTTTCTCACTTTGCTTTCCCAGGGCTTTAGATGGCCAAGCAGAAATCACAAATTAGACCAATCCCTTCTTAATTATTGTAAGAAAGGTTAATTCTAGTGTTTCCTCTCATTGTTGTACTTTCTTGTTATCCAGAAAAGACATGCAGGAGTTGCTGTGTGGTGAGGGGCTGACCCTAGGCAGCAGGGGTAGAAATTTCCTTTTTCTTGATATTTTAACTTTAATTTGCAAATGCACATACTGAAGTAGATCACAAAGTGGCAGTAATCTGCTTTCTGGGCTCACCCAAGGGCTATGGCAGCTCTGCAGAGTGTCACCTCTGGGTTCTCTCATCAGTCTTTGCTGGATTATTTCTTCTATAGCTCCCACTTAGAGCCTGGAACTACTTGTCCCTTAGCTTGTATCTGAGGATCCAGCCCTGAAGTGCATCATTTTTTCCCAGAACTATTATTTGCAGATGGCACAAACAAGCAAGTTCCAAAGGCAGGACACCAGAATGACAGAAAAATGCAGGCGTCTCTTCACTGAGGTTTGAATGTTGAGCAGACAGCTTTATGCAGCTCACTTTCTTCTGCTGTTTTTTCAATAAATTTAGGCGATTTTTTCCTGAAAATCAGGTCTATTTTTTTGTATCAGAAATACATGTCACACCAATATTAAAGTGGAATACCAGACTATTTGGTTACTGCTAGGGCCCTTTAGCTTACCATCATGAGAAAAGAATTCTTAGTAGGACAGAGGGCCCTCAGGGCTGTGCAAAAGCATTCATAAACATTAGTGCTAGATGGGAACAGCAGAGAAATTCCAGACAAACATTCTGGCTAAGATCAGACCACACATGTATTTTCTGATAGTGCAGGAGACTCTTTATGAGAAGCTGTGATTGCAAGATTACAGCTGGATCTTGCTGACAGTATTTTAGGCTTTTTTTGTTCTTTCAACAATCATTGCTAAATATGAACAAAAATTTGCTCCGTTGTCCATAATTTGAGGCATATGAAATGGGAATATAACACATTAAGGAAAAAAACACAATACTGTAGGGATTGCAGTCCTTATTCCAGTAGCATGCTGTTTATTTGCTCCATCCATAACAACCCTCCTGTTCTGGCTCTGAAGTATGCATCTATTTTCCCCATGTTTCTCAACATTTGTACCAAAAAATTCCAGCTGACCTGTCAACACCCCAGGGCCCTCAGTCAGTGGTAGTCGATGCAATGGACCTCTACAGGCACGTCAGCAAGAGCTGAGGACTGAACTTTATGGCTGTTCCTCCTGTGGTCTAAGCTGGCCCAGACACTGTTCAAATACATTTACCTAGGTCTGTGACTTACTAATGAGTCCCACTGTGATCACACTTGTTTTTAGAGTTTCAGACAATTTACTCATCAATGTACATTCTGCAATTACACTCCTAAGCCAAACCCTGATTTCTGCTGGCTCACATTCCACCACTGGAGAGTGCCATCCTAACATATTAACCCCTCAGGAGCAGGCAGATGTTTTCTTCACAGATGTATTGCTGGGACCAGCTTTCACTCCTCAGTCATTAGAGTTTTGTTACTGGAAGCAATGCAAAAATAATGAAATGGTCATTTGTCTTAGTTCAAAGGGGAGAACTAAGATATCTATGTTGGCCAAGAAAATAATCCCTCTCCTTTAAATTTAGAAAC
>JAWWEE010000001.1:31717920-31811944 GCA_035221455.1 Xenops minutus | reverse complement strand
TCCACTGTGCCTTTTGTGACCGGACTTGCCTATCTCACATTGGCCTTTTTAGCCACCAGCGTGCTTGTAGCAAGTGTGGGTAGAGCCCTTGTAAATCTTCGTTCACGAAGCCTAGCCATGATGATGGTGACAGTTAGCTCAAAGTAAACAGCTGTTAATGACAATTATGACAAAAAGATAAGCCTATCAACATGCAAGCTGGAAGATGCTTTATTTTCTGTTAGCTTAATGCTTCCTCTGACAGTATATTATAACAGAATTTTAGTGATGATTTGATCATTTAGACAGATTGGGAAAGGTCACAGTCCCAGATAACATTTGGGACTGACTTTTTCTCTAGTAAAACCTCTGACTGTCTCCATCATCAGACAAGTAAATACATATTTGTAGTAACAGAATTAGAGTGGGAGGAATCTACTCTTACATGTGAATTCTTTTCAGAATTATAAAGGAAGATTGTCACAAAATAAGTTTTCTCCATGCTAAGTCTAGTGTAGATACTCTGAAAGTTTTATGTTTATTGGAAATGCCTGTGTAAACAACATAGAAATATGTACAATTTTAATAGCAGGAAACAAGGCTAATGATCTTTATTTTGGCACTGCCTGCCAAATTAGAAAAAACATCATTCAAGTAAGGTTTTTGAAAAGAACAGAATTTTTTTTTTTTTTCCGACTAACCTGACAGCCTTGTCAGGGAATTTGACTCAGAATAAATTTAAAAGAAGAGCAAATAAGGCTAGACAGTTACAGTATAACTCTCTAGAAAAGAACATTCAGAATTTTAGGGAGAGGTAGAAGCATGTTGAAAACACTGACACTTCCTAAAGAAAGCTAAACCAACAAGGGCACAGTCACAAAGAAGAAGCAGCAGTTTGAGGTAAGAAAAGGTCAAAAGTTCTGACATTCACACTTAAATGAGCATACCTGGAAGGAAACTTCCTTTGATATTAAAAGAGATTAATTAGAGTTTGTCAGAATGTATACAACAAAGCATATAAGACGCAATGATGTTTTATAAGAAGGAGTTTTAAGGTCAGACGTTACAATACTGCATCTTTGTGCTATATACCTGACTGGAGAAATACAGCAGACACTGCTTTAAACATTGACAGGCACTTTGGCTAACTTACAAACATAGAGGAAATACATGAAAAAAACCATAGGATTTATAGTATTAATATCCTGAGGAAATATGTAATTAATAAAGTAATATGAAATTATAACATACTTGCCATAACTAAATACTTTAGATAAAATTAGATATTGATACTTTACTTTTATATTCTAATTATTTTTCAGATAATGTTGGGTTTTTTTCCCCATTCCTAAAACCAAATAAAATCCAACCATATTTCAGCTTAAGATGCTTTTGAGAGAACTCACTGCATATTGACTTTAATTTTATTCCTATGTTATTTAAAATTGTCTTAATTTGACACATTTAAAAACCCAAAACACATACAGCTGCTGTAACTTTTTCTTCACATTCTTTTCAACAGGCAAGCCCTGTCTGCTCTCACATTACCAGCACAGCAGACTTGTGGATGAAAAGCAGGCAGAGTATTACTATGCACTCAAGTCTTTCAGAACAGCACGGTCATACTTTTGAGGATTCTAATTAAAAAAAGAAATTCCAGCAATCAATGATATAGACCATTTTTCACAACATTATGAACCCTAGACTCTTATAAGTCTTCTAAGTCCATAGCTGTTTCTTAGCACAGACTTGCCTAACATTCACAATGTTGAAATGCAGGCAATTAAGGAAGCAATAGACTTAGGCTGTAGCCTCTTAAGCAGCAGGTTTCATTTCATTTAAGCAGAGACAGTTAAGAGAAGCATGAGTTTTGCTGTTGCTGTACCTATCCCACTGGGATTCAGAAGATAACTACTTCAAGAGCAGTGTGTACTTCTCCCTGCATATGAATGAAGCACTGCAGAGGATAACAAAAGGTTTTTCCTCAATACCTATCAGACAGGAAGACTGCATGAAATACATCTTGATGGAAAGCAAGTTGTTGTTTTGGGTTTTTTTCTACATTAATTAAGAGGAAAAACTGTCCTAATAATTTTTTTCACTAATAACTAAAATACAATGATACAATAATTTTATTATATAAAATATATCTCTGATTGTTATAAATGAGGATGTTAATTTAATGACATATGCACTGGTAATATTGTCTGATCCTTTTTGGCTTGCTGTGTCAGAGGTTGGACTACTCTATTTTTTCTTTGTAGTTTAATATAGAGAATAAAGAAATACCTAAAGGACAAAGGGTACTATTTATGGTGATATTTAAATAACATCAAAGGTGAATAGAGTGAATCTGCAAAATGGTACTACATTTTTTTCTAGATTAAATAATGTTGTTTTTTTCATTTGAAAGACAAAAGATAGTTTCTACGATTTTTTTTCCTTGCATCAAAACTCTGAAGATCAACCTTTGGCTTTTGCTTCAAAAAACCCTAAAGTATTTATTTGGCTGGTGTAACAAAAGTTCTGGTGTTCTTTATTTAACTACTTCTAGATGCTTTTTACCCAGCTATCTACATATACAGCTGTCTTTTAGTTTAATTAAACATGTTCTTCTTAGGCTTATATGGTCAAATAAGTGATCACTGTGATTAAAATCTGAGTGAACTATATTTAAAAAGAATTATCTGAATCTCTTCCTTGAATTTATCATAATCTATGAATAATATTTAATCTGTTTATCAGAGCACTAAATGTCAATAACTTGTACCCCAACAACACTGCTTGCTATTATGTGTTCTGTTTGAATGTTACTTTATAATTACCATCTGTATTCTGTAATACTTATTGGCATATTTCAGAAACACCAGAATATACATAGATGAAACATATTTTAGTCTTCCTGTTCTAGAGTCAAAGTTCAGATCTACAGAAAATCCAAATGTATATAGAACAATGATAAAAGACTGTCCATTATATCATACACTCGAAAACTAAACTGAGATGAGGTGTGAATAGTTGCATTGTGTATCTGGACCACAGTTAAAGTTTCTGAGGTAATTGACAGCATTTGCAGAGGAATGTTGCACATAAACTCCATAACACCACAACAACCCCAGACCCATTTTTCAGGGAATATATTTGTGGGATTAATAAATGACATATAATCTTGCCACATGGAAATATATTGTCCTACTATAGTAAGGTTATTAAGGGATAGGGGTATAGGATCTGTATTAGATAATTAATAACTAACTTTAAGATTCTTTATATCTCCTGGTTTGGGCTCTTAAAGGTAAAAGACACTAACATTAACTTGATGCTCCTGGCTGTCAGGGCACTGATGACCCATATTCAGTTTGCCATCGACCAAGACCTCCAAATCCCTTTTCATGGCACTGCTTTCCAGCATCTCATTCCCCAGTCTGTATGAACAGCCAGGGTTGCCCCATCCCAGGTGTAGAATCCGGCACTTTCCTTTGCTGAACTTCATATGATTGGCAATTGCCCAGCCTTATAACTTGAAGAGGTCTCTCTGCAGGGCCTCCCTGCCTTTGAGGGAGTCCACAGCTCTTTCCAGTTTTGTGTCATTACAAACTTGCTTAGTATCTCTTCCAGTCCTGCATCCAAGTTATTTATGAAGATGTTGAAGAGCACAAGATATAAGGCAGAGCCCTGCAGAACCCCATTAGTGACCATCAGTCTGATGTTACCCCTTCACTGTTACCCTCTGTGCTCGAGCTGTGAGTCAATTGCTCACCCACCACATGATGTGTTTATCCAGAAGCTGGACTCAGATTCTCAGTCTCTCTCGTTGCTGGCACCTGGGCATACCAGTCACCAAGGCTACAGTCCCGTTCTTCTTGCTGGTGCTAAGACACACATACCAGCTATGGATCCCCTCAGTAACTGGTCTCAGACTGTCAGTCAACTCAGTAGATATCCCTTAGATCTCCATTTGTTTCCAAAGACACCCATGAAAGTATGTCTCTCTGGTAACTGGTCCTCACCTATGACCAGATCAGTAGCTGACCCTCAGGCCCCATGGTCTCTTCAGGAACTGTCTGGGATTCCTTTGTACCTCCAGTAGCCTACTTTCAGACCTGTTGACCTCACCTTTATTCAGTTCAGACTTACAGACTTCCTGTTACTTGATTCCCAAGCCTCTTATTTTACTTGTTGGCTATTTGAATTCTGATTAGTAGGTACAAAATCAAGTTTGTAATATTTCATATAAAAATAGACATTTTTCTGTCCTATTGACACCAAATATTACATAAGATTTGGAAAGGTACTTAACATCGCATATCTGTTTCTACTTTTAGAAATTAAAGAGGACTGCTGGAGAAATTTTGATGAAATTAGTTTTTTGAATCCTGTGATAGTTTTTATCTCTACAGAAACTTGATTAACTCAATTTCATAAAATGATGTTTTTGTCTCTCCAACATGGCAAAAATAAATAGAAAAAAACTTTGCAGGAAAAGCTTTTTTTAAGAAGTTTCCTGCCTAACTTTGTAAACCAAATGGTTCAGTTGATGATAAAGAAATTCTTTTTCTATAATTCCCATCTGAACTGACATTTCTGCTCTTCTGAAGTTTTCCTGTCAATAACTGATATCACTCCTCAAAATAAGAAGTTTTAAAAAGTCACCCATGTCCTTTTTACATTCCTTGTGCACTCTGAATTTGGGCTTATTTAATTTTGTATTTCATTTCATAAAAGACTTATGTTGTATCTACAGAAAGAGATGGACCTTAAATCTCTTTAAAAATCACGACAGGAAGGTTTTTGTAGACACTGTTTCTCTCTTTCCCATTCCTCCCTTGTTCTCCTTAACCATTCTTTTTCTTACTCCTTCTTTATCTCTTTCACCTTTTAAGTAACTGGATTATCTGATAATTCCTGTTTCTTGTTAGCAAGTATAGTTTCCCACTAGCATAATTTTGTATTGATGAAGAAAAGACTGGAGGAAACATAATCTAGTTTCTTAATTTGGGCTGCTTCTTGTTCACCAGGAATTCAAGATTAAACCTACACAGTATTTCCTCAGTGTGTTCCTAATATGTTTCCTTTCTTTTACTAATCTTTATAGTAGCTCCCTGGCTTTTTAATAATGCAGTGAAATTTACTTTTTAAAATGTTACTCCTGCTTCTCTTTATTATCATTGCTTATCTACTCAGCATGGGGTTCTTTGAAGCATAGGCTGTAATTATTTTTTTTCCATAAAGAGAAAACTTAGATATTCTTAAGAAAGACACAAAGTGAAATAAAGAAAAATAGGGTGGCATATGAATACAACTTAAAAATTTTAATTTTTTCCAACTAATTATGTCATGTGGGATCAGAAACTTCAATGAAATTTGATACTGAATAAGAAAAAAAATCTTTGGTTTTTGGAAAGAACTTTTTTTAAAAAAGACCTTTCTTTTGAAAACAATTTTTCTACATTCTTTCCTACTGCATATTATGGTTCTTTCTGTACACTACTGTGTCAGGATATTTACAAATGCTAAGTTCCTCACTACTGTACATGTAGCAGCTATTAATGATGTTTAGTCATCAGAACAATAATGGAAATCCAGAAATGCAAATAAGCTTGTCAAGATTTACACTGTTGTGAATATGTTGCTTCTCAGAGTATCATACAGATCAGTTTTTTTCAATAACCAATTCAATGCTTTTTAAAATAATGTTTTTAAAAAAAAATGGATGGCAACTTTATGGAACAGATCTTAAGGGACCCAATTCAAAAAGATGCCCTCCTTGATCTGTTGTTTGTCAAGAGTGAATCTTGTGAGCAAAGTGGAGATTGATGGCCATCTTGGCCACAGTGAACACAAAACCATCGAGTTTAAAATCTCTGTTGACAGGAGGAAAAGTGCCAGCAAAACCTCAGTTCTGGACATGAGGAGAACAGAATTCAGGCTGCTAAGTAAAAAATATTTTTGCAGGTGCTGGCATCCATCAGTGTCAGTCACTTTTCAAACATCACCTCATAAGAGCACAGGAGCAGGTGAATTCCACATATTAGAAGTCAAGTAGATGAGGCAGAAGGTCAGTTTGGCTGTGCAGGGATCTTCTCTTGTAAATAAGGCAAAAAAGGAAGCTGTATGCCCAGGGAAAGCAAGGTCAAGTGACAAGGGAAGAATACAGAGATGTTGCTTGATGCTGTAGGGAGAACATTTACGTGGTCTAAGCCCAGATGGAGTTGAAGCTGGCCAGAAATGTTGGGGACAATAAAAAGAGGTTTTTTTCAAATATGTTAATGGCAAAAGGAAGTGTAAAAATAATATGGGCCCATTACAGAATGAGGATTGTCACCTCACAAACAGGGACAGAAATGAGGCAGAGGTGTTTAACGTTGTCTTTTACACCCATGATGGACCAAGGGAGTCTCAGTGCCCTGAGCTAGAGGACCACGACTATGAGAAGGATCAACTCCCAGTTAAACCTGAAACGTGCAAGATTTGCTGCTCCAGCTGGACCCCTAAAAGTCTATGGGACCTGATGAGATTCATCCCTCAATCCTCAAAGAGCTAGCTGATGTTATTTCAACACATCTATTGATGATTTTTCTGTGGTCTTGGGAATCCAGAGAGGTCCCAGTTGATGAAGATGGTGAACGTTGTCCCAGTTTTCAAGAAGGGCAAGAAGGAGGACCTCAGAGACTACAGACCTGTCAGTCTGACTTCAGTGCTTGATAAAATCATGGGGAAGATTATTCTGAGAAGTACTGAAAATTATCTGGAGGGCAATGCAGCAATCAGTTAAAAAAACAGCATGAGGGGAAAGTCCTGCCAGTCAAACCTGATTTCCTTCTTCGACAGGATAATCCACTTAGCTGATCTAGGAAAGCCAGTAGATGTAGGTTTTTTGGACTTCAGCAAAGCTTTTGATACTGTCTCTCACAGAATCCTTCTGGACAAATGTTCAGCACACAGCTGGATAACCATCTCACATGAGGGATGAGCAACTGACTCACAGTTCAGGCACAAAGAGTTATACTGAATGGGGTAACATCAGACTGGAGACCTGTTACTAGTGTGGTTCCACAGGGCTCCATCCTCAGCCGAGTGCTCTTCAGCATTAACAACTTGGTTGCATGGCTTTGAGGAATACTGGGCAAGTTTGCCAATAACACTAAATCGAAGGCAGGGAGGCCCTGCAGAGACCTTGACAAATCAGAGAGATGAGCAACCAATAACCATACAAAGTTCAACAAGGGGAAGTGCCGGATTCTGGACCTGGGATGGGGCAACCTTGGTTGTTTATAGACTGGGGAATGAGAAATCAGCAGCACATAGGAAAGGGATCCAGAGATCTTGGTCAGCAGTAAGTTGAATATGAGTCAGCAGTGCCCTGGCTGACAGGAGGAACAACTGTGTCCTGGGGGGGCAACAGATGCTAGCTGATCGAGGGACGGGATTGTGTCCTACTCTGCTCTGCATTTTCATGGTCTCACCTCAAGTTCTGTGTGTGGTTTTGGGCACCAGAATAAAATTAAAAAAAAAAAAAAATACATGAAGCTCTTAGAGATGGAGCATCCAGGAGGGCCACAAGGATGGTGGAAAGGAAGCTTTATAAGGAGCAGTTGAGATCACTTGGTTTGTTCAGTCTGAAGAAGAGGAAACTGAGGGGAGACCTCATTGCAGTCTTCAACATTCTCAAAAGGGGAAGCAGAGGGGCAGGTACTGATCTCTTCACAGGGAGGTTTAGGTTGGATGTCAGGAAAAGGTTTTTAGTCCAGAGGGTTGTTGGGTGGTGGAACAGGCTTTCCAGGGAAATGGTCACAGCATCAAGAAGCTGTCTGAGTTCAAGAAGCATTTGGGTAATGCTCTCAGGTACATGGTGTGACTTTTGAGGTCTCCCGCACAAAGCCAGGAGTTGGACTTGCTGATCCTGATGGGTGTCTTCAAACTCAACAAATTCTATGGTTTTATGATGCTATGGTTTATTAATGTGAATTTTATGTCATGTGTCAGTTCCAGGAAAAATGAATTTAAATATTTTACACTTGAAGAGCTGTTTTAAGGATCACACCTTATCATATTGAATAGAATTAAGCATATAGTGATTTTCTATTTAGTCAGCTATATAATTTGTATCATTATCAACTATTAATTTATCCTTTTGTTATGTCAATTAAAGTATTATTTGACATACATATAACTGTTCATTCATTTTCTGATGGTTGGTGTTCAATAAGTATGCTGGAGGCAAATTTGATCCAATATTTATAACCTATCTCACAAGCTCTTATAGAGGGAAGGTCCACAAAAATGTTTTGTGAGTGATGTTAGCAACACTAGTGAAAAAACGATGATTCACAAGTCCTTGAGTACTTTTCATCTAAGTAATGTTCTTGGCAGGGTGAACACTTGTCTGATTTGGAGAAGCGACAAATGACATTGAAATGTAACCAGGGCCTAGTCTGCTCAATGAAGCATATATTATTCCTTCCTATTCTCTATAATGGAAGAATTGCTGCTTGAATGGTTTCCTCAGCTTAATCAACAGATTAATCTTCCATACTTTTCTAGTGCCAGACAATTTACATTTATACCTTAACTTTCTTTCATTGTTCTTCACAATTTAGATGCAGCTTCGACTTTCTTTTGTACCATTATTACATAATGAGGTAATGCATATCATTAGTGCTTACATCCACCTTCAGTTTGACTTGAAGAGAGATATTTTTAAAAAGTAGCTATGTACATGATTTGACAGATAAACCAAATGCTCTTACACCTCAAAGATAGAAATAGTTGTGCAACAAATGTATATTTTTTTTAAGTATGTTCTTGTGTGTTTGATTAAACTCTTCTGGCAAAGAATGAAAAATATTAGGATAAAGAAATGATGTTTTACTAGGTCTATACTGAAAAGCAATCATAGACGTTACCTTCTAACAATCATAGACATTACCTTCCAACAGCAGCTTAGACAGCTGGCCATTTTACAATTGCAGAGGCAATCTTAATTGATCATAAAGTCTTATAAGCAATAAATTGTAGACTTTCACTATATTTATTCATTATGACCCTCAGAGGTACAAATGACACATGAATAAAGAGACCATCAACATGGCAGGAAATAGTAATTTTAACCTACAATTTGGCCAGAGAACTACAGATTGTTTGTGAATTCAGTACCTCCCATAAAATAATTTAAGACACTGAGATCTGCTTTTGTTTAATGGATTTCTTTCTTGTGCTGGTTACAGACTGTTGCACAGCTCAGAGTTACTTAGAACAGCTGTATTTGCTGTGCTATGCTCCCAGTCAAGTACATGCCCAACTGATATGCGGAGTGGGAAGATGAATTTAAAGACACATAAAGTCTTTCTGTTTCTTAGTCCCTATCCTCCCAGAGTCCTGTATCTTGCTAAAATACATAGCAAATACTGAAAGGTGGATATTCCTAATACACAATTCCTTCTCATGTTGTCAGACTTCAGAAGATGGAAATTTTAAAATATGCCAGTCAAATTCTCTTGGTGCCTATCTGCCTTTCACACACAAAAGTACACAAACAGACTGGTAAATGTAACTTGTTTTGGCAAACCCATTTGTTTCCTTTCATATTTATTATCCACTTAGCTTCTAAACCACCTCCTATGTTTCATATATTCTTGTTTTCCTACACAGATAAGTTAGAATGTTTTTTTCTGCATTATTTTAATTTTTTCAAATGTATTACATTTATGCATTCTTTTTCCAGATTTCATTTTTCTAATTTAATTCAGCTATTTTTTCTGTTTTCTAAAAGTCCAAAAGAATAATATAAACACCAGCATTACCACTGTGAAAGAAGAGCTTTTGCAAAAATGACAATAATTATTAGCTGCTATCTAGGAATTTGAAGTTCTTTTTATTGCTAGCAGATTCTTGCCTTCTAAGTAATCTTTCTAGTCACATGCTTCGTATATAGGTTTTAGCTCATGGTACATTTCTGACTGTACACACCTGTTTCTGCAAAAGTTTCAGTAACTGATTGCTTCAGTAACATTTCTGAAGAACATCTTTCTTGTTGGAAATCATCATGCTTCGGCTCCAGTTACCAGATCTTTTAATATTTCTAACTGATATACTAAAGATCATTTTACCTGAAAGTTCTTCCTCAGTATAATGAACGTACCAGGAAACAGAAATCTGACTTACACCCCATAGCTATTTTATGTTTGCACCTGTTAACACAAAAAGTTCATTTTCTAAATCAGTACTAACAAATAAAAGGAATATGTATAAACTATGGAGTGATTCCTGTTAATTACAGAACATTAAAGTATTATTCTAAATATGTAGAGGGTGCAAATACATCACAAATATATAGAATCCCACACTGCTTTGTGAACAATGGAATCAGAAAGAATAGTCTCACTCAACATCAAGAAATTGCTTATTCAGTGATTTTTCCAACAGTTCTACCTCTATTTTGTGAAAACAGAAAGAAGCTTCTTTCTATATAATTCTATAAAGTTAGTGCTGTACTTTTCCTTATCATTTTGTTTTGATTGCTAAATACGATCAATTCAAACATAGGACACTCCCTTCCCAATATCCAAACCTATCCTTTAAAATGATATCTTTTAAGATAACATTGTTAGTGATTATCTTAATAACTCTTAAGAGTTATTTCACAGTTAGCTATTTGGTCTCTTCTCAGATGAAAGAAATGCAGCCAGAATGATAGTATTTATAGTAAGAGAAATAGATTTATCTGAAATAACTGAAGAATCTATTCATTATCTTATTTCCTTGAGAACATGGAATGATATTAAGACATTCACCATTTGTGCAGTAGAGAAATCTGACAGGAGTAGCTACGTATAAAAAGGGTTCTGTAATTTAAATGGAGAAAAAAGACCACACCTTTGTATAAGCAAATTCATTTTTCCGCTAAAATGCACCTGTTCCTTCTGCTCCTGTAAATTCTACTTCCTTTCCTGTTATTGTGTATGAACTATATGACTTTTCCGCTGTGCTTTGTGATTGTATGATTGAATTGATGCCTTAAGATTTTTATTTATTTGTAGATTTTAATATAGGTTTATAGTTTCCTACTCTTAAGTTGGCCCCTGACAGTATCTAAACCCCTTTCTCACGGTTTGTGCCACATTCTTGAAATTCTGTTTAACAGTATTTTCAAGGAAAGAGATTTTAGCAAGGCCATCTTGTTTGGGACACACACACGTGGATTGGAATAATAAGTCACATTATAGTCAATATAATACAGAGGGCCCATAACCCTTGGAGGGGCTCCAATGGGGCAGTTATGAGGGTAGCAAGGGCAAATGGTTTTTGGGTTAGATGTACCCACTAGATATGGTAGTAAGTTAAAGCAATAAAATTGTGAGAATTCTGTTCTAGGATGTGCAATTATGCATTGTAGCACTTGAAAGCACTTTCATTAAAGATCTTCTCTCTATCTATACTAATATTGTTTGTTCCCCTTCATTTTAGGCAAAAGAATCAATCTTGAAACTAAACGTAAATGAGGTAAAATGAATTAAAAGTGTTATAAAGAAATTTTTACGTAAAAATTATTTACTGAATTATACCAGTCACTTCCTCTCACCATATACTTTTGCACATTTTTAGGTTATTTTTAAGAAATAACTGTATCATCCACATTCTATTGAAAAACAATTGTAGTGCTTCTCAGCAAAGAGAAATCCATGTAATGACTCTGCATTGGCTCTAAAATAATTACTCGCAAAAAGTACAGATGCTACAGGGTACTCAACAGTGTTGAGGTCTTTCATTTACACAGACAATATTTATCAATTTGTTCTCTGGTCTACCTTCACTTATCAAATCACATTCCCCC
The DNA here is from genome assembly GCA_035221455.1 of Xenops minutus. Lineage (NCBI taxonomy): Eukaryota > Metazoa > Chordata > Aves > Passeriformes > Furnariidae > Xenops > Xenops minutus. The sequence goes on along the minus strand of JAWWEE010000001.1, from coordinate 31,800,132 downwards.
ATTCCTCTCTTGTCCTGTAGCCTGGCACAGTAAAGGAGCTTCTAAATTTAGCTTTTGAATGCTTGTATTGTATGTCTCCAATTCAAACTTCCAGTTTCAGAGCCAAGCACTGAAACTCAGCTCCATTCACATTGCATGAGTTTAAAGGCCCAGACATGAGTGCATATATATGCAACTGAGGGTAAAGAACTTCCAGGCGTAGGATATTTCTGATCTATATCTTTGTTTTGCATCTTCAAGGCTTCCTTTATGGTCCAGGACTCAGAACATAATTTGGAGTAGGCACTTTTGCTATATGGCTATGGGGCTCTGCATTTGATACTATTTATAAACTAATGTCTAGGTAAGAAAACAATTTGATGGGCTGCTTAGTAGCTATTTCTTTCTATTTTAATCTCTGATTGATTATTTTCTTCTTACAGTCCTAAAAACATTCACAGGTGAACTTACACATAGATCTAAATCTAAATCCTGTGTAAGGATTTATGTCATTAAGAAGTCTGTGAGTTACCCTGAAGGTACAGAAGTCTCACAACAATCAGGTTTTCATGGGTCACTTATTGAAAGATCCAGCTTCCTTCTTTTGGCCAATAAATAAAACTCAAATTATGTGGTATCAAATTAGGCATACATCTACCTCACCTGAGCTTGTTTGGACTTCTCAAAATATTCATTTACTCATTCAACTCAAGGAAAGAAAATAATTGTGTTTAGATCATGAAATGGTTTTACCCATTAGATATAGATTTAATCTCAGACGTAGGCTGCTGTTTTGAGCCTTTATTTAATGCAAAATTCAATAATACTCTTATATGGAATAAAAATGAAACAATGCAACTAAAGTGAGCATCTTAACTAATTAAAGACATCTAGAAAGAATCTGAAATCTTCCTGTGTAAAACTTCTCAGGGCGTTGCTATCCATTCATGGATGACATAGCCAAGCTCTGTAGCAGAGGAGCATTGACTGGCTCCTTGTAAACATATGAAATTTCATATGTATTAGATATTTGCCCAGGTTCTTATTTGTTTTGTACTATAATACGGGATTTCAAAAATATCTGAGCTTTCTTTCTTGAGTCAAGTACAAGAACATAGAATTTTTTATATCATATTTTCAACAGTCTGTGGTTAAACTCCTTAACTATATTTAAGTAATAAGTGACAAACATTTTGCCTTATGTATCATTCCAAATTTTCTAAAGACCTAACTGCCATTAACATAATGAGAATTTGATGTAAGAATAGATTTTCAAATCTGCCCAAATTCATTTAAGAAATGAATTCTCACTGAGTTTAATGAGATTAAGAAAAGGTAACTCTTTTTTTATGTAGGATGAGTGTATTTAATTATTAAAAAATAAAATATAGAACAACCTTTTCAGTACTTGTTTGCTTAATAGTATTGTTTATGATCTCCCATGTTTGCTCTAAGAAAAAGGAGCTCTACTTCCATAACAAGAAAAAATAAACATTGTCATTCATACCTCTGAACAATCAGAGAAAAATATTTTAATAGAAAAGAAAAAGAATTTTCATTTTAGGAAATAAAAAATAAAGGTGAGTAAATAAATCCATATTGAATCTTTTTTTCATTTGATTATGCTGCCACATATATTAATTTTAAAAGATTACTAAAAATGTAAAATTGTTATAATTTATAATATTTTTCAATCATTTATTGTTCATAGCAGAACTTCAGCCTGGAACTGGTGATTTCGTTGTCTAATAAGATCTAGTATATCATCACCTTTGAGTATCTTTCACTGTCAATTTTTAGATTCTCTTGAGTTTCTCTCCCTCCTCTCATCCCTGATGCAATTTCATCTCTTATCAGACACTCAAGCTGTCTCCTTTCCTCTCTCCTTCCCTCTGTTCATTCCCTTGTTGCTCTTCAGCTTTCGATCAGTCACAAACATTTTGATGCTATCACCTTCCTTCTGATAAAAAATGTTTCTCGTGTGTGCATTTCCTTTTCTAATGTAGTGCAGTGGTGTTCTGATTTTTGTAACATGCTTTTGCAGTTTAGGTTCATCTGCTTAAGTTGACTAGAAGCCATTAAACACATCAAGTGTTTGAGGGCTAGGTATTGTGAGATATGGCATGATCTGTTGAGCTTTACTTTTTTTGTGGCACATACCTGATTCAGACATGGAACAAAGTGCTGTTTAAATCTTCCCCATGTATTTTCTATGCTACCATAATGCTCTGTCCTTTGAGCTTTTTCATTACTTTGTTTTTCCATTCAGGATTTATAAAAGTAAGTACTCACTCTGTTACAACCTCATGATTGCTGAGAATATGTTAAATAAGCAGGAGTGTGGTAATGGGATGAGATATATCCCACTACACCTCTTCCACTTGCTCTGCTTTGTAACCATGCTAACAGGCTCTGCTGATACATTGATATTATTCTCCAGACCTGGGGAAAGGCCTACTTACCAGGACTTATTTCACAGTGGCAAAAAATCACCTCCTAGTTGGTCAAATAGGAGTCAATTTAGGTGAAATAAGTCAATTTATGTTGCAGTCAGGTATTGTCTCATTATTCAGATCTTACTGTTAGTTATGAAGTTTTAAAAATATGTGGTTTGGATTCTTCAGTGGCATTTTAAAATCCAGCAAAGAGACAGAGTCTATCTATGCTTATCTAAATTCTAAGACCTATGGACATCAACCTAGTCCATGACCACTGTATTTTTTTTGTCAGACTGTCTGTCATTGAGGTAGAACAGCCTTCTCTTTCTCCTAGATAAAAGTACTGTGATAGACTGTCCATTTACATTGTGGCTAATGGTGCCTACACTGCCAGTCCTTCTCTATCCATGGATATGTAGGATTCCTGGAATTTCATTAGGTTTTTGTTTTCCTGCCATAATCATCAAGTGTTTTGATTGTCTCACTGAAAGTTGGAGTGCATTCAGGAGCTGATTCCTCAGTGTCCCATAGGCTGGGAGAAGATACTGGAGAGCACCTTTTTCTTATGGGATAACTGGTTATTAATGTGGCCCTTTCTGCACAGCTAGTGACCCTGACACACAGGATGGGAGAGAGGTTCAGAAAATCATCTGCTCTTATACATCCTACACAACTATATACACTGCTTCTTAATTCAGTAGTGAACATAGGGTTTTTTCATTCCCATTCAGTTCCTCTTTCCTCCAAATTTACTTTCTATGAGGCAGATTCCAACAAAGACTTATCATGTCCTGGGTCTTTGGGTCAGAAATGTTTAGAAAAAGACCTCTCTTAAATCTATCATTGTAAAAGTAGCTGTAATTCTAACTTGTGAATCTCTCTTGTGACTTTTTCTCTCCTGAGGTTCTTTATTGATACTATCTTCATTATCTGCACACTGTCCTTCCTGAAACTGGGTAAAATTCTATAGATATGAAGTGTCAAGGGCTGCAGAAATTTCTACATATTTATGTCTTTACTTTTTTAAACAAAAGCTCTCAAAATGCCTAAACTAAGTTATATTTCATAGAATCGTGATATGGTTTTGGTTAGAAAAGACCTTAAGGATCATTCAATTCTAAGTCGCCTGCCATGGACAGATATACCTCCCACTAGATCAGGTTGTTTAAAGCTCACTTCAACCTGGTCCTGCATGCTTCCGGGGATGGGACATGCACAGCTTGTCTTGACAACCCATTCTACTGTGTTCTCACTCACATAATGAAGAAGTACTTCTTTATATCTAATAATAGCATAGCTAAGAAGCCTAATTGCAAACAAATCTTCTTTCTTCCAGTTAAAGGCCATTAATCCCTATCCAATCATAGCAGTCCCTCTTTAGTTCTCTCCTAGGGACTGAAAGTCTGCTGTCAGGTCTCCCTGGAACCTTCTCTTCTCTGTGTTGAACAACAACAGCTCTCTTGTCCTGTCTTTCTAGGAGAGGTGTTTCAGCCCTCTGACCATCTTTGTGGGCTCCTCTAGACTAGCTCTAGCAAGTCGATGTCCTTCTTCTGTTGGGAGCCCCAGAGCTGAACACAGGTGGGGGTCTCACCAGAGCAGAGGGGCAGAATAATGTCCATCCACCTGCTGGCCACGCTGCTTTTGATGCAGCCCAGAATATGATTTGGTTTGTGGGCTGCAAGCACACATTTTCAGGGCAGGTTATTCTTCTTATCCATCAACACTTACAAGCCCTTCTCCTCTAGGCTACTTTCCATATATTCTCCATCCAGCTTGTATTTGTGCTTGGGATGGCCATGATACAGGTGCAGGACCTTGCATTTGGCTTTGTTGAACTTCAAGAGGTTCACAAGGATCCACCCCACAAGGCTGTCAAGATCCCTCTCAATGGCATCTTTTCCCTCCACATTGTCAGCTGCACCACAGAGCTTGGTGTCATCAGCAAACTTGCAGATGGTGCACTTAGTCCCACTGTTCCTGTTGCTGATAAGGATTACTTACAAAAATATGGAAAAGATATTAATTGCTTCAGCAGACCTATGTGCACACTGTCCTTTTTCCCTTTCACTGCTACACATCATAACAGTTCGATGGAACTACAATGAGTTTGCCTTCCACAAAATCTCAGCCTGGGAACAGGGATGCTGCTTGGGTCCTAATCCTCATATGAAACCCTATTTTGGACAATTCTGTGGGGGGTTATTCTCCCATTATTCATTCCATTATGAAATATTAAAAGAAATGTGAAGAACAATGAACAAAAATATATTATAGTTCCATTTCTTTCCTTCTTATATATTTCTGTAATAACTGTGGTGAAAAGCATTACTGGCTTGTTATATGTTAATGAAAATTATTGGACTTTATAGCAGTGGGAAGGATACTAGATCTTGTGAAGGTTAAACATTTTGAGTGGTAGGGTCCTGTAGTTCATGCTATTTGAGTTTCTTTCCTCTTAGAACATTCATTTTATGAAATTAATTTTTCTTTTTTATTTATTTATTTTTTATGATGTGTGATTTATCATCTGTTAGTCTGGAAAGTGAAATGCAGCAAGTAAGGTCACCATTCAAGTAAATTGCCCTTTGATCTTCACCTTTCCTTTCTGCTATGATGCAATGCTTATGTTGAATTTTTATTTTGTCAAATATTTGCATTTGGGTGAAAAATATGTTCATTTTTTTGTTTGTAACTGTTGAAATTTTATGCACAGAACAAGTATATTTTTTTGCTATAAATGTGAAAGGTAGTTTCAAGGTTATAATTCCTTGGTGTCTACTTTCAGTGTTACTTTATGAACAGCATTTTGAATTACACTGGCTTATATAATCTTTTTCCTCAGAGACACACACAAAACAAACAAACAAACAAAAAAACAAAAACAAAAAACCCTCAAGAACCAACCCATAAAAAAACCCCAACCGACCAAACAAAAAAAAAAAAAAAAGCAAAATGGAGAAGAATCTCCATGTGGATGACCTTGCATATTTTATAGATAACAGCCCTTCTGGGGTTGTATAGTTCAGAGGCATAAAATGGACAGATTTCAAACTGTAGGAGTTCTAGAGAGCTTGAAGGAAAAAAAAAAAAAAAAAGAAGACAACTCTCATCTACTACGAGCATTCAGCTGTGAAATAATTACTCCACTGACCTCGTTTTACCACTGACATCCCTGAAAGCAGAGATTAATCAAGGTTCAGTGCTTCTGAAAATCTCACCTTTAGTGTCAGTAAGAAACCCTGCCTATTCCAGATTCTCACTTTATCTGATACTTTAAGGAACTACCACAAAACCTATGATAGCCCCTGCAAGGTTGGAGGGGCAAGGAAGGGAGGACAGAAGAGAAAATATAGGGAGATATAAATAATCTTTCCTTCCCTGCATCTAAGTAAAAAGTTCTTCAGTTAAAATGTCCCATTCTGCTTGTAAAAGTTAATCTAGTCTTTAACTTTATGCCAGAATATTATTTATGATTATTAATTCTACTTCAAACTGGTTTTAATATGTAAATTAAAGCATCACACTTTTAACAAAGAAAGTGGTGATGGATTTTGCTGACAGTAGTACAATGACTAAATGAATCTATCTTTTTATTACCATTTTAATAATATATTGAGGAAAACTTCTGAATACATAGTGGATGTGTCAGAGGCGTTATACAGCAAAAGCAATTACCATGAAGATAAAGGACAAGACTGCCACCAGCCAACTGAAATTGTGACTTTATCTTGTATATACACGAACAAAACTCTTGCCGAGAATAATTATAAACTTACCAAAAGGATCTGGAAAAAGGAGGTAACAAAATTCACCTTTTCCATACCAAATGGAAAGCAGTAGTTGAGTAAATAGAATATGCTAATTTTTTTTAAATTCCAAACAGTTCACAAACACTTTGCATTTTCCTCATGAAGCATTTCAATTATGAATAAAAGGCATTTCTATGTAAGCAGGAATTTCCTACTGCATACTGGGGAAGTAGTATTCTTATGAATTTTGGGTGCAGTTAAAAGCAAGAGCTGAGGTTGTGAAACTCCTAGTGAAGCAACGGAAGTCAAAGATAACCTGAATTTTATCCATACAGGCAGATTTCATTCATATTAAACATAAAGCCAATGATGTGTTAAAGTTGTGCTGTCTACTGATTTTCTACAAGTCAATTTTTTTTTTTTTTTGTAATGATATTGTTTATTGGGACATCACCCTTATTGGGTCTTCCATGCATTTTCATAGCAAAAATTATGAGGATGAGAAGAGAATTAAGAGACCTTTATATGGATTTTTGTTTTATTTTCCATACAACATAGTACTCCAGAGTGGAACATTTTGGCCCAACTGTTGTTTTACACCATGTAATAAGGCAGAAATACTAATGTAAAGCAATATTTTACTAAGTTAATGACATTTAAGCAGAAATACTGTCTTAATTAGAGAGTTTCAAGTCTTTTCAATGTCTAATCATAAAAAAATCTTGGTAATTAATATTCTTCATATTGTAACTTGTAATATTTTATATAAATGAAACAAAAATTCATTAAAGAACAACTAGAACTGTGTTTTCCTGTATTAGTCTAACCTTATCCACAGAGTCAAAACCCAAGAAATATATATGTTTAGGCAAAACAGTTGTGTGTTTCCTAGGATATAAACCTTGCTTTTCAGATTGGTCCATATTAAAATAACCAGGAAGTTTAATTCTCTTAGGGACTTAAGAAAAATAATCTTACTGATAAAGTCACATTTCTGATCTTCTGTAAGTCTCAAGGTTTAGTTTTGTGTTCATTCTTCATTCCCTTGGTCAGAATGAACATTTAGTGATATGAAATGTAGTACTGCAGAATCCCAAAACATTGCATAAATGGAGGCGTGACACTGGTAAATGGGCTCATTTTTATACACTGTAGTGCAGGACTAGCTAGTGCTATTAAGTGGCTTTAGGATGCCCCATTCTCTATATTGGCTTCCCTCTCTTATAAAATAGTTGTGCTGCACACACTCATAGGAATTAATTGTTGTTGCTTTTCCTGGTTTCATTTTTTCATTCATTCAATGGTTTGAAAGTCTCCAAAGGTACTGTAATACCTCTTTTCAAAGAGAGTCAATACTTCCAAATGCCATTTCACAAGACATGCTTCAGTGTCTCTGACAAGAAGGCATAGCAGTTTTTAATCTATACATTAGGAGAGCATTTTTTGTTTCTTTTCTTAATTCACAAACACAGGGGCTATCCTTTACATAACCTCTGTAGACTGTTTCAATTCCATTCCCTCCCCCATGTTATTTATTTCTGCAGACATCATTTCAGTCTTATCTTTTGTTCAGGTCACTGGCAGTGGCAGCTTATAATTTCTGGTTTGAATTTGCACATCTAATAGAGTGCTTGTCTTCTGCAGATCTCAGTGGAGGGTCTTCTAAATAGGGAGATCTCAGAAATGACAACTCTGGTTATGAAGGGTTAGTTTGGTTTGAAAGCCCTAGTTTTGTCAGTTTTGATTGGTCTTTCAGCATGGTTCAGTCTGAAGACACTATCAGTGAACCAGCAAATTGTGTTTTTACAGCACCCAAAGCACACTAAGTACTATGTGAGACAGGTAGGTCCTTTTTTTCTTTTTTTTTACTTTTTTTTTTTGTTTTTTTTTTTGTTTTTTTTTTTTTTTTTTTTTTTGGTGCAGAGCAAGCAAATAGTAGGGGGTGTTCAAGTGAAAAAAAAAAAATGTTTCTAACAATAAGTCAACAAATTGTTCCCACTTCAGATCTCTACATGTTTGATATAGTGTGGGGAGCATGTTTATGTGTAGCTAAAGTGGTACTTTGCATGTGGACATATACGCACAAACACATATTAATACTTCTTATCTGTTTCCTATGCACACATATATTTCTGTTTGTGAATCTAAATGCATAAAAATTACACAATGTATTTTATGAACATTAGTTCTGCTGACAAAAAAATAACAAAAAGTGGAGTATCATTCTGGACATAATGGGAACTAGAAGCAGTTGCCCAAGACAGATGCAATATGCCCATCAGCTAATTGATGATATGTTGTAAAGGCAGCAGTTCTTGCCTTTCCTGAATTCTAATTTGCTGTCAGTGTTTTGTTTCTGTTAAAAGCAATGCTTTTTGAGCATATTTTCCATGTGAACTTCAAAGAAAAAAGAGAGGAATGACAAGCTTCCATTCAGCTGATCCCTGATGTTGTGGTCTCTATGGTGCTATGACTAATTCTTACTGAGTTCAAAACCCAGGGGAACCTCAGCTCACTGTCTATCATAGAAGCAAGGTGCCAAGCTTGCTCCTTCATTCAACATTGGTTTCTCTTCTTCGATGAAAACTGTAATCAAAGGATTCCCATACAAAGAAGACACAGCTACTCCATTGTTGCTTCTCCTTGGTCAACTGTTTCCGCAGAGGAAGCAGTTCCCTGTTCTTGTCAAATTCCTAGGTTCTGTTGAATATATTTTCTTACACTAACTAGGTCTTTACTACACTATTATACCAGTGGGCCAAACATTCACCCAGTTGAAATTCTAATATAGTCCTGAGCCTATTTTATGAGTGAAATTGCTTTCCTCAACATTTCTTAGCTGACAGTATTTACCTTTGTGGAAGTTTGGGTTGGCTCCCTGCCAAACCCAACTGCTGGCCACACAGACTACCCCCTCCCAAGAGAGAAGGAAAAAAAAAAATTACCCAAAGACAATTGTAGTAAAAGTATATATATATATATTCACATATATTACAATTATATTCAATCAAACTCTATGAATCTACAGAACAAGGATTCCAAACAACCACAAAAGGGAAAAGGGGGAAAAGGAAAGGGAAATGGGACAAAAATGAGTTAAAAAAAACAAAACAAAACAGATACGCAAACACTTGTAAACTCAGGGAAAAGCTCAAATAAAGTAACTAACACAATAAATTCTCACCAAACTTCCTTCAAGAGAAGCAGTAGAAATCTCCACCTCCACACCACCAGGACAGCAGCTCTCAGAGAGGCCTCAGCTCATAAAGATAAGAGCTAAGCCGACACACTGACCTCATGTCCTCCAAGTACACAAAAGAGAGAGGAAGTGTTCCTCCTCATCTTATATACACCTGATTATGTGAAGAAATGGTGTGGAATACTTCCTTAGTTATGACCCTGTTACCAGGGAAGGCCCAGACCAAAACCAAGAAAACTAAACCACCACAACCTAGTTTTATTTTCACATCTTCATGATAATCTACACTTTGTTGGCTTTGTTGAAGTTTGTTAACAAAAGCTTTCCGTAATTCTTAGCTCCATTTACCTCAGCTGCATTTACCTCCACCTCTGTTGGCTATAGAGTGAATAGATTCAGGATCACACCACAAAGCTGACCTTTCTTGCAAGTTTCCTACCTTAATTTCACTGCAATCAGTGCCCTGAACAAGTAGTAAAATTGACATCTTTCTGGAGACCATTCGTACTGGCTGAAGGTGGCAAGATTTGGCAGTGGGGGATCTGCAGGAGTTGCCTCTGTGAGGCTGCCTTATGCCAGCAATGAACGGGTCCAGCTGGGTCCAAAATGGACCCACCACTGTCCAAAACTGGTCCCAGAAGCCAGGATGATGGCATCTCTGGGATAATATATTTAAGAATGGATAAAAACTTCTGTGTGGCAGTTTTGAGGAACAGGAGTAAGAAAAAAAACAGTGTGACAAAAATTCTGATAATGCGAAGGTCAGAGAAGCAGGAAGGGGGAGAATATCCTCCAGGAGCCAGATCAGAGATTCCCCTGGTATCTGAAGGTGAAGACCGTGGTGAAGCAAGTTGTTCCTACGCAGCCTGTGGAGGATGCCATGCTGGAGCAAGTGAATGTGCCTTGAAGGGTGCTCTTGTTTGTGGAGAGCTTGTATAGGAACAGGTTTTCTGGCAGGAACTGTGGTCCATGGGAAGAACCCACATAGAAACTGAGGAAACCCTCATTCTCCATGTGCCCTGTGCTTCTTGGTTGCAGGGTAAGAAGGTAGAAGAATCAGGAATGAAGGAGTGGGAATAAGGAAGGTGTTTTAATTTTTGTCTTTGTTTCTATGCATCCTACTTCATTTTTTAGTAGGAATAAATTAAACTATTCTTCCCTAAGGCAAGCCTGTTTTGCCTGTGACAATAATTGATGTGATCTCCCTTTATCTTGACGCAGAAGCATTTTCATCATATTTTCCTTCCCTTTCCTGTTGCAGAGTTGAGTGAGAAAGCAGCTGGGTGGTGGTCTGGCAGTCAGATAAGGCTGACCCACCAAACTTGAAATCAAAAGAAAGGCAAAAAAACCTATGCCTGGGTCATGTCAAAGACTACAGATTGAGTTCTCCAGACAGTAACATATTAAAGTCCTTGTTTTCTAAAATAGGAACTTGAACATAGACATAAAAGTAGCTCAAAAAGACAAGACTCGACATTTTATTTTATGTTTACGAAATTTGTGCATTTTAGTATTTTAATTTGCTTAAAATTTAATTTTATAGTTAACATTTGTCAAATTTTTATTCAGCTTTCATTCAAATCCAATAATGTTTGGTCAAAAATAAATCTGCAACCAAGAAAATAGCTTATTTATCCTTATTTCTTAATATTTGTGTTCAGTCTGATGTTATTCTGTGAGATTAGGTATCTATTTTACAGCTTGTATGTCTAAAGGAAACATGTGAAACATTTGGTATCAATCTCTCTCTTCTTAAATCATCTGCCAGCACCTTGCTGCTCACCCAAGGCTAAGCCATCTTCCATCTTTTCTTCTGTCTTCATCACATGAAGTCACCAAAGCACGAGTGACCTAAGAAAATGAAAGGTTAGTTTACCCTTTTCTCTGGTCTTGTTCCTACAATTTTGATGATTTCTAATGACATGCACAGATTATTTGGAGTAATGCTGCTACTACTACACATGGAAGTCTTGCTTTATGTTTATTTATTTTTTATTTTTCAAGCCAAAGTATCCTCCTGTCTTCTAAAATTATTTGCATAAAATATGAGATTTTAAATTTAATCCCTCTTCACAAGGAGAGGAATTTCTAAGATTATAAGTGACAGGCAAGCACAGCCAAACAACTATTGACAAAGTAATTATATGACATTGATTTACTAATCCGTTTCTACACTGCTCCTTATTCAGAGTTTGCTCAGGTTTATCAGCAGAAGTTCTGGTTATCAATCAGGCTAACTTCTAGGGAAAACTTTGATAGCACCTTCAACTCAAACCAAGTTTAAGCACCTTCTTCTACAGATTAATTACAGAATCTCAGAATGAGTAAGGTTGGAAGGGACTACAGTAGGTCATCTGGTCCAACCTTCCTGCTCAAGCCGGGTCATCCCAGAAGGCATGGCACAAGACTGTGTCCAGATGAACAATGAATACCTCCAGTGAGGGAGACCCCACAATCTTTCTGTCCAATCTGTTCCAGTGTGCAGTCACCCACACAGTAAAGTTCTTCCTCATGCTCAGGTGGAACTTCCTGTGCATCAGTTTCTGCTGCTGCTTCTTGTTCTATTGCTTGGCACCACCAAAAAGAGCCTGGCTCAACCCTCTTTCCAGACCTTTCTTGTAAGAGAGATGTCCCAGTCCCCTAATTATCTTTGTTGCCCTCCACTGGACTTGCTCCAGGAACTACATGTCTCTTTTGTACTGAGGAACCCAGAACTGGGCACAGCACTCCAGATGTGGCCTCACCAGAGCAGATTAGAGGGGCAGGATCTCCTGCTGGCAATGCTCCTCCTAATGCACTCCAGGATATCACTGACCTTTTTGGACACAAGGTCTCACTGCCAGCTCATGGACCACCCCAGCTCTTTCTTCACAGAGCTGATTTCCAGGAGGCCATTTCCCAGCCTGTACTGGTACCAGAGGTTATTCTTTCCTAGGTGCAGAAACTTGCATTTGCTTTTATTGAACTTTAGACAGTTATCTGCCCATCTCTCCAACCTGTCAAGGTCCTTCTGAAGGGTTGCATGGCACTCTGGGGTGTTGTCCACTGCTCCCAGCTTTATACTGTCAGCAAACATGCTGAGTAAGCATTTACCCCTTCATCCAAGTAGCTGATGAATAAGATAAACAATACTGGGCTCAATATTGAACCTTGTGGGGACACTGCTAGTGACAGACCTGTGACAATGATCACACTCTCCGGGATCAGCCATTCAGCTAGTTCTCAGTCCTTCTCACTGTCCACTCATCTAGCCCACACTTCCTGAGTTTGCCTATGAGGGTATTGTGAGAGACAGCTTCAAAAGCCTTACTTAAGTCAACATAGAGAATATCCAGTGCTCTGCCCTCATCTGTCCAGGTAGTTATTTCATCATAGAAAACAATTGCGTTGGTCAAGCATGATTTACCTTTAGTGAATCCATGCTGACTACTCCTGATCACCTTCTTGTCATCCATCTGGATAGAGATGGCCTCTAGAATGAGGCACTCCACCACCTTCAGGGCCTGAGATGAGGCTGACTGTCTGGGAGCTCCCTGAGTCATCCTTCTTGCCATTTTTGAAGGTTGGAGTGAGATTTTCTTTCTTCCAGTCCTTGAACGCTTCTCCTGATCCCCATGACCTTTCAAATATGATCATAAGTGGTCTGGCTATGATGTCTGCCAGCTCTCTCAGCACTCATGGATGCATTCTGACAGGGCCTATGGAATTATGGGTGTCAAGTTTGCCTGTTCATAATTGCTGTTTGATCTCTCAGGTTGGTCACCTCCAGCACAAAGTTCCCTGCATGGCTAAGAAGCACATAGTCTTTTTTTCCATGATTTTGAGAACTAAGTGTCTAAAACAAGAATGCAGGCACATGACTTTAGTTGTGTAATTAAAAGTATGTAATTTTGGACCTGAGTCACTTTAAATGAACAGGGAAAACTTCTGTGACAATCCAGCCTGTTGATGCTGAGCCATTATGAAGTTAGGAATTCAAATCAGCTGACAAGAGAGAAGGAACATGGGTGAACTTAACACTGACATGGACATTGACAGTGCGGGCCTGAAACCTGAAGAGCAATCTAGCAAAATGCAGTTCTCCTCAGATAAACAGCATAAAATCATGCAAAATGGAGGGTTAAAATAATTTTCATACTTGCAGCTATTAAATTGTGATGCACCTCAGATCTCCTTCAAGAAAAGTTTCTCTGACATTATGAAACTTTTGTTTGCAAGCTCCTTACCAATGCAGGAGTATCAGTAATACATTGTGAAAACAAGTACCCAGTATACAAAAGACAGTTCAGTTACTTAGAGTTGGCTAGAAACCTGAGATGAAAAGATCACTGCCTTATCCTTTTTTCTCCCCCAGTGTAGATCCTGCATCATATATTAGTTCATACAATTAATATCTTATTTTTTCTATCAACTAAGTTTACATAATAGGGAAATACTTAAGAGTTCAACTTTCAGTTGTTAATAAAATTATTTAGATGTATGTTCTGTATTTAGATGGATGTTGATATTAACAAATGGATGTTGATAAAATAGATATTTAAATGGATGTTGATAGGAAAACAGTTGTTACAGAGGGTCAGAGCCAGTGACACATAAAATTAATTTTATCAACTCTTAAAAGCATTTTAGAGGGTGCATTAAAATCAATTTTTTTAACCAGATTAGATGAGGAAAATTGTCCCAAAGAAAGGGTGACCTTGTGAGATATATTTGCATAGCAACATCAATTAATACTTATTATCTTCTATGAGTAAGCTACAGTAAGAGGCCTGACATTTCACAGAAAGGTATGACATAATCTTGTGTTTGAAATTTAGAACATAAACTCTATTTCATCTTAAATTAGACCTGTGCACTATTATTGTGAAGAAAACAGTCTCTCTTTTTTCCATCTCTTTTTGGTGCTTATTTTTACTATTTTTGTTAGTGGCCCTATTCAAAAGAGTTACTTAATGCTGCAGTGTGTTCTTCTTAGCTGCAGTAATGGAACAAATAGCCAAGTCTGAAGAAGGTAGCCTGCTCAAATCTGTGTAATCTCTAACAGATCAACGGTGTTTTGCAACACTGCTGTTAGTGACTCAGCGTCTTTGTTTTTGTAATGAATCCCTATCGAATAGGATCATGGGAAATATCCAAGTACACCAATTTTTTCAGGCACTTAGCAACAAACATTGAATATAAAAGGAGTTTTGGTCTCTGGTCTACAAATGTCATGAGCTCCATGAACTCTTTCTGAAGTTCTCTTGTGGTTTAATGTCAGTAAGCAGCTCAGCCCCACACAACTGCTCGCTCACTCTTCCACAGTTGCATGAGAAAGAGAATTGGAAAGGTGAAAGTGAGAGAAATCACGGGTTGAGATAAAGATAATTTAATAAGTTAAACAGCAACTGTGTATGTAGGCATAGAAAATAAGGAATTCATTCAGCACTTCCCATGGGCAGGCAGGTGTTCAGCCACCTCTAGGAAAGCAGGGCTCCATCCCATGTAGCAGAGACCTGGGAAGTCAAACACCATCTCTCTGAATGTCCTCTTCATTGTATGATGAACATGATGCCATATTGTGGGGGATACCTCTTGGATCAGTTTAGGTCAGCTGTCCCAGCTGTGTCCTCTACCAATTTCTTGTGTAATCTACACTCTACTTACTTTCTGGCAAGATGGCGTGAGAAATAGAAAAGGCCTTGACACTGTGCAAGCACTGCTCAACAACAACTAAAGTATCCCTATGTTATCAACCCTTTTTACTTACAAATCCAAAAGGCAGCACCAAAGGAAACTATGAAGAAAATTACCTCTATCCCAGCGAAAAGCAGTACAGATACATGTTAAAGTAGTAAAGATCAAAAGAAAACCTAAGGCAAATTCAATCTACAGAGATCTGTACCCTTACAGGAGATGTTTTAGGTATGAATTTATAAATGCTGAAACCCAGTGATTAGGAGATCAAGGAGTCTGCATCGCTCATTCAATTTAATCATACACATATGATTACACTGCAAATGTTCATGTTTTCACTATATAGAATAATTTATTACAATTAACTGCTGTCCTACCAACGTTGCTTTCTTACTATTTTCAGTTAAGCCCTTCATCATGAGATGAATCATGTATCATTAGAATACATAATAACCTAACAATAACTTCTGAATAAAATCAGTAAGAATTCTTTTCAATGGCTAAAACTTTTAACACATGAACTGCAAGATTTGAAAAAACTTCTACCTATAAAAGTAAAAAGATCAGCAGAACTCTTGACATGGATTTGAATTCTTCATCATATTTAGCACAGCTAGGGTGCAGAAGTCTGTTTAATATCAGTACCTTAATTTGGAGACCAAAAACATTGCAAAGTTCTTGGATAGAAGATTAGATTTAACCTTGAAAAATTCTGCTTCCATCACAAATTAAATTTTTCATGCTTTCAAGTATCACAAAACCCATTTTTGGTGTTATCACTGAAAAAAACAGTTTATATGTGGTTGCCTCCCACTCCAGCCAAATATGGGTTCTGGGCTTATTTCTAAACTTTTTCTTTTAAGATTCCCCCTGCTCTGTCGCCTTCCCTTCTCTGCCCCCCCACGCCCACCTCCAAAAGGGAAGGATAGCCACAGTTAAAAGAGAGATCATTAGGACAAAAAGATGATGATCACATGGTTCCTTTTTGTTTTGCAGTTTTCTGGGTCTGTGAGCATTTTTTCTCCCTACACAGAATAGTTGTTTTCTAATTCCAAATTTGCAGTTAATTCTAGAATTGCTTAATACTGTTACCAAAACTCTGTAGGTTAGACAAGCTATCTTTCCTAGAGGTCGGAAACTGATTTTGGTGCTTACTTCATGAGAGGAGTTTAGTTAGATCCTTTCTAGGAGGGTTGGTGATTTCCAAAATCCAACAACAGAAGAGATTGTTCGATTACATTACCCTACTCTTACTCTTTAGAATTCTGCTCTCTTAGCAGTAAAATGGAAGAAGACAAGTAACATGATTTTTACAAAGTCTTTCTCATCTGCAATAAAATACATTTTTCAATTTACCAATAATATACCAATATTTACCAATATACCAACATACACCAATTTACCAATATAATACCAATTTTGTGACCTGTAAGAGTAAGCACAGGTTAAGTAGGAGGAATCTCATAAAAAAAAAGCCTTGAAAGTAGAAAAGATTAAAGAGACAGTTATAGTATCAAAAGGAATAACATGTAGGGGGAAGAGAAGTAAGCATGCTTTTTTCCCCTCTGTCAAGAACTTTCAAAAAAAATATATGCTGTAAAGTTTAGTTTATGAACTTGTTTTTTGTTCATCTAAGTCACACCACCATTTCAGTTGTGAGGTACACACACTTGATTTTTTTTTTTAATTTCATATGTGAGAGATTTTTTGGTCTACTATTACAAATGAAAATAAAATACTTCTTGTATTCGTTTTAACCGTAACAAGCTTTTCTAGATTGTCATTCAGATTTTTCCTTCTGTGTTATAAAGTTCCTCCTCCCCTATACAAGATGCATACAAAAACCTTGAAAAATACAGAATATTTACATCAGAGTGACCAATATTCTGCACATGATTTATGCAAATTTACAGCTTAGCATATTCTCTGTATTTAGAACTAGATATGCATCAACACTAACACATACAGACCACAGAGTACATACAGCTTTGTAAACTCTTTTCCCCCTTCAACCTAGAAATTCTGTAATAAGTTAAAAATGTGTGAAGGGACATGGACGTGAGTGAAAATGGTGAGGCTATAACACACATAGGGGCAAACCAATCATATTTTTCAGAGAACAGGAGCTTCTCATGCTTTGGAAATTTCCTACTTTTTTGACAATTGGCTCTTTTATTTCTGTTTAACAGTCATGACAGTTTATAGTTTATTGCTGAAAAATAGATGTGAAATAAATTGAATTTCATTCTCATTTCTTTCTCCATGTTCCTTAGAGATTCTAAAACTGTATCCACACTCGATGTTCTTGAAGTATAAGAAAAAGATGCTGTCTGATTCCTATCCATAAGAGGCATATTATGACTTTTTCTTTTTTTAAACTTTAGTTTTTAGTGTTAAAATAGAAAACTTGTTCCATTATGAAATTAACATGCAGCTGTTTTTTTTTTTTTTTCTTTTCTCTGTATATATTTGGAACTCAGATTAAATGTTCTCTACGGTGATATCTGACTAGAAAAAAATCACTTTTCTTCTCATAACTGCTTGGATAATATAAGACTAGCAACTGAATAACATTCTTGTGATCACCGAGCAATATTCACATTAATAAAGAAAATAAAATAAGCTTCTATGTAAAATAGTACCACAAAGATGAGAACAAAAAAACCCAAAACCATTATATAAATTTATTTCATTTTACAAACTACTTCCATGTGATTCCTATGTCACATTTTGAGAAGCTCCAGGCAGCAAGCAAAGTCATGAGAATACAACTTAGTGACAATTTTCTACTTAGTGTAATATTTTGAATTCAAAAGTTTAGATGAAATATGAAACTTGTGTTCAAGCTCACTGAGGAAAGGATGAAAAAAAACCCTGGAAAAAAGCAGAAAGCAAAAATGCAAATGAACTCAGACGAGATTAGGTGAAAGGAAAATTGAATATAGAAAATTGGTGCTGAACAGCAGGAGAAAAAAGAAAAGGGAGAAGAAAACGCTCATGCTCATGTGCTCTAATTAAATGTGACAACACACTCCAGTATTAAAACACACTCTAGAATTAATTCCTGAGGCTTTGTCTAGATTAGCAAACTAAACAGTTTAAGGGCAAATGCTTAAATACGTGCATGTGAGCATTTACACTACCAAGTCTCTGCCGCAGTTCTGGCTTTGGCTAGAGCAGACTGAGGTTGGGGTGAGCCAAAGCCAAGGACTACTCCTGCCAGCCCTGCAGAAGGGAAATCCTCTTGGTTTGTGGAAGGGCGAAGTAGTGGAGAGTGCAAAGACATCTCAGATACATGGATACAAATCTTGTTTTGTTTTTTTGCACTCAAGGGAAAACTATGGCTTCTGCACAATTTTATTTATAAGAACAGACATATTCAATGCTCATTCAATGCACTTTAAGTACATGGATTACTCAACCTTCTGCCCCCCTGCCTCTAAACCAACATACTACTGGCTTTATATCACTGCAAGAAATCTCAGTGAAACAGATGGAAAAGTTGGCATTTCACATCTCTTTCATAATATTCCCTTATTTTTTATGAATACATGTTAGTATTTCTGTGGAGTTTATTCAGGGGTTGAAGACAGCATAGCTCCAAATTTTGATTTTGCCATATTTTGATTGATTATGCTAGGTAAGCTGAAATTATTTATTTCTGTACATTATTTGCAAATTAATACAATTTATTGCTATCTAGTCACAGTATTTTCATGGTGTGTATTATAGTTGTTAGCATTATTGTTGCCAATATTACTAATGGCTGTTCTGATCTTCTGATCTTAGTACTAGCAACATTTGTATAGTATATAGAATCATAGAATGGTTGGGGTTGAAGGTGACTGTCTTAGTTACAGCAGCTGGGACCAGTGGGTGTACACTATGTGGGTGTAACCAAAACTGTGTATTTTATATCCTCTATGTCACTTCTGATGAATTGTTAATAATGGATTGTTTGCAGCAGCTGCCCAGGGCACACCTGACACCTCAGACTACAAGCTGGGGGTGTTAAGGAACCCTGTGAGGAATGTTTTCTGTCTTCACATGAGTGACTCAGCCATGATAACTAACCTCTGGGGTGGCATCAGTGCCTTCACACCCAGCCTGAGGGGTCATGTCTGCTAACGGGACAATTAAGGACTGGCACAAAAGGCAGTTGCAATGACCTAGACCATCAAAGATTTCAAAAATATCCCGTGACTCATAGAGTTCAATCACTGATTGTGAAAATCCCCACCCCGAAGGAGGTACTGGGCATTCCCACCTGAACACAAGAATATATAATCTTGGGGTTTTGGGACTTCTCGTACCACTCATCAAATCCAGAGAAGGACCAGAACCTTAACAGGACTGTGATTGACACTCTCAACAAGACTGCAACCATCATCCTCACCAACAGGTTTTCCTTTCCTTCTACTTTGTGCTCAGAGGGACCACATGATGCTCAAATGGCTAACTAACACCATTCTGTTCATGTCCCAGGGTGCTAGGTTATACGTCTGTTTTTTGTCGGTTAAAATCAGTTTTTCTCTGTATCATTGTATTTATTGTAATGTTTTAAAGTAAATTGTGACTCTGACTTGTAATCTCTCTTGAGTCAGGTTCATTTCTCCCCATGGTTTTCCCTTTAAACCAGCACAGTGACCTTGAAGAACATCTATTTTAGTAAAAAGCATTGCCTGAATCACAGTTGTCTCATAATGGTAAGGAAAACTGCTACAGATGTACATGGAACATACGATGCTTAGAAGTTCATAGCTCAGAATGCTGCCCCCGATGTTGCTGACTAACTTATTTAGAAAGACAAATTATATGGTTCATGTCAAATGCTTATATACTTATGATTGCTAACAGGAGCTACTCTGGAGTTTTCAGTGTCCTCATGATTTTAACATTCCTTACTTATTAATTTAAATGTTAATCCAAATCTATGAGACTACTCTAAAAATCTTATCCACAAAGAACTGTAAGAGATTTATAAAACATCTATAAAACTGTGATTTCTTTGTCCCATTCTGCATTCACCTTTTTCACACTTCAATGCTATTTTAATCTTTCTTGTTCTCCGTGAAATACAGATGGTTGTTTAGAAACAAGAAACTCCTTCATTATCTTTTTTAAAAAAACCAGTTTATTCTTCCAGTAAACATTGCAACATCAGGAAGATTTAAAAATGCAGATTTCTACAGTACTGGGCTATTCTGCTATCTGACTTCAACAACAAATGCAAGCCCTAAAAGGACCAGCCTAATTTGTGTTCAAAAGTGAGATGAAAGGATGCTGTAGAAATCTTTACTCTTCATAGGACCTGTTTTAAGTCCAACATGGTGTGACATGAGGGAGAGCTCCCACTGCTGTTTCCATAAGATGAAAGGGAGGCTATGGAGAAGCTATGGGTTTTTCAGACTAAGTATTCACTGTTGAGTTTATTCCCTTATTATTTTAGCCAAATAATTGTATTAATGATGAAAAGTATAATTCTGGGTTTATGTTGATATGGAAACCTTGTGAAAAATAAAAATCAGGAATATAACAAAAATTATCTGTATACAACATTATTTTCAGGTGGATACCTTCTGCTAGTGATAGTAATAGTTGTGGCAAATAAAAGTGGGCTGAAAATTATTTCTGTTAGAAGATTAAAATAGCAAATATAATAATCTAATATTCAAATTATTTTTAAAACTACAAACACAGATTAATCTAAAAGGCATGATGCCAAAAGTAAGATGTACAGCCGGTTGATCAGTATTCATAGGATATACTCAGAAATTAGAAACTTTAGTAAATTTCCCTGCTGTAATTTCTATGCCATTTCCTAATATTGTAGGTAGGTAGTCATACTAATAGCTTTGAATTCTGTAAGAGACACTGAGCAGGAGCAGAATATATAAACTATGAAGATATTAGAAAACATTTATTCAAATTACTAGGGGTTTTTTTTTACTGCACATTTAACCCTCATCCACGTAAGAGTCTAAATTTCCTGAATACAGTTCACACATGTACTTGTAAAATTAGTTCATTCTCTATCAAAAGGGCAACAAATATTTGCAAACTCTAGAAAAATGTGAGTGAGAGAGTCAAGGAGATTGGAAGAGTGAGCAATCTACAAAACAAATTAATATTCTATAAAAT
Organism: Xenops minutus; assembly: GCA_035221455.1. Lineage (NCBI taxonomy): Eukaryota > Metazoa > Chordata > Aves > Passeriformes > Furnariidae > Xenops > Xenops minutus. The sequence continues at coordinate 31,778,950 of JAWWEE010000001.1, read as the reverse complement.
ATTTAAGGAGAGAAAATACTATTATAGTTAGGCTGTGTAAAGTTGTATATTTACAGAATTACCACTGAAGTTTGCTATTGCATTTTTCACTCAGTCAGTTACTCAGGCTAACTGCTGCAGTATCTATATTTCAATTGCTTCCACATGTAAAGCTGTTTTGTCATCCTATGACCACAAAATATTTGGAAATTAATGAAAGCAAGCTATCTAGTTGTGCATGCTACAGCCCAGTAGCTTACAATGATAACAGATGGATAAAAACAAGGAAAGTCTGAAAATACGTGTTTATAAATTCGGCTAATCTCGGTATGAATCATTCAAATGCTGGTAAATCCAACATCTGTGCTTTTCTAAAATAGAACAAAGACAAAATAAATGTTATGAGGCAGATTTTTTTTTTTTTTTTCTATTGCTTGCTTATGGCCGGTGATTACAAGTTCAACCATGTCACTCTCTTGGAGGCAAAACTTACCTTGGAGAATCGTAGGGAAGCTTTGAAAACTTGCTGTATTACACAGAGATCATACGTGGTGATTAATTGAAAATCTGTGTTCGAAATAATAACTAAAAGAAGTTTTACGTATAAAGAAAATAAGCTAATACAGACTGAGGAAGAGCTCATGAATATGTGAGAATGAGATGTACACATCTCTATGAGCTGCAGGTCACACATTTAGTTAGGAGACATTGAAGGAAGAGTCTGTAAAGATGAAAAACAGCTGCCTGTTTCTTGGTGTGCAGCCAGCAACACCTCTGATAAGACAGAAACAATTAAAACCAGTGGGAGGGGTGTCACATAATAGCTCAGCTCTCAAACACCTGAAATTAGGAGATGACCACTGAACAACAGTGGTGTTTTAGGAGAAATAGGAGACTTTTTTTAAATTTTATTTTAGAGTCTTTTTTCCCCATTCTGTAATAATTCTGAGCTCTAGAAAAAGACTCTGAAGCCCAAATATTCTTCTCTATCTTCATAAGTGAAAGGATATTTTGGCCCAATTTATTTTTTGACTGAAGTGGAGATTGAACCAGATAGTCTCCACAAATCTTTTCCAACTAAGAATCCCTATGACCTGTTGATTTCATGTTTTTTATGAATGACTGTGCTGTCCTACTTTCATAGGTGTGAATTTCTTCAGTGAAATATTGAACAAAGAAGTTATTCAAATTTTCTCTTAGGGAGTATTTGCCTTTAAAATTAAGAAGCACAAAGGAAAAATGAAAATACTTGAAGAAAGAGGTGCAAATACAGAAATAAAAGTGATGGGGCAGCTTATATGGACAACCCTGGTCTTATTATGTAAAGGTCCTGTGCAGCTGCCAGCAAGCATGATGTCACTTTGCAGGCAGTCACCAAGGTCACTCAATTCAGGGGATTTTGTATGCCAACTTTCACTCTTTTAGACAGGAAAGCAATTAAAATCTCTGTTTAAAAATAGTGAAATAGCACAGTCTACTTTCTGAGGTATCAGGAAAGACTGGAACAGAAATACGCCAGGGAAAATAAGCAGAGTTTGTCTGGAGTGGTACAGACAGGGAAGTTACTGATTTGTAGGACTGTATGTCTGTTAAAAACACAACCTGAAAGGTAGCAGAATAAAATAAGAACCATGAGTGACAGTGGCCCAAAAGGCAGAAGACATAGATTGATACATGTGGTCTTGAGAAAGACTGGAAATGAGGTTGTGAAAGAAATTAAACCTCCTGGCGTGTGCTCCTTCTGTACTGGCAATGGTAGAACTGCTCCTGTGCTGCAGTACTGAGTGAAAACTGAACTGGCATTGCAAATACACCTCATCGGTATCTTCAACTATGTAATATAGAATTGAATTCGTATTTCATGCAAAATACTTTTAAAAAAGGAAACGTTGAATGATATGGCATACAGGATTGATTACACCTGTCAAACCCTCATTCATTTTACAACCTATGTCTAACTTCAAAGTCAGGCGAATTCAGTTACTTTAGTTTAAGAAATATTTGGAAATTTTCCCAGGTTTTAAAAGTATCTGTCTAAACTGTGGGGGAAAAAAAGGTGCATTTCTCACGTCTCTTTTTTGACTAGAAACTTGTAAATAAAAAATGGCAAATAGATGATCTGTCAGGTTTTGGAGAACTCCAGGCACAGTAACATACACTATATTAGTAGTATGTACCACAATTGAACACCTGTTATTTTGCATCTGTGAATTCATACAGTTTTCTGAGTAGGGTTATATTTAATTTATTATTCCTGTATGAAATATCATATTAAATTTTGATGTCATCTCCTGTGAAAGTCTCCCTGTATCTTCAAGACCTTGTAAACAAGGTATCTATCATAGATAGAAACCCACAACTTTAATTTTACAGTATCTTGCCATGATCTCTGCACTTTCTTTTTCAAGGCAGAATTATGCAAAGAGTACACCTTTTAATTCATTGATAGTCAAACTTTAGTCTGTGTCTGTCTCTGGACTGTTTCTAAGTGCTCTGTGTAATGTACATATGAAAAGCAGGTTTTGAACCACAGAATCAAGCAATCTTTAAGTTTGAAAAAGACCTCTAAAATTATCAAGTCCAACAATTAATGTAGCAACACCGTGTTCACCACTAAACCATATCAGCAAGTGACACAATCACAAGCCTTCTGTGCACTTCCAGAGATGATGACTTCACCACTTTTAATGTATTATGTTCCAGACTTCTGTACCTCAAAATGATTTAATTTTCAAAAATAAACTAAAATAAAAGTTTTAAAATGAGTGCTCTAACTTTAGCATAAGATTTTATAGATATGGCTTTCTTTGAACTTACTGGAAATGTTCAATAAATTTGCCAGAAATTAATATACAGATAGAACTCTTCACTAGGCATATTTTATTCAATAATTTATTATTTTGTAGTCTATTTAAATACCTACAGTGGTTCCTTTTAATGATGTCAAATTTTATTAGTGATCTGTGCTGCATATTTCAGTAATAAATATAATATGAGAAAGGAAAATTATGAGTAAAATATTTACTTCAAGTGTTTATTGTCTTTTATAGGTCTTGAAAACTTGCTGAGGTTCTTTGGTCTGAAACATTAGAATCTTACATTTCAATAAAATAAAATAATAATAATAATAGAAAAAGAAGATAAAAAGCACTAATGGCAGGAATATAAAGAAAAAAGTTTTATAATATTTTCTGTAAGTATATCCATGCATAGCATAGCTACTTCTCTTTCTGAATTCATATGGTCTTTTTATTTTAAGTTTTCAGCACTGAAAGACATGTCTCCCCATGTGTTTTTATGGAACATCTAATTCATTATGATTTGACCTGGGTGATCAATGAGTTTCTTGGTACTTTTCCATTATAAATATTAAATAAATGAGTGCACTCATTGTCATTTTCCCTTCATATCTCAGTGATGGCATGGAAGGAGGCAACACAAAAACACTTCTGATTATTTTGTTGCTAATCTGATTAATATAACCCTCTTTCTTCATCAATCCTGTGCATTACTGTGGTACAGGAAGGATTGGACCTGAAGGTAAATATTTACATTATCCTTTAAAAATGTAGGGGAGTATATCAACAGCATCTCTAAATACAGAGCTTTGACGTATTCCCTGTAGACTTTAAAAATGTAGTGCATATCTCAGGCTTCATGGAAAAATAAATGTTGGCTTGAAACCAAGTCTGACAAACTTTGGCAACTATATTAGCAGTCATTTCATCTAATTTTTGCCATCTAAAAGTTAGATTGTACTCTCACCTGGAGTTCTCATACTCTCAGTGCAGAGACAAAGATAACCTTATTCTCCGTATCTTGCATGTGCTTTGGTATTGGATGAATTAGATTAGCACTACCTGTGATCGTGTCTTTTCATAGTTAAAAATTATTTTAATCTCTAAAGCATAGGTCATTTTTTCTCTTACACAGCACCTCAAGTAGCTTTTGACTCCTATTCTTACAGTGGCATCTGGAAACAAGAGGAAATGTTAGACATTGTAGAATCATACAGCAAGAGGTGATACTGACAGAGTTTGCACTTCAGATGGGCAAAACCAAAAAAATTACAGAAAGGGATATAACCTCTGTTAGCTGAGTATGGCAAGGCATAAAATTCAGAGAAGGGCAACAAGAAAGATCAAAAGTTACAGAAAAAAATCTATACACAGGATAGAAAAGGTCATTTAGATCTGGGAAAGACTTACCTGAAGGCAAATACTTGGATTCTGAGTAGCAAGGATATATGAAGATGGCATGATTTCTTTCAAAAAGAAACAGGGTAATTTCATGGAAGAAAATCACCGAAGCAATAGTAAATGCAAAAAAAATAAACGACTTAGAAAAATCCCAGAAATTTGCTTTGCAAATGGTTTAGACTGGGAGATTGTTTTGCAGAAATATGCTTGGTTCTTGCTGGCTATCTCAGAAAGGCCACCCTCAGACACAAGATCCTCTGCCCAAATATGCTTTGGGCATTCATATGTTCCTCCTCCCTAACCTGCATGTATGCAGAAGGGAGCACTGGCAATGTTTAGCTTGGGCATGAATTACAAGATTAGTCATCCTGATCATGCACTCTCAGTAAGTTTGAAGACAACATGAAAGCATTTATCTGCTTAAGGGTAGGAATGCTCTGCAGAGGTATCTGGACAGATTTGATTGATGGGCGGAGGCCAATGGTATGAGGTTCAACAAAAACAAGTGCCAAGTCCCATACTTGGGTCACAACAACTCCATGCAGAGCTACAGTCTGGGGGCAAAAAAGGACCCGAGGATGCTGGTTCACAGCTGGCTGAACATGAGCCAGCAGTATGCCCAGGTGGCCAAGAAGGCCAAAGGCATCACAGACTGTACCAACAACAGTGTGGCCAGCAGGACCAGGAGAGTTATTCTTTCCCTTTACTTGGCACTAGTGAGGCTAAACCTCAAGTGCCATGTCAGGTTCTGGGCCTTTCACTGCAGTAAAGACCTTGAGGTGCTAGAACACCTCAACAGAGCTGATCAAGGGTCTACAGTGTAAGTCCTATGAAGAGCAGCTCAGGGAGCTGGAGTTGTTCAATCTGGCGGAAAAGGAGGCTCGAGGGAGACCTTATTGCTCTCTAGAACTCCATGAAAGCCAGGTGGGGATCAGCCTTTCCTCACAGGCAACTAGTGACAGGACAAGAGGAAATGGCCTCAGGACGTGCCACAGGGAGGTTCAGGCTGTACATCAGGAAGAATTTTTTCACTGAAGGGGAGGTGGTGGAGCTGCCACCCCAGAAAAAGTTCCAGAAATGACCAGACATGACACTTACTGCTATGGTTTAGTTGGAAGGGTGGTATTCGGTCAAAGGTTGAACACGGTGATCTTGGAGGTCATTTCCAACATTAATGATGCCCTGATTTTATGATTCTATGAAAGCAAACCAGCTTGGAAACAAGAAATAGAGTGTGTCTGTTCGACCTGCCACAGCCACACCTTTTGAGAGTGAGGTCAGTTTGCACTTACTTTCTTCTCTCTGAGGAGAGTAATTTGCTCCCTAGAACAACCCTTTTAGGGCACCATCTCACCAGGTGCACCTGGAGAAGGAAACTGTATACATATGACATTAACTATTGTGTAATTGCTGGCCCTGGAGTGTGAATGAATATTCCCCAGGAATCAGCATCCCTCATCTTAGCTCATATTTTGGTAGCAAGCCCAAACAGCAAGAAGCTTCTATCATGTCAACACCGCTTTGTGCAGAGGAAGTGAAATGTGTCACAATCCATGCTTATACTGTCTGTGGGGTGCAGACTCCAGAGAACATTATTCTTCCTTCTGAGTACAGGTTTCCTGGCTAGGAGATCTATTGGCATCACTCCAGACTGCAGTCTGAGAGCAAAGTAGTATGTATGCACTGAGCAGAATTGGTGACAAGGTAGTAAACCAAGCTTCTTTGTCATTTGAGGTGTTGCTACTTTTTAGTTGTATAATAATTACTATTTTTAAAACTATAATGCAATAGAACAATCATATTATCAATGCTTTATAGCAAATTGACTTTAAAATAAAACAAATAGAAAGTAAACATGGGTTGGAAAACAGAAATTAATATTAATCTAATGCGATGCTATTATGAAATACAGTGTTATTATGTACACATGGCATAGTGGTTATAGACTAATATAGAATATCAATATAGTTTTGATTAAAATCCAGACAAACTGTGACAATCTGCCTAAAAAAAAAAAAAAAAAGAAGCAAAAAAAAATTTACCAAACAAACACAAAAATCCACAATGTTGTAAAAGGCAATGAAGTATAATGAGATTATTTGCAGTAAAAAATTTTATTGCAATATATTACTTTCCTTAAGTCAATCTTTAGAGCAGGCAGTGATTATCAAATTAATACTGTGCACACTCCTTATCACTTTGTGGATTTAATATTGTTAACTGAAACCAAACCAATTAGTATACACTGATACTCTGCCCTTCAGACATCACTAGATTAGACAGTTTCATGGTATCAAAATACATAGGAAGCATATGCTGTACACATAAAAGTATTTTCCTAAGTTTTGTGAAAAATAATGAGATGAATAGTGCTTTATGCATTGTGTAGTGATACCTTTAATTTGGACTCTGAAAATAGAATATCTTCATGAATGGTTTCTTTGTTGGGTGCCTTTTTTGGTTGCTGTTGTTGTAAGGGGGTTGTTCTTTCTGAGGGTACATTGGATTAATGAACCAACATAACTTGCAGACACAAAGAGTCTGAAATTGGCTGTAGGCAATTTCTCTAATGTGTTTTTTTTTTTGTTTCCTTTTTTGTTGTTGTTGTTGTTTTTTTGTTTTGTTTTGTTCTGTTTCAGGTTTTTTTTAAGACTTAGCAATGCTACAGACTAATAGCTTATTGCAGTCACCTAATGAGTTGAAACTTAAGTGAGATAGAAGACACACACAATGGCAAAGTGTGAAAAATTGAAATGACAAGGTTGTTAAGGTAACTCTATCTTGGTTATGTATTTGTGAAGCTTATTATAATGCAGTGAAATGAAAACTTAATAAACATATCTAGTCTTTATGAGGAAGAAAAAGACATCTTATTTAACTACAAGATGTGGGGATTTGCTGTCCCTGTTTTGTGGTGGAAATGAAGCAAATGACAAACAGTACCCAACTGCCCCATATGACTGGCCCATGCCAATACAGAACATTAAAAAGTAATTTTAAGAACTTTCCTTTTCACATTAACTTTGTAAAACCAGCTGACTTTGTGTTTTTGCAAATGATAATTTAAATGAAAATGTTCTGTCCATTGAGAGCATCAGAAGAATGCTAACAGGGTTTTGCAATTACTGTCATGATGTACTTTTAGTGCAATGTTTTTGCTTGTTTAAGTAAATAGGTTCATGCTCACACATATTCACAAAACCTGACATCAAAGAAACTGGATTAAGAGAGTGATTCATTATCCTGTCATACCATGGTTTATTAAAATATAATTGTCCGTGTGATTCACTAATACTCATGTATGTTTCTCTTCTTGCTGAAGTCATCTGTTTTGACTAATATGGTGTATTAGGGTAATACTCACGTTGAGCTTTACTGTGTTCTTAGTCCTCTAGTTTTCTCAAACTCCTTGTCCGTAGAATTTCAGAAAAAAAGCAGATAAAGTAAGTAGGTCATCCAAAAAAAGCTTTTGAGGTTATGATGTTCTTTGGTGGCAGATAATGAGAGAGCTGAGATGGAGAGACCAATAGTGATGAGTCTCAGATACAACAACATAAAATAAAGCCACAGATAAGAGACTGGAAGAAAAGGACTGGAGTATTGTCTTAGTTCAAGGGGAGAACTAAGATATGTATGTTGGCCAAGAAAAATAATCCCTCTCCTTTAAATTCAGAAACAGAACTTTAATTAGAAAAAAAAAAAGAAATATGTATGAAAGGATAACAGTTTTTAACCACAATACACAGATATATCTATATCCAGAAAGAACCAAACAACAGTTTGTAATAAACCCCTCCACCCACCAAACAACAAAGCAATACAGTTAAATGTCTTTTGGCTGCGCGCAAAAAGGGAAAGCTGCAATTATATCCACAGAGAGCAGGTGGCGCTGTTGCACCTCAACTGCTGGCCGCTCTCTCAGGGGCTGCAGTTATATTTACGGACAGCAGGTGGCGATGTCGTGCCCAGCCGGCTGGGCTCTCCCTCACGGGAGTGGCAGTAGCAGATGCCAGGTGGACTCCTGCGTGGGTTTGGCGACAAAGAACAAAAGGCAGCAGAAACCTAGCCTCTGCAGAAGAAAGCAGGCGTGTTCTTTCCTTCCTGCAATAGTCCATGATGTTCACAGGCGATTGGCGAAGCCAGAGAGCAGAGGACCCAATCCTTGTCCCTCAATGGCATCAGACCTAGTGTGTGTGTGTGACCGTTTCCTCTCCTCTGCCAAGCCAGTGAACTGCTGACCCTGCGTAGAAAGCACAGGAACCCCCCGAAGCCTTCCCCTGCCCAGAGCTTGTCTTCCCTCCCCCTCCCAGCCTGGGGAGAGATCAGAACAAAAGCTCTGGCTAGAGTTGTTATCAGCACATGCATATTCATTACATCCTTTGTTAAATCTCTTTGTCAGCACTAGACCTTGGCTCCAAGCTTTGGAAGGAATTCCAACTGAGTTTTGAAATTATAACATCATTGCTTCATCTTTCAGGGCTGCAGGACCACCTGCATGCATCACCTTGTTTATCTGAAGCTCCTGACAAAGTACGTATCATGTGTTAAGTGAGTTAAGGTGAAATATGAGTTTGGTTCGCAGGGTGTGGGCTACCTGTGTGAGGTTTTGTCCTCCAATAGCCCTGTGAGTGTAACTTCATAGAACCATAGAATCATTAAGGTTGGGAAAGAATTGAACCTCCCCCAGTACAACTGGCTTTTTGGATCTTTTTCATATTTTTTTTTTCCACAGAGACTCATATGGATGTCTCATAACTTTCAATGCGGTTTTCTGGGCAGTGATAAACAGAGGAAAATTCCATTAATATGCAATTATTTTCTCTGAAAAAAATATTCAAGAGTTGAAATGCTCTCTTCAGTAAGACCTTCTTTAGAAAATGTACCTTTGTGTATATATCATAAAATGGATAGACAATATATTTGAGAAAGCTGAGTTTGCCTTTAGGGAAGAGTTAGGCAATCTAAAAATTCCTCTCTGAAATGTTCTCTTGTTGAGCAATTTAAGCTGCCATAATTAACCAGTGCTTTGTTCTTGCACAGGTTTGTTTATGTTTGAGAAAACACAACAGAACAATTAAAATTTAATAATATGGTAAATAAGATCTGAATAATTTATTCAGAACAAATAAAATGAATGTTGATGATCACTTTTTTCAGACTAGAAGAAAAAGCTGACTTCTAAGATTGTATAGAAATTTTGTTCTTTTGTTTGGAACAAACATGTTTATATTGGATCCATCATCAAGGAAGAAAATACAAGTATTTTTACTTAGCAACAGAAGCACATGTAAAGTATGAGCTCATTTGAAATAAGATAAACTTGAATAATATAGAAATTATGAAACAGCAAATACTGATTTTAAAATATCTTATGCCAACTCTTCCCTAAAAGTAAATTTTATATAAGTGTACTCTTTTGTGTAGTTATGCATTTCTTTATACTTTTATAATAGAAATAATAGAGAACTGATTTTTCTTGCTATTAACAGTAATGGGATCTGTACCATTAGTTTCAATAGTGCATGACCAAGTCTATTATTATCTTTATTTGTTACAACAATACCTATAAGCATTAATTAAATAAATCAGAATCACATTGTAGCTATGTATAAAGGCTTACAAGTCAACAGCATGCTTTGTTATACAGATTCTAGAAAGCCTTTCTTCCAACAGTGTGTACTAAGTTTTTTCTCTGAAATAAACTGAAATAAGCCAAATGATTCATCTTCCATTCATAAAATATTTTCTTATAATTACTTACTTTTAGAGTTAGTAAAGAATCTAGTGTTTGTGTTTTTTTTTTTTTTTTCCTTTAAATTTATTGGGTTTAAAGACAGAGGGAATTTCTAAATAAAGAGGAAGAGTTCTGTGTGATTTGCAACTCAAATTAGTACACTCAGAAATCATGCTCATGGATGGTTGTTTAACTCTCTAAGTCCTGCACTCAGGTGATTCCTGAGCCAACAACAGGCAAGAAAAGGTTTAGGGTGATTTTTAATATAAAAGAATACCAACAGAGTGCCTCAATGAAAAGCAATCCTTCAGAACTTTGCCTAATTCTGCCTCCAACATCCAACAGCCCAGTGCTCTAAATTTAAAGAATAGCCGTGGGCTTGAAAGGATGTCTAGTCCAACAGAGTAGAATTATTGCTGCAATACTAGGGAATGCAACAGAAACAACTACTAAACCCATAAAATGCAGAGTCAAAACCATATGTGGATCATCTGAGGTTTTATGTCCTGCAACCTGTGGAGAACCAGGTCCTGCATCATGACTGGACTGAACTGAAAACCAGCTTTCAAACAGCATAGCAGAACACCAAGAAACAAAAAATAGCTCAGCACATGCAGTGGTTTTTAATTGAAGGGCTCAGACTGTCTCATGTGCAACCTGAATGTTGTACAACTTATTTTTGTAGATACGGAGATAATAAGAAAGTAGAAAAACTGAGAACTATAGAATTCTCCCAAGTTAACAATAAAAACAGGGAACCTCTCAAATTTCAGGATTATTTTCTGTCCTTTTAACAGGCTGCATTACTATGTGACATCCACAGTAACACATGGAGTTATTCATGTAAAAATTCATTTAAATAGGCAGTCTTGTTTTCTTCATGGTCTGTGTCTTCTCCCTTCCTGAACTGGCACAGTTTCCTAACCTGGCATTTACCTGGAGGGAAAAAAAAAAAAAAAAGAAAAAAAAAAGGCAACAAAAAACTTAACCTGCCCCTTTTGTTCTTCTGATTGTCCGGCTGCACAAAGGTTAATATGAAATATTTTGGTGCAGGCTTTCTCTTTCTAGTCTGATAAATGAAAGCCTAGATCTTGGGTCTGCAAATTCCTTCTCAGTGTTTCACTTGGGCTATGTCTGGAAACGGTATGAACAATAAAGATATCTGGGCAAATCTCAGAGAACTTGAAATAAACACCAAGCTGCTGAAAAAACTGAAGTCTGCAAGTCTCTTCTGCTCAGTGTTGAACCAGATCATTACTATTGCCATAAGTGCAAAGAACCCTTGACCATGCATTATCCATTTATGGCAAATGACACTTACCTGGTATGACGTGTGCAGATAAGAGGTAAACTGGAGTCTTTTTTGATTTGGTTGGGGAAACCAGGTTAAAGATTCATTCTCCAGCAGAAAGGCTTAAGTAGTCTGAAGAACAGACATGAAATGGAGTAAGCAAGGGAATCTCCACTCCACAATTCCTCTGGGCATGGTGTGAACTCATTGCAGCTGCGCAGGAAAACTAGTGTCATGAACCTGTGCACACTCATAACAGGCATGTGAGTTTGACATGCCTGCTTCTGCTAGGCTAGAAAAGATGATTGCGGTGGTTACCCAAAACAATAACTTCGAAGCATAAAATTGGTCTTCAGGCTTAATAAAATGCATAGTAAATGAGCTTTCCTGAAGTCTCCAAAATCTTGGAGTAGCCAAGATTAGCTTGAGCAAACTCACTGAAGTACCCACTTTGTGTTTGACTGCAAAACTCATAGCTTAATCTGCAGTATCAAATCTAATAATATCAGACATGTAGTGTTAACTGTGACTGCTAATGCTCATTAATGAACTTACAGTTTTTTTATTAATTGCTGTAAAGTCCATAAATAAAAAGCTCCAGTCATCCATTAAGTATACAGTATAAATAATTTGTACCTGCAGACTGTATTTTTTGTAAAGCAAGAAGTGTACCAAGAAGAAAAAGCCAGAACCCAACAAAATTTTACTAAGAACCTAGTCCTCTTGGAAAGTTTTATTCTTCCTCATCCTTCACCACTAAATTGTGTCCTTTATTCTACAAGTTTCTCTTTTTTAGCTCTTTGTTATCAGTGAGCAAAAACGCCTCCTACAGATGAGCAGATATATTTTTCTCCATCTGTTAAAGCATTTTCTTTGCTGTGCTCTGAAAACTTGTTAAAAGGGAATGAGATAACATTTCTGAACACAGGATAGATGGCAGGCATAAATCCGATGGAAAGACGGACTACAGCAGCTAACTGATGATTTAACAAAGGCTGTTTTGTTTATTCTCACTGAACCTGAAGTTTTCTTCTTCCATTTGTGTCAGTGAGAATGAGAATAGTTCAAATTACTCACTGGAAAAAGTGAGTTATGAAAAAGTAGTTATGTGACTTTTGTCCTTTGTGGATTTTTGGCACTCCAATTTAATGAAGCCAGACTCTACAATTGCAGGTGGGAGTTCACTGGGGAGGTAAGAGACTGCTACACAAGTGTATGCCTATACTTCCTAGCAATAGCAAATTGTATCTTCACTGTTCACTGTGTTTAAACTATCTAGTTAAAGAATGGGATATTAAAAGGAACAGTATTTGAAAGCAGCTCAATGCATACTGCTTTTAGTGGCCTTTGGGAAAAAAGAAAACAAATCACCTGGTTTCTTGATCCTCTAGGGTATCTTGCAAGACTGAAGTTCTTGATCATCAATTACCTTGTTTTTAAGATATGGGAATAGTGGAATAGAGATTAGCGATTTCAACCTATGTAGTATTTTTTCACAGAATGCTTGGATTGTCCCTTCCAAATTAAGCAGGGTACATGTCACTAAGCCTAAACTGGTGGTTGATTCTTTCATATAAAATATTCATTCCAGAAGCAAAACAAGAGAGGGTTTGATACATGCCTTAGTGTTAATTATCATGTCTTTAAAGAGGAAACACAGGTACTAGTCCAACATGATCAGATTCCTTGTGTAGTGGCTGTTATGGCTGGATAACACTCTTTCATTTACTGACCTGAGGATAAATCCACCTCCCAATGCCCTGTGGGAGTCAATGGAAAGGTTCCCACCCCATGAGAGGTTTCTGGATCAGGTTTCTTCCATACAATTAGAAATAACTCCTTCTCAGAGAAAAAGAAGAGAGAAGAAAAAAAGCTCTTAAACCAGTTAAGGATGCTCTTCTTTTTTTTTTTTTTTTTTCTGGGGGCTGCTTTAGGCATTGTATTGAACAAGTATACAAACAGCCTCTCATCCTCTTGCGAATTACAATAGTTATATACTTCCTTTGAAATAAAGACTTGGCTCTTTGCCTTAAATAACACAGAAGACTTTTTTTTTCTTTTTTTTTTTTTTATGATTTTCCATTAAATTACTAGCGGAACATTATATTTAAACACTGCCTTTTTCTCTAGAGAAAAGAATTATATATTCATGTCTAGGGTGATGAGCCTCAGTCATTTTTTCCCTCATTTATATTATGTTTAATCAAGCTTCATTTTTTTAAGAATGCTTAGATTGGGCAAATATCTCTTACCCTTACTTAACAGTTTATGAGAAGGGGGCCTCCTTTTACTGTCCACTTGCAAGTTTTCAGTGAGGCTACTTATCATTTTGCTGCTATCTATGTTCTCTATGTCTTGTTATGTATGAAAGGGCTTCCTAGTTTAGATGTAGCATTTCAACAGAGCTCATATAATTAAACAGCAGAATGACAGCATGGATACGTTATTCTAACTAGCTGCAAACCCTCCTCTAGTAGGTGCATCGAGTTGCATTAATAGCCCTTTTACAATTTGTTTATGATACTTTTCAAATGTAGTATTGCAACCTGAAAAACTCAGTTTCTTCATTCTAGCAGGTCCCACTTCATTTCAGTAGCTGCAGTGACTGCAGTGGTTTTACAAACATCAAAGTGGCCACTACAAAAAAGCTAGGACAAGTATCAGAATTATAGAATGGCCTGGGTCAGAAGGTACCTTAAAGATCATCTAGTTCCGACACCCCAGCCATGGATCAGGAGAACATTCACTAGACCAGGCTGCTCAGAGCTCCATCCAACATGACCTTGAACACTTCCAGGGGCATCCACAATTTCTCTGGATAACCTGTTCAAGTGACTCACCACCCTCACAGTATTGAATTTCTTAAGGTCTAGTCTAAACCTACCCTCTTTCAATTTGAAGCCATTCCCCTTTGTCCTGTTACTACATGCTCTAAGTATTCTGAGAACAGATGCCACATTTTACTTCCTGATGTGCCATGAAGTTCCTATTCTGGGCAACCCTTTGTCTCCCAGCACCATTGTTGACCACATCAGGTCTTGTCCTGTTGAAGGTTGGTCCAGCTGAGCCCCGAAGATCATCTTCACAACCCATATTCTTGCTTATTTTAGGTGCTGACTATTCTTATCTCTTATCATGGCACAGCCTTCAACATGTTTTGTATTCTCACTATGAGGCTTGCAATGTTTTCAAATATTTCTTCCATATAAACTGCTCTGGATGATCTGCCAAAAGAAGTAGGGGATGAAATAAGAGCAATCAGGGGAGTTATAGAATTGGAATCCAAACCTTAGAAATCTACCTCTCGCTAGAAATATAAGCAGCAAGGAAAAAAGCAGGCAGGATTTTTTTTTTTTTTCTTTGTAGAGCCTAAGATAGAATTTACACATTGTGGGAATTAGCTCAAAAATGTCATAGTGTAGTATATTCTAAATAGGACAAAGACCAGGTAGACTAGTGAAAAAAAAAAAAAATTAATACAGTGTTTATACACTTTTCTTACAATAAGTACATGAAATTTATGCACGATTTTGAAGGCATGTGGGCCCTGGGACATGTTAGCTTTCTGCACTGCTTGCAACTCATGAACTGCTGCCTGGTCTTCTGCTTTACCTAACTCCAGATAGATTTAGTCAAATACACTTGAAACCATCAAAACTCCCTTGATCCAAAGCAAATACCTTTCTAATTTCTACCGCCTTCTTTTTTTTTTTTCTTCTCTTCCTTTCTTTGTTTTTTCTTTCTTCTTTCTTTCTTTTTTCCAGAAATAAAGTTCTTAATGGAACAACAAACAACAAACCCCCACCAAAACCATCAAACCAATCAACCAGTCAACCAAAACTCAACAAAAACCATGTAATAATGAAGCCACCACAAGAGCTGTTAAAAAATTGGAGTCCTGATTTGAGATTTTATTATGTTGCCTGTAACAGAGAAACAACTAGATTTAAGGAAATTAAATCCATGATGTAGTGGACTGCAGCTATAGGAATCACATTCTTTGAGCTCGCTCAGCTTTCATCTGTGAAATTAATCTGACTTGCCATCATGGCAGAAAGTGGCCTTCTCACCTCTCTGGGTCTGTATTTTACTAACTACACGTGGAGAGCAATATCAGATCAATATCTCCAGCAATACTGGAGACCCCATTTGAATTTGGGACATCACTCGACTGGGAGGCTGAGAAGGACAAGACAGTCCTGTAGTGCCATGGAGATGACATTAGAAAAAAATAAGGGGAAAAAAATGTATGGATGGGAAGGAAGGTTAGCTTAATCCTGTTTGAGGAGATGTGTTTTATTAACTTGTATGTGATTCTGAGTAATTTCCTAGAAATTGTAGAATGAGAACCACAGCTTGTTTTCAGACATATGCTTAAATAATCATCTACCAATAACATACTTTTTTGAAACTCTGCCTTAGAAGAGGCCTGGAGCTGGATTGAGGAATCTCTTCTTAGCTGGGTGATGCTGAACCAAGCTGAAATCATGGAGGAATCAGGTCTGAGAAGCCGTTTTTGGCAGTATTGTAACACAACAGAAAGGCTAGATATTATCATTTAAGGTACACAAACAACACCTCCAAGAAACTGTATTGTCATCCACCAAACTAGCCACATTAGCTGTGCTTAAGATTATATTGAGCCCTAAATATGCAAGAAAGCATATTGAAGAGTTAATTTAAGCTCTTTAATCTCATAGATTTTCCCCTCAACAGATGTGTTCTTGCAAAATATGATGTGAATTTGCCTTTTTATGGTAGTGTTCATCCACTGGAAAAAAATAGAGGCACCTGGTAAAAGCATCCATGAAAGCTCTTCAATAATTGCTTTTTCAACTTGATCAGCTGCTAACAGGTTATAGTTTCTAAATGAAATCCATGTGGAAAGTTCTTCTTTCCTTAAGGAAAGTCTTTATATAGTCTATAAAGGAAATCACTAATCTACTTTCTGACATCCTGGTGCAGTAGTGAATTTGCCAGTATTTTGATTCCAATTTTAAAGAATACTTTTTGTTTCAATTGATGTGTCATTCACTACTGATTTAGCTAGATGCAATAGCAAAATGACTCCCACTAGCTGAAAAGAAGACAGTTTAGTGAGGAATTTTTCTCTGGACTGTTCTGGAGAGGAGTGGTGACTGATTTTCCTGCCCCTCCCAACTTACATAATGCTCATGGCCAGGAGGCACTGATCTTGGGCAGAGCTGGGAGTAATAACAGCCTAAGCTAAACCTCATTACACAAAACAGAGGCAGACTTCATTACTGAGGCAGTGTCCACTTATTTTAAGCAAATCAGGAATTACAAAGGGGTATGAACGTTTGTCTTAGTGAGAAGCTTGTAGAGACTAGCATATAGCTAAGTCCTCAATGACACAGCAGTTATAGCATCATTCTGAACTGGGATGCTGTGGCTGAAGGTATGTTAGATAACTGAGGTAGGGGAACCAATTATGTGTCCCCATTCAGCCTAATTACTGAATTATTAAAGGCATTTTGCATTAAGGACTTAAAGATGTTGTTTTTCAAGTCGGTCTCTGCCCCAGGAGTCCTGTGGTCATCCCATTTTTCAAGGTTTGGCATTTTCCTCTCATAAGACACTCCTCCAGAAGTCAGACTTATCCTACCTTCTCTACAAGCTGCAATCAGCACCAGGTCAAAGCAATTAATTCACTTCAAAGAGTTGTATCTGCACATACCCATATGGCTGCTTCCCATGTGATTCTGTAAGCTAATTAAACTTGACTTTATTTTGCCCTCTTCCATTTCCCTCTACTTGAGGAGTCAGTTTTCCAATGCCTCCAACTCTATACCCATGTGCAGTCCCTTTGAAGTCAACTTCTTGCCACTAGGATTTTTTCCTATGTATTCAACTTAATTCTTCTATATATTTAATTCAATTACATCATTTTAATTATGTCATTTTGCAACTCCTTAAGCAGCAGGTTTTGGCACACATACAAGAAGTTTATAGCTGAGTAGATTTAAAGGGAGTACTGTGACCCTCTCTGTAGAGGAAAGGTCTATATTTATTAATGCCATGTTGAGGAGCCAGGTTTAGGGCAGAGAAAACAGGACAGTTCTCCAGGATGCTAGACACTGGGGTCAACAGGCCAGGTTATATGGCAATGGGAATTATCCAATATGGAAACAACTTCTGCTTGGGGAAAACATGTTTCTATTGCAGTTCTTTGCACATCTTTAAACTGAAAGATAGTAGATTTAGATTGGATATTAGGAAGAAAACATTTACTGTGAGGCTGGCGAGGCACTGGAACACGTTTGCCCAAAGTGGCTGTGGCTGCCTCATCCCTGGAAGTGTTCAAGGCCAGGCTAGACTGGGCTCTGAGCAGCCTGGTCTAGTGGAAGGTGTTCCTGCCCAAGTCAGAGGGGTTGGAGCTCAATGGTCTTCCTTCTAACCCAAACCATTTGTGATTCTACAAAATTTGTTTAATTTGAGCATGGTATACAGTGGTTTAGAAAGTAAGGCTAGAAAACTTATTTTATTTCACCCTCATGACCTCCTGCTGCAGGATTGATCCCTATACTAAATTTTTTCTGTCCCTTGCACCTTTTATTTTTAAATGTCATGGTGAAAGGTCACAGTCTGAGAGATTTCTCAGAATATGAAGCTTTCCCTTAGGTCAGTTTAACAAAAAAAAAAATTAACAATACATTCTGTGTGTGACCTCCTTCCCAAATATTTTCACTCACTCTCTGTCCCCCAGTGGGACACCGAATGCTGCTATATCCCACACTGAGGTCAATGGGCTATTAAAGACCTTCCGTTACTTTCCAGAGTCAGTCTTTTGATATTTATAGATTATGCAATTCCTAGAGTAGATTTGGGTCTAAAAAATGAAGATTTTATTCATTGGTGGATGCAGTAACTTGAGAAAAACATTTCAGGCAGAGAAAACTTTTTTGTTTGATCTATCACATGACCTTTCATTTCAAGCTCTCTGAATCCTTTCTTGAAATCTCTCTTTCAAAAATTGAACCAAATTTTGGCAATAAACAGTTCTTTGAGCTGGAAAGTCAAAACATACTGTTTTAATATGGAAAAAATAAAGCTAAAAAAATTACCATTTTTTGAGCTTTTTACTCTAGGTGAAGTTAGGCTGTAGCAGAAAGGTGTAAGTAAATTTGATTATGTTCTGCCTGTCTTGAATCTGTGCCCTTCAGACAAAAATGTTGACTCCCACTTCTGTAGGTAGCTTTTAGGTTCTAATCCATTAATAATATTATAATCTCTAAGGAGCTGATACTAAATTTTGAATACGAGGCAATCCCTGTAGCACTATCCATCCTATATTCTGAAACATGCTACAGGAGACAGATGCAACAAGTTTCTGGTTAAACATTATTCAGTCATAGCTCCCGGACCAGTACTTTTGGTTTTACCTCTTCTTACTGTCTATTCATTCAAAAGTCTTTTTGAGCCCCTATCCCTGCCACACAAAAAAATCCCAGTATATAGAATCATAGAATGGTTTTCCTTGGAAGCAACCATAAAGGTCAACCTGCTGTGGGCAGAGACCCCTTCCACTAGATCAGTTTGCTCAAAGCCCTGTCCAACCTGGCCTTGAATATTTCCAGGAAGCCACATCTTCTCTGGGAAGTGTATCCACCTATTGTTTCCTGTAATAAAGACAATGAGAAGCAAAATTATATAGTCTTTGTACTAGGTGTGAAACAGTTAACATTCTGAAGCCAAGATCATCATTTGAATCCCAATATACCTCCCATTTAATCCATCTGCTGAAGAGGGATGCAATATCGTCAGTCATCAGGCAGGAGGATTTTAGCTATGCCCATAAAAGTACTTGCATGAGTTCCCTTAGCTAAATGTTAATTAAAACACAGGCTTTGCAAGAAGTGGCCTGGGAACTCCAGTGGTTTCTCTGACTTTGCTATGTCAGGAAAGCGACTCTCCATAAATGAAGTACTTAAAAAAGTCTGTTGTGCCTTAGAGCCACAGGATAGGTAGGCGGTCAATAGACCTGATTGTCATCTTATCTGTGCCACAGCGAGCTTGTCCAACATATTTTCCTTCTGCTTAAGGTTACCCATGCGCAAAACTTCTCTGCATCTGCCTGTTCACCCAAGAGCACTCACTGCGAGGCATGATTAAGAGACGTGTAAAATCTTGTTGAAATCCTTCAGCAAGCAATAGATAAAAATATAACAATTGAGTTTATACACACCAAAAATACCATTTTAGACAACTCTTTCCCAGGGAACCTCCTAGCAAAAATAGTTCTTAACTATTTTCTCAAGGTTGACAAACAGTGATTATGTACACCCTCTATAAACCAGCAAACAAGCAAGTAATCTTGAGTGAATGAATCATAGAATCATTAAGGCTGGAAAATACCCCGAAGATCATCAAGTCAAACCTTTAACTAAATACTACCATGACCACTAAAGCATATCACAAAGTGACACAACTAGTTATTTTTTGAACACTTTCAGGGGTGGTGACTCCACTACTTCCCTGTGGACATTGTTCTGTAGCTTAACCACACTTTCAGTGAAAACATTTTTCTTAGTTGGTGCCAGAAAGCATATAACAATCCAAATAATGTCTTTTAGCTCTAACAAAGCTTTTAAATCTGAATCATCTACTCGGTAACACACAGGAAATATGGTCAGTTTTCCATAAATTTTCATGAATTTTTATTTCTTCTGTTTATTACTAGAAGAATCCAGAAAGAAGAAAATTTCTCTAGAAGTTTCCATGATAGGTTTAATTCATTTTCATGTAGTGAGTTAATGAGCTGACTTCAAATAGAATGCTTTCAGGGTATGCATGTAGTAGCTGGGAGTTTTTCTCCTTTATAGCCTCACATACAAACAGAATTATAGAATCCAGAATGTATATAGTACAATAACAACACTTTGAAAACAACCTGCAAATATTACAGGTTGGGTATTTCCTAACTCCACCATTATTTTAAAAAAGATTGCTTTCCAAATCTTCTAGTGACACAAAGCCTGATTTAGAAAAGTGTATCCAACCTTATTAAAAATGTGCACAGTTAATTATGCCATGCATAATTTACATAACAGCATAGTGTCACCATAGCAGATCAAGCCAAATTAGTGAAAAGGAACAGTATTGAACTTTCTGGCCTAATGAGTTTTGCTCATGACAGGAACAAGTGCTAAGTCTTCCCCCTGCCTTGCCCCCGTGTATGTGATTGACCATAACATCGCATGGTTAATTATCTGGACATTTAATCTCAACATGAAAAAATATAGAATACATTGCTGCTTTCTTTTGTCAACAAAATTTTATAATTAATATTGAAGGATTAAAGTAACTGATTACAGCTTACACCGCCATGGAGCTGTTGATACAAACTGTGAGATCATTAGTTTGAGTCGCACAAGTCCCTTCGTGTCTGACTCTGTTTTATGATTCTTAGTATGTTCTGGCAGCTCATATGTCTTTTTATATGGAGCAGAATTTCCCCTTTCCTGTTTTTAGCTAATTTGACACTTGCAGTACCTTGTTGCAGATCTCCTTAGAGTACAAGCAGAATGTGTGTCCTGGGAGATAAATTTTCTGTCTTAGCTTTAGGAGACTGCGAGTTGAAACCTTAAAGGGTTTTCTTTATTACATATTCTCTGTGCCTGTTTCCCTTTCAATGTAATATGGATGTCTACATTCACACCACATAATTATCTTTATTGTCTATAAACAGACTGTATCTGACTTGAACATTTCAGCTTTTTTTTTTTTTTTGGTCTGACAAAGGAAAAAAACCTACAGTAAAATAAGTCTGATTTCTATGAAGCTCTGTGTACATTTAAAGCTTAGCATGTGTTTTGTGTGAAGTCTATAATCCTTGAATAAAATGCTTAATTAACCTCTTTTGGAATATTCATGAAATGTTTCCATTGAATTCATGAGATTGTGTGGGCACCAACTGCTGGCTAATTTACAAGATTGTGTTTGCTTCTACATCCCAAAATCCTGTGTGCAACCTAGTGGATGATCCTAGATTCAGGCGAGGTCATTGCTAGTCTTGTTATTGGTATTTACATTGAAAGGATTTATATATTTTTTTCCTTTTTTCTATTTTTTTTCTTCACATTTATTCAACTCAGGGAGATAAAATGTCTGTTTTGCTGTTGGAGTTTTTTTGTGCAATATGATTGTTATAATGTAAAGCACTTCTGCTGTTACCAGACAGAAATTTGGATTTATAGAATTATAGAGACATTTACTTTGAAAAAGACCTCTAAAATCATGGAATACCAACCTAAGCCTCTTAATGGCTATTCTTGCTGTGCCTCAATCATAGCACGGAGCCAGAAGCACTTGGAAGAGCTTTCTTACAAGTTACATCCTCAGAGATGCACTCAAACTACGTTCTTCAATGTGGTCCCCCAAAAGGCCTCATGTTGTGCTAGGAGAAGTCTAGACTGGAAGTTAGGAAAAATTGGTTCACTGGAAGGGTCAGCAGGCATTGAAATAAGGTGCTCAGGGAAAGAGTGCAATTGCCATACCTGAAAGGTGTGTAGATGTGGCACCTGGGGACATGGTTTACTGGTCAGCACAGTGGTGCTGCATTAATGGCTGGACCCAATGATCTTGGAGATCTTTTAAAATCTTAACGATATTATGATTTTTTGATTCTGTGGTCTTGACTCCTGACTTTCTCAGAGGTAAGAGACATCATGTGTGGTTGGAGCTAAGGGAAAAATTCCCTTTTCCATCCTTGTGGGTTTTTTTATGCTAAGAGGAAGAACTTGCTAGAGAGATATTCCTACAGGAAAATACTTGCTTGTTTAGAAAAAAAGTGTATGACCAGGAAAAGCAAAAATAAGACATATGAAGAAGGGAACAGATCTATGAAGGAGTTCTGTGCAGGTTAAGCGGTATTGACCGGGTACAGGGAAAGTAGGGAAAGTAAGTTATTGACATGGTATGACTAAGGAGAGGCTTCATAAAGCAGTGACCAGTTTCCAACTGGAACACAAAACTAGGCCCATGTTTGGGCCTGTTTGTGAAATTTGTTCCTGCAGAGCTTCCCCTCCACCAGCAAGTCATAAGCTTATAAAACTCTAAATCTTAGTAATTAACCCTACTTGATGAAAGGCAGGGAAGATGGGTAGAGTGGAAAAGAAAAAATCTGAGCACAAACTTATACAAAACAGGAGGGGAGTAGAAACTATAGGAGACTGAAACTCAACTGATACCAAAACTCCAAGATCATGTCTGAGCTTTTTTAGATGAATGTTTGGGCTGTGTTACTCCGTTCTGGGAAGGGCTCCCCTTATCTTTTAGATAAGATTTAAAACTGAGAACCCAAGGTGTTGACACTGAGCTGCAAGGAAAGGTCTTTGTGTTATGGATAACTTCCATAATACCTAACACTGACACAGTCCTTTTGGTTGGCTCCAGGATCACCCTCAGGTAAACATTTTCAGAGGAAGATGGAGACAAGGAGTTGCGTACATACTGTGAACTCTCCATGAGAGAGAGAAGGTGTGTTGCTAAGTATTAAGGCTGCCTCTAATAGGGTGCAAGGGCACCACTGGCAGCTATTGTCAGTATGGATTTCTTATGTCCTTATACAGGGGAAAGTTTAAAATGGCTGCCTGTGAACGTAAATCTTGACAGCACATGCCTTGAGAAGGCAGAGAAGAGCCTTTTGAGAATTACACTAACCTCACTATTTCCTTTTAGAGACATGATTATAGGTGTGACTCCAGAAATGTTACTGAACAAATACTGGAGTCCATTTATTGACCCTCATATGTATCAACACCTGTGGAATAGGGATGACCTATTCTATTGCTTATAGACTATTAAAAAATCATAAAAAACCGGCAGAAATATTCCTTCAGTAGCAAACAGCTACAGAGGAAGCAGCTGACCACTCTTCAGTGGTCACCAGGGTAACAACACAGTGACATTTCTTACAAGTTATTTCAACAGGTGAAAGAGAGAGAAGGGGAAAAAAAAAAAAAAAGGTTGTTACACCAATGTCTTTTGAGACATTTCATCAAAAGCAGTGTTGGATACACTATGGACATATTCTTTCAGTGGGAGAAGGGTCTAGCCTCACTTTCTATGACAGTCTACACCACTGCTCAGACAATAGGATAAAGCCATTCTCTGATTTTATCCCATTATCAGGAGTTTATTTCTCCCTAAATTTCCTTAGCCTGCTACACATCTGTCAACATAACATTTTTTATATATTTAACATATTAATATGATATATAAAATCTATAAATATTGATATATCTATAAATTTTTTTTTTCTTACATCTTTGTATCTGTGTGGAACTTTCCTGATTTCTGTTGCCAGCAGCAGTGGTGGGGAACACAGCTGCAACACTGGCACTGGGTTTAGACCAGAGATGCTGTGTTATGCAACATTTGCAAATCTGTGTTGTCTCCCTTCCCCACGCTTACAATCCCCCAAAGGAAAAATCCTGATAATACTTGAGAAAGGCTTAGTCTGTGACCAGCTGCAGATTGTTGGTTGCTGGTTTTGAGTATAAGGCAAAACAGGAGAGGATTATGCAGCTGAATGAGCAGCAGTGATAAGAGAAACTGAGGATGAAAAATGCCTTATTCCTGGAAAGCCAGGCAACATCTGAGGCTGCAGACCTCATTTGTATGAGAATCTCACTGAGCAGAGGGAAACAAGTGACAATAACTATGTGGAAACTGTCTGCTGTCCCTAAATGCTGATACACTCTTCCATGTCAGTTTAACACAGAATGATCTTTAGCTACAGTGTTCTGCATGAATATGGTGCTAGTATGAAAAAGATACTAGAATGAGTGTCTGAATGGGAGCAAGAGAAGCAGAGCCCATATATGCATCCCAGTGACAGCTGGTCCAAAAAGCAGTGTGATGTAAGGACTCTCCACAAGCTGATCACGCTTTTTGAATTAAAATGAGCACACGGTCACATGAGGTAGATGATGTGAGCCTTCCACCTACCCTCGCCGTGCCTACTGCTTGCTCATAAAGCCTAAGTAAGTAAGTGCTCTGACCACAGGAATGAGTTCTTCAACCAATCACTGAGCGTCTGGAGGATGGTGTTTGCATGTGCATTTCAGCACTTTGGGGCCCAGAGCACATAATATTTGACTTGAGAGACAGAGTGCTGTTACCTTTCCTGTATTGGGGTTGACAGCTGCATCTATAAAACAGCCCAGACAACTGATTCAGTGGAGTGATTTAATCATCTAGGGACACAGTCAGCAGCAGGCAGAGACAATTCATGCAGAGGCCTTGACCAGCCCTTTAGAAAAACATATGAACCCCAGCCCTCAAGGAAACTGCCTGAATCTGGTCCACCTTGGAAAACTTTTAAGAACTTTCTTAACTGTCCTCCTTTTTCCTGTGAGCTTTGACCAATAATTCTGTTTGGATAGGGTGGATAAATAAGGGGATTTTTACTTCTTTCTCTCTCTCTCTTACTTGGAAATATCTCACAGAATAATAGAATGTCTTGGATTGGAAGGGACCTTAGAGATCCTCTAGTTTCAAAGCCCCTGTCATGGGCAGGAACATCTTCCACTGTACAAGGTTTCTCAAAGCCTCATCCATCTTGGCCTTAAATGCTTCCAAGGATGGGGCAGCCACAACTTCTCTGAGCATCCTGTGCCATTGCCTCACCACTATCTGAGTAACGAACTTCTTCCTAACATCTAATCTAAATCTCCCCTCTTTTAGTTTAAAACTGTTTCCCCTTGTCTTATCTCATCATTATATATGTTCAAGTTTCTGTTACATTGCAGAGACTCAAGGAGGTTTTTTATGTTCCTGGCTCGCGGGTAGTGGCTAAAACATGGGAAACCTCATCAAATGGATGTCACGTAAAATGAGAAAAGAAAGCTGGCAGAAAATCTATAGAAGTGAAGTACCTAACAGTACAGATTCAGGCAAGAACCCAGGACTTAGTCATAAGGAAAGTTAAATGCAGAAAGGACATTAAAATTCAGTAAACTGAAAATTGTGGTGTGTCATGAAATGCAGGCAACTATTATTTTGATGTGAAAATATATCTGATCTAGAGAGTACGTTGGTGTTATTCTTTGTTTTTGATTGTGATGCATCTATTCTAAAGCATGTGTTGCTGGTATTAGAGCTGTCCAGCTTGCCTGGGTGGTAAGATAGCTGGCAGCAGACAGAGCCAATGCTTCTAGTCTAAAAGGCACTTGGGTTCACTTGTTTAAGTCCAGACTCTTGGTAGTTAACAAACAATACTGACTCTGAGGCAGCTGATGGTACTTTCATTGTTATGACTCTTATGCCACATTGCAGCTACCCAGAAAGCAATGCCTGTGATCTAATAAGGCTTGCATTTTTAGCACCTATTTTACCTTTGTTTCTCCTCAAAATGCAAACAATTGAGAGCTCCCTTGCACCCTGGTTTTGTATCACTGGTGAGCACCAAATATTTTCATAGAGATGATATTGCAAGAGATGCAGGAAGAGTCCCAGAGATCATCACAACAAAGCTTAATCGGAGAAAATGAGGGGTGATAACTAATGTCCCCAGCAGGCAGGGAGGTCTGGAAGGATGTTGAGGGATCCTGCTCAGACTATAAGCCAGTATCAAAAGGCTTTATAGAGTGCCAGTTACCAAATGCAATAATCTTAGGAGCCATAAGCAAAATCCTAAATGCAACAGTTGAAAGCAAAGTCAGTTTTTGCCTGAGTTCCCCCAAGGATGGGGTCCTGGTAGCTTGTGCTTACACAGCTTTTGAAATAGAAGTGCTTTGCTTCTTATAATATGAACCATATCTGTGTCCAAGCTTTCTTCTACTGATCTGCTCACACACAGGTTATGTGTGATGAAACAGAGTTGAAGCAGAGAGCCTGCTTTAACTTGTCCTGCTTGTTTCTATGCTTTGTAATAATTTCTGTATTTATTCATTTATTTATTTGTATATTTGAAAAGACCCTGATGAACAAAAAGGTACACATTTGAGTTTTATCTTGAATCATTCTTACCATCTCCCTTAAGACTCTCTTTGAAACCTGTGTTTGTTTTCCCCAGTATATTATTCCCATGTCTTGCCCATACACCTGCCCATGGCACTCCAGGCACCACTGCTTGTGCAATTTGTGGTTGCCCATGCAAGGTAATCCTGTGCACACCAGTGACTCTGTGAAATGATTCCAGTCTTCCCATGTTTTATATTCTTTGTCAGTTGGCTCCCGCTCAGGAATGTTCTACTTCATGACTGCCAAAACAGAATAGTTTCAGCTTTTGGTTGCTATCTCTTCCCATTCTCTAGTTCAAGTAGAAGTAGTTTGGGAAGGATTTGTTAGACACAATTTATCTTTTTTACTCAAATAAGCATAACAGATAATCCATCAAACACCAGGCATAGATTGTGTGACTCTGACTCCCACAAGCTCAAGTTTCTCTATAGCCATTTTCTTTGAAAAGAAGCACAGCCACACTGAATGACTGTGTTTAATTATTTTCAAGAGATAATTTCATATACTTTCTTATGTCACACAGAAGCTTTAACCCATCTCACCTGGCTTCTGATTTAAAAGCAAAGTATAAGCAAACTTTAAATTTTTCACTTGATGTAAAAACTGTAAGATTCATGAAACAGCAAGGTTTGGTAGGATATGTCTTCAGACATCTACAATATAGGCTGCAAACATAAAACAAGGAATTGAACAGGGAAGGTAAAACACATTTCAAAGTATCTTAGCACATAAAAAAAGAAATAAGGAAGAAAACTGAAAAATGAAAAGGGAAAGGGAGTATGAGGTGTAAGGAGGATATGCAGCCTATGAATTGCATTGTCAGAAAAGCAGCTTTGGGAGTGCAAATAAAGCTAGGCTCCCTGGCTCAGGGCATGCCTTAGCCACCTTCTGAACTGGTGCTGGGAAAAGACTGATCTGTGTGTACACCTCCCTTCTTTTTGGATACAAAACTTCTGGCTTAGGGTATAATCTTAGGCATTAGCTGCCAGAATAAAGTTTTACAGTCAGAGACTTCTGGTATTTTTCTCAAAAGCAGCATGTGTCTGATATTCCCAGTGAATCCATTCTGTATATAAAGAGTCACTGGTCCAACCCAGAGCAGAAACTCCTTTGTACCAAAAGCGATGTATTTATGTATGATTTCATAATTATTCCTCTTGCTCACTCTGCAGATCCTGCCTTTGTTTTGTCTGTGCTTGATAAGGTATGCATACAACCAGGCTTATCCAGGCTTGTGGCTCCTCTCACCAGATAACATGAGGAATTTCAGCACAGTTAACAGTAATATTTTCAGAGAATCATAGAATCCCACAATGGTTTGGGAAGGAAGGGACCTTAAAGGTCATCTAGATCCAACTCCACTGGCATGGGCAGGGATGCTACCCACTAGACCAAGTTGCTCAAGGCCTCATCCAACCTGCCCTTGAACACTTCCAAGGATGGGGCATCCACATCTCTGTGCAATCTATTCCTTACACTCTGAATAAAGAATTTCCTCCTAACAACTATTCAACTTTCTCCTCTTTTAGTTTAAAACCGTTGTCTTATCACTATCTTCTCATGTAAGAGTCACTCAATTTTTTTATAAGCCCTCTTTAATTACTGAAAGGTCAATGAGATCTCCCATATAGGCAGAGTACAGCCAGTTCAAGACTTCTTTCAAACTAATCTCCAATCTTTTGTTATGTCTTTTGTAATCTAAACCATTTGTCACAGAAAGTAGATGGCACCTAACAAGACCTCTGCTGCCTGTCATAAACTTTTCAGGACCAGAGGATCAAATCAGTGGAAGGCTTGTCAAGTCTCAGCAGACTGTTGATATTTAGGCTTAGAAGTTTATTCAGTGCTGTTCACTTACTGCAAACAAAGGGAAGAGTCTCTGTCAACATTTCATTATTTTATTCAGTAATTAGCTCTAAACCAGTGCACTCACCCCCAAATGTTGACACTTGCATTTTAGGTGGCAATTTCTTGTAAAATTATTTTTAATCTTTTTCTGGAGTTTGTGGTATGTAAATGCACAATGCTATGCCAACACTGGATTTGAGTTTAGGTCATTAACAAGCAAATGCCCCTGTGTTTGATTAACACTCTTTAATTTTTTGTCTGTTACCTTATTTGTCCTTCTGGAAAGTGCTATTATGTAAGAGCATTCAGTGTGCATTTGTGTTCAAGGTGTGTGCAGGACAAATGGTTTACCCAAGGAATCAAAAGTAAACTGTGGACAGAGTTCAAGAGTGTTTCTTGCAGGTGGAGGACTGAAATAAGGAGGATAAAGGAAGGTAACTAGGAAAAGACAGCCATAATAAAGGCAGAGACATGTAATGAGAGAGAATTTGATACATATTTCTAAAATAGTTTTTTAAAAGGCTAGTGCAGTTTCAATGATTTATACAAGCTTTTTATTCAAAGGATTTGGTATTTTAGAAGTAATCATTTGGTAGAAGCAGATTCAGATATATTACTGGATATATGAGTTTAGGATAATATTTCAACGATTCATAGCATGATAAAATGAGTTTGGCATGGAAAGAACCTCGAAGATCATCTATTTTCCACTCTTCTGCCATGGGCAGGGACACCTTTCACTAGACCAGGTTGCTCAAATCCATTGTGTAAAGCCATTGTATTTGCCCAAAGCCATTGTTTATACCTGACATGATAGGTGTGTACAGAGTCTGAAAAACTGAGAAGACATGGTCCTTGCCTTGGAGGGTTTACGGTTCCTGCATCTGCAGAGTACAGAGCATGCATCCCAGCAGCAGATAGCTTCCAAAGTGTTCAGCACTATTACCTAGCACACCATGGGGTTATCTTTAAACACATTTATTTCATAAGGCCTGAATTAGAGTGCCAAGACAGACACTGTTGTGGCTTTATATATTTAAAAAAAAACAAAACAAAAAACACAAAAACCCCCACCACCAGAACCACAAACACTGCAGAATTATCAGCTGCCAAAATGCACTAGCAAAATAAGGTTAATCCCTGAGTTCAGAGTGACAGGTTGAATTTCTGGAAAGACAAGTCCTTTTATGTTTCTGGCTAAAAAACTCTGCATTGATGTCCAGAATAAACATTCCCAGCATTGCTAAGTGCACGTTCGCTGCCCATGCTAAGTCAGGAAGCTGCCAGGCAGGCATGTCCAGATTCAGCTGAGCATGGAAAATGGACACTGTCATGGTGATGGCTCAGTATCTGAAAAAATAACTTTTTCCACTTAAAAGCTAGCCTTTTCATATTGATTTTAGCAGATTTAAGGAATAAATCAGAGAACTTTATTGAAGGAGAAGGAATGACTTTTGAATATATTCTGTTGCTAAGTCTCAGCCAAGATACCTTTTGCCTTATGCCATTGCCTACATCCGGAGGGTACAGGCAGTGGAAAACCTTCACAGATAGTAACAAAAATTTTTACGCTTGTTTGCCCCTTTTTAAGCTATCTGTACAAAGCCAAGCTAACAAGTCACAAATCTCACATGTTGAATCTTTCCATTGATTTCACAGTAACTCATCTTTGAAAAAATAAGGAATATTCAAAGGGTAATAGGATGTATTTCTGCAAATGCCCACACCTCAGTTTTATGGTAGAAAGAGAGAAGTTGCTGGCAATTAATGTGTGACAAATAGTGTACCAGAAGAAAGCAGAGATAGTGCCTCATATATACACATGAACCAGCAGTATGTGAAGTTCAGGATAAAATTTGGTTTCACAGTATTCTAAAGCATCATGATGTGCAAACAGTCATTTACATGTCTGAAAGTTTCAACTTAGTTTCTCTCAGTTTCTGTAGAATTCACTCTACTCCAGTGGGCAGTAACACTCAGCTACTTGAGAGAGTGATAGGTATGTTGGGAAGCTTTGATGATACTGAAATTTGTTGGTGGCAGTGGATCTGAGGAGATGCTTGGTCGCTGTTCTGTGATGTGCCCAGAGACCACTGGGCACAGAACATGCAGGAAATGGGGTGGCTCAGGGAGTCAGCTCACTGATTTTTAAGCTGTCTTTGGCATGTGTTAAAGGAGCCTGGGGACTGTTTTAAACAACTCCAGTTGGGAATAAGCCAAACGCAGTAGTGTTCCGGCCAAGTCCCGGCACTCTTCTTTCTCCATGGCCAGGCAGGATTGATGGTATATTAGCAGGGTTCATTGACTGTATGCCAGAAAGGGATGTTATACTGCCAAGAAAAATCTCAGCTGGTGAGATATGAAGAGCTTCTAGGCTTTAAGCTTTGCTATATGAAGTTTATCTGAAAAACAAGTACTGAATGTGTGAGGTTCTGGATAACATTTTAAAAATGAGAAAAAGATGGCAGAAGCAAAAGAGAGCAAAGGGAAACCACTAGGAAAGATCAGCAGTAATAAGCACTGACACTTGGAAAACATAGAATCATAGAATGATAGAATCATTTCGGTTGGAAAAGACCCCTAAGACCACGGAATCCAACTGCTAACCCAGCACTGCCAAGCCCACCACTAAACCATGTCTCCAAGTGCCACATCTGCATATCTTTTAAATATCTCCAGGGAATGTGACTCTACCACTTCCCTGAGCAGCCTCTTCCAATGCCTGACAATCTTTTGCTGAAGAATTTTTTTCCTAATATTCAATCTAAACTTTCCCTTGCACAACTTGAGGCCATTTCCTCTTGTTCTAACACTTGTTATTTGGGAGAAGAGGCTGACCACCTGACTACAACATCCTTTCAGGTAGCTGTAGCACAATAAGGTCCCCCATGGGCCTCCTTTTCTTCAGGCTAAACACCCCCAGCTCCCTCTGCTGATCCTCATCAGGCTTGTGTTTCCAGATCCTTCACCAACAGGAGAGCTTGTGAAGAGCACTGAAGTCACTTTGGAATAGCACTGGCTTGCAAAGAAGACTAGTAAGGCTGTCCAACAACCACCCAAGACAAAGAAGAAAATATGAAAGAAAAACTAAGCCTTCTTCAGGAAAAACTATTCCAGGTTCTTCAGGGACCTATAATCTATTAGCTACTCTCTGCTGTTATGCTTAAAACTAGATCCTCTCCCCGCTCTAGATCAACCTCAAACCAGAACATTTCAAGCCAGAAAAGTTAATGCCTTAGAGATCTCAGGATTTTGGCAGAATGCAGAAATAGATACCTGGTCACAGTGGTCAAGTTCCATCCTCAAAATGCCTTGAGTTTTGCAGTATATTTGCTCCTAGAGATGTCAGTTCCTCTGATGCCTGTCTTGGTCTTTTTATTGGAGAGCTATTATGTCACCCTGCCCCTGAATCAATAAATATCTGACTAGTAGCCACTCCAACAATGTTAATGATCAGTTTATTTGTATCAAGCCTAAATAATTATAAAGAGCAAGAAGGGGAAAGGATATTTTGTATATGGTGTAATAATATACCAAATCAACCTTCAACTTTTTAAGGAAATGAACTGTTTTAGTCTCTTCTAATAAGATGTTCTCTGTTCTCTGTCTATCTGTCTTGCTCTTCTTTGCACCTCTGTCTGTCTTTAGGGAAATATAAACCTCCTATTATCTGTCTTGGGAGGTACTCGTGTACCCATAGATTACTAGTACTAGTAGCCTTATAGTAGTTGACTTTATGTAATATTCCTTGGTTTAATTTTTAATATTACCTTGATGCTTTTGCCACCTAACTGGTTCCTATAGTCTCCTTTAATTTATTCATTATTGCTTGGGTAGATATTTTTTATTGTTTGAACTTTTCTCTGCAGTTCAGTATATCTCTCATCACCACCAACATTGTCACCAGCATGGTTATTTTTACTTGTCTTGTTGTTTTTATTATTACAAAAGGCTATTCCTCTTACCAGCTTTTGACTAATCATGACAGAGTGATGGCACTTACAGAAGCTGGTGCTCCAACTCTTCCTGGCAATGCCAGCACTGAACAATGGGTGGTTATTTAAAAAATATGCAGCATGAAAAAGTAAGGGGTTAGAATCACAGTGGTATGTTACATCATCTAAAGAGCTTCTTCAAGAAACAGATTTTTAAGGACTGTGCTAATTAACATTGCCAATTGGCATTAAAGGTAAATAATTTAATTTAATTCTGGATGAGAGATGTCCTTGAAGAGTACCTTCTGGTGAAGACCATCATTGTAATTGGCATTATTTCATATTTTTTTTTTTGTCCATTAACGCACCTCTTTTTCTAACACCAAACGACATCTCAAATTGATGTCCATTCCTTTACCACATTCTCTTTTAATTATCACTTTCTTTCTCCCTGTGCTCAGGGGGGGTTAAACTTGGACCTGGTTCAGCCCTGGAGGATTTAGTAGCTTTGCGATAATTTAAGAAATGGTTTCTGGGAACTTGGTGCAAATTGAAACCTGTGCCTCTGGGGAAAAGGATCTCTGAGAGGCCATCATGTTCCTTTGGTAGTGCAGGAAGCGAAACCTCAGCTTTAACTCAAAGGATTATTCTAACAGTTTTGAGATTTCATTTTCATGTTCTGTGATCCACTTTTTCATTTACTTCATGTATTGTTTGTCACTGAGTGGGACTGACTTCCAAGCTTAGAAGCTAGATCTGGAATCAGTCTGCATGGCTGATTGATGTTGTATGTTTTATTAGACATTTCCCTAATAATTTTGCACTCCCATGAACCCTGAAGGAATCATCATAACCTATAATAACGTGCATGTCCCTCCTGTCCATTTTTCCTTGTAAATATACCACTAACAGTGTTCCCTTAGTATCTCCCATAAAGATGTACAGCCATGTTTTAAGACTGCAGAACATAAAGAGTGGACTTCCTTGCTTGTTCTTATGATGACTCAGTCTCCCAAACTTCCACTTTGAGTCAATGCAGAGCTAAGTTCCATGCACCAATATTTTCCAATTCTCCAGTATTTTAAAACTGTGCAGGAACATATGTGGTCTTTTCTTCACATTTTATTGATACATGGTACTGCTAATAGAACTGGTCAGGAATTCTTTGTAATTAGGTGGGTACTGCTGTCCCTACAAGCTCATGCACTTTCTCTGTTGGCTTGACACATATCTAACCCGCAATTCAATAGTCATGTTACGGTGGGACTCTGTGGCACAGCAATAAAGTGCCCTTTCAACACATCAATGTCATGTGACAAAGTGATACTTTAGAATACTTTAATAAATATGAATCCTATGGGTTTATAATTTTAGCCCTTAATCAAAATTGTACTTACTTGTAGATGTCTGGATCAGACAGCTTTCTCTGGTTTCCTGGAAAAGATGAACCACTGGCAACAAAATAACTACTGCTCTGTCTTCCTAGAAATGCTGCTTGAAGGAGACCTTTGGAGGTCATTCATTGAACTTCCCACCCAGGCTGGGACTATCACCAACATCAAATCAAGTCAGCCATAACTTTAGGCAAATCTAGAAAAAGGTTTAGGATTCGATATATGCCCTGGGTGACTCCTTTTTTTCACCCACCTCTTTCAAAAAAATTGTAGACTACTATGAAATGTGTCTTTGTCTTTTCTTTATCAGACCAAATAAGTCCAGTTCTCTCAAACTCTCCTCATAAGTCACTTGCCCTGGCCAGTAATAATCTTGGCAGCTTTCTACAGCATACCTTCCAATTTCTCCCTTTGAAGTAGGGAGGTCTAAAACTGAGCCCATTACAAGTGTGGCCTCACTGGGACTAAGAGAAAGAAGACACAAAATTTCTTTTATTTTGCTGCCCTAATGGAGAAGTTTTGTTGTATTCTTGATTAAAATACACGGATCCATACTCAGTCTGGTGTTCACAACAATGCCTTACCTTTTTTTTTTAGCATCCTCCGTTCCCACCAGTTGAATTTTGCCTGCTGTGGTCATGTCACAGCTCAGTTATTTGCCTCATTACTTGATTTTTTTAGTCTTGTGGAGCACAATATGATAACTTCTGTTTTAACTATGAATGTTGCTTCTCTTAACCTTCTCCTGAATTCTTTTTTTCTTGATAGTCTCAGTTCTCTTCTAGACACTTCTTTATTTGTTCCTGCATAGTGATAAACAAAGCCATCAGTCTTTGGATTCAAGGATCTTCATCACTTACCATCTACTAGGAAACAGTCCCTTAGTTACCACCTACAGAAGTCCACCCTCAGCAGTTAGGTGAAATACTTTATTAAAAGAAACATCTTGATGCTTTTCACCTGGTGTTTTGCATGAGTGGATGGATTTTACTGCAAACTCCTGTGAAATTGTATAATGACTATTTTTATGTGTATTTTTAACTACCCTATAGAGATATAAACATATTTAATAACAATCTCAGATCGCTTGCTATGTTGACAGTTGGGGATGTCAAATTGGAAACCTTGAGTAGTTCTTGGTCTCACTCCTCTGTAGTTCCTCTATGTCCCTATCTCAGTTTGGTTTCTTGTTTCATTCTGACATGATAAGCGATGTAATTGGAAGATGATTTTTTTTTTTTCTGTGTATATTTAGACACTGACTAATACAATTTAACCTGCTGCTTGAGCAGGTGTCCAGTCATTATCATCATAATAATGATAATGATAATAATAAACCTAAACAAGGCTAATTTTAGCAGACACCTGAGCTTGGGTTTCCAAAAATTAGTCATTCAAAATCCTTAATATCTAGCTTACAGTCTGTCTTGGTTTTCTTTTGCCATATGTAAACCAGGGATAAAGTACTTACCTGCTTCCCTGTAGAGGAAATATATTAAATGGTGCTTTTATATACCATAAAGACAAGTTTTTATAACTAAGAATGCAAATGAGACAGCACTTTTCACATCAAGAGATGTAGGCTAGTTCTTTCTTCTCTGCATTAAGAGAGAAAACTGAACTACTGCCTACTCTTCCTGAAGCTGGGTTGGGGATATAAAAACTTGCACCCTGCTTAGGGAAGTTAAAAGAAGAAAAACCAACACAGAGCATTCCAGATTTTTATTTAGATTGTGCAGATTTTTATTTAGATTGTTCAAACAAGCCAACTACAACACATGTTGCACTAGTCTTTCCCGCTTTGTTTAACTGAATGGGGCCTACAAGATGTCTGGAGAGGAACTGTTTACAAGGGCATGTAGTGACAGGACAAGGGTAAATGGCTTTAAAAGGTCAGAGAGCAGGTTTAGATTGGATATTAGAAATTCATCTTTTACTTTGAGGGTGGTGAGGCACTGGCACAAGTCACCCTGAGAAGTTGTGAGTGCCTCATCCCTGGAAGTATTCAAGGGCAGGTTGGATGGGGCCCTGAGCAACCTGGTGTAGTGGGAGGAGTGGCAGATTTGGAGCTAGATGATCTCTAAAATCCCTTCTGACCCAAACCATTCTATGGTTCTATGCCTTTTCCTGCAGCAAAGCCAGATTGCCCATCACAATAGGTATATAATACTTTCAAAGGAAGCATGCAGCCTAAAGGGGATAGAAACATGCTAGAAATGTGTCAAGAAACTTAGAAGGGTGAGTGTGAATAACTGGAATTTAGTGGAGCTTGTAATAAATACTGGCTTAACTCTTTTTAAGTTCTTTTTACCCAACGTTTTCTTAACTTTTTAGACTTGAAACTTCAAACATCTCTGTAAAGTAAATAAGCACTAGAGATCACAGAATCATAGAATACCGTGAGTTGGAAAGGACCCATCATGATTATCGAGTCCAACTCCTGGTCCTGTGCAGGACAAGCCAAGAATCACACCATGTGCCTCTGAGTGTTGTCCAAACGCTTCTTGAACTCTGTCAGTTTTGATGCTGTGACCACTTCCCTGGGGAGCCTGTTCCAGTGCTCAACCACCCTCTGGGTGAAGAACCTTTCCCTTATATCTAACCTAAACCTCCCCCAATATAGCTTAATTCCATTTCCCCAAGTCCTGTCAGTCATCATGAGAGTGCCTGTCCCTCCTGTTCCCCTCATGAGGAAGTTGTAACTGCAATGAGATCTCCTCTCGGTCCCCTCTTCTCCAGGCTGAACAGACCAAGTGACCTCAGCTGCTCCTCATCCAGCTTCCCCTTAAGGCCCTTCACCGTCCTCATGGCCATCCTCCAGATGCTCTCTAATAGCTCAATGTCTTTTTTATATTGTTGTGCCCAAAACTGCACACAATAGTCAAGCTGAGGTCACACCAGTGCAGAGCAGAGCAGGACAGTCACCTTCTTTGACCGGCTGGTGATGCTGTGCTAAATGCACCTCAGGACATAGCTGGCCCTCCTGGCTGACGGGGCACACTGCTGACTCATACTCAACTTGCCGTGCAAATAATATTTTTAAAATTGCCTGAGGAAAATTTGGCATTTCAGTGTTTGTTTATATCTTGATATGTGAGCTGAAATAAGCAAAAAAAACTTATTCTCAAGGAACTCAAAACTAAAAAAAAAATTCACAATTTGTAAATGTGTGATTTCCAGCTACATTTCCTTGCCTGGTTTCAGAAGAATGTCATTGGACTCAATGAACTTAGAGGTCTTTTCCAAACTTAGTGATTCTATACTTCTATAAAAATCACGCATTTTTTCAGTCCAAGAATCCAACACATTCTTTTTAAAGTAAAAGAAGTTTTTAAGTAAGAACAATGTCACGTCTCCTACAAATTTTTTTAATTACAAAAAGCTGTATTTTTTTAAGAAGAAAATAAAAATTACAGCTCTAAACTCTCCCCTAGCTCTAATCAATACACTGAATCCACTTGGTAGATGAGTTAACTGAGACTGTAATGATATCCTGATTTCACTTTCATTGACGTAAAGTGAAAGTGACTCCATTAGAATCAATTGAGTTACACCAGCATAAAGCACCTTTAAATGATGTCGGAGTTTGTCTCAGATCTTACTTGATGCTAACTTAGAAGCTGCTGATAAATCAGGATTGCAACTGAAGAACCCAGTCTCACAGATTATTACTTTAGCTGCTGATCCACAACAGAACTTTCCACGTCTATTTCTTAATTATAATTATATATGTAAGCACCTGTCTAGTTTGTAAAGAAGATAATTCCTTCTCAATCACACTGTTTAAAGTCCTTCTTGTTGTATAAACCTGTTTCATGGATTTATTTTTCTTTTCTTAAACCACAATCAAAGGACACAAATGGTCTTTAGTCTTATTCAGCAAGTAACATTTGGGAAAGCAGAAGCACAGTGACAGTGTTTCACATGTGCCCAAGAAGTAAGAGGTGGTGTTTCAAAGTTTTGGAAAGATTAAAACAAGCATGAAAAAGCAGCTGTACCTGTCAATTTAGCATCAGTGACCATATTGTATGATTTACTGTCATGACAGATTAGTTCAGCCATGATATTTAAAGGTTTGAAAGGAGAAAGTTTTCATTTGAAAGAATAGGTAATTGTTCATGTTTCCAAACTGCCCACTGAAATTATGGCTATCTACATTACAAGCTGGGGACTGGTGGGTTGGTGCCTCCTGGGGTAGCAGAAAATGCAGGGATCCACTCAGGGATTGCAGAGCAAGGTCTCACCAGCCAGGGCTTATCCCATTAATCCTAGCCTGACTCAGATGCACCCCAGTGATGTCTGGGCAAGACTCCTAAGCCCTAAAAATAAGTTTTTGATACCCAAACTGCCTATCAGGAACAGATCTTGGACTGCACTTGACAATCTTGGGGTTGTCCTGTGCAAGGTCAGGACTTGGACTCAGTGATCCTCAAGGGTCCCTTCCAACTCAGGATGTTCTATGATTCTGTGAGCAATGTCCAGTTGTTGCCTGGGATGAGGAATATGCTGAGAACATGAGATCACTGTATGCCAGGGTTCAAGCCTGGATGTGGTGGAACAGTTGTACACATGCAACTATGGCATTTGCTGTCAGACAGGTATGGGCTTGCCTAGAAAACCTTCAGCACCTGCAAGGATAGTGGCAGCTCATTCAAAGGCTCAGTTCTGAGCCACTCTGACTCACCCTCTCCATTACAAGACCTCTTAAGGTGGTCCTCAACATGGGCAGATGGTCTTGAGGTAGCATCAGTGGTGTAAATACACCCCTAGCTTTGGCTGTACCTGTGCACTCATCCTGTATGTTGCTCTATCCCAAGAATTAGGATATCCCTAAAAAGGAGATCTTTTTTCCAGTGTCTTCTCCAAAAGTTGTCATGAATAAGTAGTGTGAAATGCATAACATGATGGCAAACAATTCCCAGGTGTACCTGATAAGCAATGATTTTACTCTTTTAAAAAATGTATGTAATGCCACTTGTAACTTCAAAGCAACATTGACATGCTTAATTCTGCTTTATTTAGAGATCATTCATCAAATTAGTATGACTAAGGAATTTTTTTCTTAAAGAACTGATCCTATAATCTGGCCAGCCCAGAACCTGTCCCGAAATAAACCATCAAAACTCATTTTTATGATTGGAAAAAATTTGAAGTGCACTAGGAATAATTTAGCAGAACCTGTGTTAAACATGTTTCAGACAGATGAGAAATTACATGAAGAATCAGAACTGTAGAAAAGAATTCTTTATTAAAAACTAAATAGTGTGCTCTTCTCTGCAATGTACTCCTGTGTATACTTGTTCTTAAGTAGATTGTTTGGCATCTCATGATGTGCCCCTTCTTCCCTGCTTTAGAAAACCACATTAACTTCTTTAGGACTCAAAATAAAGCAGTGGGAACTCATCGCTAAAGGCAGCACTTTCCCCTCTGAAGGCAGGGTCCCCAATCTGACTGAAGCAGCTACACAGCACATCATGGGAGCCCTTAAGCTGCCTCCCAGTAATGACAGGCAGATATTCTGCCATACAGCCCTCTTCATCCGTCCTGAAAAGCTAACAGTCATCCACAAAAAAAATGGTATGGAGTTTTGGGGAGCTTTAAAATACTACATTCTATGCTGAGTCTGTTACTATTTCTTTTCATCTGACTTCAAGGTTTATATGCATTTTAAACAACCTTTGTCCTTTCCAAGGAACCTACTTTTGCCAGCAATTCACTCTGTTACTCTGACCTTATTTGCTGATGGCATAATTTGTCTTGCAACCCTACATAAATACACTACATCAATAACATTTTCTCAAGGCTATTTTGCCCTGAACTACACAAGAGCAAATTGGCTATTTTTGTTTTCAGCAGAGCAACAGACAACGTATAACTTTCCTTGTAAGGCTCTAATGTAAAGCAGGCATCCAGACAAGGTTTGTTTTGGTTTTATTGCTATATTTAAGAAGACAAGGTGGTAAACTAGAGCTAAAGTTCAGGGGGTTTTAAAATCTACAATTGAACGTGACCTTTTCCATTCTCCTTCACTTTGCACTGAGGAATAATTTCCAAAGTAGCATGGGAAGAAACAATTAAAGTTAAATGTTAATTTTCAAAAATGAGACCTAGCTTGCCTTCTAGTTTATGAATTGCCCCTGGAATACAATTCAGGCTCAGCCTCCTGGGGAAAGGCATTGGAACAAACCACTGGTGTAGCAAACAAGGAGAATAATAACTTGCAGAATCAGACTGGTCTTCCTAAATGGCCAAGGCTTAAGGTAGCAGTGGTAGCAGTGTTCTTCTTCAAAGCTGTGTTTGCTATAATTTTCTTTATTGTTGGTTGTGGACTCCTACAAAGAGGCCAGATTCTGCACTTCAGGTAGCACGAGTATAAGACACTGGAGTCAGTGTTTCTGTATAATAAGGGGAACCACGTGACAGTTTTCTGTGCAAAGTCAGCAGCTTCAGTGTCTCCCTTCTTTGGTGTTGAGGCCTGCACTATAAACTGTCAACTGGCTATACCACACCGCAGTTTCCACTTTTATATTCTTATTTTAGTAGTTCTTGACTTAGGTAGAGTTTCCTCCCAGTGTGAGTACAAGGACATTAGGACCAGCCAGAGCTGCTCAAATTTTGCATCCTCTAACCTGAGACCATCTGTCATGCAGATCTACCATGCTGTCAGTTTGGTGTGTGCTTCCATGTGTGTGGCATCTGTAAGACCAAACCATGCCTGTGACCTACTGTCTGTGGCTGAGAGACCTCAGCCTCCAGGTAGTTGCAATCTCTTAAGTTAAGCATACGTAAGCTGTAAACTGGGCTCTCTAATAAAAGTTCAAACTATTCTTTTTGTTCACAATGAGAGGCAATATTCCAAATCAAATCTACAAGTGCCAACCTTTTCTCCATATCAATAAACAGTATTCATATATTTTGGTGAGCTTTAGAGAACACTCCAATTTAAAAAAAAAAAAAAAAAATTGAAACCATAGGAATGTCATGCATCAATTGCTACCTAAATTGCAACAGTCAGAGATGAAAAAAGTGTGTGATGTCCTGTGGAACAAACATCCAGTCCTGGCTTTAGAGTTTCTAATGATGGAAACTTCACCATGAAATTTAGAAAGCGATTCCACTGATTAATCATCTTCGTTAATTTATCTTTTTTTTTTTTTTCCTGTTGAATTTCAATCATGGGGACATAAAATGGTTTGGGTTGGAAAAGTTCTTAAAAAGCATCTTGTACCAATCCCTTGCTATGGGCAGAGATGCCACCTACTAAACCAGACTGCTCAAAACCCCATCCAGTCTAGCACTTCCAGGGATGGAACAACCACAGGTTCTCTGGGTGACCTGTGCCAGTGTATCACCACCCTCACAGTAAAGAATTTCTTCCTAATATCAGATCTAAACCTGCCCTCAATCAGTTTAAAGCCATTACTGTTGAGGAATACATTCAGTGCAGTAGCTCAGGGTGCAGGTGCAGTGTGAGCTGCAGGTTGAGCTCTGGAGGGTGGAAGCCCCAGACAAGAGGACCAGACATTGAGAGACAGAGCAGGACTCCAAGTTTCAGGAGGCAGAGCAAGACTTTTGCATGCTTGGACTGTGAGGGTATAACAGCCCAGGGGCTCCTTTGTTGGGTTGCCTCCTTGGAGGCACCAGCTCGGGCTGTTTCTATGTTACTGTATCATGAATGAATTGCTTGATGGAACGAGACATCTCAGGCTCTGCTAAGGGAAACCTGGGGTGGAACCAGTAAGGAAAGGACCTGGTCTGGCTGTGTGTGAGCATGGGGTGTGCAGGGAATCAAGCAGGGCACCCATCGGGTCCCTGATGCCACCCACTGTGAAGGGGCTTCGGTCCCAGCAGCGAAAGTCTGTCTGGTATGACTACCAGAGAGTCCTGTGAATGGTCAGACTGAGAAGTTTGCTGAAAAATGACCTCTTGTCCCATCCCTACATTCCAGTCCTCTTGGCTTTGCAATATTGGTTATGTTTTGCCTCAGTATTCTAGATTGAAAAGACTTCTGTTGAATTTCTGTGGTCCACATGGGTAGGTAGACACACCATCAAGTGATTGTGTAGTTTTCTCCTTGGAAAGACGAAGTACCTTCTGTCTCACAGGACACCGCACTGCTATCCAGGTTTTAGTTACTCACTCTTGCTCCACTCTCAATTCTTTGCAGGATTTTAGCATCTCTCAATGCATTGAAAGCAGAAATGGACAAATTATTCCATGAATGGTTTCATAATTTTCAAATGCAGATGTATTATAATCCCACAACTCCTATTCACTATTCCATATTTCTATCCATTATTTCTTTATACTGCATAGTCACCTGGGATCTCATTATTAGTTGATTATCCACCATGGCTCTAAGTATGCTTCAGCATCACTGTTTCCCAGGTTAACAAATCCACATCATTATTTGTAGCTCTCTATTCATATAAACATGGTTCTTGGCCATAATTAAATAGATACTGTTTCACTGAAATGGGACTCTGTAAGCTTTTTATTAAGCACTCCCACCCCTCTTCTGTCACCAACAGATTTTTCTGAGCATTAATGTAATTATCCCAGTTCTTAAAATTTCCAAATAATAAAGAACGAGAGAGTCCTCCAATGAACTGAGGGGAAACACAGGTACTCGGATACAATTTTATATTCGTAATTATGTTTTCTTACTTATAGGTAAAGGATTTTTTGATATAGTGTGCATATTTTTTAATGTTTTTTAAGATTTTGCCATTTGAATGCATGAAACAGGATCTCATGATATCAGTTCAAATGTCTTGTAGAAATGCAATCAATACATTGCATTAACAATGTTTTTCTATCATGTAAACCCATCAAAATCAACATCCAAGTATAATGACAAAATCCATTTGCTGTAACATATGCCAACTAGTTGCTTGTTTGGGGTTATGGGTTTTTAATAAATTATTTATTAGTTCAGTTCTGCATCTGTTATTTAGTCTCTTTGTTCACTGCAATATAGTATTTTTTTTTTTAATTTGGATTTATATCTTTCCCTTTATAAGGAAAGAGCTGTCCTTAGATGATAGGTTGCATTTCAAGTGATATTTACCTTCATTTTTACTTAAGTTCCAAACAAATGAGACAATTAGATAAAATCACTACTGTTTTCAAATAATTTTTACAATAACTCTTAATATACTGAACCCCGGTATTCTACTGATCCTGTGAGGAAAAGTTTTCTTTTCCTTGTTCATTGTTTTGTCCTGGAAAAAAATACCTCCAAACCTAGTTGCATAAAGTATCTCTGAAAAATGACTCTTAAAATATTGAAAGAAGAACCAAGAAAAACAAACTATTAATTGTGTAAGATTTAGATATGATGTTTTTATCTAGAAAATGTTTGTACCTATGAAAACAGATTTTCTGAAACAAAATAGTGATTACTTTCAGAACCCTAAATACCTGTTTTATCTATATCCATACCCCATTAACTGAAATCTAATTATTGCCAGTGCTAAAGGAGTATTAAATAAAGAAAAGAATACTTACTAGAGAATTGATCACATTTTTAATAAATCTGATAATTCTATACAATTTCACTTAGAAAAAATATTTTTTAGA
The DNA here is from genome assembly GCA_035221455.1 of Xenops minutus. Lineage (NCBI taxonomy): Eukaryota > Metazoa > Chordata > Aves > Passeriformes > Furnariidae > Xenops > Xenops minutus. The sequence continues at coordinate 31,736,000 of JAWWEE010000001.1, read as the reverse complement.
ACATCTAGCTATGTAAGCATCTTGACCCTTTATGTCATTTTGAATTCCCTGTGCAAGCACTGAGAAGCCCTATTCTTCCCAACAAATTCTGTTGAGAAACCAGAAATTATGTTTCATTAGGGAGCAGAGACTCTTAATTAAACATACCTGTTCTCCACACAAGAAATGAGTTTCAAATTTTGACATTTTTTTTCTAAACCAATCTTTCTCTTCAAAAGCAATACAGTGAGGTTGGAATTAATATAACATAACTGCATGCAATCCCTCTAAGTGTGCTTCCATCTGACTTTTTTGCCCTGGCTACCCCTTAGAGTTGTTGGAGGTCCTTTCAGGGCACAACTCATCTGGCTGAGTTCAGATGTCTGTTTTAGGAGAGAAAAATTGCACTTTAGCAAGGTCTGCTTTTCTTTCTGATAGGAAACACTGTCTGAGGTTACTGGTTCAAATGCAGCTGTATCCACTGCATGTATCTCACATTAGGCAAGGTGTTGCGTGGAGACCAATGGCTACATGTAGTGCCATTTTTCTGAATCTCCTACCCTTGGGAATGTCTCCCAGGCTTATGGAAATAAAAAAGTTAATCTTACCAACTGAAATCCACTCAGAGTTTCATTCACATAGAAAACCAGTGTTGTTTATTTTCTCTGGGTGTACCTATATCATATTCACTGTGTGAGGGTGACCATGATGATACTCATTATCCTTAAAATCCCTTTGTGTTGCTCAGTCGTTGAAAGGAGATGTAATGCAAATAAGAATCAGCCTTAAGGTGGAAAAGTAGCTGATTTTCACCAAACCATTTCCCTGTGACAAATATATCCTAAAGAATATTAAAACACGGTAATTGTGGTGTGAGACTGTGAAAGTTTCTCACAGCAGAAAAATATTTCAAGTGAATGAAGTGCCTGGAACTTAAAAGCAGGCAAATTCAAAGTAGAAAAAAATAAAATATATTTAACATGGAATCAAATTTATAATTCTAACCATGCTATGCCCAAATTGGATTTAAAGGGTATACTCCAGTATAACGAGAAGTGACTCAATGGAGATATTACTAGATTGATTTCTATGGTATGTTTATGTAGATTATAGTGGGTGACCATACAATGATATTTTTTATTATGCAAAGTCTTATTTTTACAGAAGTCATTCACAGAATGCCCCTGATGTTCTTTAGGAGCAGAATTACAGTGTTAGTCACTATTATGTTGTAAATAAACTAAATGCCTTGTAATATATGGTTTCTCAGTGTCTGTGAGTTTTTGCAGAGTGAGTATAGTTTATAGATAAATTTATTTTCTATTTTTTAACTAATTTTGTATGCTGATACCTGGAGATGATTCTAGAATGTGAATACATAGAAATTGTTAATATCCCAGAAACTCAGTCAAAGGGAATAATAGGAGTTACTGAGCAGTATACAATGCTTATTGCAATCAGTAAACTTACAGTATTATAGAAAATGGAATGAACTGCATATAATTTAAGCAACTTAACATTAATCATTTAATCTTCTGCCCATCTACTGAATGCAGCAGTTGCTGAAATGTGCACTTCTGGGATAACCTGAGACCTATGTTCATAATTCAAAAAACAGTATAGATTTCTGTGGTGTTTTGAATATCCACCACTTTGGGTGAAGAGGGAATTAGGACACATTAGCATATAGCAGAGCATGTGTTTGTTTCTGCCTGTCATGTTGATTGGTATTCGTCTTCAAGCCCACACGGAGATGGTTCCTCTTTTTGAACAGAATAAAAATGTTTTCTGTTATATTAAAAATCATCAGGTGTCCAGGGTGGCACTAAACAGTCGGTTTTATAACTGACTATGAAGAACGGGTTTTGGGGCAGAAAAATATAAAAATTAAAAAAAAAAAAAGGCAGAAGAATGTCTACTGTCTTTATTGAAGGTGGGTTTTGTAGGTTTTTTTTTAATTTTTATTTTTATAAACAAAAGGGTTTGTGTTCTTTTACTTTTATTTTTTTTTCTTATATGTATATTTGAAATTCTACTATAAGAGAAATGTCAGGATTTTCTGAAATAAGACAGAGTAAAAATAAGCCCGATCCATTTCTAGTGAAAGCAGCTGGTTTATTTCCATGGAGGCATGGAAAATAGATTGTCTATTAGCATAGAATTCATAATACCATTTGAACAGACTTTTTCTAAGTCCTTCATTATACCATATATTGCAAGCCCTCCTTATGGAGGAAGGGGAATGAGGGGAGAAAAAAACACCATGGTTCTCTTTTCCTTCAATGTAGTATTCATAATGTCATTTGAACAGACTTTCTCCAAGTTGTGCATCACTTATGTGTTGCAAGCTTTCCTACTGATGACAAGAAAAACAGTAAGTTTTTTACCTTGGTTTTCAAAGTACTGAGGGGTTGTCCTTGAAATGCAGGCTCAACTCGTCTGTTTCTTTGTTTATGGATTATTTTTTCACATGGGAACAATTTTAACAAGTCCTGATTGGACTGTAATTCAGAAAGAATTAAACCATGACTCCTACTCTGACTTTTGTAACATTAGGAAAAAAATAGTGAACTCAGAACAGCCAATCTCTTTTTCAATTGACCGTATTTTTAACAGATTAATTCCCTTTTGTTCTGCCATGGGAAAAGTCACATTGAAAAGCTATTGAGTTTTCATGCTGGGAGGACTGACAGGGTTCTCTAGTAGGTGATAAGTGTTGGGCAATATCATCAAAGAGACAAAGGAGGATTTTAAAATAAATAAAAAGGATAAATCAATGCAAAATCACTAGCATAAAATCCAAGATTTTTAATATGGGTCATCCCCATGCCTATCAGAGCATCAGCAGGTCCTAGAAAGAACAGATAAACAGATGAAAGGGGCTATGGAAGCCATCTCCAGTCTCAGAGTGAACCATGGCCAGCACTGGACCAGGGCAGCAAGGGCTTTGCTTAAACATCATACCTCAGCGCAGGTTCAGACATGGGCAAATATTCTGGGCTCCAGAATGGTGGCACTATCCTCTCTACTCTGGTTAATTAAACATTAAAAAAAAAAAAGTGCCTTGTTATTGCCATTTACTTGGCTGTGCTAAGTATCTTCATTTTTTTTAAAGTGGGAGTAAAAAACCCAACCAACCAACCAACCAACCAAAAAAAGCCTCCCCAATGGCAGGGATTTGAAAATAGGTGATCTTTAAGGTTGGTTTCAACCCAAAGCATTTTATAATTCTGAAAAGAAAAAAAAAAAAAAAAGAACTGATTAATTTCTAGGTAGTAGAAATTACTGTAGTGGCTGCTTCATCTGATATTTGACTCATCTCTTTTACTAATCTCTGCATTATGCTGAGCACTGAGAAGAATTTAGCTCTTATTCAGCACTTCATTAGTAAGGATTATATTTTTTTCTGCATAATAGCTTATAAACTTTATTGCTATGCTGGTATTTTGAGTCAATGTCATCTATCCAGCTAAAAAATTATGAGGTGTACTGCATAGAATCTATTCCAATTTTGTGTTAATTTCTGTTAAATAAGGAACTGAAATATGACATGTTAAAGTATTTATGGTGTTCTCTACAATAACCAACAGTATTTGCTTTCAGATCCCACTATGAGAGTGCTTTCCCTAAAACAGAAGTTACAAAGTTAAGCTCTTCTGAGATATATTCTTGATTCACTAATAATGGGACATCTTGGAAGTGGTTTAAACTGTAATGGAGTGCTAAAGAGAATAATGCAAAACACAGAGTGTTTCAGAGTTCATTTTGAGAGGAACTCATCATAAAACCTTACATATATGCAGAACTGCTTGTACCTCTTTGTCTTTTCCCTCCAGTAGTAAAACTGATGCTGTACAAATTGTGATCCATGTTTACAATTTTAAAAATATTTTAACAAGGAATAGCATATCTAATTGAATTTGAAATAATGGTGGAGTTTGCATGAACGCATAAGTGTTCTGTTATAACTGATGAAAATGCCATTTTATTACTGATTGCTGGTCTGTGGGAATAATGTATTGGTTTTCTTTTGAGACTCCTGATATGCCTGGTGCAGAGCAAGCTCTGTGGATGTTTCCCCAGCAGTTACAAATTTCTTGCTACAAGGCTCAGGGAGAAATACTAGCTATGTGGTACAAGTCAGCTGTGGAATAATACAGTCAAAAAACATTTTAAGAACCCCGGCTGAGGCAAAAGTGGCTATCACGGGACCTGTGAAAGGCACTACGGCTCTGTTTATTGATACAATTAACATCTGATTTCTAAAAGAATTCAGTGAGCCACAGATACAACTTGTGCAAAAAAACCCTGCTCCTTCAGTAAGTTGCAAATCCCTTGAGACCATCATTCCATCAGCCAGGGCTCCTTTGTTTAACAGCTCTTCAAGAAATCATCTGCAAGAAACCTGAAAGATTATATTATGATGCTACATACTAATTTAACAGGTTGCTTAATAAGCTTTAAATAAACAAAATTATCAAGTTAATTAACATTCAGGGTAAAATTATGTTCTTTGAATCTATGAAGTTTTGAGAATGCTTAAAATTGCCTCAGACAAAGCAAAATAAGTACATTCAGACCATAATGAATATTGTACTAGAGGGTAGTCCACCAGTCTAGAAAGCAGGAAAAACAGGATTAACTGATTTACTTAAATTTTATGCAACAATCTTTTTTTTTTTTTTTAAAAAAAAAAAAGGAAAATAAAATAAAAGAAAAAAAAAGCCAAAAGGGCCAAATTTTTCTACAGTTTTTAGGAAATCAGAGCTACAGAGAAGACCTTGGTGGACATTTCTTAAACAATTTTGGTCTCTGTTGTTGATTGTCATCAACAATTTAAACCAGCACAATAGTTTCTGAAAACTCCTTCAAATGAAGACATGTATATTTAGCTTTTTGTATACCTTGTTAATATAAGCCTCCACTTGCTCTTCTAGATCCTTACAGGTGTCAATACACAGAATTTCAACTGAGATGTAGTCAGAGTCAGAGGGTCTTGGGCTGGTTATCCTTCTTTGTTATCTAAGTACAATGGCACCGCTGTTTTCTTCTCCAGTCTTACCAAAATCTGCATTTCAAACGGTTTTGAGGTCCCAAGGTAATATAGTAATTGTGTAAGTATGTTGAAGAGATAAAAAATTAATATAAACAACAAAGTTGTTTATAGAGTACACTGTAATCTCTAAACTTTATCTTGAGAAATATGAAATAATGTGTTACATCTATATATTACTTACATATTATTTGTCACTTTGTGTAGGGACACAGAAACTGGATTCAAATTTTCCATTTAACTAAATAAAAGAGAACTACAATAATTTTCTCCACTAATATTTTGACATTTAGAAAATTAAAAAGCATCAATTTCTTGTTTTATGCAACTATCAGATGCTAAGAAAGGATGTACCACTGAAAGTGGGTAGTGAGTTTGGTGAGAAAGCAGCATAGAACGAGAAAGAGACTGAAGGGATCTTAGAGCTCCTTAGGAAAGATACTCTCACTTAGGAGCTAACAGTTGTGGAATTCCTTTCTTGCGTTGAGTAGCAGTGTAACAATATTAAGAAACTGTAAGTGCAGTGAAATCTTTCTTGGATTTCTTATATGGGATATTTGCTCTGTTAGTGTGATCTGTGGGCAGACAGAACTGCCTCCATGCTCTTCATCCTGTGCTCTTGGGTGTCTCCTGAGATCTCTGAGCGCTTTCTAAAACCTGTGTGAAAGGCAATTAAAAAGCAAGCCTATTGGCACCAGGCTTAGCTTTACAATAACGTGACCCATATCTCTACTGGAAAAATGAGCAAGGTGCTGAAAACTGAAAGATGTTGAACATCATATCTCTGGAGAGAAGGGAGTCATCAATAACCTTCCCATTTATTTTCTTACTTAAACACTTTCTTACTCTCTAGACACCAATTAGTTGCATTATGGCATGGATCGCATTTCTGGTAGGCTCTTATTTATTTTTATTAATGATGGTTTAGGATGCTCTTCTTGGCCAGGCATTTGAAACAGACTGACAAAGGGAGCTTAGAAAATTTCCACCTGACCCTTCTCCTTTACTAATCCACATTCATGTGTGTGTTTTAGGTCCCCTTGAATAGTCTGTAAAGGGCAGTCATTCTTGTATCTAACAGGATTTCCAGCTTTCCTTTAGAGGTGCCCTAATCAATTCCTGGGTTTAGTTTGATGATTGCTGCAGTGGTTCATCTATCCACTCTTCCCTTGCCTTGCCTTGCCTTGCCTTCATTTTTGCTATTGTACGCAAATGACATTGTAATAAAAGATTACTGAAGTCCCTAGAGCACATATTTCAGGAAAGAGGACTGCATTAGCAGAGCTACATCATAGATTACATATAAATGACATTAAACATTTTTTTAAAAAAGGAAATTATTTATTTTTATTACCTCACAAATTATTAAACTGATTCTTGTATATGTGTCTTCCGAAAAGTGACTACAGTCCTAATGTTACTTTGCTCCCTAAATCAAACAATACTCAATAAATAGGAAAAAGACTTGTTTTTCTCTGCCTGCCTGACATGAAAACTCCAAAGAGCTTTGTCCTTTTGCCTGAAGTCAGCTAAATTATTTCTTTATGATTTCTAAAGGAAAGCAAATCTAGGGGAACAGCTTCTCAGATTATAACATCATTTCTGTGGTATGACCTAGGGAAGACATTCCTTGAGGTGTCTGAATGACACTGTCTGAGGCACTCAGCATGCTCCATGCTACTGATGTGCCCTCCAATCTCACACCTTGTCAAGCACTAGTGTTGCCCAGAGAGATGAGAATTAACCCATTATAACTTAGGTGTGCCATTGACAAGACTGCCTGACCCCACCAGCCTGTAAGCAGATGTGAAGCGTGAGGTGAAAGCATGGAAATGACCTAAAAGTTTGTGAAGAGTTAAAGAACTGTTTTTTCATTCAACATTAATTGCTCGAAATTACATGTAAAGACTCAGATTCTTCTTTGCCTTGAAATTTGTTGTCCTCCAAGCAATCAGTATCACATAAGAAACATCAGAACTACAAAATTAATCATCTTCCATTTGACATTTGTGCCATCTCCATTTAGCACAATTCCCAGCCATGAAACAGACACTAACCTCTCAGCAGTTCGAGATTATATGTACAAAATCATTTGTAAAAATTACAGCTTTTTTTTTCTTTTATTGATCATGGACATCAAAGAGGGGGTCACATCTATGTTTAGGGATGCGCAAAGTGGAAGCAAATTTCTGAGAGATTCTCATAAGGATTAAGTGCCATCACTTCTGTTGATCTGGGTCTCTGTTTTAGACTGCTACTTTTGGGATTGCATCCCTCCAGAAAAGCTGCATCACAGAATTTAAAAGCAGTGGCTTATACACAGACTTTTTAAAAGCAGTAATAGCAGATCAATCTAGGACTTCGTTTCAGCATTTCAAAAACATACACACTGGCAGTGTCTAAATGGCATAGCAGAATGCAGAGCTGGTAGTAGAGCAGATGCTGCTACTTCTTACCCTTCAGCTATGCTTCTTTAAATTTTATTAGAACATAATAAGCTCAGCTAAAAATATGCGTTAATATGTCTGCATTAGTTAACAGCCTGGTAGGAATTCTAATGATTATTGAGTTTATCATGGAGTACTACAATATGCCCTTTCTTTAAATTTCTAGAGACCAGTTAAGCTGCAGATTGTTAGCTGTATAAATATTTGTTGATATTTAAGATGCATAATTCATTTGTTTTCCCCAAAAAGCTGTATAGCCTTTTTCAAAACACGGTTCAAATGCTGCTATTTTATTGAAATCTATGCTACTTAGCCAGTTAGGGTTCTTGCAATAGATGAGGAGTTGTGAAAATAGGTAGATGAAGGTAGATGATTAGGTTAGATGAACAGTTGTGAATTTGGAGTTTGAAAGATAGCTCTAATAATATATTTAAAAATTATTCTGGTATATTAATTTAAGTATTGTGACTTTAATTTTTATTTTTAACATGAATTTTTGTAAAATATGACATTGGATTTGAAATTGATTAAAAAATGTAAAAGTATCAGTTGCAATGGTTGCTCATCCAGATTTTTTCCCCTCGTAAGACACAGTAGAGCTCCTTCTATTTTATTATTTTCTGATGCAGGTGCTGTCGTAAATCAGTGAGATATTATTGCTCAAGATTAGATCAGGAACAAATAAATCATCCAAATTTCCCCCTGATTGACATGGCAGGCATGCTTGTGTAGTTCAGCACATTCCACAGAAAGAAATGCAGCCATTAGCTACTGTTGCCTTATAAATAACTTTTTAATTAAAAATCATAAACAAATTTACATAACTCAAAATCATTCATAGTGTCTTTTTTCTCTAATACTTGTAGAGGTTTCCTTTTTCTTTCAGCCTGAGTTTGTATTCCATTTATAGAGATTAATTCAAAATGCCATATATATGTTGATTTTAGTTTTATTCAAACCCTACTATCCCTTTGACTAGTGCTGCTACCTTGTTCACCTAACCATCACATTAGCTGCTGAGTTGCAATCCTCAGTGTGATCAGAGTCACGGTGCCCATGCCAGGATCAGCTGTTTTTCTCATGGGGCCCTCAGTGGGTTAGCTTTCTCTCTTGTACCTGGAAATGTATAAGATAAAGCCTGTGGAGATAAAAAAAAAAAATAGCCCATCCAAAAAACCCTCAAAGCCTACCAGGATTTGATTGTGTACAGCAGCCTGTATTTTATTTCAATATAATGTTTTCATGTAAATGTTACTTACCAAAAGTCTGAACCTTTAATGTAGAAATAGTAGTAGTCTAGCTCTGACTTCTTAGCTTATTTGTTATATTATCATGTGTTCATTCTCTGATCACTGACCTCAATGGCTCTTTTCAGCTCAAAAATTATATTTTCATGTCTTTTGCATTTTGGCTGGAAAAATATCAAATCATGACCTTTTAAATAAATATATATTAGCACATAGGTCCTCTGCAAACAGAAACATTGCAAAAGAACCCAAACCAAAACTAAACATCCTCCCAGACTTACTAGAATACTTGCCTATTAGCTCCTGGACGCTATTGGGCTTTCTTCTATTTTGAGTGAAGTTTTGTTAATACTTTCTTGCTCTTTCCCCTCCATATTAGCAAAATATGGACCTGCTAACGTGCTCCTTTTATGATAAATAAGGAAGTTCACCAAAGACAAAAATGGAATGTGATATGAGTGGGGATGAATTACCAAATGGAAGGAGAGAAGAAAAAATATCACCAAATATTTCTCTAATGAAACTTGTCACATCCTAATGAAAGGAGTTGAAGGAATTTTTCATTAAAAACTGCATGCACATATGAACTATTATTCAGGGGCAAAAGCTTCTCCTCTGAATTCCACTTTTTACACTCAATGTTTAATTGCAATTTAGATTCCTTATTATGATCAGCCACCACTTAGTTGTTACTTCTCTTGATAATGCTGCTCAGTTTTAATCCCCTCCCCCACTGAAATATTCATTCATTTGATCAATGATTAGCTAATGTTTTTATCACATTTCTGAGCTCTTTCTATTTCCTTTCCTAACTTTTTTCTTTCTAGTCATCTGAAAAGCTCTATTTTTGTCTCCACTTTCCTTCTACATTTTCTTTTGGGACATACCATTAAATATAAATTTGCTTCCCTCTTTCATGAGATATGATAAATTCACACTTTTGCCTATTTGTCCAGATAAAATCCCACCCTGTCTCTTGAGCTTGTCCTGTGTTTGTGTTTGTAATGGGCACTACAAGATCAACATGACTAGAGCAGGGTACTTCATGATTCATAGAACCATAGAATGGTTTGCATTAGAAGTGGCCTTTAAAGATCCTCTAGTTCCCACTCCCTGACCTGGGCAGGAATACATTCCACTAGACTGGGTTGCTCAAAGTGCCATCCAACCACGTCTTGAACACTTCCAGGGATGGAGCAACCACAGCTTCGCTTGGTAACATGTTCCAGTACCTCACCACCCCCACAGCAAAGAATTTCTCCTAAACATCTAATCTAAATTTCTCCCCTTTTAGTTTAAAACCTTTCCCCCCGTCCTATCACTGTCTTCCTACATAAAAAGTGACTCTGCTTCTTTTTATAAGCAACCTTTAAGTACTGAAGGTGCTATAAGGTCTCCCTGGAGCCTTCTATTATCCAGGTTGAACAACCCCAACTCTCTTGAACATACCCAACTTCGTCCCGTTCATTTCCTCAAAAGGTGTCTTGATACCTCTTTAACTGGCTTCTGGAGGATACTAAAACTAACTCTGTGTACTACTCATCTCCAACTGCATGATGTATGGTCATTAACATCACCCCAGCTAAAGGGGCTAAACTTCTCAAAATATGCCAGCTTGGTAATTTCATGCACCAGGATATTAACAGTAGACATCTAAAACTAATAAAGATATTGTTCTGGAATAGCTAACCATAGTTTGACCCAAGTAATAAAATAAGATCACAAAAAAGGAGAGGTAGAAGGGCAAAGGACAGCTCTATTGTTTTTGTAGCTTTGAATGTTTTTAATTTATGTGAGTTTCAATGAAACAAAGAAATATTTTCTGCCCTAAATAATTTCAGGTGTGTTTTTAGTAAAATACTGTGTGCTGGTTTATTACCATGTGGACATGATCACATAATTATAAAAGCAAATGGAAGTTTACAACTTGGGAATTAAGTCTTTCTTAGTCAGTTCTCAGTGAATAGAGAATCTACGTCCATATTTATGGTAAATTTTTGCACTGAGTGCTTAATTCCCTTTCATTCTATGAGAGTCAGGATATAAAATCAACAGAGATGTTACATTACACTTTCTTGTCTCTTGGCATTTTCCAGGAAAAGCAATGTAAAGTTTGGGTTGAACTTACTTCAATACTGTAAAGAAGTATGTGCTCGTCAAAGAAATATGGCATCATACTAATGGTGTTTTTCTCCTAAATTGCTGCCTATGTAGTATTTTGCCCTCATGTAAAACAATTGAGTACTGTTTTGTGTAATATACAGAAATGTCAGAATTTGAGAAAAATATTTTACATATGTACATGTACATACAAATGTAGGAATTTCCCAGTAAAACCCTCCAAACTGCCTTTAGAAAAGGTCAGCAGAGAGATTTTAGTCTTATTTTTCTGAGTAGTTTCAGAGGTGAACAAGATAACAGGCCTTCATACTTTCTGTTCTCAATAGATTCTTCTTCCTTGGATACAGCAGTGGACTGAGTATGGTAATCCCACTTTCAAAACTCGGGCTAGACCCTCTTCACATTGCCTCATGCCACAGGGACACAGCTGTTCAAGCAGCTCTGGCTCTAGTTTCTGGATATCTGCATTACATTCCTCAGTTTGGTGAACCTCACACATTGTGAAGGTCACAGAAGTAGTCCAGAAGGGATACCTGGGACCTCCATGTATTAACCCAGCAAAGGTGGCTGTAGTTACCAAGCCCATGGTCAAAGAAATGTGATTATTTTACTTGACAGTTTCGCAAAGTCTCTTTCATGCATATCTATGAACTGCAGAGCTCAGACCATTAAGATACATATAATTTGAGCTAATTGATAGAGTTGTTGGGGTGTCAAAATTGGCCACATAACAACTGTGCTCTAGGTGGAGTATGTGACCACCTAAGGAGCTCTTAAAAAGCAAATACATTTTAGCTGTTGATCTGGACTCAAAGTCTCTTGGAAATCCATATTAGTGCAAAAGTTATTAAAACTTATACCCTGTCCTTTCTTCATGAAATGGATTCCTATTAAGATTAATAGAAATATAAGACTTGGAGTCTAGAAGAAATTAACATACTGGAGAGAAGGATAATGCTTCCCATCTAGCCCGGAAACAAGAACACAACTAAAGCCCAAGCAATCAGAGACAGATTTATATTCATACATCTTCATACCAAGCAGAATAAACCCTCGGTTAGCAGAGACTGTGATGTGGATTTGCGCAACTGTTCCTCGGCCAGGAATTGTTTCCACAGAATGATGATTTTTCCTGTAAGTAACAGATGGACCTTGCAGTTGGGATCTTTTACCTCCTCATGCCTCCCTTTATTGCCTATTTTTCCTAATGAAAGTTTCTTCTCTTAGAAATTCAGATTTTAGATATTTTATTTATGTATAGCAGATTTACATATAGCACCTTTTGCTTAAAGTGCAGTTATTGTTAGAAAACAAAATATTTTTAATAAATAAGGAAAGAGCAACAGCATAGATTTTGCCATCCCACACACCAGTGATGTCCCAGCTCAAGTGTAGATGAGACCAGTAGTCTCACCCTGAATATTGTAGAAGCAGAAATTTAGAAGAGGTAAGCAACATGGGAAAAATCAACAAAAGAGTAGAATTTCCACCATAGAAAAAATATCAGCGGACTGTAAAATCAAACAAAATGAACAGCCATTTTAATATTTAATGGGATATCAGATTAATAAGATTAGAGATCTAGTGAAAATTTGTTCTTGACATAAGCAGAATTCTATTATCAAGAAAGTGGAGACAAGAATTGAGCTTCATTTATTGCCTACAATAATATCCAGAAATGACAGCTAGAGAAGAAGAAGAATGTGTAAGAAAACAAAATGACAGCATTTTTTTTAGGTTTTAAATCACTAAAATATTATTTCATGGAGTAATTTAAACCAGAAGAGAACTCTGGAGACCATTTTGTCCAATCTGCTCCTCAAACCAAGGCCAGCTTAGTCAGATTTTTTGGAGTCTGTTCCAGTTGGATTTTACTGTATTAAGGACTGAGATGGCACAATACCATCATACCACTTTAGCCAATGCTTTATTATTTTTCTTATGAATTTTTCTCCTAATATATAATCAGAATTTCCCATGCTACAGCTTGGCCTTTGCCGTTTTTTGTCTACTTTGTATTTCTAAGAAGTGTCTGGTTTCATCCACATTATACTCTGTGATTAGAAAATTACAAACAGTAAACTTACTGTTCTCCAGATTGAAAACCCCTGTTTTTTCAATCTCTCACAACCAGATCCCAGCCTGTGTTATTGGATGGGATCATTCCATCTCAGTTGTAGCACTGTGAATTTTCTTTTTGCTGAACACTATGATGTTCCTTTGAATCTGCATCTCCAGTCATCTGAGTATCCTCTGAATGGCAGACCTGACCTCGAGCTTATTGAGTGCTCCCCAAATCAATCTGGTTTCATCCAAAACCTTGCTGAGGTGCACTCTGTCCCACAGCCCAGGCCATTAACACTGACTTCAGGCAGATATAGCTTGAGGACTGATTCCTAAGAAACCACCACTAGCAATCAGCTGTTGATCACAACAATACGCATTAATACAAGGTTTACATATTCTTCTGTTGTGTCTGGTGCTGGCCAGTTCAGAAGTCTCTGAACACAAGAGCACTAACCTGGGACCAGTATGATCTTCTAAGAAATTCTTCTCTTTGGTTCATATGATTTAGTGGACAATTCCATAGAATTGGATCTCTGGAAATAAATGTTTCCTAACCATAGAATCTGTAGAATGATTAAAACAAGTAGAGTAAAATACTCGAGTAAACAACATTCAGGTCTGATTTGCTTTTTCAAGCTACAGTTAGTGTTTATATTTTTTTTTTTTTCCCTGCAGAATTCTATGAATCTTATTCTCGCCATGAAGGTTCAATTTCTGAGAGTCTTTTTTCTTTTCTTTTTATTCAAAATAATATAACCAGTCTCTGTCACAATTAAATTGGTGTGATTTGCTGCTCTGTCTCTGCTTGCTATTGTACTACTGTGCAGTTAGCTCTTGACAAATCAAAGACCAGGGTACAAGTATTGCAAATCAGATTTGGAAAGTGTTTACTTCAGAGAAATTCATACAGTTACTATAGTATATTATATTCTAAGTAATGATTCGTTCACCGTTCTACAGATGACAAAAAATGAAGCTGAGAGTGATATTTTGATATGCTACCATAAAAATGTAAACATTCTAAAGAAAAATTAATGGGCTTTATTGTTTCATGTAAGAAATAAAAAGATTGGTTGGCCATTTTGTCTTTCTCTCTGGTAGCATAAAAGCAGCAAGTAGGATACCAGGTCAAGTATCCTAATGTTGTGATGGAGCAGGTATTTGTTTTCATAGTATCTGTTGCACAATCATGTCAGGTGGGATTTTAGATATTTAGGGGTTGGCTGTGGCTTGTGGTGTTTCATTTGTTTTGGGGGTTTGGTTTCCTGGTGTTGTTTTTTGGGGGTTTTGTTGTTGTTATTTTTTAATTATTCCAAGTAAGCAGACTGTTAGTATTTAAAGTGAATTCCAATTTGCTCAGAGCCATTGGCATGGATTATTTTCTTGCCATAAAAGTTCTGCTTTGGTTTCTTTTAGTAATATTTGTTGTTGGGTTTTTTTTAGCAAGCCTAGGATAGTGGGAGTAGAGATTATAAGTCTTAGCTGGAGTGTCAGATAAGGAAGATTCTACACTGAGAACAGCTTTTCCCAGCTACAGGCCAGATGGTAGCTTTGGGACTGAGAGAAGTAGCTGGAGTTGTGTCAAAAGAAATAGTTTAAAAAATACAAGAAAAAAGGTATCAAGAGGGGTTGTCAAGTCAAATCAGCACAAGTGACTATTTGTGCTACCTTTTTCATGTCTACATGAATAGATGTATTACTCATACAATAACCTAGCAAACAAATCAAAAGCAAGGAGGAGGAACAAAGTGAAAATACTGAATATTCAGATAGCCCTATACAAATATAATTTATTCCATTTAGCTGTTGGAATGTTGTCAACCCATGATATTGTAATACAACTTTTGAAATTTCCATCAAGTTTGAAGGAGGGATTGAAGCGGCTGCCTATCTGAACCTACAGCTTAGGAACTACATATATATCAAAGTGCCAAGACAGCACAATGCATTGAAAAGCAGGTGCTTTCTACCTGTGTACCTGGAAATCTCATCCCTATCTCACTGATATGACTGCACCAGTCTCTAACCTGGACTGCACCACCTCCACTCTGGAACCAAGGCAGGGGCTGGTGAAATTCCAGCTTCATATTTCAGAGCCATCTTAAAACATACTGAAGGCTAATAAAATGCTAAAATGAAAATACCTTCCAGATTATGAAACTTGTCTCTTTTTCTCAGACCTGACATTTTCAACTCTACTACAAAAGTTAAACAGGATTTCTCAGAATGATGTTTCTCACCCAGGTGTGCAACATTAGCAGTAGAGTTATAGGTTTCTTATCTTCAACAACAGCTAGCAGGAGTCAAACCATGACTGCTGTAAGTCAGCTGTTATTGTGTTATGCTATCACAGAGGAAAAAGTTATATTGATCCCCTCATTTCTTACAGAAAGTGGCACAAAATACTGCTATAGATATATATACAGCAGTATACATATATATATACAAGATTTTTACAGTCCAAACCAGATCGATCCAAATCAGGTGTACAGCAACACTTTTAAGGGCCAATATTGAAAGCGAGGGGTAGTCTTAGCTGAACACCATTAAAGGCTGGAATATGTTGCTGTCGTGAATTGATCTGAAAACTAGTGACAACCATTTTTCATTCTTAAAACATTTTCTTGCTGGGGGAGACATTCCAGAATAACAAGTTTTACAGCAATTTATGGTTTGAGAGAGAAATGGAGTCTATAGGGTTTGTTGAAATTAGCTGTAGCTCTTAGTTAATTATCTAACACTGAGGTTCTGCTTAAGTTTTTAAGATAAAGCAAGTTTTACAGCAAAGTTTTATATATATGACTTCCTTTGGATAACAAGAGAGGATAAAAATTTACAGAGTAAAGGAGTGGGATTCTTTTCACATATATATGTGTCAAATCAGTAGTATTTAGAATATATGTTTCCTATCTATAAAACTAGAAGGGAACATTCAGAAGATTGAGCATGACTAGCTGGAAGGGAGATACAGAATGGATTTTCTGAGCAGGATTTTAAAAATTTTTAAGATACACTAATTGTTTCCATTCTCAAAAGAAAAGAACTGGTACATTTTAGAGAATTTGGAGAACAAACTGTTAGGTTTGGAAGGCAGAGAGAAAGAATTTCACAGCTGAAAAATGTAAAACCGTGCATCTCTTTTCTGAAATGTATTATGGGCTGAGAAATTCCCAGTGTACACTGACAAAGTATGTTTAAAGAAAGAGCTACCGTTCTTAAATACTGGGTTTATGATGTGCCAGAGAGGTTGTGAAAGTCTTTAGAGAACATACCGGTATATTTGCTACCTAATAACTTCAAGAAGCAGCTAATGTCTTTTGAGTAGATACAGTAAAAATTCTCAATCAATTTATTTTATAATGGGGTTTAAGAGGTGATTTCATCATGGTCTACAAGCACTTAAGTGAGGAAAGCCATCTGATGGTAATGACTTTTTAATTTACTGGAAAGTCATAATGAATTTCAGTGGGTAGAATCTGATGGTAGATAAACTCAGGCTAGGAAGAAGGTACGTATACTAAATAGAGCTAATTACACCTTGGAAAAGCTTTCCTGATGTATGACAGATTCCTCACCACCTGAAGTCTAAAAAGTTGAGGCTGGATATCCTTCACTGAAATCTTTGATAGTTCAAACAAAATTCATGATGTTGATATAGGAATTAGTGAGTAAAGTTCTTTGTTATATGCTTGTCCAGACATCAGGCAGGTGTTTTACTTATCTATTCTGACTAAATCCACAAAGACTAGGTACAAGATTTTTGCATATAATGGGATTGAAACAACAGTTTTGTGTAAGACAAAGTGTACCGGACAAAAGAGGTGACACATTTCTACCGTCCTGAGCTTTCTTTCCAAAGCAGGTTTCAAGATGGTTATCTGAAACACTAGAATGAGCTCCGTTCTTGCAATGACTCTCCAAACTGTAACAAAGATATCTGAATCTTCACAATACAGGGGATGTATGGTGCAAATAACCAACACTTATTTCCCACCCCCACTCTGGTCCTGGGCACTGGTGCAGTGTCTTAGATTGCCATGTTTCCTTTTTTGCAACTGAGGAAAAAAATGTTGTCAGTGGAAACTATAGATTTTACACAGAAAATGGTGACTGAAGTTCTTATTACAAAGCCAGGATCACTAAGTATTTATTTTTATTTTTTTTTCCTAATCTGGCCTATCTTAAGAAAAAAATCATGAGGTTAGTGTTGGAAATGCTCAGTGAATATACAGTCTCAGACTGAATCAATAGTATTAAAAATCAGAAGTTTCCTTGCTTTTTATTTACAGTGTTTGGGTGAAAGAGTAAAAGATATGGTAGATCTTTTCTTCCTATGGGAATATTCATCAAAATCCAACCTAACCTTTCTGTTTAAGGATACAGTACAACAATTTTTTTATTTTAACTCATTTGATATATTACCCACTTGATTTAATTATTTCTGATTTCTCTCAGAAAACAGAGTTCAGATACTCACCAGCACATCAAAAAAAAGCAACCTTTAGGCTCATTCTGTTGATAGAGGAACTGATCCATCTAACTCACTTTTGACAAATGTTCAAAGACTTAGTCTTTCTTAACAATTGAATGCTAGTTAAGGGTATTGATTCCACTTTATGAGTTACAAACATTTTTAAAAAGTTCAGACCTGAACTGGGTTATGTAGAAACATATAGAACTTCTAATATTTTTATTTCATTGCCATTTAAGTGTGCACCTGAAGAACACCTGATGAAACATTAGACAGCAATGAACAATAATGTTTTCCAGATATGCAAATGAGTTGGATGAGAGCTGACAAGTGTTCTGTCTTATTTGGTCACCATTTCACATTGTACATCCTCAGCTTTTCAATTTATGTTAAAAGGGGCTGTGCTGGAGAGCCTGAGCACATTTAGCACAGTTCCCATTCTCCAGCAGTGGCTGCGAGCAGACTGCAGGAGAAAAGGATGAACTGAACATGCAAATTCGATGCTTACACCTAATATTTTTCCATATCTAACCAACTTAAGGTGAGGGGATTTCCTGACTGTGTTGTGTAGTTTAGTTGCTACTAGTAAACCACAGAGATGTTTTTTTTCCAAATTCTTCTTCAAGAACAATTTTTCTTATTTGTCGAAGCTATGTACAGAAGAAAAAAAATCTTTTTTGTCTTATGTAGGTTTG
>JAWWEE010000001.1:31685876-31717911 GCA_035221455.1 Xenops minutus | reverse complement strand
CCAGAAGAGAAAATAAATATAATTGTGAACAGTCTAAATGCAGAGCAGTATGCATAAGAAGTAAAAAGAAGATATATTTTTTTAGAAGTCAAGTTTGTTCTAAAGGGTTGAATCCCCAAGGTCGTGAAAAACACAGAGGGAAAATCTCACTGGGAGTTAAAGACGTGAAAATAGTTACTGAGGAATATATATTAGGATTCTTGACATTTATATCCTACTTAAAAATATATATTTTTCTAGCCCATTATGAGATCTCTCAAAAAAACTGTAAAAGAATCTGACAAGAAAAATTAATTTCATTTATTTAGCTATATATTATTATTAAGCACTCAGTTGCATTGAACTCCAGCTCCTCTCTTTTCTCAAATATTGTGAGAAAGTTCAACTTCAGTGACACATTCTTATATGCTCAGCGTGGCAGCTGATACTGGGGAATGTCCCATGCCCACTCTGAAATAGTTTGGACATAGTAGATGGAGAATTTTTGTATCCAGTTTTAAACATCTGCTATCTGAGCTAGTTAAACAGAGTACAGTTAAAATCAAAGATGAGAAACAATAGGTTTCAGGGTGAAAAATATGTCAGCTTGAAGAAGAGGTCTAAAAGAGACAAATGTCTCATACTGTAGCAGTGTTGTTCACTCTTCTTGACTGGAAAGAAAGCCTAGGGTGACTAGCTCAGATGCAGATGTCTAACTTAGGTGTGATGAATCTCTCTCTAGGGTTTCTCCTGTCCCTCCTTGTTAACTGTAGAAATAATCCTTCTTCAGATTGAAAACTTTTGGAAATAAGTCTTGTAGAAAGCCAAATATCTTCACGGTTTTAAATCATTATAAAACTTTTGTCATTTGAAGCATTTGTGAGCAGTGATTAAAGAACTTTTGAGCTGGAAGCCACACTGCTGTGTACTTTTGCACTGTTGCCCTGCTAAGGTATCCTGAGCTCTTTTTCATGCCTTGGATATAATCTCATTTTGTAATAACCCTCTTTTCTTCTTTTCCCACTTTCAATGCTTGGGTTTCTAAAAAATACAAATACTCCCAGAGACAGATGTAAAATTGCAGAGCTTTTCTCAAATCACACAAAGCTGCAGTTCAGCTTCCACTGTGTTCATAGGCATCCTTCTCCTTCTACTAATACATTCAAAGGCTTAAAATTAAAATCTTTATATTGTCGTTTCTTCCAAGTTAAAACTTGGCCTCTTGGACTAATATTGATACAAATATAAACCACAGATCTATGTACAAGGAAATAGTATAAAAAGGAAACAAAAATATTATTATGAACTTAAGAAATGTAGGACTACGGATTTCATTTTGTAAATATGTAGCACATACAATAAAAAGCTTGCTTACCTTCTCTTTGTAGTATGAGTGACAGATTTCTAACTATTGTAAACTAGAAACTAGCTGCCAGTAAATACATTTTATGAATGAATTGGTGTCAACTGACATTAGCAGTGCCAGTTAGTAATACACAACTGAATCATTACAGTGACCAGATGCATCACCACATGCAGTTTGTCAGTCTCTTTCTTCCCATTAAATCTGTACAGCATTCACAAGAAGGTCTGAGCTTCTGACGAGGTGCTTAAAACTTTCTGTTTAAAGCACAGATGAATCCTGGAAAGGAATATGTGATTTTTCACATTACTAGAAAACAGGCTTTGAGCTGTCTTAGGAGAACTGGCTTCATGAGCATTTTACCACATTATAGGAAGCTCTGAGGAGAAAACTTATTTTCACATAAAGAAACAGCAACACAGTGAAGTGAACAGAATATGTGTGTTGCTCTTCACCCTCCCAAAGATCACACTTCTTCGGATCTCCATGTGGATGTGTGAATGCAAGTAAGTTGTTATTTTGTAGAGCAGTCCAGTCCACTTTTTTCTATAGCTTTCTTCAGAACTTACCTTCCATATAGTGTTAGCTCAAGAAGCATCATCCTTAACCTGGCTGTTGATCAGGCATGGAGGTCTCTAAATGTGGACCACCTAGACAAGTAGGTGGAGCATGGTTTGACATTTCAGTGTAGGGATGTTGAAAAAGGTATTGCAGTGATGGTTCAAGGGCTGATTGCTGCTTAACAAAGCAACCCCGCTCTTAAAGTCATATTTTGTAATATAATTGTAATAACATGAAAGGAATAGATACAACTCTGAAAAATCACTGAAAATGCCAGCAAGAGACCAATTTTATGCTGTCTGTATGTTTGAGGTAGGTGTTTGTTTGAGGATGTCAATTATTCATACAATTATACTCTTTGGGGATAGTCAGAAAAGCTATCAAAATTTAGTCTCCTAATCTGGATCACTCTCTGGAATATCCTTTTGCTGAACCCATTGTAATGGAAGCCTAGGGAAATCAGTCTTAAGCTGTCCAAGGCTTAAGTTAGCCTTTGTGAATATCCCTCTGTGTGATATAACAAAGTAATACATGCAAATACCTATTGTCACAGCCTTTAAGGTGACTGGTCCTCTACATCAGACTTAAAGTAATACATAGGCAAAATGGATGTAAATATAAATTAGTTTTGTAGTACAGAGTTCTAATATTCCCTTTGTCAGCCAAAAAGTCTGAAGAGAAATGAAAGTGTGGGTGACTTGGGTCCCTAGGGAAACTTGAATGACAATAGATAGTTGTGTTGAAGAAGAGAATTCAAGGCCACATTTTCATTTCATCACATGTATTTTAAAGCTCCAAATTCTTTCATACTGTGCTCCTAGTCAATCTTCCTTTTACCCCCTCCCATATGTGGGATTTAATAGCAAAATGGATCAACGAAATTAGGACCCTAAGCAAGACAGTGCAGTAGAATCATATATATATATATGTATATATATATATATATATATATACTCATTGATTTACCAGGTAATGATTTCAGCAGCCTTTTAGTTTCATAAGAGATTTTGGTACAAGCTGGAATGTTACTTATTTTTTCACAAACATTGCAGGAAGGAAGATGAGAACTGACATCTTCTGCAAGCAGGCCTGATTTATCATGTATCAGCTGTATCTCCAGTATTGCTCAAAGCTACATTGCCTCGACTTTTGTCATAGAAGAGATCCTTCCAGCTTAATGAATGGCAGTAACCACACATTTTGTTTTGCCCTGTTCTGCTTACAATATTGTTTCTGATTTTCAATTCTACTTCTCTAATTAGTGACTCTGAATATTTAAAAGTGTTATACATTGCAACAGCACCTGTAAGTCCTGACTCATCTTGATGCCTGAGATAGTTAACCCCATCCTAGATAATTATAAAGGTCTGATATGTCTTTAGAACTGATTATAAATTACAGTACCGGTGTCAAAGACAACAAATCCAACATGCTTCTCCAAGTTAAGGATCTCTGGGAAACACTTTCATCAAATTGTAAACTTGGCATTACCAGGAATGTTGCTGTACATTGAGGCAGTAGACTGATCAGCATAGTCTTATGTATTTGAAATGCAGCATCTTCAACACCAAGTTTCTTCTACCATATTGTTTGAATTTTTTGTTTGTTGGTTTGGTTTGGGTTTTTTTCTGTGCTCAGGAAGGAGAAATACAGTCTTTGTGTCATCATGAAAGGCATGTGCAATAAATGCTTAAAATTGGAAAAAGGGGTGCCTTTTTAACATGCATCATCAGCTCTTTGCACAAAAGTAAATATGTTGCGCTTCTTTGACTCTTAATCTTAGTTTTTTTGTTAATAAAGACTTTTCAAAATGAGGAAATAATCTCTTTTGGTTTAAGTTGCATCACTGATGTAGATGTGAATGTTTGATGCCGTTGCCTAAGGATGTCCCAGCCATGTGATGTGCCATGGCTCTCAGCTAACTGCCTTGCCTAAAGGACATTTTTCCATAGGTCATGTGTTGTATCTGCCAATTCTGTGCCATTACTAGATACTCTAAAATATTTCAGTGTATTCTAAGGGTATTTACTTCCTAATTTAAGAAAAATCTCTATAGAATTTACATCACCTAACTCTAAACTGACTTCTAGTTGAAATCACATTTCCAAGCAGCCACTTGTCATGGCAAATCATAGAATCATACAGAACCATAGAACGGTTTAGGTTGAAATGTACCTTGAAGGTCATCTTGTACCAAGTCTTCCTGCCATGTTTCTTTTAGCAATGATACCATGATGAGGACTTATCTATCCTTCTTCCCAGTTCTGCTCTGCCTTCTATTCTGGTCTGCGAGGCAAAACAAGACATCTTTAGTCGTGCACTGCAAGTCCTGAGAATTCAGTGTAAAATAATCAATAAACACATTCCATAAAACAAATCTGTAAGTTTCCTGAAGCTATATTCCTGCAACTGTTGAAATTCATGACAAAACATTATTTTATGGCTTAGTTTTGACTCAAAATTCACTTTACTCTTTCTTGAATTCCAGTTGGCTATATTTGTTTTTACTTTAGGCTGTTGGTGCAAATCTCCACTTTCTCTGAAGGTCAGAGGCACTATTTTAGGAGGGTGGTTTCATATCCTTTTGTGAATGATTGTCATAGATAATGGAAAATGGCAGCTTGTTTTTTTTCTCAGTGGGATGTGTCTGTAAGTAATTATTCACAAAGGCAAGAACTTCGTACGGCTGATTGTCTCTTCTTTTAAAACTATAAATAAAAACTGAGAGCAATTAGGGCTAAAGGGCAATCTGGATGTAATTTGTGTTCAATGCCTAACACAGCAGGACTCTAATTCAAATGGTGTTATATGCCATGATATGATATTTCCACAGTTCTGTGATTCCCAGATTTGAGCAAGCCTGAAAAAGCTCAAATGCTATAAAAAGTTATTTCTAACCAAAATGGATCTCTGAAAATGTTTGAATTGCCTGAATCCATTCTTTTGTGATATGTGGTGCAGGTTCCCGCATACGAGGCTCTCCCAAAGCTCTGGTAAACATGTTTTGATACATCTTTATTCCAAGTAAAATCCTATCTACTATAAGTATGGCCCAACTATAACATACAGTCAAAAATACAAGGTCTAAGGGACAAAAATAATGTATTCAGAAGTTAATTCATTTGAAAAAAAAAAGCTTTTAAAATGGCAAGAAAGGTAAAATATATAGAGGTAGAAACCCTCTCAGCAACAATAGAAACACTAACAAGGAGTATTTATCATAAATAAAAGATATTCAAAATTGCATGGCAAAGCACAATAACCCCTAGTTGCACAGGGACTGGGTTACCCAATTATGCAATTCAGATTGGAAACAAATGGTATCTTACAATGCTCATGACATGTCAGATATTTAATTCTGAACTGCAAAATGCCTGAAGTTTTTTTAATCAGAAATGAGGCTGTGACAATTAGATGCAGCATATAGTACTTACACTTTCTAGTAGTACAACTGAGGGGAAAAAAAAAAAACCTGCAAAAAATAAGATTGTATGAAAATGTAAAACAGCTGAAAACTTGTGTACAATTCTGGCCTGTAATTTATCTTCAATTTAAAAAGTAGAGTAAAACCGAAAACAACCCAAAACCTTACCGGCATACTTACGTTGCTCTGCAATGGCAGAGATGACTCTCTTGATTCATTCAGCGTTCAGATGACTTACTACTCTTCATAGCTGGTTTAGGTAATTTTTTGTAAGCATATAAAGGAAAAAATAATATTTTGAGGTTGGTAGATGCAAATCTGTTATTTGGGTCCAGAAATTAAACTGGGCATTTAGATCTTTCTTCAAGCTCTCACTTTCTTACCACAAAGGCAAAAGGCTTTCAATAAGTAATTTTGGGTTGCTGAAATTTGTTGTGACTGATTTCTGCAAACACAGAAGGAGATCAATTAGTACAGCTGCCTCAGCAAAGCTTCAGGTGTTTAACATATAGGATGAGGTATATAACTCCAACCTTGTTTGGTTTTTTTGGGTTTGGTTTTGTTTAGTTTTGTTTTTTTATTAATGCCTACCATAAACTGCCTGATAAAAACACATCCTAAGAAAACCTTAGTGTGTCTTATTCCTTTGGGTTTGTGCTTGATGTATAAATGGACTCATGGAGCTATTCTCATTCACTTCAAATCTTAATTTGTTTTACTTTCGCCTCCCTTTCTTCTCCTCCATCTGAAGCTCTCTGTCATTACTATTTGCCTTATTAGGTCTCTTTTGACTTGAGTATAATCAACAATTCAGCCTGAACCATTGCAGTGAGTCTGTTACACCACTCACTGTTGTGACCCTCTTTCCCTCCTTTCTTTTTTATCTTCCACATTCCCACCTGTGTATATACTTCATCAAGCTTATTGTCAAAGTGAAGCACACTTGTTCTGTGCAAGGATTGTGAGATTTTTTGCACTTTCTAGCCAGCCTAGGAGGGAACTTTTTTTTCAATCTGAAAGGAATTTCCTTAAATTTCTTAGTATTCACAATTTATTTTATGTAATTGCTCATATTTTCCTAGCTAAGGAAGAAGGATCATGTCTAAGGTGTAGATGAGGCGGTATCTCAGGGAAGGCACTACTGAACTCTTCACTCAGTTCAGGAAGATGAATTAATATGCATTTTGAAATCTGAATTCAGTCATGGGAAGGACCTGAAAACTACTCTACTTCGTTCAAAGATACTGATCTAATTTTCCTGGATGTGACTTCAAGTACTGTTTGCTCTGCTTGTTACATGTTCCTCCAAGAGGGTTCTCTTGTTTTGGTGAGGTAATCCTGTAGAGGATTTACTGGGATTGGGTGTAATTTTAGTGTTTGAGTCTTTTATTCCTGTTGTGCAGGAAGTTTTTTCCCCTCTCCACTGTGTCTCAGTGTCACCAAGTGTGTAGTTCATCATGCTGTATTATAGTCTAGGGTGACTGTCCATTAATGACAATGCCATGAAGGAGCTGGAGCCATCATCACAAAAACAAAACAAAACAAAACACAAACACAACCAACCAAACCAATCAATCTAATAGTTATTCTCCTTTGGTCTCATTTTGATATCATGTCATCTTAGACATGTTATTCTGCTTATCCAGAGAAGAGCAATGGAACTGGTGAAGGTTCTGGAGCAAAAGTCTTATGAGGAGTTGCTGAGGGAGCTGGGGATTTTTAGTCTGGAGAAAAGGAGGCTCAGGGGAGCTTCTCACTCTCTGCAAGTACTTGAAAGTAGGTTGCAGGGGGGCGGGGGTTGATCTCCCAAGTAACAAGAAATAGGACAAGAGGAATTGGCCTCAAGTTGTGCCAGAGGAGATTTAAATTGGATATTAAGAAAATTTCTTCACCAAAAGGGTTTATGTATCCCCAGCCAGATTTCTGCTTCCTTCAGATCTGCAAACCTAGTACTCTGACAGCTGCGATGCCTCTCCAATTTTGTTCCGGAAAGAAATAGAGAAAAAAACCCAACACATATACTTCTCTTCCTAACTACTGACTGGGTGGTGATGCTACTTAGATCTGCCAATGGTGATGATCTGAGGCAGGGCTGGTATGCTGTCTCTAATTTAGTTTGACCATCTGCTTTTCCTCCTTCTAATTGGTGTGTGTTAAGAGAGAAAATATTCTTAAAGAGCATTTAAGATGAGGATGCTCCTGGACTCACTAGAAGCAGATTGAAATGTAATATTTGTTTTTCATTGGGCAGATCAGGCTGTATCTCAGCAACCGTTTCATATTTGGCAAGATTATTCCTTTTACTTAAAGTGGTTACATGTACTAAGGTTGTTATTGGTAAGAACGATGAATTAGTAAAAGTGAGAAAAGATCTTTTTTAGCAGGTTCTGAGCACTTGTAAAATATTTATGTTGTACCCTGTGTATACTGCAGTTTCTCTGTAAACATTGAGCTTTATGTGTCTTATTAATGCTAAGGAGATGTAAATTATATTCAGATAGGGGTCCTGAACAGGGGTTTGTGGACTCACATCCTTCACTCTGAAACAACAGCCTTAAGGTTGTTCCATTGATTTCTGTCATCATCTTGGGAGACACCTTAAGAAAGGTGCTTGAAGTCTAATCTGCGGTACCTTTCTGACCCTAGCACCATGCGTTTTTTCAGGGAGAGTTAATTTTATCAAAGCCTGAAATCTCATCTGAGAGAACTTCACAACCATGAAGAAGTCTGCCTTTCGAGCCACTTTGCAGATTGCAGGAGTGGGAGACAGCTAAACATTGTAGAAATAAAAATAGACAATTTAATTCTTGTTTCCCCTGCACTTTTTTGGGTGGGATTCGTGTTGTCTAAATTAAATAGCTGGTAGCACAGGCTGAACTGACCATCTAAACAATCTCTGTGAGGAGAGGATCATCCCTACAGGCAACTTGGTCTCTGAGGTGCTTCTCTTTCTCTACCAGCTTCCGAGGAGGGTTTAATAACTAGCTTAAACTAAGTTTTAGAGGTAAAGCAAAGCAACACAAATTACTTTTTTTTTCAAACAATTTCGTTTTCTAGTGAGATTGCCACTGAATTTTCAAGCAGCATCAAAAAAAAATCTCTTCATTTAAGTAGATGAACACAAATTAGATTTTATCCATTTTGTATCATACTTTTTTATAATCTAGATTAACCAACCTTTTCTGATTAAGAAAAGCCTGCCCACCTGTCAGTATTTTGCTGTATTATTTTCAAATGTCATTTTTCCCAGTAGTAACCTTAGTTAAAATGCCTGGTAATAACTGCACACTCCTAGTAGATGTGATATGAAATTCCAGTAGCATATGGTGTTTCTCACTGATGCTGTACTTGTATTTCTTATTTACAATATTCCTAGAAAACTTACGGTTCGTTTTGTCTTTATCATTTTGCAGGAGACCAGTAATAGTGTATGGATTCTGTTGAAGATAAAGTATCGTACAAGTATTGGATGAAATATTTACTTAGCAAACAGCCTTGCTGGTAAGTCGTTTGTGTATTCTTTCTTGTCTTTTGC
This sequence comes from Xenops minutus, assembly GCA_035221455.1. Taxonomy (NCBI): domain Eukaryota; kingdom Metazoa; phylum Chordata; class Aves; order Passeriformes; family Furnariidae; genus Xenops; species Xenops minutus. The sequence continues at coordinate 31,709,049 of JAWWEE010000001.1, read as the reverse complement.
AACATTTCCAATTAGATGTTTGCCAAAAAAAAAAATAAATAACATGTATTAAATATTTGCAGTCCCCTTTCCCTTTACCAAATAACTTCAGTATATTACGTTTTCTTCCTCCCTTGAGAGAAACTTTTTCAGTTTCCACTTTGTGCCATTATATATCATGAGGCTTTATAAGTTGTTATATCTATAGATACTCGCCATCAGGAATGTACAAAGTTCAATTTCATAGGCTTATGCAAAAGTCATAGAGTTTTAAATTTTTTTTCCCCCTTTTTAATGTTTGGATTGTTCTGGTTGTATTCACTGTAGGTGTTGCACTTTTGGTTTGGTTTTGATCCTAAAGAGTGTTTGTGTGGCTCTAAACATCAGTGCAGCTTTCATTCTTAGCTGGTAAATATATGTCAGATATTAAAAGTATTTGAATACAGAGCATCAAGAAAATCACACGTAATTAAAAAGATTAGTTGAAAGGTCACTAGCCAGAACCACTTGAGCTCTAGTCCTATTGCTACCTCTGGTTTATTGAATGACCTTGAATGAGTCATTTCTGAAGAGGAGGAACTGTGTTTCTGTGAGGGGATACAGTACTGTATGTACAGTAGTGTGTGAGCTGGATTACTTTTCTTTACATAATTGGAGAGCTCCTTAGGTAGTGGTTAAGAATGGCTAGATTCCATTAAGCCTGATAAAATTTATTTCTTTCTAAAAGCTTACAAGTGAAATAATAAAAATTGTAACTTTTAGTTTCTAATGGAGTTTCTTTAACACTTACATTTCCAATATTGTTCTCAGTGCTGGTTGCTACTTCCCTCCATTAAGTGTAAAATTTACACTTGAAATGTTGTTAAGGATTTTGTATCTACAATCTATAAAAGTTTTATGGGTTTAAAGTAAAGGTATCCAAGGTAAAACCACTATATTTGAGTTGCTAGGTTTCTGTGTAAAGAGACACATATTCTAGAGACTGATGAAACACAGAGGAGATTTCACAGTGGCTGAAATACTTGTTACTTTGAAATGTCACTAGTTAAAAGCAAATAGGTCTTCTCTATTATGCCCTTATCAAAAAGGAAGAACATATATAGGAAATAGCTATATTTTCACGTATTATCTGGATATGTACCAGGAGGAGGGGATCAATATCTTTACTTGGCAGAAGGGGGTTATTTCCACAAGTAGTGTTCAAAACTCAACTGGACAAATTCCACAGCAACCTCATCTAGTTAGACTTGCTTTTGAGTGAGAGTGGAGTTGACATCCAGAGGTCCCTTCCAACCTAACTTATTCTAAGGGTCTGTGAATCTGTGTAGTTGAGTGAGATGTGTAATGATCAGAAAACTGTTACGTGACATACACACACCAAGGTACTCTACTTAATCTTCAAGAGAAATTACATGATTTAATATTCAGTGGATGAGAATCCCTCTCAAGATGCTGAGGGAAGATGGGGAACCAGAAAAGAAGAAGAGGGATTTCTTTAGTAAGGTTAGGACCCAACTGCGGGAGATAATTAGGTACCTAATACTATAGATGTGCACATAATTTGTCCTGTGGTTTTAAGATTTTCTTTTAATTGCTTTTGTTTTAGAGTATGACTTGTTCTCAGAAGTCTGTGTGATCACTGACTGCTTTGATCACTGGAGGGCACAGATTTTACATGCTGGGCTCACATGGGGAATCATGACTGATTTTACAGAGGGAACTCTGTCTAGTCTCCCTAGCAGGGAGAGCTTTAAAACATCACAGGGGAATATGAGTGAAGAATACTATGTTTCTGTAAAAAAAGGGAAAATGTCATTTTGCAGTGTGGGTAAAAGTACGGGCTGCAAAATGCAAAATAAACTTTCTGCTCTGCTCTGTTTAGTACAACCTCAGGAATATCCATCCTGAGACAACTCAAATAAAACTACACACCAGCTGGACATAGACCTCTGAGGAGAAACAAGGATGAATATGAGAGATTCAGGAGCAAGAACAAAAAGAAAGGTGGAAGTTTGTGATGGTTTACAGTCATGAGCTTCAAATGCACTATAGGCTTTTAAAAAAAGAAATAGATGCTTTATTCTCTCCACTATTTTCATGTTGGAGAGAGAAAAAAAAAAAGTAGGGAAATTATACTGAAGTGAATTCAAGACAAGTAGAAGCAGAGAGCTTAGACAGATTGGGAAAACAAAGTGCTGGAATACACGGCTTGGATGTGTTTCAGAATACGTTGAAGAATCTTCTGTCATATATAACTGATCCTTGGTGTAAAAATGTGGATTAAATCACATCCTGATGTGACTCCCAATCCTGCTTGTCTCTAATTGGCTGCCCCTGGATGCAGAACAGAAACTACCAAATGCAAAATTGTTCTTCCTCGAGGAAACAGTTGTGTAGGAAGGGGGGTAGGGAAGGGTGGGGAAGGGAAACTGTGGATGTAGTCACCTCCATTCTGTACGTTATAGTGGGCAATCAAAGCAATCTGCACCAGAAAAACAGTGTATTGGCTGTATTAGGAGTAAACAGCATCAGCTTAGGCTCAGTGGAAGCTGAATCCCAGACAGGAGAGTCTCATTTACAATTACCCCAAACTGCACTCTAAATGTGTTGAAAAACATAAGGACAATATCTGGTTGCCCTGCTTGCTTTAAAATGGTGTGGCTTAGGTACCCTATCTGAAATCAACAGCCCCTATATTCTATACATCATACGATTTGACATATCTACTGATTTAGGTTGTAAATTGATGATTTTAGCAGCAAACCACAGTTATATTGGGGATCTGAAAGCTTCTAAACACACACAAAAAAATAGCTCTGATGGACATACACAGCAACCGCATCACATGTGTGGGCATAATACTGCTTGGGATATACAAGAAATTGGTACTGTGGCTGGAAATAAAATTATTATGTACTCAATGGAAAATTACAAGAAGTAACAGCCTTGTTTTCAAACACTAGAAATCATAATCTTTTTAGCAAAAAATTGTCGTGCTTCGTATATGTCTTCCTGTAAGGTGTAGGAATTGTCATATGACACACTTGTCCATTTATCTCAACTGTATAGAAATATAAGTAGTTATAATAGCCCTTTTCTGTATAACTAGTAGAATCTAAAATCTTTTGTAAAGGGCTCTTTAGAGCTGAGCTCCAGCTTTTCATATTTTGTGCTCTTTATCTTCACTTCACCAGTGTGAATAATGCCAATTAAAGCTGCTGCTGTACGATCACCTTTTAATTTTCTGCTTCTCATGCCTTAACATACTCGCAAATCTGGATGCTGACTGTTCTGTTGGATTGTTTGAATAATAAAAAAAAAAAAGTTAAAAAACAAGTGTTCTTTTTGTCTGCGAAAATCTTTGGCCTTAATACCTTTGATACTCATCCAACACAGGTGCTCTACTATGTAATTACTGGAAACAGCTTGAAATAAAACACTGAAATTGGACTAGCAACCTTGAAAATATTACCATTGCATTAGGTAAAGGCAGTTGCAAGATTGAACATTTATCAAGTTCTAGTCTTTCACTGTCTGATGACCAAAACTGTAGCAGTACTACTGAAAAAGACAATAAAATTTCAAACAGCCATTCAAAAAACATTTTCTTGAGTTGCAAATTATTGGAGAGTGGAGTTAGAAGAAGAAATTCACTTTGCAGAAATCACAGACAGCCACACCTGAAAGCCTTTCAGGGCTGAATCCATTGATCAAAAATGCTTTTATCATTTGCATTTCTATATGGGTTAAATAATAATAAATATTGAACCTAGAGACTCCAGCTGCAGCTGGTGCATTTTCAATAAATAAAGAGTTAAATACAGCCCAGAACAGTGTCTGGAAGCTCTCTTCAATACTTGAATACTACAAGATGGTTCCTATTTTGTAGCAGACCCGAGGTCAAGGAGAAATAATAAATCCTACCTTTGATTGAAAAAAACTTGTAGTTTACCCCTGCAAATGTTTAAAAATGTAGTTTTACTTCAGAAAAGTTGCATTTGTCATCATTTCTGTTTTTCTGACCTATATGGACGTCTATTGTTTGGTGATGAACGATCTCTTTCTTCAGTCCAGAATCACCCGTAGAAGTCAATTTTTATGTGAAAATTTGTGTGGAATTTGACTCTTCACAGGTCCCTTGCAGAACCACTGGAGTTGTTTAGATCTTGTGAGACCCTGTCTTGAGTCCTGCATTCAGTTCTGAGAATCCCAGCACAGGAAGGACTTTGACATGTTGGAGCAAGTCCAGAGGAGGGTCATCAAGACAAAGGGCTAAGAGAATTGGGAATTTTCAGCCAGGAAAAGAAAAGGCTTTGGGGTGACCTAATTGCAGCCTTTCAGTACCTGAAGGGAGCCTACAAAAAAATAGAGAGATACTATTTACAAAAACATGTAGTGATAGGACAAGAGGAAACAGATTCAAACACAAAGAGCTTAAGCTTAGATTAGATACTAGGAAGAAACTCTGTACCGTGAGTGTGGTGAGGCACTGGCACAGGCTGCCCAGAGAAGCTGTGGATGTCCCATCCCTGTCCCATCCCTGTGCTCAAAGCCAGGTTGAATGGGGCTTTGAGCAACCTGGTCTTCTGAAAACTCTCTCAGCCCATGGCAGGGGAGATGGAACTGGATGATCCTTAAAGATTCCTTCTGATACAGGTCATTCTATGATTCCATGATTCTAAATTTTGTTCATGTAGATAAAGAGGGCTGGTTGTGTCAATGCTCTGTTCAAAACTAAGCAGGAATGTAGTTTCACCTTTTTTTCAAAAAAATGTTTCTTGTACCATCTGCCTTTTACCAGCTTCATGTTCAATCACACAAATCCAGCTCATCAAAGGGTTTTAATTCAACTTACAGAAAATCAGGCTTTTGTATACTGTGGTGGAAATATTTTTTTCCAAGTGATAGTGAAGATAACTGGTTTTGGACATATCTGTTAAAAAAACCCCAAACCACTACTGTTAGTCTAAGATGATAGGCATATGGTACAATAGCAGAACACCTGCTTTTTTAAAAGTGTGTTTTAATTTGTGTTTGCATCTTCTTAAAAAGCTCATTCAGCTCAGAGTTTAGGAAGTTACATGTAGGGGGAGAGTCTGTAAATTTCTTGGCTCTTTTAAAAAAAAAATTGGTCAGTTTTTGCCAGAATTGTGGAAAATCGGAGCATTCCTTCAAGGAGAAGTGAATTAACAAACAGTTTGAGTGTCTGCTAAGTGTTTTGCCCATTCTAACCCTGTAGAAAGTAAAAGTAACCAAAGGAGTGGTCATTGTATTACACAGCGGTTGAAATCCATGCACATGTTTAGAAATTCTCTGCTCAAATTCATGCAAGACTGTGCAGGTTCAAATAGTACCATTGTGTGGAGCATAGTCTACAGCTTGGTAATCTGAGAAGTGGAAGATATTCATTCAATACACACTCCTTCTCCATGTCCTCCTGAAGATTCTCTATCCAGAATGAGAGGAACGAAACAAAATAAAATAAACAGAAACCTACTTTAGATTAGATCTGATCCTCCTGGTGAAAGGCTTACATTCTATGGTAGTGGACGTCATAAAGATAGAAGAATATGGAGAAACATATGAAAGAAAGTAAAGTGGGCTATTGGTGCATTGTTTTCCTCCATTATTTCAGAGGTCTGTAGGTATTAGCTGAGATTTTTGGTTAGTTCCTAAGCAAGGATGGCTCAATGTAACAAGACATCTGTTTCTGAAATTAAAAAGCCAACCACTGCATGATTGCACACTTAGCTATCTTCATTTAATAGAGATCCATGATTCAAAGAGATATGTGACTTAAAATCTTCTAGGGAGCACGAAGCAATTAATAGTTGGAACTTTTTATAGCACCTTTTATCCAAGGATCTCAAAACACTTTATTGGCCTTAATTAGGCCTTCATACCATGAATATCTGCCTGGAATTGAGAAATGTTTTCTTTTTCTTTTTCTTTTTCCTTTTCCTTTTCCTTTTTTCATTCTGCATGAAGAGAAACATGAGACACAGAGGTTGAATGACTTCACAATTATCATGTAAAAGCAAATAGTAGTGATTCAAATTAATCCCACATCTCCTGCCTTCCACTCCCATATTCTATCCATTAGCCAAGTTTCTTTCCTCTACATTAAACTCGAGGCTTTTTCTTATGTGTTCTATCCCATGTGTGATTTTTATTACAGGATCAAAATGCAGGCAATTAGAAAGACTTTCATCATTTCCAGAAAACAAACAAACAAACAAAAACAAACAAACAAACAACAATAATAAAAAACAAAACAAAACAGTAAAAGACCACTTTCTGCTCTCAGGTAGAGGAGAAACTCTTACTATTTACTGCCTTGAGAGCTATGAAATATATGGAAGAGCAGACTTCAGAGGTAAATATGTTGTCTTTTGAGATAGTGAATAAGGGTTTGTGTTTCTGCCTAATAGGAAGAATAATTTGGGTTGGGGGGGTTTGTTTGTTTGTTTGTTTGTTTGTTTGTTTGTTTGTTTGTTTGTTTTAGGGGGTTGCAGATAGTATAAAACACAAATAATGCTACCTGCAGTATACTCAGGAATTCAACATCAGAAAAAATGTAATCTTAAGGAGTCATCTCACCCAGGTATAGCCCCTGATTCTGGGAAGTGTTCCACAAGAGACACAGACATCTATACTCATGCAAACTCTTAAATGCTAGAGTCCTTGGCAAGAAGCTGGGGGAAAGGATCAATATGATTAAATTAGCAGATAATAGAGATAATGCTGCTGTTGTGTCTCTAACAGTCACTTGACTGAGGATATTGGATAGATAACATGATTTGTTTCTTATAGTTTAAGGTACATTTTGAAAATGGTAAGAAAAGTGAAAAAAAAAAACCAAAAACCTGTGCTAACACTAGGAGCCTGAATAAAACCTGTGTTGCTTTCATGTCTCAGCAATGGAATTTAAAGTCTGAATTTTTTTTTTTCTAGAATTGGTTACTCATCAGATGTTGCTAATGATTATTGGTAAGAGAGAAAGAACTCAGTTCAACCCTTACATAGAGAAAAATTGTGTGATTCATGAAAACTTGATTCATTTGCCTTACTAGAGACACCTCTCTGCTTAGCTTTGCATCAAAAGCTGGAAGTGTGAATGCATTGATTTTCTCCCTGTAACTGACTCTCACTAATTGCACCATCATAAGCCACACTGAACACTGGAGCTGGTCAACCAGTGCAAATATTTTACAGAATTTTTCAGCACCAAGAGATCCTAAGAAGTTCTGTGTTGAGGTACCAGGGGAAGAAACGTTCAATTAAAGAGTTTAGAATAAATAATGAAACACTAGCACTGACGGATGTACTCACCATCCAAGTAATCCTGAGAACTATTATACAGTCAGGGTATAACTATGTTACCCAGGCAAAACAAACCAGCACATTCTCATTTCAGAGATGATGCTGTGAATTAATTCACAAGGGTTTGGTACCAGAAGTTTTTTGCCAAATGTTCTTTGGCAATAAGCTAAAATACCAAAGGTACAGGTTAGGAAATTAGAAACTGCTTGCATTCCACTTAGACACAGGAAAAGATGGCACTGAAGTGCATTCACTGTTCACACTTCACAAAATCTGCCGAGCATAGGCTTGACTTTTAAATAAATAACCAGTCTTTGCAGTTCTCATCATGGATGCTAAAGAGGCAGATGCAGCCATTGCAAATTATTTTGCTCTGTGTTACATTTGTCAAAAGCTGTCAGAATGTAGTAAAAAGGTGTTTACACAGAGTAATATGCTGCTTGAACTCCTGTATGTCTCCTAGACTAAGATTTTAGATTGCTGATTTGTAAGAGCAAAAGACTTCCAAATGGGCCTGTTGTTTTCTGGCTTTACTAATTTATATATGATGCACTTCTGCACATTTACATGTCTGCAAATTACAGTCACCAATCAAACCTGAAAAAGGAATCAAATCAAGTAGTAAAAGACCAGTCTGCTTCACACCAAGTTACAGTTGTGTAATTAGATGGTAGGAATTGTGCACAAAATAATCATTTTTTTCCCATAATTTTGCATGCCTTTAAGCATGTCTAATATAGCTTTGTTCAAAACTTAAATTTCTGTCGAGACTAGAGAGGAGAGGAGGATTTTGTCATATGCTAAGCTAAGCAAGTTTAGAAAAGAGTTCTATATACACATACAAACGTGATTCTACTATCTTTTATATTCTGTTTCTGATCCATTCATAAAATTTACTTGACTCTAAATTAGAAAAACTAAAAAACCCCACAAAAACCCCAAATCAAGACTGAATTGAGTTCTATATAATACAGCAATTTAAAGTAAGTATTTTTAAAAAACAGTATAGTATAGTATTTTCATATGTATCAGGAATTGCTATATTTATCTGGAAAATGTAAGAAATTTGAATCCTACTGGTGAACAGGTACATGCTGTTTGGTCTGGTTGCTGACTAAACTAATGTTGTCATCAATATATTATTTTGAGTTTTATTTAATCTAATTCTGTGTGATAGTATTAGTTGAAAATAATCCATTAGGTACTGGCAGGCAAACATGGAAAGAAGAAAGAAATTGTCAGGAAGAGAGTTCTTACTATTGTATTTGGCCAGTTGGTTTAGTTTACATTCATAAGCATGCTAAATAAGGAATGATGTGGTTGGAGAAAAAATGGTGTCTTCAAGACAATATATGAACCACTCTTCATTAGTGTGAATAGTATTAAAGATGTAGTAGTGCTTGAAACTAGTCTTTCTTATGTTTTAAGGGATGAAGTATAAAAATGAAGATTTAAAAAAAATACTAGGAGGTTCATCTGCTAAAACAAGTTTTTCTCTTCCAAAATTTGGAGCACAGGGAGAAAATTGCATTTGTCTTTTGATAACCTCCAAAGGCACTACTTGATTGTCCTAATTTTTCTAAGAATCCTTGACCATTTTGCAGGGCCAGAAAGGTCTCAGAAGTCCCTGAACAGCAAATTGCTAGAGATTAGCCGCTTATTGGGGGGTGAGTTCAAAATATCAGATGGCTCCGCTCTATTTTTATACCTCCACTAGAACTATGGTATGATGGACACTCATTCTCCACTGTAGAAGTTAAGTCTGCCTTGCTTTTGAAATGCTCACCATTATCTTCATTTCTGCTCCATTAGAAGAAATCAGCAAAGATCACATTCTCCAAAATTATCTACTTATAAATAAATTTCAGAGGGAGAATTATAGCATAGGTCAGAATTCTATAACTAGACTTGAATTTTAGGCTTTGAAATGCAAACTGTGAGGGAGACATGAAAAATATTGTGCATATTCTCAAAATGAAAAATGGGGGGGTTTATTCTGCTGGTTTTTACTGGAGTAGAGTTTATTTTCTTCGTAGTGTTGATATGGGATTAAGTTTTGAATTTGTGCTCAAAACAGTGTTGATAACACAGGGATGTTTTCATTATTGCTGAGCAGTGTTCACACTGAGTCAAGGCCTTTTCCCCTCCTCACCTCACCCCACCACACCAGCGAGGAGGCTGAGGTTGCACAAGATTTTGGGGGGGGGATGGGGACACAGGTGGGAAAGCTGACCACAACTTACCAATGGTATATTGCAGACTGTATGTTGTCATGATCAGCAATAAATTAGGGGAAGATTGGCCAAGGGGCGGCTGCCTAGGGACTGGTTGGGGATCGGTCAGTTGGTGGTGAAAAATAGTTTTCATTTTCATCACTTGTTTTCTTGGGTTTTATTTCTCTTTGTTATTTTCATTTTAATTCTTATTAGAATAATAGTAGTATTGGCAGGAGAAGCAGGAGTAGCATAATTTTATTATATCTTATTTCATTTTATTTCAGTTATTATACTGTTCTTATCTCAATAAATGACATTTCTCTTTATCTTTTGAATTTTCTCCCCATTCTGCTGGGGTGGAGAGGGACTAAATGGCTGTATGGTGCTTAGTTTTCAGCTGGAGTTAAACCATTGCAGCCTTTTTTGACACCCAATGTGAGTCTCAAAGGGTTTGAGATAATAACAGATTGACCAGAGTGTATTAGAAGGGATTTATACCTGTTAACAGTTGTGGGTCACAGTATTGATTCTTCTGTTCTTGATATTACTTTATCTGATCTGTACCATGCTCCTTTTCTTGCTATACGTGTTAAAAGTTGGTGCTGGCTTTTGTAGTTTGCTGTACTTTGTAGTGATTAGTGATGTTTTGCCAGGAAGACTTGTTATTAAAACACTGACCTTGAGCTCAGTCTGGTACTTGGGCTCTGTACTGTAGGTGCCACAATAACTTCTCCGTATCTTGAACTGCCTTCAGTAGATAAAATAGTTTGATTAGTATTTCTTAGCAATAATGCTTTGGATTTGTCTAAGATTAACAAGCAATTTAGGAATATGACCCAGTCTCTATGACAGTATGGTCATGGGTTGCATGACATGTGGGAGAATATGGGCAAGTATCTAGAGAACTTCTTAGTTCAAATGGTCTGGAACTCCACTTCCAAAAGTGATAGAATGAAAACAAAATACCATTGCTCTTCCAAAGAGGCACAACTTAGTGTGCTGGGCCCTCTCCAGTGTCTACCAGCACTGCTCAATATTATACACCACCCTCAGCGAGAGGACAGGGGAAAAAAAACCAAAAAACCCTAGGGCTAAACCAGACTAAACGCTTATAAGTCACCCTTATAACTAAAAGTAAACGAGTTCAGAGAAGAGGTAAGATTGGAAGGGATTGTGATGGGCTCATCTGGTCCAACCTCCCTGCTCCAGCACGGTCCCTAGAGCACACTGCACAAGATTGCTCCTGGGTGGTGCTTGAATATCTCCTGTGAGGAAGAAGTGGGGGTTGACACATTTAGTACAACATGAAGAAGCTTTTTCTAAGAAGCAGGACAAAGAACCAGAAGAGGCAGCCAGTTCTGCAGCAGAGCAGTCACAAGAATAGGAAGATGAGACTGAAATCATAAATGTGGCAGAAACCACCTCCTCCCTTTCCCTAAGTGAGCTGCAAGATATGTCAAATGCTCGTTACTCTGGTGCTGGAACACTGGGGTCACTAGTCAGGAATTAGAGCATAAGGAAGTCCAGCAGCTGGAATTGCTTGATAAGGATAAAGCCATTTACAAAGGCAAAATAACAGCTCTGTTATCACCAATTAAAAAAAAGATAAATGCAAGGTTTCATAGGTGGTGTGGGTTTTTGGAGAATGCACATTGCAAATTACAGTATGATCATAAGGCCTCTCTATCGAGTGACCCCGCAGACATATGACTTCAAATGAGGTCCCGAGATGCAGCAAGCCTTTAAAAAAGTCAAATGGGAGGTAGTTCTACAATAGCACTTGGGCCAATCTAGACAAGACAAGATGTGAAAAATGTGCTTTATACCTCAGCCAATGACAACAGACCCACCTGATGCCTTTAGTAGAAAATGTCTGCAGAAACTGAAGGTCAGCCTGTAAGGTTTTAGAGGCAGAGATGTAGGGATCTGAAGCCTCTATGCCATTTTTCTTTTCATCACTGTTATTATAATTATTATTACAATTATTATTATAATTATTATTACTGTTGTTGCTGTTACTACTACTACTACTACTACTACTACTATTTAATCGTTAAACTAGTCTTATATTAACTCACGAGTTTTTTCACTTTTGTCCTTTGAATTCTCTTTCCCTCATCCTGCTACAGGGAGGAGTGAGCAAAGGCTGAGTTGCAGACTGGAGTTAAACTACAAAATTCATATATACAATAAACCTTGAGAAATTCTGTGAATTAATCTTTACAAAGCACATTTTTGTTTTGTATTTTGTCTTCTATCACAGTAATAATGTGGGCCTTTTCAATTTCCCATATAGCTAAAATACACTACTTTGTGTTGTGATTGCATTTGAATAAATTGCTTTAACGTTGATAGTATTTTTTTGCCATTACTCTAGGTCCGTTGACAGAGGATGATGGATAACATTGTTAAAGAGAATTTCATGATGAACAACCTCTTCAGAATTTGTTAATTTTTTCTCATCTTTAATGGCTATGTTAGACTATGTTCATAGTCGAACTCCCTGTGGGGATGAGTCCTGGATACACAAACTTTGTTGCATATTTTGACCTGCCTTTGGGAAAAAAAAAAAAAAAAGTAAGAGCACATCTAGGGAATCAATTTAACTGTGATCTACAATACAGAGGGCACAAGGATCAAGACTAAAAATTATATTGTAGATAAAGCCAACATAACTGAATGCAAGAGCCCACCTTCAAGATGGCCACTGCTCAGTTAAAATGATTTTTCCAAAAATGTGAAAGTCCTAGAATACAATGCAGTCTTCCAACTTGAAAAGTTCTAATTTCACTGCAACTATCCAAGTAAATTTTGGCAAGTTCTAATCTCTTACAAACTCTTGCTGAATGTTCAGTGAAATCTGTCCTTGGGGAATCACTAACAAATAATGATTGTGAATGATGGTTGTAAAGAGGCATTACTTCTAGTATCAATTTAAGTTTTCACACACTGACATTGTAAAACAGAAAAAAGCAGCTATTTGGAGGATTTATATGTACATTTCCATACTAGTAAAATAAAGGAATTTAAATTCTCTTTAATTTTGGATGTCAAAATCCAGAACTTTTATTAAGCCAAACCCGCAAATATAATTATGTTACCAGTTGCAACTGAAGGACTTGAAATCCTAGTTCCAGAGGGGGCTCTGTAGTCCTTTCAATGCAAGAAAATACATCTTGGGTAGTAGATCATGTACAAGTGACAGAATTGGTGGGCTGAAAGCAATTCCATTGTAGGAAATTAGAGTTAATAAGGCTTAAAACTCCTCTATCCTCTATAGAAGTTGGACTGGAGAGTTAAGGACCTGCTAATGCACCTGTGCCTGTTATGCCTCTGCTTCATATTTCTACAATGAATATCAGTGAAACAGAAATATGATGGGATGATAATTTCCTGAGGACCGAAACTGGATGACCCCAAAGCTTGAAGAACTTCAGAGGTTGCCAAACCTATGATATCCACGTGCAGTAATAGTCCCAGGTTACCATCAATCTTAGTCATAATTTATTAATTTCTTATTTTTTTGAGCATGATATATATCCTGGGGTCTGAAACTGCTATTTTCCAAAGAAAAACATAGCAGTTAGGGCAAGAACAGGCATGGCAAGAGCAGCCTTCCACTACCTGAAAAGGGCTTACAAAGAAGGCTGGAGAAGGACTTTTGGCAAGGGCAAGCAGTGATAGGACAAGAGGGAATTGCTATAAACTGAAAGAAGGTAGATTTAGATTAATTATGAGGAATAAATTCTTTGTTGTGAAGGTGCTGAGCCACTGGCACAGATTTACAGAGAAGTTGTGTGTGCCCTATCCCTGGAAGTGTTCAAGGCCATGTTGGATTGGACTTTCAGCACTCTGGTCTAATGGAAGGCACTTTGCCTATTGCAAGGGGGTTGAAACTAGAGGCTCTTCCAACCAAAACCATCTGTGATTCTATGAATATTGTCAAACACAATTAGGTAAATAATTACAATAGACATTCAGTGCAGAAAGACACTAGCAATAAATTCAACCTGAAATATCACTTATAATGCAATCTGTTCGCATGAACACCATCTCCAGAAAGTAAAGCAGCCCTTTCTAGTGGTGTGAGTGTATGATGCACCACTGTCCCCTTTGTCATGTGTTCACTGAATGTATCAGCCCATTTAGCTCTGCACAAACTCTGTGTTTATTTGTCCCTTTGAAGCTTCAGTAGCACATTCAGCTCAAACATGTGTTTGAAAAGTGATGAAAGTATAAGGTGTTCTTGGTAGAAATAAAAACAAGATTAAAGAGGTAGTGCAGTAACTGTCAGTCACATTTTTTTAAACTCATTGTGCTATTGCAGACCTCTGTGTTAGAGGCCTATCTCCTTACCAAAATATAGATAGCTATAATTATTTGAGATAACAAAAAAGGGATCATTTCATCCTTTGATTCTAATTTGTGTGTGTGCATGCATGCACATGTGAATCCCTGTTTGTCTGTCTCTGAGTTCACTTTTCTTTCCTTCCTCAAAACATAGTTGGAAATGCAGGTCTCTAAACCAACCAAACCTGTCCTAGGCATGAAATAAATTCTGTCAGAAACTTCACATTAAATCTGAATTATGTTACCATTTGTTATATATTTTGGGTATTCCAGATCACAGATGTAATAAGGAAAAAAATTTAAAAATCTCAACAATTCAAGAAAATATTTCTTAAATAGTAAGCATGAAGAAAATGTGGAAAGGCTTTTTAGTGTATTACCTTGAACTGTCACCCTTTAATACGAAGTTATACATCTGTGAATGCTGCCTTAGGAAGGGGTAAGGATCAAAACTTAGCTACAGTGTCCACAAAAGCTGCACACAAAATCTTATCTATTTCAACAAAGAATGTTAGGAATAAATCTATTTTACTACCTTTTGTTATTGTTCAAACTGTCTCAGATTCTACCAAAAGTAGAGCAGAAAGGCTATTTTGTTTTTTCCATAGAAGAAAACATGTCTAGAATACTGAATTTATCCATCTGCATTTCTCTGAGAGAGAGGACTGCAGAGGGGAAAGAAGTCATATTTTACATATAAATCTCATACAAATTCCAGAACTCCACAAAGAGTAGCTCAAAATGACAACACTCTATAAAAGTCTTATAGCCACTTGCTATAAAATTTAGAGCCGCTTGCAGGGCAAAGTGAAAGGGAGGACTTCACACTCACCCTGGTGAATAACATTCTGACAGAAAACTTCCTTTCTCAACAACTCAGATTTGAATTATTTGAACCACAAAATCATGAATCACAGAAGTGATGTTTTTGTTGTTGATGTTATTCTGAGGAACCTCTGAAGATGGCAAAATTCAACCCACCTGCTTAAAGCAGCAGGGATGGCCAGGGCAAGTTTCTCAGGGGCTATTCTAGTCCAGGTTTGAATATACCCAAGTTTGGACACCACGCAGCTTCTCTGTGTAACTTGTTTCAGTGTTTAACCATTGTCACAATAAAAATACTGTTTTCTATTATTTAAATGGAATTATGCACATTTCAACCACATTCAGGTCATTGATAAAGATGTTGAATGATGGTGCTGCCAGTATTATGGAATACACCAGTAGTGACCGGTCTCCAGCTAGACTTTGTGCCTCTGACTTTAACCTGTCCATTCACTCCTAATCCTGTCCATTCAGTCAGTTTTTGATCCTTCTCAGTGCTCACTTACTTAGACTATGCTTCATTAGCTTTTCCACAAGGTTTTTAATGGGATATAGTGCCAAAAAATTATTAAAATTAAGAGAAATCACAAGCACTGTTCTCCTCCACTGAGCCAATCATCGCATTATGAACAAATATCACTCTGGTAAAGCAGGATTTCACTTTCATAAATTGGTGTAGACTATCCCTGATCTCCTTATCCTGGAACTGGAAGCCAATCATCTCAGATATTTTTCCCTACTAACCTACTGAAGTGATCCCCTATGTAATCCAGTGACTCCTCAATGGAAGCCAACAGTATAAATTTTATGACCTAGGGTATGAATATGTGATTTAGTGTGCAAAATCCTGAAAGCCACTACATATGCTTAAATACCAGTATCTTGCTTTGGAGGCAATGTATTCAGCATCCAAGGGAATGCAGCATCTATAAAAAGAATTCAAAAACTGGCAATTGGCATGATCATAGACAAGTGGAGATAATGAAACAAGTTGTTTTTCCCAGTTTAAAGCAGAGATGACTTCAGTTGGGCTACATCAAATGAATTATTCAGAATGTAAATCAAAGGATTTTTACTTTCCCTTGTTATAAACAAATGAAAATTGTATTAATATTTAGCTAATTTTGTTGAGTTTAAAAAACTTTGTGACTCATGGGAGGATTTAATTTATCAAGGTTTTTGTGAGGAATTGGGTATAATACTACATGGCAAACCATCATTTAAAGCAGTGAAGATGATTTTAGTGTTAGTACTAAGGTGGGTAAGGAATAGGATGCTGGGATAGTTATAAAAGGTATGTTGGAAAAGGAACTATAGACTGAGGTAAGATATTGATGGAGTTGTTGTTAAGGTGTTGTTTTCATTCCATGAATAAATTGATTGCAACACCAGTCAGCAGGTAGAACACCATACAGGGGAAATTGGATCATTTTGAGGATGGGAAAAAAAAGAAGAGGGAGGACATTCAATAGTAAAAAATTGAGATTCAGACCTTTAAAAACTTGGAACATAAAGTCCACTTTAAACTGGATGATCTTATCTGGAATTGATGAGAAGAGTTCTGTTTCTGCCAGTCAATGACAGAACAGTCTTACGTAATTTGTGCAATATGACCATGAAAACTACCAAAATGGATTCTATAGCCACAGGAGAGAGAGTACTAACAACACTATCATTGGAAAATATTAACACATTTGCAACAGGTATTCTTCTCCTAGTATATTGTGAACAGTTCTCAGAATATTCATATTTAATAATTTTCAATGCAAATTGGAACTGGTAAAGAAATGGCTGCACAAACAATATATGGAAACAAAAAAGCATTAGCTATATCCATTTGGTCTGCCAAAATGAAAGGTGACAGGGGGCATGGTTTCTACCTACAAATATGTCAAAAGTACCAGAGAAAGATAAGAGAATATAAATATTCTCTTCTTATGAAATAACTTAGACTAAACTTTAGGAAAAAAATCTCTTAGAAGAGCTTACAAACAGATTAGAGTCTCTCCTATAAAGACAGGCTGAGACAGTTGGGGTTATTCAGGCTGGAGAGCAGAGAACTCTGGAAGGCACCTTACTGCCGCCTTTCCGTGATAAAAAAGGATTTATAAGAAAGATGAGGACAGACTTTTTAGCAAGGCCTGGTGTGATAGGACAAGGGGTAATGGTGGAACTACAAGAGAGTTGGTTTATACCACATATAAGGAAGAAGCTTTTGCAATGAAGGTGGTGAGGCACTGGAACTGGTTACCCAGAGAGGTAGTAGATGCTGCATCCTTGGAAGCATTCCAGGTCAAAACGGACTGGGCTCTGAGCAACCAGCTCTAGTGGAAGGTGTCCCAGCTTATTGCAGGAGGGGTTAAATTAGATGATCTTTAAATGACCCTTCCAACACCATTCTATGATTCTATGATACCAGGTATTGTTTCATCTAAGAAGTTTGAGCAATTTACAAAAGGAATTGTACAGGAGCCTGATAGAGCAGAAAAAAAGTAAAGAAACTGATAATCCAGACCCATTTCTTATGCTTCTGAGAAAAAAATGATCAAATACTTCACTGAAGATAATGTTACTTTTAGCAGTTCCCTGAAGATTTTGGTATCCTTCTTGTAAGATGTCCTGTCAGTTGGTTTGAGGAATATAGCGTGAATGGACCATTAACTAAACTTACACAATAGTTCTTGTGAGAAAAATATATCTACAAAGATTTCAGTAGTACAGTCATCAATGCTCCTTTACCATCTGAATGGCCTCTTATAGTTTTGAGCTCTGGTTATGATTTTGAGATTCACCAGAAGGATGGTTGATGCTGTTGACTCCTGCAGTTGTGAGCTGTCTTTTCTATCCCTCATACATTGCAATGCAGCTCATGACACAATCAATACAGGAAAGAGAGGAGTTGGAGAAAAGAACTGGAGGAAGGTTACGGTACTTTTTCATTAAAATGGCAGGTCTATATCTCTGATCAGAGTTAAGAAGAGTCCTTACTATCTTATATTTACCCTGAAAGAGGTCTTGCCGTAAGAGTTTATTGGTGTGTATCAGGGGAGAGCAAAGCTTTGTCGAATCACTCTGTAATATCTTTGATATTGCAGTATTGTTTCCTAATGTACATTTATTCACTTTTTATTCAGACTGCTTTTAAATGTCAAGAAATGGGACTTATATTATTATCCTTTGGAGATGACTCCAGGTTAATAGGTCTCTCTCTCTTAGTCTTTTTTTCTCACTTTTCCTTTCAACACTCAGTCATTATTTTCCATTTCTCAGTTTTGTCCAATAACTCATATCCATACCCAGTATTACACTAAATTAATTCTTACCATTTTTTTAAACTAAAACCTTTCAAATAGTTTCAGGCAATTATCATTTTACTCTCCACATCTCTAGGCATGATGCTATTTTCTTAAAAACAGTGAATAGAGCAGGAATGGAAAGGAGACATTTAGTGAGTATTGATGCCTGGTATTCGATTATCTTTTTTTTATTTTTATATTACTACGTGTAAACTAGTGTTGCAAACAAGACATGGTTTATACAAAAAGTGAAAATAGAAATAATGAATTGCTTACAAAGGTGATATATCGTAACAATATGAAAAATTATATTTGCACACATCCCGTAGAAACCAGCTAATGCATCTTAGCAATTGTGTCCTGACTTAATGAGCACACATGGCTTCAAACAAAGACTTCCTTGAACTTTTGCCCCTCCTCTTGCTACCTGGTAATTATGGCATTTAAATTGCTTTGCTTCACAATCTACTGTTGTCACAAATTTCTTATTCTCCAGAAAGAAATTAAAATCATTCATTCTTAGTACATAAAATTCAAAATTAAGTAAGTGGAGAAAACAAGCTACTATAATTTTCCCTAAAATGCAAGCAGTTTCTAAATACTCTGCAGGCACATTGCAGTAGATCTTAACCTGATCTTCTTTCAAATACAGAATAGGATGTATCATTGAAATCAATGGGAGAGTATTCATTTTGCTTGCTCGGTGAGGATGATTAATAATATAATATATAATCTGATAAGAATACAACACCTACTGCTGCTTTTTGCGATTACCCTCTTCTTTTTTTCTACAGAAATCCCTTCTACCATTCAGAGCCTCAGGTGCTATAAACCATTAATAGGAAAGCTATATTATAGTCTTTTTTTTAAGGAAGAATAGAGTTCTTGACTTGTTCTCTTAACTGTCTTCTGTGGAAAGATGACCAGAAGTGCCAAAAGATCAGAACCAATGCCTGTCTGTATATACATCTACACACAAACATAGATGTGTATGTGCTTGTGCATGCATATGTATACACACATATAATGTAATATAATATGCAATTTTAAAGTCTGATTCTGTTGATTCTCTGCAGGCCAAATCAGTCTCCTCATTAAATCAATTTCAAAGGGAAATGAATATATTTAAAGAGTGAGACATGTCTAGCATTTCTCTTGATGAGCTACATCCATTTTAAGTATTCTGAAGTCATCAGAGTGACTGTGGGGATGCAGTCATCTTGGTGTTTGCATAGGATTATAGATGTACAGGACATTTGTTAAGCATTGTTCCAACTAATTATGGTTACTACTTTTCACTTGCAAAAACTAGAATACTAAGCTGTGGCCCAGCTCTCAGAGATAACACTGTCACTAGCTTGGACTTGGTTTCTGTGGATATCTCTGCAGTAAGAGTACAGCTCTGTAAGCAAAATGTGTGTTTAGGAACTGAAAAAAAGCTTTGAATGCTAGGTTTTGAAGAGTTTATATACCAAGAGCAAGATTGCCTTAACCCACCAAATCCTTATTCAGGTTTACCCTGCTCAAAGGTCCCTCTCTAGCTCTCTTGTAGATACTGGAGGACACTATGAGGTCTTCCCAGGAGCTTCTTTTCACCAGACTGAACAACCCTGATTCAGTTTTTCCTCATAGGAGAGGAGTTTCATGCCTCTTTTCTTTTTACCTACACAGCCACAATTTGAAGACATTTCATTGTACAGAGACCATATTATCATGCTTGCATTTTGGTTGAGGATGAGTGATGGTCGTAGTTTTTCAGCTGATACGTGATGGTCAGCTTATTAAGATGGATGTGAGATCTATCAACATTTACACTTGAATAAATTTTTCTGAAAAAATCTGATTTGGTCTCAGATATTTGGTCTTGGCATCTTTTTTATACTGTAAAATCACATTCACCCTGAGAAAACTGCACAATGTCTTGAAGCAGTTTTCTGTCTCAGTCACAGTGGCTGTGACTGAGACATCCTTTGCAGAAACCCTAGTGCTATTTAGGAGCACTGTGGCCTAACATTTGAAAGGAGGATTCAGTGTTTAGCATAAGTGGTACATTGTTCAGTATTGCAGAAAATCAGAAATGGTGTCTGTCTGTCTCACAGCTTACCGGTTCAAGGTCAGAGATATGGCTGAGAGAGCTAACAAAGCATGATGTAAATATTTTTTGTCTAGATTAGTGGATATTACTCATGTGTTTAAGTAGACATCTAAACGATTTGTATTATGAGGAAAAAAACCAACCAACTGAACAAACTCAAAATGGACAGAATTTAGTCATTTGTTGATTTTATTTTTATGCAGCTTAAAAGCAGCTTAGTGTGGTTACTTAGAAGAATAAGGTTTATTGTACACCCATGCTTGTAATTCCCACTATCCCCAACCTCACCAGGCTAATTCCAAACCCAGCGGCAGGATCTAGAGGGAGGAAGAAATAGATACTAAGCCTTAAGCTGCAGTGAAAAATAGTGACTGGGTATAGAAAGTAAGCTTTAAAAAGTTTCCTATCAAAGAAAAGCTCTGGAACGACTTCAGAGAGTGTCTGTTACATGTCCAGTGTGGAGACCTATATACAAATACATCTGAACTAGGCACAGCACTTTCCTCCTGACTCAGGAGCATGGAAGGGGAAGGGAGTTTCGATCATGGTGAGAAGACACCAAGGAGTGTGTGAGGAACTGAAACTCTGTATCCTGGAATACTTCTCTGAAAGTGTAAGGAAGACAGCTGAAGGGTTGGTATATTAAGAGTTGTTGGGCACACGTTTATAGGAATATATGTTCCACTAGTCTCATTGTTTGCTGAGAAACTTGTGTAAACCATCCCACAGGAGTCAGCATGTAAAAGAAAGCCCCAAATCTGTGGTGGCTAGGATCTGATTCTCACAAGGGAAAAAAACAAATAAACAAAAAAACCAAACCAAAACAAACAAACAAAAAAAATCCACCAAACAAAAAATAATAGAGATTTATCCAAGGTATTAAACTGGGGAATATAGTTAATGGTTTCCCAAAATAGCATAATGAAAAGATATGTCTGCTATTCATGTTTATAGAAAGTGATGCAAGGGAACCATCTTGTTTTGAACTCTGTTTCATTTCAAGTATGCTGGTCAGAAGGTTTCTCTGATGTTGTTTCCCACTGCATTTTCTTTTGGAGGCTAGGGAAATATAGAATGGATGAATAGATTGTAAGATGAGAAAAAATTGGCCAGATCACCAGAGTCAAAGAATGGAGATCAATGGCTCACCATGCAGCTGGCTGACACCAACAAACAGAGCATCCCACAGTTCAGGACTAGGACTGTAACTGTTCAGCATCTTCATCAAAGACCTTGACAACAATCTAGTGTACCTTCAACAAGTGTGCAGGTGACTATAAACTTGGAGAGAGGCTTATAGCAAATGTCAGAGCTACCAGTCAGAGTGGCTTAGACACACCTAAGGAATGATATAATAAATATATTAGTTGATTCAGCAACAAAAATAGGAAAGTTCTACACATAGGGCAGAATAATTCTAAACATCAGAACAGGATGGCAAGTCTGACAGAGTTATAGCCCTACTGAAAAGGGTTTGGTAACTGCAATGGTCTTCAAGGTGGAATATGAGCCACTGAATGTGTTTTCACCAGAAACTATATCCTGCATATTGAAAAGCATGGCCAGCAGATCAAAGCAAGCTATCATTCTCTTCCCAGCACTGGTGAGATTCCACATTGATCACTACTCAGTCCAACCAGAAGAGTAATGTGAATAGTAGTTATGGAATTCAGCAGAGGCCAAGGGTCATGGCTGGTCCCAGGTTTGTTTAGTTTAGAGAACAGAGGCAAGCAGGTAAATCTAATACCAGCAAAGAACTGAATGGAGAGGAGTTTCAGAGAATATGGAATAATGGTCACTCATTGTGTCTTAAAAGGTTCATATCAGATATTAGTTTTAAAAAAAAAAAATTGCTCGGAAGGTAATTCAGAACTAGAACAAGTTACCCATAGAGACTGTGGAATCTCTATCCTTGAAGGGTTTCAGGAATCTGCTAGACAAAGTCATGGGCTAGTGATGGGGACACTGGCGCTGTTTCAAGCAGGAATGTGAACTCAGAAGTCTACTTTAGATACCCTTTCTATGAATCTGTTAGTCTGTTAATCGGGGGCCATGTTTCTCCAGTGAATACAGTGATTCTCAGTGGAAAAATTGGTCAAGCCAATAATTGCTTTTAAGATGGATTTTTTTTTTTTTTTTTGGCTGTGAAATTAGATCCTTTATATTTGTAATGAATATAAATCATGTCATATCTTTGGGTGCGGAAATGAAAGCAAATCACAAAGCTTGGTTTAAATATTTGGAAATCCTGCCTGTGAATACATTGGAACATAAACTACCTCAGCTAAAGTGCAAATTAGAAACAAGGAAATTATAGGGTCTTAATTAAGGAGAGAGTAGAACTGTATTTGGAAACTAGGATCACAAATGATTTTTTTTAAAAAATGTACCTCTGACCTGTTCAGATTCCTTGAAGAAGTTAATAAGGCAGTACATAAAGGTGACTCAGTGTACATAACTTACTTTGATACTTCTTCATAAAAAATTCCCAGAGAGAATAAATCTTTGCAGAGTAAGGAGCATAGTCTTTTACTGGATTAAAAATCACTTAAGTCAAATAAAACATGATGAATGGTTGTGAAGTGAAGGAATCTTCTTTCTCAGTCACCCTGGGTCACTTCCATAAGTCTCCATGATGTGAGGAGTGGAATAAGACTGAGAGCAAAATATTAGCATATGACACTTGATATGAAGAGAATCATATGGTACCCTTAAAAATTGTAAATGCATTAACACTCATCCTCTATACTGTGGTAGCCTATAGTAGCCTCTACTGTTGTTACCTTGCTGAGTTAGATGCTATGCAATGCAATGTAAATGCAGTGTTTTCTCCAGCTAATTTTCTCTTAAAGAACGAGCAACTTCATGGCAGTAGAAGAAACTCAGCTGTGGTGGTTTAGTTTTCTTGGTTTTGGTTTAGGCCTTCCTTGGTAAAAATGTCATAACTAAGGAAGTATTCCACACTATTCCTTCACGTAATCAGGTGTATATAAAGAGAGGAGGAAAGTTTCCCCTCTCTCTCTCTTCCTTTCGTGTGCTTGGAGGACATCAGCTCTCTGTCGGCTCGGCTCTTATCTCTATGAGCTGAG
>JAWWEE010000001.1:31583793-31680302 GCA_035221455.1 Xenops minutus | reverse complement strand
AAGCAAAAAAAAAAAAAAAAAAAAAAGGAAGACACTATAGTCGTGAATATTCCTTTAAGACATTGCTAAAGAGTAGGAAACAACCTGCGAAATTTCCCCCACCAGAGAAAATAAACCTTCAAATATTGATTTAAAATAGTCCTGCCAGAAGCTCCTGCACAGGCTTTGTCTCACACTTCTGGTTTCTCCATTCCATCTTTTACCCAGCCTTGTCATCCTTGGTAGTCCTGGTTTCTCCTCTGTCACCCACAGCAACCACTCTGCATTCTGCTGTCTCGTAAATTCAGCAGCAGGCTTCAAATCTCTGTTTATGCCTCAGTTGTCTCTCTCCTGCCCCTCCTCACTTATTTATGATTGAAGCGTGTGATTGTATTATTTACAGTAAGTCTGTAAAATGCTTGTGGAAACATTTTCCTGGACAGAATATCTGAACCAAATAATTGCATTTTAAGTACCTCTCAGATTCCTTGTGGGAGATGGAAATTAGCATAAATATGTAATTTACCTCATCTTCTTATTTCCTTACCTTTGTAATCTTAGGGAAAAAAAAAAAAAAAAGATTTGTCTGACTGCAAAACCAAAAGTCACGCACCTCCATGTTTTTGCAGGGAATGTTTCTGTAGCATTCGACAAGACACTCACACTTGGTGCCCAAAATTCATCATTAAATGGTGCTATGATGATTTTCTGCCTCAGAGGACTCAGCCCAAAGCACTGAGATGAGTGTCAATATCTCTAAGTTAAACCTTTTTAGTAGTAGATTGAGTAGCTAATAAAGATGAGCCTCATGAAACAGACAGCCAAAGAGTGAGAGCAATAGGAAGGTGAGAAATATTGTATTGGGGTTGTCAATAATACGGCAGGCTATGAATTTACCCTCAAATATAACGGTGAACTGCCTCATATGTGTCATTTTAGACTCAAAACATAAAGGCAGCAATATTTACTAAGGAACATTAGCTCCAGAGGAAGGTACCTACAGGGAAACAAAAGGGAAAGGAAAATGTCAGAAGGAAAAGGGCAAGGAAGAGACAAGTATGGGTCAGTCAAATGAGGAGGAAGGACAGAAATGTTACTCCAAGATCTTATGAGTAGCACAACTTGTGTAAGCATCTCTGTGGGTATAATGCTTCCTTGTGAGATGCAGGACAAGAGATCCTAATATTCTGAATCTTGTTGGCAGATGCAATACCCTGTTAGGGAGAGAATTCAGCATAAGTTGTCCATCAAATTTACTGTAGCTGTGTGAGATTAAACTCTGCAAGGAAATGAAAGGGAAATGCTAGGAGTGGGTGGTTGAAAATGTATCGCTGAGCATGAAAAAGCAGGTTCAATATCTGTGAACACTATTTTGTTAATCTGTTAAAGTGACATTGGCATGTCAGCACGTTAAAGCAGGGGCAAAGAAAGCACATTTTTTATCTTTGTCTTTTTAAAAATTCAGTGGTCTTGGCACTGTCACTCTTTCCTGCAAATAAAAGCCCTCCTCAACTCATTTACTGTTCCTTGTGCTGTGCGTGTGGCACAGGGAGTAGCTGGCCCTCACAAATTATAAAGCCAGCCTTGCCAAAAATCCCTGTTGAGCTGGTGGTCAAAGTCTGATTCTTTTGTTTTCAAAAAAACTGTCAAGTGCAGCTGAGCCATTTCCTCTATAAAAGTGAGTTATCTTCCAAAAGACCTCCCTTTTGACATTATTCTCATATATAAGGTTAGATTTGTTTATAAATGAGTTTGTATGATGTATATTCTACCACAACTGTCTGTATTATTTCTAGGTGCAGTTATTAATGTAAAGCATAAAAAAGCAAGGGTTTATTTTTATATCACAGAGAGTTTCTGCAGGAAAAACACATAAACCTGTTATTTCAAATTTAGTCATTTCTTATAAAGAAGTCATATTTCTAACATATCTGTTATCATTACAGAAATAAAAAAGATTTAAGTATTACTTATAATATCCGGAGGTTGGGTTTACATTTGAAATATGAACATTCAGTGTCTGCTATTTGGTGAGTAACAAAAATGGCATAATTATGGGTAAATACTATCTCCATTGTGGCCGGAAAACGCAATAAGAAAAAAAAAAAAAAAAAATAAACCTAATATTCTTAAAAGTGATTGCTGATTTTAACTGCTGATTTGACTGTAACTTGGTATTGAAGCTGAAGAAAAATCTTTCAAAATCCTGAAAGACCTTTTTTTTTTTATCTAAAAGAAATAATCAGATAATACTAGGCTTTGTAAAGCAAGTGTCCTCACAGTGGTTACCGAAATGAATTGCTATTAAAAGTAAATTAAAAAAAGGCACCCCAGATTTCCAGCTATACCTGTGTGTCAAACCAGTGTCTTTGTAGCTAGCCATCACACATGGAAAAATAAATTCAGCCCTCTCCCAGTCTCAAAAAGTACTGAAACAATAAAAGTACAATGGTATCTTGTATCATTGGCTACTGCATACAACTATCATAATCCATGTGTAATTAGTTACTATGATCCTCCCGTATGCACTAACCACATGCTTGATTTTGAGATGACTGAAGGTGACTTTAATCTCATTCCTTTTTGAAGGCACAACCCTGTTGCTATCCTAAAATGCTTCCAAGACTGAGAAAAACAACAAAAATACAGTGCTGAGCATTGACAATTCACATTTAGTTCCATGTTATTAGTCAAAAGGGTAGAAAAAAGGGAATTTCAGTACTTTCATGACTTCTCTAAACTGAAGACTATGCTAGCAACATTTCTTCTTATTATGACATAAGCTGGGCAATCAAATTTTTGAGCACACTTTTCTTCATATTTTTTTTCCCTAATCATAGTGAAGCATTTCTTTTATACAGATGCTTTTATATTATATCAATGCCCACTTATTATCATTCTTGCAAGAAGTTCTCCTGTCACAAAAGGGGTCATTCTGTAGGAATTTTTTCTGAGTGATTTGTCTATTTATTTGTCATTGCAGAACTGAGCCCTAAAATAACAAATAAAAATGAGTGAATGAAATACACACTGAAAGAGACATTAAAAAATAGTGTGTGATACTTGTTGTACTTACAGTTACATGAAAATAATCTTACACACCTGCTAGCCGTTTTCTACAAGTATCATCGTGGAAAGATCCTAAATTTCTACAAACACCTGAATTAATAAAGCTTCATATGTCAAATGGTTGAATATTTTGATCTTATCATCAGTGTCAGTGAAGAAATGCAGGTTCCAGAAGTGAAGAAAGCTGATAAATAATGAGTTGTAGTAATAGTCCTAAGTCATCTGCCTAAAATCCAACCTCAAAGCGCAAGGTCAAATAACCTAATAGCACATGGTACCCTATGATACCTTTCCACAGCTGTCAACAGGTCCTGTTTTTGCAGACTGGGCTTTTAGCTTCAATCACTCTTGAGCGTATTTGCCATGAGGGCATCTGTCATTCTAAAGTCCCACTGATGCCTCAGTGGTGACAAGATACTAGACTGGTGTTAATCATGAGGCAAAGGCAGCAACTGAGGGAAAAGGGGAGGCAATATTAATCGTATGCATGGATAGCCTGCTGAATACAAATGGATGCAAAAGTATCCTTACATTCTCTCTCATATGCTGTATGCAGCAAAAGAACTTCCTCGCCCATCTACCCGTAATGATCAGACCGAAACATCCCTCTTTTATAGTGCCTTCAGTGTCTTCTGTAATTCTTTCCACACAGTGGAATTAAGAGAGACTCATGTCATGCTTCAGTGTTGTATTATTCTGCACAAATATTTCAATAAAATAAAAGCTGACGGTAATAGAAATTCTGGTAGTCACTGACAAGCACCTGCAACACATCAAAAGGAGATAAAACATGAAATCAGCATGTACCTCAAATGCTTAGGAAGATATGCAAATGTCAGAGAAGCTACAATCAGAGCCATTGCAAAATCATAAGCAGCAGGATGAAAGGATGGGGTTTGTAATCTAGTCATCACGCAATGATTTTCTTCCTGCTGCATAGCTTGTTAATTACAAATCTATCAATTATGATGCTTGAAAAGCCCTACCTCCTACTCAATGAACATTTTCACAGTCCAAATGCCATTCTTACCTCCTAGAAAGATGAAGAAAATCTTTGTTGCTGTTTGCAAGTTTAATACCATTCACCTTTTCTGATGTCCTAATAGGACAATGGGGAATTAGTAGAACAAAGAGTAATGTCTTCAAACTGAAAAAGGGTAGGTTTAAATTAGATATTAGAAAAAAAAAAAAAATCTTTACTATGAGGGTGGTGAGGCACTGGAGCAGGTGCCACAGAGAAGCTGTGGCTGCCCCATCCCTGGAAGTGTTCAAGGCCAGGCTGGATGGGGCTCTGAGCCACCTGGTCTAGTGTAAGGGGAGTCGGAACTGGATCATCTTTTAATTCCCTTAAAACTCAGACCACTCCATGATTCCATGATAGGCAAGGGGAGTTTCCTCAATACAGTACTTTGACCTGTGTCTACTATTTGCCCTCCCATGAGATCTCTCTATAGATTTAATCTACTTTCATAATCTCTCTGGGAGAATTGCTGAGCCTGGAGAGATTAATGGCAACCTCACTGCTTTAGTTCCCAGCCTGAGGTATGGAGATGGCACGCAAGGGTATTGTAAAAAGAAATTTGGGCTACACATGTACCTTAATTAACAGATGCAAAGCTACACTGCAGAGATTGTTGCATTTAGTCATAAGTGAAAATGTTTCTGTATATGTTGCACAGCTCATAAAGTGCTTTGGGGTTTGGGAGGTAAAAGTTTGCATAAATCAATGTATTTTTATTTTGTAATACAGCTAAAATTACATACTTGCACTCAAAGTCTGGAATAAGGGAAAAATTGCATCATGTCATTCCTTAATTCCCTTATTAAGACAGTACATGCTTGCTTGCTTGTAGCATTGCATCTATGGGATGCTTTGACAAAGCAGATCACTATTTTAACTTCCTATGTCAAGAACCCCATCATCACTGGAGCATCCTCAGATTCAGCAAGCAGATGTGCAGTTCCCATGAGCTGAGCACAGAGGTTTGACAGATTATAGTAAACATCCACTCAGTATGTGCATGGGAATCTTTCTGATAGATGGATGAAGAAAATGGGTAATGCTTATTCAAAAGGGACATGAAATAGCAATTTTGCAAAGCACTGCAGAGACTCTTTGATTGTTCCTCCAACAAGCACACAGTTTACAGCAGTATTTTACTCATGATTCTCCCTCTAACTACTGTCTGCGGTAAAATAATTTATTTTACTGGTAACACTGAGGTCAAGAGGAATTCTCTCTATGTACAGCACTTCTGAGTGAAATTTGTATTGAAGAGTAAAAGAAAATACTTTCAATATCTATTTAAGCAACTCAGGATCAGCCACTTTGCATTCAAGGGTTTCCTGTCTAACAATTTTTTCCCTTGACTTGATTTTACCTATGTTCTAGAATGGACCTACAGAAGGGCTTATTGACTATGTCATGGATTTTTTTTTTTTTTTCATTTTAAATTGCTTTGATTTGGCTGACCAGCATTAGATTGTGCTGAGATATAGCAAATGTAACTTCTCTCGCTTCCTCTGGTGCCCTCCCTAGTCTGTGTTTGTGCATGTGTGTTTTTGTGTGCCAAAACTGTAGTTTCTTTTTCACATGCACAACACTCTTCTCCTCAGCTGTCCTCTGCTTTTGACATATTGCTGGGACAATTCCAAGGAGGCTTGTTTTCTTGTTTTATATTTAAGTAGGATTTTCAGCCAAAGATTTCATGACACTTACACATAAGATGTGCAAGAGTATGATGCCTCGTTTCTTAAATAACAAACAAACCAAGGTGAAACACACTAAAGCACTTCCACAAGAAAATATATTAAGTCAGGAATGGAAGACAGTAATAAGAAAGCATGTTTTCTCTCCTAATTGTAATTAGGAATAGAAGAAATGTCAGTTTTTACAGGGGAAGATTGATTCAAATCCTTTGATTTTTATTATTGCAGGCTTGGGAGTGAAAAGGCTAATTATCTTCCAAAATTAATAAAAAACAGGTATCTGACGTCTACTCTTTCCTTGCCATGTGCTACAACTATAAGTTCATGTAATAACCTCTGAAATCACTAGCAGATCTTTCACAGACTTCAGTCAAATCAGACATTTGCTTTCAATGAGAGGATTTGCAATCAATGTCTAGTGTGGATAAAGTGGGATATCCAAAATTGCTCCTTCTTTTTGCAAGTCGTTTGCTGTTTTAATCTTTTCATTCAAGGGTGCCGAGAAATGTAGGCTGGTCCCTGAAAAGCACTCCCAAGTCAGAATTTCATAATCCATTTCTGCTGTGGGAAGGATTTGCCTGAATCCATATGAAACTCTTTCAAAGAAAAATGAAAATGACCCTTTCTTTAACTCTACATTTTGTTTTTGTCTAAAGCAGGGAAAAATAATTTTTTGCATTTGGGTTTTGGTTTGTTGGTTGGTTTCGGTTTTTGGTTTTGGGTTGGGTTTTTTTTGTTGTTTTGGTTTTGGGGTTTTGTTTGGTTTTGTTGGTGGTGGTTTTTTTTTTCAAACTATTTTTCACAAAAGGGAAAAAAAGGCTGAACACTATATCTTGCTGTATACATGACCAAAACATACAACATTCAGGGTGTATCACACAACCAGTGACGAAGAAAGGTCTCCTTAATGGCAATGTGCAACTGTGCAATGGGATGTCAAACACAACTTGCTGTCACAATTACTAGCCAGCATACGCTTAATACCTAAACCAGAATTTAAGTCAACACCAAGCAAGTTTTCTGATAAGAAGCACTATTTTTTTCCCATTCTAAATCTCCTTAGTGGATCCTTACTGTTTTAAGTTGACTGGATACAGAATTTTCAATCTACTCATCAGGTAAAATTCAAAAAGAAAAACAGGTCTTTTTGCATGACAGAAGTAAAGGCTCATTTGGTTTTTCCTAATTATAATACTTTGGACAACAGCCATACTCAAGAATTTCTCTTCCCTCTAGGGTAAATTGGTCTCCAGTCAGCAAATGTAGAATTGAACTGCTTTGTTCTTTTTATATGTAAATCTATACTTGGAAAATCATCAACTAATTTTAGTCTGAGATGACATGATCTCTGTGCCAAAAGTTAGTTTTTTATTCTAGTTTGGTTTCCTCTTGTCCATCAGAAAACTGGTATATACATATATTTTTCATATATGTACATATATGTATGTATGTAGGTATTTCTATTTTAAATATTTAATTCAGTGATGACGAGCATAGAGGTTCCCACCATACAGAATTCGTGTACAAAATGCTTATAAGTAGGGATTTCACTAACATCTCTCTAATCTCACCATATCAGCATTACAACACTCCATTGTTTATAGCTGTGTCCATGTAATCAACAATCCTATTAAGCTTCACTTCCTTTTAAATACAACTAATCAACTTCTGCAAATATGGAAATTCTGGATTACATTGATTAGAGGTGGACCTGGATTTGACAAAAATACACTTCTATAAAACTGGAAAAACTGCACTTCTTGAAAAACTGTTGTAGCTAAGTGAACAGTCCTTTGTTCTTTGCTAGCATACAATAAACCAAAACTCTTTCCTTATTGCCTGAAAACTTTCTGGTTTATCTTCAGAACTTTAGAAATACTTTAGTCACCATGACTCTCTGTATCCCATTGCTATCATAAATATTTCTGTGAAATCAGGCTTTTATAATTTAATTATTTATACCAAAATCATCAGAGATTTCTCTTTCTATCCTCTCTGAAGAGCTTAAAAAAACCCAAACATAAATAGAAGAAAAATAAAACATCTGAAGGATTTTGGACTGAAGTTGAATCACTACCAGTAGGATTTATGTCTTTTTGAAAAAAGAAATCTCTGTGAGAGTTCATATTAAATGATTATAGTGTTTCCTAGTTGCTTACCCAATTTATAATCATTCTTCAGCACATCACCCAAAAACCCAACATTGGGAAAGTATGCCTGGTTTGTTGGGGGGTTTTAAATACTATTCTCAACTTCATTTTTCCTCCCAATAGTTACTGTTTTTGAGAGATTTGGTGAAAAGCTGACTGCTGAAGAGGTGACTGGTGCCTTTGCAGAAAACCATTAAATATTTTGAGAGCCACACCAAAAATAGCACTGAGAAGAGAGTTTGATTAGGCTGGGTAGTTGTGTTGCATTTTTCATTTAATGTGTTTTGGTTTGCTTATTAGTCTCAAACAGATCATTTGCAGCATTCTTTAGCAAAACATACTGTTTTAAAGACACAATGCTGAGAATAATGTTTCCAATGAAATGTGAGTTCAACTGATGATCACATTTCAGATATAATTACAAACTGATATCTCAGCTGCACTTCTTCTGAAAGCTGACAAATCTTTTTAATTTCATGAAACCCAGGTCATCTTATGAAAATATACCCCGAATGCAGAATGCTACATGGGTTTGACATGAAGCCAGACAAAACAAAGGCTTGGACAAGCTTTTTTATTTTCTATTCCAAAACTCAAACAAAACAGAGGGAAAGGATCACCCACCCATGCACATTAAAACCCTGAAAAATATTCAGTGTTCTCCTGAAAACAGAAATTTCTGAACCGTCTAAAACCAACTCCCTGGAAATGATTGACTCTAAGTAATGAAGCCAAATAGTGAGACGAAATTATCAACCCTAAGAAAATCTCTGCTATATACTTAGGGCCATGTTTTCTAACTTTATTGCACTTTGTCAGGTACCATACAATGCCTTCTTTACCACAAGTGGAGAACTACACAATTCTTGGTACAGAATTGTACAGTTCTTCTACAATTCTTCTACACCATTCATTGGTGGGGGTAGTGAGCACCAACACAGGATACAGATCTCTTGATTTCAGTATTCCAGTTCTATAAAAATTTCCTCTAGACTTGCAGAGCCTCATCCCATTACTGGAAACTCAGGGGAGATGCTACCACACACATCACAGAATGATTGAGGTTGAAAGGGACCACTAGGGGCTGTTTTGTCCTGTCCTTGAAATGAAACACATTTTGGGTTTTCTAATACTCTCAAGAATACAAAAGAGTATTTCTGTTGAATTCCATACACTGAATAATGTTCAAATATCCCCTTTTGGGATTATTAGCTTGTGTATCTTCCTGCTTTTACCCTGTAACCTACAGTGTCTGTCACAAAGAATTACAATATTTGCATATGTTGTATGGAATTTTGTCCTGTCAATACAAGGTAGGGTTACATGGT
This sequence comes from Xenops minutus, assembly GCA_035221455.1. NCBI lineage: Eukaryota > Metazoa > Chordata > Aves > Passeriformes > Furnariidae > Xenops > Xenops minutus. Next base: position 31,671,067 of record JAWWEE010000001.1, on the reverse strand, counting down.
GCTATTTGTAACAAAAGAAAAGATAGCCCACAAAAATTAGGTCTTGACCCAGGTTTTTGCTGCAGGTAATTGACTCCTTTTTTTCCATTTTAAGGAGCAGCCATAGCACATCACAGGAGAGAAGACAAGGAGAAAAAAAGCAAATAAATCATTTTGCTTTAACATTATAATGCTCTTTGTACATTTTTTAGTTGATGGTTCATGTATATATACTGTAATCAAAGGTGGCTGGCCCACTGATAGTACCAGCATATTGCATTTTCTGTATTCCAGATACACGAGACAAGGAGAGAGATTCATTGATTGAGTCTCTGTATTTTAAGTGTTACTATATTTACTAGATAACAAATTAGAGGGGGTTTAGACAGCAGTCTAAGTAGCTGTCTGTGAACCACATATTTATTATGTATGGCTCTTTCAGAGTCATTAGAAGTTGAAAAGAAAGTCTCAATAAGATGTGAAGAGAAATTCAGCTTGGAGCTGCTTAGGGGCCACAGTGAGGTGTCTAAGTAAAAGAGATAATAATAGTCCCCAGGTTACAATCCTGGGGCTTAAATATAAAGTTTTCAGAGATATTTGCAAATACTAGTATTATTATACAAATGGATAAACCAGGGCACAGAGAGTCTTAACAAAGTTCCCATCAGTACCTTCTACATGAGAGCTATTGGAAACATCAGAGAACACAGCAAATCTGATTTCCACTCATTTTACTCACATGCTAGATAGTGCTATCTGAAAATTCCTGAAAGGAATGTAACGGTTTCTGGACACAAACTGTAGACCATTTTATTTCCTACCCTTTCCATTTTGATATAACAGGGAGTCTCATGTCCTGTCTTGAGTAATTTTGGGATTCTGCTCGCATTGGTGGTTAGGGTTCCTGGTGGTGCCTGGTTCCAAAGATGACAGGAATCTACAGGGATACAATGATGCTGCTGTACAAGTTAGAGAGAAGTAATAAAGGATATTGTTAGTCCAAAAGATACAGTATTAGCTAAAAAGTAATTAGTGCCCTGGAGCAGTGCCAGTATACTGAAGAGCCAAGAAAGAGCACAGGTTGATCTTCTTTCTTAAATCACAAACAGGTCAAGCAAAACAATAGATCACAGTGAGTAGGTGAACACATTAGTCTACCTTGTTTTTCCTAACCAAAAGCCATGAAGTATCTGACTTAGTGGAGCACTTGGAGTCTAGATCATCTGGTATTATCACTGACTAAAATTTTTATATGGATAGATCTTAATGCTGGCCTTGTTCTTCTCATAATTTACTGTATTTAGAAGGAGACAGATCTAATATTAGGACTTTACAGTGTTGGTAACTTAGAAGGGATAAAAAATATAAAAATGAGAAAACTGTGATAGTTCCTTTCATTGTCCTGTGACCCATCCACACCCCAATTGTATGCCAAATTAAGAAGTCTTCCATTAGGTCAGGATGAAAGTCCCTCCTTCTCAGTATCCTGACTCAGAAAGTGGCCTGGGGAAGGATACAGGAACAGAGTAAGTTAATACTCTTTCTAGGACACTCTGCCAGGCTCCAGGTCTTCATGGGAGATTGTATTTTCCTCTGGATGACTTTGTTGGATCTGGAAGTTAAAATTTCCAATTAAAGTGTAAAATGGAGATTGTAAAGTTAAAGGCAAATCTAGCTGTGGAATCTCTGTAGAGGCCTCTGCAGCACTGTTGCTCCAATAAAAGCAACCAATTTCTATTGAAATCAATTTGGTTTATGCAAGACCATCTGAGGGCAGAATATGCCTCTGTGAAATTTCTCATCAATATATAAAAGCAGATATTTTCCCAGAAAAAAATGCTTCTTTGATTTCTCTGGAGTCACAGAATCAATCCTTTTGGTTGGAAAAGACCTTCAAGATCTTCAAGTCCAACCATTAACTGCCAAGCTTACTGCTAAACTGTGCACATCTAAGCATCTTTTAAATTCCTCCAGGCATGGTTAGTCCACCACTTCCCTGGGAAGCCTCTTTCAATGTTTCTGGTATAAGCCAGGATGCCACTGAACTTCTTGGCCACTTGGTGGGTATGCTGCTGGCTCCTGTTCAGCAGCTGTTGACCAGGACCCTTTGGTCCTTTACCACAGGGTAGCTTTCCAGTCACTTGGCCTCAAGCTTGTAGTGCTGTGTGAGATTGTTGTGACCCAAGTGCAGGATCAGGCACTTGGTCTTGCTGACCCTCATAAAATTGGCCTCAACCCATTGATCCAGCCTCTCTAGATCCCTCTGTAGAGCCTTCCTACCCTCCAGAGGATCAACACTTCCATCCAACTTGGTGTCATCTGCAAACTGATTGAGGGTGGCCTCATTTCCCACATCCAGATCACTGACAAAGACATTAAATAGCACTGGACCAAATACTGAACCCTGAGGAATCCCACTAGCTGTCAGCTGAATTTAAGTCCATTCGTCACAACGCTTGGGGCCCAGACATCCAGAAGGTGTTTTACCCAGCAAACACCCATTCAAGACCCTGAGCAGCCAGTTTCTCTGTGAGAATACCATGGAAAATAGCATCAGGGCCTTTACTAAAGTCCAAGTAGACAACATCCACAGCCTTCCCCTCATCCGTGGTTGTGATTTAACCTCAGCCAGCCACCACGTCCCCCTCAGTTGCTCTCTCAGTCCCTCACCAGCAGTATTAGGAAGAGAACCAGGAAAGTAAAAGGCAGAAGACTCGTAGGTTAAGATAAAGTCAGTTTAATAGGGAAAGCAAAAGCCACACATACAAGCAAAGCAAAACACAGAACTCATTCACTTCTTTCCATGGGCAGACAGGTGTTCAGCCATCTCCAGGACAAAAGGGCCCCATCATGTGTAATGGTTACTTAGAAAGACAAACACCATCACTCCAAATGTCTTCCCCTTCCTCCTTCCTCCCACTTTATATACTTAGCTTGCTGTCATATAGTATGGAATACCCCGTTGGTCAGTTGGGATCACCTGTCTCTCCTGTGTCTCCTCCCAGCCTTGCAAGTACTTCTGACTTCCTTGCCAGCATGGCAGTAGGAAAAACAGAAAAGGCCTTGGGTCTGTAAAAGCACTGCTCAGCAATAACAAAAACATCTCTATATTATCAGCCCCGTGTTCAGCAGAAATCCAAAACATAGGCCCATACTAGACACTGCAAAAAAAGAATTAACCCTAGTCCAGCCAAACCGAGCATATTCCATCTGTTATTCCATACCATTTACATCATGCCCAGGTCCCACACTATTTAATATAACTTCTATAATGCACAGGTATATTTCCCTTAGTCTATGGACCAACCCTGGAAAATGTTCATAAAATGTCCACAAAGTGCCTGTTGAATTCATTTAGTCCATGACTTTGAGTTCCATCGGTTATGGTGGTCACTCAGAACAGGCAAGGTGGAGTTTTCCACAGAATTACCAGGCACCAAAGCCAGTTCAGGTGAGGTCACTGCTGCCCTACAACTCCTTCTTATACAGCTTCTCCTCTCTTGGTTTTTCCTGTTATAGTAATTTCTATACAGTATGTAGTGATTTCTGACACCTAGAGCTGAAATCACAGCTTTCAGTAATTTAAAGGTATATCTATTACAGTCTCCATCTCTGGTCCTTTAGGGATAGGTTGTAGAGTTTAGCATTGCAATGAACTTCTCTAGTTTCCAGCCTGGCTGGCAACAAGAGGTTGCTGCTATAGTCCACCACTGATATAGTCCACATCATAGTCCTCCATGGGCTGCAAGGGGACTGTATTTTCCTTCTATGTTGCCAGTGTATTTATAGTAACATTTTTCATTGAATTTTACAGCAGTTGGGCTTTGGCCATTCTAAATTTCTCCCTGCATAATCTCACAACATCCTTGTAGTCCTGAGCTGCCTGTCTGTCTCTCACACTCCCTGATATTTCCTAGACCTACTCACCCCCTCCCGGAGCTCTATCACCAAGCAGAGTAGCTCCTCTACCTGGGCACACCTCCCAGAGGTGTCTGGTGCTGGCCAGTGCTGGCACAAGCACAGGGCACATCTAGCACCAGGGTGGCAGCATATTTCCACTGGAGCTCTGTGGGGAAAGTTGCCTCAGTCGTGGTGGGTGCAGAGCTCAGACAGGCCATGGCTTTCTGTCGAGTAGATACCACAGGTCCCTGGTCATGCTCACGGAGATTCAGCACCCTTCCTGCAAGAACTGCCATGCCAAGTCCCATGCCATAGCCTATTTGTCCACCCTCATTCCCAGTTCTTCACAGGGTCTTCTTTTACCAATACAGGCTGTTTGGCTGCCTTTGGTCCTGGCCCCACTCGGGTCCCATCAGCCACTGCCACACAAGCTGTGGACTCCAGTTTGAGAAACCCCTCTATGTACCACTCTGTAGCATTTGCTGCCACCCATGCTGGCCCCAGATCCACTCACTTCAGATCCTACTATAGTCATTATTGGCTTCATCTTTCTGGCACACTGTTATATTAAAAACCTTTTCAGTGGCATCTATGGGATTAATAATATCTGTCATCTGCAAAGATCTTGCTGTCATTACAGGTGATACAATATCTAGTATTTTCTAGTATGCCTATATTGCATTTAATTCAAGGTACCAAGGACATTTTTAAAATAAAGCTTAAGTTATTGTTTCACCCATCAATAAAATGAGCTTTTAGAGGTGAAACACAACAGCTGTTTAACATCACAAAGTAATATCATTGAATAATTTAGTTCACAAATTTGAGAAGAAAGGAATATTTATTTGAGGGAAACTCCAGATGGAACTTAGGAAGGCAGATTGTCATTCCAAGATGGTGTCACAATTTAAAAAAAAAGAAAAAAAAAAAAACAACAAAACAAACAACACCCACCAACAATAGTAATTCCTGCAACACTTTTGCTCTTTCATAATGTTCTGTAAAATCTTAGATAGCAACAAGACTTTGGTCCTTAAAAAACATATTACTATTATTCTGCTATTATAAGACTAGGCATTATTGGTCCTTTCTAACAAGACTAAGAAGAGTGGCATGATTTATATCAGAAGACATAGGGATATAAGATTAAATACGTTTGATCAGATCAGTACTCAAGCAATTTTTTTTCTGCAGCTAGTATCAGATATTTTCATAGCTGATATTACCAGTTAGTTACTGACTTTAGTGTATATCTGTTTTCTAGGCCAAATTTCTCAAAAGTGAATATTTTTATACACTGAGAACTATGACTAGAATATGAATGTTTGTGACCATCAAGCTTATTACATATAATCTTTTTTTATACATTACTGATTACCTGGTAGATATACGCAACATGTGCTGATGAGAACCTCAGTAGTCAATTTCCTTGCATGCAGAATATGATCCTAGTAGGCCATGCTTCGGTTTGATAAGCTTAAAATGAACTTTTACTGTTCCTGAAATTTGGATGGAAATATTCTCTGGAAAATCTCATCTGATTATAAATTCATGAGATCAGTTTTAAAGCACTAAGAGTTTCAGCTGGTTATACCTAATTTTGGTGTTCTGAGAGGAAAGTACGTCTTTCTAATGCCCAAACTTGAAGTAAGAAAGTCCACCCCTAGAAAGTTATTTAAAGAAAAGTCTTAAAAGCCTTGAGGAATAGAAAGCTGTTGTATATTATGGATACTTACAAGAGATGACAGTAGCAAAAGAGCTTTAAATCAGACAGAAAAAGACAAAATTAGAAAAATTACATGTAAAGTTTAGGGGACTAAAGTCCCCTATAAACTAGGGAGCAAAATAATGCTGATAAAATTTTAAAGTACTTCAAATATACCTGGATAAGGAAAACGAAGCAGAGAGGGAAAGAATTTCATAGTCCAGAAAGTGAAAAAAGAATATGGAAGTGCAATCTGTATATTTAGAAAAGTGCACTCAAGGATGTATTATGGAAATTCTTGTGATGTTTTGAAATCCTGACTTTTGAAATTGGTTCTTACCTAAATGCACTTGAGATATTCTTTTGTTATGCAGTGTTGCACCTCAACAGAATACATTGTTTTGGATTCTCTGAGTGGCTTGGCCTCCTGTCTTCTTTAAAATTGTTGGGATGTGTGTTGGGCTTTTAGGTCATTCCACTTCAACCTGTTACATGAGCAGTCTGGAACTTCTAAGGGACTTTGTAAGATCAGGGTCTTTCTGCAAGATCCAAGGAGATAGTAAAACATGCTTTCTGGAGAAAAGTCCTTCAGCAAATAATTAAAGTAAATTTAGATTCTGAGGACAGCTAACATGCAATGTTAAGTGTTAATATGATCACTTATTTTGTGCTACATTAATAGAGAGAGCAACTTGTGACACAGATTGGTCTGACATGATGTAACAGTACCAGAAAGGTACTTCATGCCGCAAAGAGCTTACAGTCCAAGGTAAGCAGCTACCAGTGAATACAACAGCTGGGGAAGCAGAAGGTAGTAGCAAAAATTATAATCAGTGAGATAAGATGATGAGTCATAGCTCATCGGCTCATAATCCAAAATATAAGTTGCTATCTAACACTGTCACTATGAGACAATTCATCATGTATGCTCTGCATTGTGCTTAAAGTCTTGCAAATATGGACAATTGAGGGCTGTGGGAATTTTCATCTACTCCTATTGTTGAGTGAAATTTTAGTCATCGAAGGAAAAGCCGAAAAAAAAGATCTTAAATGCTCTCCCAAGACACAACAAGGATAGGAGGAACCTATTGTTGTTGGAGCTCAGAATATTTTATCTCTAAAGAACTGCAACTATTACTTGGCTTTACCATCAGAACAGTGTGGCACACTGTTACCAAGTAATTGCAAAAGGTGATCTGATAAAATCTGCACTCTTGTGAATTTTCTGAGAGTTACTCCCAGACAGATCGCATCAGTTGCTTCTGGACTACTGCTAGCAAGTTATAAAATGTCAAAAATATCCATATCCCAATAGAGATGCTGTGGCTTCATGGATATCACTAACTAAGAAAGATTAAAGCAAACTAAGGGGACCCAAAATAGTTTCTAAGGAGGTGTTGCCTGTGCCACAAACTCTTAAACTGCCAAATATATGTGTCATAGAAACATAGAATGGTTTGGTTTGGAAGGGTTCTTAAAGACCACCTACTTCTCATCCACTGCCATGGGCAGGGATATCTAGTAGCTTATGTCAGCTAAGGTGAGAAAGAGGGCTTGCTGAAATGTCAGAGGTGATGAGATATCACCGAAAATGGTTCAATTGCCCCAACATTTTTGATATACAATAATTGCATGAACCTGAACTGAAATTATCTAGAAGTATGGTAACTGACACAAACATGGAATATATTTAGTCTGTAAACTTGGCTGCAAGGAATCACTGGCTACAGTAAAAACATTTCAAAAGGCTTTGTTTTTACCAAATTGAATTTGCTGCCATCTAAGTCAGCTATTGACTATGAAAATGTGCTTCAGAAGTGTTTAAAGTATTTTAAAAAGAGTGTGAGCATACTTACATAAAGAAGAAGCTGAAGAGTCTGTATTTCAGTTTTTAGATTGGTCTCTGATAAACTGGATTATGGATGTACAAAAACACTTAGAAACTGCTACAAGACACTCAACTAATTTTCCAAGAAAAAGAGGTAACACAGTTCAGAAGGAAGCTTATGGAGGGTTTTGATGAGAATAGAATAAATGTGGATGAGAATCTGTAATGTTGAGAGTTGGAAAATCATGGGAAGCATAGAGAAAAACAAGAATAGCCCACAGAAAAAATGGACCATCACAATCTAAGACAATGTCAGGTGTATTGGAAAATTGAATTAGCTGCAGTGGATTTTCCCACTTTCAAAAAGTTTCAAGCACCATCATTGTATCTGCCCGTGGAAACACAGTGTTAACGAAGTTCTCTGTAAGAAGGTGAAGAGAACTGTGACAAAATTTTAATCAATTACCAGATATTAAATGAGACATTGAAAACTTTAAGATGGATGCTAATGAAGAAGCTGTGCTGTTGATAGAAGCATTCTGGAGACTTCAGTAAAAGAGATACAGGTATTAAAAGGGTAAATAAATGTGAGAGAAAGATTGTATTCCTTAAAGGAATACAATAGGTCTCAACTGTATATGTAAATAAAAACAGAAAATCTGTAATAGCACTAGTACAGAAAAAAATCATTTTGGGTTGAAAGTGCATCTTACTGATGTTCTTAATAACTTCTTTGTTTAAGATGAGAATTGAGAAGAGATTTAAAAGGCGTATTGCTGGAAATAAATAGACTGTTATCATGATAGGCTGTTAGCATGATAAACGTAGCTATAAGAGCCTAATCTTCATGCTGTGTGGAGAGTTGTACTTATATAAAAGTGAGAGCTAAAAGAGGACATACATGGGCTTGTTTGCAGTAGGAATTACAGGACATGGCTGCAACTGTGCACCTGTTATTGTAGAGGGAGAAAAACCTGTGTCTCACTAAAAGAAATAAATTAATATTAAAAATATTGCTCCTATGTGTGATGTGTTATGTTTAGGAAGACTCTTTGTGGGTGCTTTTAGTAAAAAAGATTTCATGTCTGTGTAAATTCAACAATCTCTATGGGACATATGCTTTCTCCAAAATGACATTTGAGTTTTCTGAGGTCCTCAAAGTACTTTTCTTTATGACATTTGATCTGCTGAAAGATTTCACTTTATCACCAAGGGCTCCAAGGTGTTTTGACACAAGTCAGGCATAAGAGCAGAATGCATAAGCAACATACCTTCGTATATTTATGGTCACCACTTCTACAACAACCGTATAGACAAAGTGAGAACACATACATTCCTTGAAATATTGAACATTATAATAGACATTCACAGATAACCTGAAAGCTTTTGGTCACCAGTCTAGTGTGTATTCACTGGATATCATCTTAGATTTTCACAAAAGCCCAAAAGTAAAGACATGTCAGTCATGAGGTATTAACATGATACCAAACTAAGCTGCCTATGAATACCTCCAAAGATAATCTCCTCAAGATTCAGGCATTAGCCTGTTTTCTTCATTACAGAAAGTCACAAAACCTGTGTATCAATACCAGCAAGTGAAAAAGAAGTCATTGACCTTGTTTTATGAGAATAAAGATGCTCTCAAGGCTGGCTGAACAGGCTAAAAACAAAGGCTGTGCTATGGTCAAGATCCTGACAGAGCAGGAGAAAGTGGTAATGAGGAAAAAAGTATCTTAAGTTTGCTCACAGAAAAAAAAGAATTATTTTCCACTGTCCAAGGCTGTTGAACTCAGAATTCCTACAGCAAAGCAAAAGACAAGTTTAGTTCTGCTAGATGTGATGTACTTCACAAAGTAACACCTACCAGTAAGACAAGTCAGCAGGCACTGTTCTGTGCACCGTGACCTGTAGGTCATGTTCTGTTAGAGCAGTTGTGTCACTGCATGGTTTCGTCCTCTCAGTATGTCAATCCTGCAGCAGATTAAAAACTGTTGGAGATCTGCACTAATACCATTCACTGTGGACTGAGGTAGAAACAGTTAGGATCTAGAAAGTCTGTTTTGAACTGTCTTAGCTATTTGGTGAGAAGGTGGAGGAGACAGACTGGATGAAACTACATTTTGTTGCTTTCCTACTAAAACACCAAGAGAATGAGGCTCTCAGAGCATGATTCAAAGCAGTTCCTGAACACAGTTCCCAATTCCTCTGCCCCAGGAAGTCAGCTTTGTCCTGCAGGGAGGCATATAGTGGCCAGGAACAAAGTGCAATCTCCTGGTAGTCTCCATTATCTGTGGGGATGTATGGTGCCCCACATATGGGCTTTGAACTACTGGGCAGACAGCCCATGACTTGACACCTCCCATTTGTAATGCAATGTGTAAAGACAACTATTAGTACAGTAACTATCCAAATAGATGATGCTGGGAGCTTTACATGAGCAGGGAAGAAAAATGGATCAAGGAATAGGGCAGCAAAATCTGCCTGTGGTGCTTGCCTCTTGTACCTCTTGCTTGTTCTCTCTTTAGCTACATTGAAGCAGTGCTGAGACACAACTATGAGCAAAAGTGACTCCTGCACATATTTTACAATATTACAGTAAGGTAGGAACTGTCAGATGTGGCATAACTCATGGCCATGCAAAGATTGCACTGCAGAAAACTGGATCATCTTTTCTTCCTAGGTCATAGGGATTATCTTTCCCTAAGTCTCTGATTCATTTTCCAGCCTTATATCCTGGGTTTGAGTCAGCTTTATCATGTATGGTCCATTGCTGTTTTAACTAACTCCATTCATTACCATAATCAGATGAGACTTATATTTTGGACCTAAAGGAAAATTAAACTTGTTTACCTCCCACATTTATCTAAAACCAGTCATCTAGGTTTTTTAAGGATTGTGTGACTAGTTAAAAATACCATTTCAAGCAGTAAGGTATCAAAAGTGTCTAGGCCAAGGATCTCAAGGAAATACCACAAGGAGTCTGATACATACTCTTGATCCAAAAGACAAATTTGAGGATTGGTGCTTCCATACTGCCCCTGGAGCAACCATTTACCTGGGATTTTGCTGAAAAGATTATAAAAATAGTGGAAAAACTGTGAAGTGCATTTCTCAGTGTTGCCATATGTGATCCTTCAAGAGCTCATGTTAAGTTTGCTCATCCATTACAAGTCCTTCCCACCAATGTGGGAAAAGGAAGAATCACATACAAAATTTATAAATAAAACAGAAAACAAACAAACAAACATAAATCTGACCCAGACCCAAAACCTTTTCTATCATAAATCTAGAAGTCTCTTACCATGACTGAATCAGTTCCTGTTGTCATTTTTATATGCTATGCACAGCAAGAAGTCTGTGGTTAGGAGGGCAATTGGACCAGTTTCCCCAAAACAGAATTGAGAGAAAAGAAGCAGATGGCTAACTCTTACACAAGCAGAAAGAAAATTATTACTGCTTGATCCTTTGTATATGATCCATCCCTTTCCTTCTCCCACCATTTCTCAGCTCGACTTCTTCTATTTGAGCCCTTCATTTTGTGCAATGCCTGAAATTAGACTCAGCTTCAGTAAGGCCATATCTTACTGAATGAAGCATCTGGTATGTTGAAATCAGTTGAAATGCTCTTGAATATATGAGATGATCAGATATTATCCAAATGTTCTAGAGTTCACATAGCATTATAGCTACAATGAAATACAAAATGGATCTGACAATTCACATCTGACATTTAGCCTGGGACATCTTGGTGTCCATCTTTGAAAGGAAAATAGAAGAGCAACCCTTCATCTCAATTTTAGATTCTTGTGAATGTATCAAGTTGGACACTCAAAATAGCCTTTTTTTTTCTTCAGTGTTCTGGCCAATGTTTTATATTCTGCATGCAGTTTAGTGCAGCTGCAGTAAAAGAGGTCTAATATGTTGGCTTGTCTGAATAGGGCTTGGTTATATAAAACCATGGATATTGTGCTAGCAAAGGGTTTCTTGATTGCATGAAGAATAGAGTGGCCACAGAACAGAACGTTTAAATAATAGCTACCAAGAAATGACTCAAATGCAATGATGAATATACTAGAGCTTTTATGTGTGAGGAGGGAGTAATGTTGAGCCTGTTCTCTTTTAAGAGATATGATATCATGGCAAAAGTATTTAGACCACAATGAGAAACGTTTTGAAAAAGCTTCATAATAGATCTGCATTGTTGGACCAGAGAGAAATGAGAAAAGATATCTTTATATTGTGCTAATTCCTCTTTTAAAAGCTGCAGAAATTTTGTCACTGATCTTAGTGGAATGGAATATGATGGTGTGAAAAAGCTGTAGACTGCTTTTAAGGAGGTATTGTTTTACAGGAGCAGTGAATAAACAAGACATACATTATAAGGATTTTAAGTCAGTTTTTATTGTCTAGCTATAGCCAAGAATCCTAGTGTTTAAAAAGGAGCTCTTTACTGACTGAGCTTTCCTCCTTTCTCCTTGACTGCTTAACTCCATACAGAGCCAGAACAAGACTCAGGCAACACTAAGTCAAATTTGAAATCCCGTTCAAAGTTTTTAGTGGGTTGAGATAGCAGTGCATAGGTCTTTGCCTGGCCTTATGTGCAGGAAATTGCTTTCCCTGTATTTGCAGAGGAAGAATGTTGATCTGCTACTTACACACACACACACACACACAACCCCCCAAAAAACACTAAACCAACAAAAACAAAAAAAACAACCAATCAAAACCCAGAAAAAAGACCCCATGTATTTATGTATATAGTCACAATTTTACCAAACTTAGAAAACTTCTGGGACAAAATCAGTGTCACGTGTGAGATAGATGTATCTCTACTGTCCTAGTTTAAACCTGGAGCTTTATCTTGGTGAAGCTACTGGCATGATGACCCTAAATTTAAAATTTAGAACCTAGAAAAGTCTTAGTGTATCCCCATACTTCATACACAGATATTTGCCTTGCAGACATTTCGTGTGTGACTCAGCTCCAGCTTAAAAAAAATATACTTGTGTTCATGCTTGGAAGTATCTATGTGTACATTAGAGGCTTCATTCGGTTCCCCATGTAAAGATCTCACACTGTATGTGATATCCCTTAGGGTCTCATTGGGCTTCCAGCTGCTCCTCCAGCAGAAACAATTCTTCCACAGGGTCTGTATCATGTCAACCAATACTTGGTGTACATTTTGGCTGTCCTAGGACATGTCAAATGGCAAAAGAAAGCTTGAGCAACCTAATTCAGTTCTACATCTTCATGGAGTACAGTGAGCTTAAATTCCCAGTACAACAGTAAAAACTCACAGTCAAGCATCCTACTCTGCACTTAATTTTAGTCCTGAAGTTAGATGAGATGAATTCCCTGCTGTGTCTCCAAAGTTGTGCTTGTAGGTCAGGTCTGAATTCAAAGAGAACACATATAAGCAAAAACATGTAGCTCTGTCTAACAGACATTAGCAGGTTTCCACTACAGGATAACTGAAAGTTGACAGATGCTACTTTACTCTTTGCTCTTCAGTCAGCTGTGGTGATCACAGGCTGATGCCCAAATGCAGAGAACCAGTCACTGTGGAATCAGAAATTGAAGGGACAGAGTAGTTATCAAGCAAAATTTATCCAGTCTTCTCAGTAATAAATATATTATTTTCCATTATGTTTTAAGAGATAGACATGACCCATGCCCCAATAAGACTTAAATTCTTGGGTTTCTTCCATGAATTGGAAATCTTCTGACAACTTGCAAAGGAGCTGGTGAATGTGGTTTTGGTTACAGAACTAATCAGGGTTGTTTGAGGGTAGATGTACATGTCAGGAGCCATTGTTTCATGTTGTAACAGGGTTCATGTCAGTAGGAGCTTAAAATATTCCCTGTCTACTCATTGAGGCATGTCATCCCCTCAGCTGTGCCAAAACCACTGTGGGGCTGCTCTAAGTGGGAACACAACCATGCTTTTCATTTAGTGGCAAACAAAAAATATTTAAAAAGCCAAGCAAAAATGCTTTTCAGTGGTTTGTTTTCTAAAAGCGGGATCATTTATCCATCCCAATTATCATCACAGCTGGTGATGTATAGGAAAGAAGTGCTTTACCATAGTACAGAAACTCAGAGGTGTAGCACAGCTGGGATGGAGCAAGGCTATAATTTTTTGGCCATAAAGCACTTTTTTATGATGAAGCCGTGACTTAATGTCGAAGCTTCATGGCATATTGTCATCAAGACCACAGATAGTTTAAGACATTTCCATACTCTCACACCCTTACAGCTTCCACCTCATCCCTCCATTTCTGCTTATCCCCCTCCCTCACTCGCTGCTTCTGCTGACACAGCTGCATCAGGGGAGTACTATAAGCCACATCCCTCACAAGACCCAGGTTAAAAGTAAACTTCTTCTACTCAGGATGGTTTACTGAAAACATTTTGAGCCAAGTTATGTCATTTATGAGGATTAAATATCATTTACAGGATCAAACCACCTGTTCCTTTAGCCTGTATCCTGTCTTTGGCAAGAAATAGTAGACAACAGCTCGGGAACTTCCCACTCAAACAAAAATAATGCTCATTTGCCCTAGCAGTATTTTAAGCACAACTGTAGGAATAACAAAACACAGTCTAGAGGTGGAAACAAGATTAATGCAGAAAGAGGGGGGGAAACCTAACAATCTCTCTATTACACCTTTCATTATTTGTCAAATTAGAGCATACCTAACTCACGAAAAAGAGTTGTTTAAGCTGTCTACTGTTGCCAGTATTTATTGCAGATTAATTTTTTTATCTGCAAAAATCTTTTGAATCATAGAATTGACTGGGTTGGAAAAGACCTCCGAGATCATCAAGTCCAACCCTTGATCCAACTCCAGCCTGTTTACTAGATCATGGCACTAAGTGTCACGTCCAATCTCAGTTTAAAACCCTCCAGGGATGGTGAATCTACCACCTCTCTGGGCAGGCCATTCTAATGCCTGAAACATAATTGTTTATAATTATCAGGGATTATGAAAATTAAAGTCATCCACATGTCTTTCTCTTCAGTTAGACTAGAGCCTAGTCATAGGCTCATCATACTTTTCCGCAGAACTTCCAGACAAAATTCCTTGAGTTTTTTTAGCCAAATATGCTCCCTACTTCAATATTTTTTACAATCCTTTATGTATGGGAACGATATCATTCTTTGAGGCATTACAGCCAATTTTCTTGAAAAATCACTAACATTTTTCATCAGCTTTGAGTCTGAAAGCCTCTTGTTTCTGCATGTTAGAACAGAAGTTGCAGAAAGGAAGAGATTGGAAGAGTTAGGACCACAGTTTTGAAGGTAACTTCTTGTCAAGGTCATGAGTCAAAGAAGAAGCCAGAGCAATGTGAATGTTATTAAATCTTCTGTACTGAAAGGAAGTCTTCTAAATATGTATATATACATTCACAGTCTGGCTGCAACCTGAGCGTATTATCATTCATTACCCACCCATTGGGGACCATTGGGTTAGTCTCAGAGAAAAGAAGAACAAGGATTGTAATAAGACTTCATGACTACGATGCCAGGAGAATAGTACAAGCCTTGCTGAAAGTGCAAATAACAATTAGCTCTTCAGTCTTCTGGGACCCAGGGGGTAAAACTGATGGAACATCTGAGAAATGCTTCCTGAAGAGATAAAATCATTCAAAAACCTTAAAGAAATTTGCAAGAGATATTTATGTTGCTGGTTCCATTTTTAGAAACAAAGAGGAAAGGTTACATCTAGATCCTGGGATGAATGCTTTATTAATTTAAGCCAGTAGCATTGCTTTCTTAAAGGCAGCACTATTTAAGGTCAAAATTTTGACTCCTTGCTTTTGTCTGCCAATCCTTCCACAAACTTTCTCTGTAAGGGAACAAGAAAGGGGAAGAAAAGATATAAAAGAGAAAATGCTTTTTCAGCTTTGAAAAGCGAAGTTCTGTCATTGACAAGCCAGTCAGTCCATGAAAAATAAATATTTCTAATGTGAATTCTCAAAAACATGTAATACTTTCATTCAGCTCCAGCAAATACCATCTACTGAGAAAGGTAGCTTGTAAATGCTGTTCTGAAACACACCTGGGGTGTGTTTCTGTTTCTGCCATTGCAGGAAGCTCTAGGTAAAAATTAACATCATTTTCTTTGACACAGTGGGAATGTGTTCCACAAGGAGCAGTCAGATGGAAAGAGGTCTTGTTGTCTCTCCAAGGCAAAAGTTGAGAGCATGATACTCATTTCTACTGAAGTAAATAAATTCGTGGCACTAAAAATTACTGCCATGGAAAATTAGAAAGGAATGCACTTAAAAGGGAATGCACTCTTAAAAAATCATGAAAGTAAATAACAGAAATCACTGAAAAACACACTGTTAAGAGCAGGCATGAATATAGATACGCAGACACCACTGATGCCTCAAAATCATGTAAAAATGTTATAGCTTTCCTTCTAATGATAGATACTGAATACCAGAGTAACAAGGCTCTCATGCTTTGTTTACAATGAATAATGTAACTAATACATTTCCTAAACATAGAGAAATATTCATTTGTACAATAAATAGCATAAATACCAGTGAGACACATTAAGAGTTAAGCTTCTGAAATGTAAAGCAGCACAGGGACAGCACCTGTTACTGAACTAAGCTAACATTTTCTTTCATAGCTTTTCATCATCACGTGTTTGAAACATTGCTGTTTTCACTTGCTTTTTCCTATGCTTGGCATTTGCCTTAAGTGCTTATAGATGTAGATTTGAACAGATTGGTAGGAACAAGAGGATGATACGGTCTGCACTTGATGTTTTCTTCCAGGCTAAGGATTTTTTATCAGCAGCATGAATTCTGAAATTTAACTTTCTGAGCTGAGCTTCAGTATCGTTTTGCCAGGGCATTAACTAACACTTTACATAGTGTGTTTTATTATGAGATTTGAAAAATTAAAAATTAAATGATAAGGAGGGGATGGGAAGAAAGGAAAGGGTAGAGGAATGGAGAATGGTCTAGATAAAGTAATTCACCTAGATCAAGGAAAAAAAAAGTAAGAGAAATAAAAGAAAAAAAATTATATAAAGGATATTTACTTATCATATAAATGAAAAATTACCTGTAAAATCTATTTTATTTGCCTGATGCTCTCCTCCATTAAAAAACCACAATAGCATTGCTCAGCTAATGCAATTATCTCCCACTATAAATAACAAGAAATGCTCTTTTATTCCAATCTTTTTGTTTTGGCTAGTGTTGACTCCTTAAATGCTGAGTGCAGTTTGTCAGTTGTTTGGTAGAAACCAATACCTCTTAAGTACTTAGCCGTGTGTGTCAAGATTCAGTCTAGAATTGATTTCCTTACCGCTATGTTATAAAATCTAGCAAATAAGTTTTTCTGGAAGAAATGTTGACAGGCCCTTAACTAGACAGTGCTATTGAATGCCAATATAATTAGCTGGGCAGATGAGACAAATTATGCAGACTGCAATTCATTTCTGCCACTACTCTTCTTATCAGACCTTACTACTTTTCTGTCTTCTCAGCTGATGACTGAAGACTAATATTGTAGTTACCTGGACTTACACAGCAGATAAGACTGATTGCCAGGAGTCGACATGAAGTTCATTCAGAAAAAAAGTCCCATTGCCATAGTAATTGCTACTTTTGACAAGGCCTTGCAGTGATAGCACAAGGAGCAATGACTTTTAACTGAAGGAGGGGAGATTTAGATTAGGAATTGTGAAAAGACTATTTCCTGTGAGAGTGGTGAGACACAGGCATAAGTTGCTCAGGGAAACTGTGGCTGCTTCATCCCTGAAAGTGTTGAAGGCCAAGCTGAATGGGGCTTTGAGCAACCTGGTCTAGTGAAAGGTGTCCCTGTCCTTGGAGGGGTGTTGGAACTAGATGATCTTTAAGGAGCCTTACAGCCCAAACCATTCTATGATTCTATGACATTCTCCTAATATTTCTTTTTCCTATCAGTGTTTTAAAACTCCTACTATTTGTGGAGGAACTAGAACTGCAAATGTGTTTTTAGTCATTGGTATCCACTGGTTTTGTTTTAATGCTTTTTGTCCTTATAAGTGACTCTAATACAGCAATAAGGAACACTTTTACAGCCAGACAAATTTCCTTCAAGATTCAGAGAAATTCAACCAGAAGATGTTTAATAATTAAAGTGTTTATTGTGGGTTTTTCAACATGTGGAAAATATATGAACTCAAAAGTAATTAATGTGGTATCTATTGAAATAGAGGAGGTACTTGTACTACATCAAGGCAAATACAGATGTTAATGTAAGAGATTTGATATCTCCTGAGTTATTTTGATGTCCTAGTTCAATAATTCTACATTATAAATAATAGTTTCTACATCCTAAATTTTTACTTCTGAGACGCAAAGAGAAAAAGCATTTTGCAGCTTCAGGAACTTCTTCAGAACTCAGAAACTTTTTCACTTAGAGGGTGTAGTAGACTTTCCCCAAAGGGAAAGGGGTGGCAGGGCTGGGGTGGTTTGGGTGGACACCGGACATTCAACCAAGGTCAAAACCACAACAGAGGGTGATTGGGCACTGGAGAAGCTCACCAGAGAAACAGTCACAGCACTAAGCCTGTCTGAGTTCAAGAAGCATTTAGACTATACTCTCAGGCACATGGTGTGACTCATAGGGAGGATCCTATCTGGGGCCAGGAGTTGGACTTGATCATCCTTGTGGGTCCTGTCCAACTCAGGATATTCTGTGATTCTCTAAGTATGACTGGAATAAAGCAAAGAAAAAAAATAGTTTCCCTAAGAATATTTTTTGCTATCACAAAAGTGGTGGACTTCTTTCCACATCCTTCCTGCAGTTGGGCAAAAATTTTAGGAAGCCAACACATATGATGCCACTAAAAGGGGAAAAAAAAATACTCCAGAAGAGAAGTGATTTATCCAGTTTACTGAAATAGGGGACTGCAACAATATCCATCCTATTTAATCTTGCAACCTTCCCCGTCTAATTTCTTCACCAGCCAAACTGTTGACTTTGTCCTGCTTGCTGTAGTTATCAAGATTTGCCTGGGAGGGTGTTAACGGCACAGATTGCAATTTTGGTTTCTCTCTGTCCATTCTGTAAATCCTGTACATGCAAGACTTTGCTTACACTGTGTAACTACATTGTATATGTGAGCTACATCAAACCACTTTGCAAAGCAAAACAATTGCATTTTCAGTTACTTTAACCATCACATTCTGTTAACCCCTATGGAAACACAGTGTGGATTATAAATGAGGACATTAACTTTCTTATGAAAAGTTAAGCTTCCCTACAGAAATCTTTCTTGAAGTACGTAATCTTTATTAAATTCCATTGACCAACTTGAAATTGCAAAGAAAGAACCTCAGTCATTAAGTATTTCATGTAAAGGGATTATTCCATTTCTTTTCTTAAAGTCTTCTGTCTCAATTTTGTCTTAAACTCTTCTAAAGATTTCTTTTCATTTTAGTCCTATTAAATTTTAAGGGACTCTTTTCTTTTGTGACAGAATGAGCTGTACAGACACTTAGCTGCTCATCATGCAAATTTCCTTCTGTGGAAATGTTGCTCAGTAGGATACCACTTTCCAGAGTCTATCTGTTTTGTTCCCCAAAAAGCCTCACGTTAGTAAGGTTCAACAAGCACTTCCCATTCTTCTCTCTTCACAGCTGATCACACCTGAATTTGCATGATCAGACTTTATCTTCCTCTTATCTACACAGGAGTGAGGCATAGAACTTCAGGGTTAATGCATCCTGATTAACTTTGTCTTCATTGATTTGGAAGGAAATGTCTAATAATGGGATTTCTTCTCCCTGCCCCCCACCTGCCCATCTAACTAGTGTAATTGGGTAGAAGATAGTTACCTGATCTTTTGATGAACATTTGTAGATACTAAGTTCTGAATAAAACTCAAAGAATGATCACATTATCATCATTATCATATTTTTTCAGTGTCCTCAGTAAAGTCTTTCATACATCTGAATTTATCTTTTTTAAGAAAACACTGCAAACTTCGAGACTTTTCACTGTATGGATTAGGCATGATTCTTTTTGTCCAGTAAACATCACTTGAATCAGCAACAGTGGTTATGAAAGAAACTACTTATTTAATAAAAAGGGGTGTTTGTAAGGAGAGCAAAAGTTGTGTGGGAAGATTAAATTCAAGAATATCATCTGTGCATATCTAAGGTATTCCTGTGTTGAAGCTGAATCTCTTGACAGTACATCTAGACAATACCTATCCTCCCATGAAGACTTTAACCGTGTTTACCACCCTCTGAATCACGTATAGATGCTTTGACTGCTTAAAAAAATGAATGGAGAAGGGACTGAACTAGTGATGGAAACATGATCTTTAAGGTCTCTCCAACCCAAACCATTCTATAATTCCATGATTCTGAATTTGCCACCTTCATGTCTCAAGGTAATTTTCCATTTATAAGAAAACCCAACCAATAAAACCAACAAACAAACAAAAAAAAAAAGGCGCCAACACACTAAATATATTTTTACAATATATGGCACCTGTTAGATGTATAAAGCATTGCTCCTATCTGCAGAAATGTTAGGTAGAAGTAAGTCTGCATAGTGTCAGTAACATGTATATTCAATTAGTTAAGAACTTGTGAAGACATGAAATCTTGCTTTGGTTTAACTAAATCAATTTGAAACCAAGCTAACTAGTGCAGTCCATATGTATTTTTTTAACTCTTGCTTAAATTGCTTTAGTAAAGATAAGCAAAATCTTCAACTAAGCAAATCAAACGATAATGGTAGGTAATTCAGTTTATGTGCATCTATGTTAGGAGCTCATGCTGCCTATACTTCGATCATCCACAGAAAAAAAAAAAAAAAAAAAAAAAAAAAAAAAAAAAAAAAAAAAAAAAAAAAAAAAAAAACAGAACCAAGACATCAGCAAACCCTTCTTGTTTATTGAGTTTTCTATTATCCCTTTCCCTCATATTGTCTGTCAGAGACATGATCCATAGGGTTTGCAGCTGGAAGGAACAGTTAGAGCACAGGCTGAGGGACTTGCAGCTCCACAGCTGCATTACCATGGCTTAATAAATTATCCTTGACTGTGAGCCCCAGGCACAGTTGTGGGGCACACTCATGTCCCACCCTAAAAGTGATGTAATGCACTGAAGCTTAAACTTCACTGAAAGAGTTTTAAGCTAAATCCTGTTACTTTGCAACTGGAACAGACTAGGAGTAAGCACATGGGCAGTTACCATTCAAAAACACATCTCATCCAAGAGACAGCAAATTATTAGGTTCCCATAACTCATCCAAGTTCCAAAGCCCTAAATCTTGCCTCTTTTATATCATAAGCCGTAAAATTTCCATGAGTTGCTCTTGTATTGGACCCACAGTAATGTCTCTGGGGCAGGATGCACCATCTTAGCTGCAGCACTGAGCTCTGTGTCACCACATACCAGAAGCTAATGAGCTAATTTAGAACACTGCAGTGTCTTCAAGCTAGTGGGGAGTTCTAGTCTGGGTTTCTAGGAAAGAGACTGCCATGGTCACACTCCATGTCAGCTGCTCCTTCCTTCAGTCTGCCTTCTAGGGGTCTCCAAAGAGAACTTTATGTTTTCCATAAGATTCATGCAAATAAACAGCTATGTAATGGAGTACTGCTTCAAAAATCCCCCTTTCGTGAGAAAGATTGTGCTTTTAGGTCAGCGCCATATTAGAAACTATAAAATCCACTTGTGAGAATAAGTTGAAAATTATCTGATAAGGAAAAACTTTACATCTTATCATTCTCAGTGAATATATGGAATCTCACCTCATGTTTGAGATAACAAAAAATTATGAGTGAAACTTCTGTAATAGTTAGACCTTCACAATATCTTTCTCCAGTTTAGATTGTTTAATAACCAGGATGATGGCAGGTATCACATTTTGGCTTGATATGGTTTGCTGGCTCTCCCAGACCTAACTTAGATGCCACAGTGGCATCAACAGCAGGGAGTGTGAAAGCCACACTTAGTCCATTCTGGGAGTAATAATGTAAAGAGCCTGAAATGCCTGCATGACTTGGAACAGTCTTGATGCATGAGGTAAAACAGAATTTTCAGATTTTTTGGCAAAATTTTTGATACCGAAGATGATACCAAGACTGAGCTACAGCCCTATTGCATTATAACCCTGCCTCTGTCTGATGGCTAAAGCTGGATGAGTTGTTCTCCAGTCAGAGTGCCACATTTTTTCCTACTTTGCAAGGCTCCATTTCCAGGGTGATGCCTGGCAATGAATTTCTCATTCATCACAGATGCTGGAAATGTTCTCCCATAGAATAACCAGGCCCAACAATTACAGGGAACTCCATGAAACATGAGTAGATAGCACAGATTTTGGCTAGACTGTATTCTAAAAAAAATCTGTATACTTAATATTGTTAGATGAGCATTAATATTTTTCTCAATTAAATGCATATGTATTTCCATCCCTGGAAGATTTGAGGCCAGGTTGGGCAGGGCTCTGAGAAACCTGGTCTGGTGGAAGGTGTCCCTGGCCATGGCAGAGTGTGTGGAATAGGATGACTTTTAAGGTCACATCCTACCCAAACCATTCCATGATTATTTGATGCATGTATTAATTTCAAAGGATTGATACATTGGAATTCTGCATCTTATCTTTTATTTTGAACAGTTGAAACATTCTTATTTGCATTGTTTAATATTTTAATATTATGAACTAGAACTACATGTGACCTCTGAAGTGGGTATGATGTCTCTGTTAAAGAAGTTTTGAGCGATTGTTTGTTCCTTACCTCTTTGTTTGCACTATTTTCATATGCGGGGTTAAAGTATGGCAATTTGGAAGGGAAAAACATGGCTTTGAGGAGAACTGATTGCACAGATAAGAGCATAAGGTCAGCTGGAAACTGCTGCTTGGAGCCTTCAAAATTCAAGTTACTTTAAGTAGGTGGTTCTTAATGTATGTGTTAACCTCCAGGGGCAATTTCTGTGGAATACAACTGAAATCAGTAGCCTATAATAAGAAAAATATGATTAACAAGCAGTATGTATCTGAGAAATGAAAGGGGCCCTGTATGACCTTCAGGCATCCTTCATGTGAATGGGTAGAACGTAAAACATCCGAGTACACACATAGGTGTATTAGCACAGATTGAGTCCAAGTCTGTGAAGCAAAGGAAAACACAATTTTCATGTATTACTTGCTTACATCTCCAAAATGTGTCAAGTATCTGGTCTACTAAAGAAGTGGAAGGAAACTGTGTTGTGTAATGGTTGATTTTGATATGTTGCTATTTAAAACCTGTTTGAGCTCTTTTCCAAATGCTGAGGAAGAATCCACCAATAGAATGAACAAACACTTGTACAGTTGATGGTGCTAAGTTTTGCATGTCACATCTGCTTCCAGGACTATGGTAGTGATTTTTAGATTGGTTTAGAGAGGTCCCTTTTGTAATAAATTGTTTCAATCAGTATTCATGGAGGGGTGGCAGCTGCTGCTGGCTTTCACAGCATGAAGGACAAACCCTTGCATTTAGATGGTGATGTTAGCAGATGTGAGGTTTCTAGCTTTCTTGAGATTTTCTGCCAATCTGAGAATTGTCTATCAGAAAGCATTTTTACTACTTCTTTTCCTGGTCCTTCCCCAACAGTCATACCGTGACATGGTACATAAGACATCATCAGATGGGGTAGCAACACAACTTATATTGAATTCCCAGTGAACTGGATAGAGTTTTGAAGATGATCCAAGTCTGTAGATCACTGTTGTCAGTGGTCATTCGCATCTGCATCCTTCCTTGATATTTATCATAAATTTATAGACAGTACGGTAATGCAAGTAGCAAGAAGACTATTAAGAAATACAGTTTCAACAAAGCAGAAACTGAGATAGCTAGAGGCAAATTTCTCTAAGGGTTCGGGTATATTTGAATTTCAGAGGGATTTTCTGTCCCAAACACCATAACAGCAAGAACACTAGATGCCCTTGAGGTTACCTTGGCCTGCTTAGAAGACAACTTGAAGAAAAGACAACATATCTGCAAAACCCATCAATTTTATTTCATCAAAAATCAAATCTTGCACATGTCTGGTAACCTAGGGGAACCCACCTTATAGCTGCAGTTTCTGAGTCTTTGAGGGTTTCCTCTACTTCCTGCTCAGCAGTGTAAGCTACTGTCCATACAGGGACCTGCCATTTCATCCTGAGGTGCCAAAATTTAGTTTTCCACTAAAAGCAGATTCATGAAACATACTTGCACACTCTTTCCATAAGAGGACAGGCTTGGTGCATAAGTCATACCTCTATCCATGCTAAAAACATGCCCACTGCAGAAGGATTGGAACACGCCCCTAGAAGTGTTCAAGGCAAGGTTGGTGGGTTTCTGAGCAACCTGGTCTAGTGGAAAGTCTCCCAGCCCATTGCAGGAGGGTAAAACTATATGGTCTTAAATGTCCCTTCCAACCCAAACCATTCTATGATCCTAGCACCTCTGCTGGATAAGCATGGGAAGCATGGGGATCCTGAAATTAGGTCTTTTCATCTTGTGGAATTAAATTTTCAGCAAGAGGCTTGACTACTATGTACTGTGAGCAACTAGATGGGCCTGTAAGGAATTCGGAGCAGTGAAAATGCGTAGCCTGTGGGCAGGTTATGGAAAACTAAGGCAGGTCAGGACATTTAAAACATATTTCCATTCAGTCTGCAGTTTCCTCATGTATCACATAGATCACATTCGCAACAGTGAGGGCTTATTGAATCCATTTTCATTGTGCCTTTTGGAAGCTAAGTTTGCAGAGTAAACTTCTTCTGAACCTTACAAGGAAGAGGCAGTTGGCATGCAGCAGTGGAGAGAAACAACTCTGAAATGAGCTGCTGCCATGTCCTCAGAAAATTCTCCTGTAAGGGCTGCTCCATAACCCGGCACTCTAATGAAGCTCTTAGGTAAAAAGTGAAAGGCTTTTAATGTGTTTTATAGCGGCACATGTTCATTTCCAACAAAAATAAACTTTGTAAGACTTTTTCCCAAAGATCACAGCATACAGAGATGACTTGTGGCTTGGCTGTGTATTTACATATTCCCCTGCCCTTTTAATTGCAGAACAAGCCTGTGCAGGCACTGGGGAAAGAATGATCTTCATATTCTTCATTATTCAGTTGCAGCTTCACCTTCTGTGAGTTATGACTCATTTTCTCACTCCTGGGACATCTCTCATATAAACCGATCATACAATAATTCACCAGAGGGGTGAAAAATTAACTTGTCTTTTTAATATACAAGTTAAGAAAATAGGTTAATATTTCATTTCCCAAGAAGAAACTGATGTAATAGGAGCAGGCAGGTCATACTCTGGAGTGTAACCCAAATGAAAATATACCTCAACTAGATTGAGAGTCTGGTGAGAGTAAACTAGGCTGCTTGCTGCACACTCCTGAGTTGCTTCAATATTTATTTTTTTACCCTATTTTATTTCTTCCTTCCTTTTTGCACTGTACTTTTAGAAGTTATTTGGTTGTGGCAACACTGTAAACTGAAGCCTCTTTCCAAGTATGTGTGTATGGAAAATGTGGTTATTTGGCACTGAAAAGGTCCCACAAGAGACATCGTTTCTGCAGTGGAGACAGGTGCTCCATATTCCTTTTATTTTTCCTTTCTGTAATGTCTTGCATCATTCACCATGGGAGGGAGATATTCAATTGATCTGCTGTTGGTTTAGGATGACAAATTAATTTCATGTCAGCCTCCAAACAGCCCGTTAACAAGAATCACCTGGGACCACCTCAGCCAACATGGAAGAGAAATTTAACTCTTGACAGACAGGTCAAAATTTCTGAATTGTGTTGCTGAGCTATCTGAGCCTCATGGCTCTGTGCTCCACATTGTCAGGGAGTACATCTCATGACAGAATGCAGTCCTATCAAAATTTCAGATTAGCTTCTGAGCTGATATTTTCCACAAAGGGGAAATTCAAGAATGAGGCTTTATCGTAAATGTATACAGCCTTGTCTCTTCCTATTTATTATATGCTTTCCCTGGCACAATTGCATAGAGCGAGAAAAGTCTTGCTGCTTCACACCAAGGATTGCTGTGACAGAGGAGCACCACTCACCAGCACAAACCCATTAAGTTTTCACTAGACCCTCTTGCCCTTTTTTTCATCTTCCTTCTCTCCTGCCTTCTCTGTTGTCTTTTATATTCTCACTTACTCCCACCTGGTAACGCTTCATTGCTCTGAAGCCACTGCAAGTGCCTCACTTCACCTCTGTCTTGGCAATCAGTTTGTTGTCCATTTCAAACCACTTTCACAGGCAATGAACCACTGGAGGTTATGGACTGTCATGTCAAACCCTAACTGCTGGACTGGCTTGAAACTTAGCTGAGCATAACAGGGAGCTGATGTTGGAAGAATTTTGTACCTTTGTTTATGTGTGTAGAAAATACAGGTGAAAGGAGCATTACAAACAAAATTGTTGCCCTGGAATTTTATTTTATTTTTTTAATACATGTTCAGGAATTCCAATAAAAATAAATTATCATAGGATCACTGAAGAGTTTGGATTGGAAAGAAACTTCAAGGACATCTAGTTCTAACCCTCCTGACATGGACAAGGACACCTTCCACTAGAACAAGTTGCTCAGAGCCCCATCCAACCTACCCTTGAAAACTCCCAGGGATGGGGGGATATCCACACTTTCTCTGGGAAACCTCTGCCAGTGCCTCACCACCAAATAATTATATAAAATTTTTATACCAAAAAGTATTGGCTTTTCCTATTGTCATTTAAATCTATTAGTAATATGATTGCCCCCATAATGCAGTGTCCTGGGAGGTCCCAAAGACCCTTACAAGGATTTTGGCCACATTGTGCTGTACAGACATAACAAAAGACATTGTGGATGAGAAAGGTGCAGAGCCATATGTTCAATCCCCATTGTTCTGGAGTTTATTGCAAGCTATCACAGCTATCAGATGGCGTGGAGGGTGCACATTCACCTCCTGGGTAGAGCACAACAGCTGTTTGTCAACACAAAGCAATAATAAACTGTCACAGAGACACAAACAGGAGGAAAGGCTCATTCAGCTCACACTGCAAGGGAAATGTAGGTCAGTGGAATATCATTACTGAAATTGGAATAAATCTGGGACACTGAGTCTAATAGAACTCTTCCTGTACAAGTACTAACTGCATCATTAGTGACCACGTGTTGTCATCCCAGTGTCTCCTGTCTCTGTACTGAGAAGTTGCCTTTCAACACTGCAAGGACACAGTTCAGTACTGGGTTACATCACTTGGTCTATTTCTCATTTATTTACCAAATTACAGCCTTCCTCAACCCTCTGGCTGTCTTCCATGTATATGCTGTCCAGACCTGAGCCTTTTTAGCTGTATGTTATCTAACAGGATCACAGTCCTGATAGGAATGACCTATATTTGGCTTGTTCTCCAGCATTTAATTTTGAGCAGTAAAAGCTAATTTTCTTTTGTGCTGAAAGAACATATGGGTTCATTGTGAGGGAAAAGAATTGTTTGAGTGCTCTATTGAAGCTGGATATTTTTAGGTGCATGTAAGATCAAAGCTCTAATATCTTTTGGTGCAGTAATACATGTACCAATACGTAACAGCAAAAGAATCTTTCTCCAAGTCTCCATTCAGAGCATTTTCATTACATTATAAAGCTGCCTTTGACATTCTTGTGCAATATACAGCCCTTTAATGCAGCATTAGCTGATGTGAAGTGTGCCAAGCCCATTTGAGCACAGAATGTGTAGATATGGAATGAAACAAGTTTTATCAAGACACAGCAAACTTCAAAGTTTCCAGAGGCTGAGCTTAGATAAACCTTATTAAAACATGATAACTGTTGAAATGGAGTTCAGACTTTTTCAAGCAGTTTTTGGTAAAACTTGTTTCTCAGAATTCTGAAGTACTGGTTAACGGTATTTCACACATTAATTTGCTCTGTCTGCTTCAAGTCCTGGCTTCAAGTCAACAGAAATGCATCCAAGCTGTCAAGTTTACATCTAGGCTTTGCCAGAGTGTGAAGTTGTTTATATCTAGAGTTCTGGAGCCAGCTGACATCTAGACACTTAGGAAAATTAATTCAAATTAATTGGAGGTGTGAACTTAGAGCATCGCAGTTCAAGTATCTTAAAACCCCATGTGGAAACTCTTATTCAAATGTAAAGTGTCCTCAGTTCTGAATATAATCTTCCTCTGAGATGAGCTATATCTAAATTCGCAACTAAGATCTAGTATCATCTTTTAAAGCAGAAACTGTTGACAAGGAAATTTCACAGGTGCACCAAATAAGTGATAAACAAACTACTTCAGATTTAGGACTGGTTTAGTTGTCATAAAGTCAGAAAAAATATCTCAGTCTTTATCCAGTCAAGGAGTTTTCAGCTACTACAAGACAGATAAAGGTCATGTTTTATGACTCATTAATGGTCCTACTTTTAATCTGAATTTATTTAAAATAGCAGAGTTCTGCTTTGTGTCTACTAAATCTGAAATCAATTGTTTTTCAGTAGCAAGTTTGGAGTTTTTGCATTTAAATTGTTAAAATATCTGAAATATAATAAGCAAATAATACTGCCATTCTTTCATTGCAGTGCTATATTTTTCATATCATAGCCCAGCAGTCTGACTTGTTTATCACCAATTCAGTTATTTCCTCATACCTTAAACACCTGAAGTGGATCTTTTTGTGTATTTTGTTTTGAACATTTAAATTGTACATTTCCTGTTAACCATACACTTTTAGCCTGGAGTGTCAGTGCTGTTGCTGGGTTGGAGTCCTGGAAATGTTTTTATGGTGAAGATTTCCTGCCTAGTACAATAACATCCAATGATTTTTTTGGGGAAAAGAAAAAAAAGCAGGAAAACAGTTTTCCACCTTTATTCTATCTTGTTTCTTGCCTTTTCTCTTTCTGCTATTTCATATTTCTCTGTCCCATTGAGAGTGTTCCTCCTGTCACCACATAAAGAAACAGACACATACACTGAATTAATGAGGCAAAAGGAGGCACCTTAGACCAGTAGCTCTTCTTGGATTAGTAGATTCCTTGAGTGCAGTCCTGGGACTGTCTATCTGGGGAAACACTGTAGTATAATAACACACTTAATGTGATGTCATATGTATCTTGAACTCTTAAACATTATAGGTATTCATACCTTCTCCATGACAGTCCGTACTTTACAGAGTTCTTATTATTCTTTCATCTCGATGACTTCTCTTCCAGCATTGTAGATGTGGTGTTTAGGGTCATGGTTTAGTGCTGCACCTGGCCATGGTAGATTAATGGGTGGACTTAATGATCTTGGAGGTCTTTTCCAACTTTAAAGATTCTGTGATATGATTCTATGATTCTGTGATCCACCTTCCAGCTGATGGCCACAGTACACCACCTCTCTTTCCAAGTAACTGCTGTGAGAGCTGACTGCTGAGTTACAAGCATAACACCCATGTATATAAACAGGTCTAGAGGAGATCCAGGCAACTCCAGGCTCATAAATCTGACCACTGATCCTAGTAAGATGTAATAAAAAATAAAATCAGTGAGCATACAGATAAGTGTCACCAGTGGGGAAGAAATTAGCTTAGATTTTGTAAAGAGAAATTCTGTCTTATTACATGCTGCTGTTTTACCATGAAGTTGTAAGCAACTCAGTAAAAAAGGATCGAATGGTCATAACGTATTCGGATTTTGGGGGAAAAAAAACAAAACAAAAAAAAAAAACTAACAAACAAAAACCCCCAAAAAAACAACACCTTTGGAAAGTTTTTATGTCAAATATTATTAAAGAAAATAAGTTGCTATGAGAATGAAGAAAGGAATTTCTGAAAGGTAAGAAAAGAATAAGTAGAAAAGGGTTATTAGTTACTTTTAAGAATGAAGAATAGTCACCACTGGGATACCCCAGGACTAGTGTAAGCATCACTTTTATTTGATATTGTCATCAATGTCCTTGAGGAAGCAAAGAGCAGTGAAATCTTTATGATTACAAACTATATTAAGATCTATAAGGTAGTCAAATGATGCAGCTTTATAATCTAACAAAACTGAGCAAAGGGGCTGAAAGCCCATGAGTTCCTATGTAAAAAACATGAATTCCTATGTAAAAAAAAAACACAAGACCCTTAATGAATATAGAGAAAATACTCTGTAGAACCAAAACATGAACTCAAAAAAAGACAATTGCAAGAAAGATATATTGGAATCACTATGGTTGTTTTCCTGAAATAATAGTTTCAAAAGGTAATGACACACAAAAAGGTCAATAATATTTTCTGTGTTATCATGAAGAGGACAGAAGAGAAGGCACAGGGCATTATTTCCCTACTTTATAAATCTGTTGTGCACCCACACTAGGGATACTGTGTGTAAGGGGGTTTTTTTTCCCCAGGTCAAGAAGGGTATAATGGATGTGGACTAGAAACAGAAAAAGGCAACTAAATTGATCTGGTAAACAAGTGACTGCTTGAAGTCATGAAAACAGTGGGTAGAATGAATTTAGAAGTCCTGCCAGTAGCAATACAGAAAGTGGAGGTACACTTAACCAGAGTATGCAGAAGATGGGCTTAACACATGTAAAAGCCATTCCTGAGCCCCTGGGCAGGAAATTACAGCCACTTTCTTGTCAAGTGGCCATGGAGGTGGATAACATCAGCAGGTTGAAAAAGAGACTGGACAAATTGACATGAAGTCTATGAACAGATATTAAGGGGAATAGGTCTAAATATACCTTCCCTAGCACAGCCATTGCAGGTGCCTGAGAAGTGCAGGGGAAATGAACTGCCATGAGTGGTCAAGTTTATTTATTCAGCATCGCCTGTCACTCCTCAAGTTTCCTCATCAAAGACATTAAAAAAAATTATGTCATCAGAATATCAAAAGCAGGAAATGTAATTATATGTTTATAGAGTACATACTTGTACAAGAAAAGCTTGTTGGTTCCTCATCTCTACCAACACATAACCTGCCTAGTACCTTATGAATTCCACTACCTTTGCACCTCTCAGGCAAGTTACCAACGTCTTATTGGAGATCAGTAAGTGTGGACAATAACAAAATCTCACTCTGCCACTGCCTGCTTCTTCCTACCCTGGAAAGCCTCCATTGTTGTCGTTCTTTGTGTATCCTCCTCGCAGGAGATTACTCTTCCCTCACTGTCCTCTACTCTTATTAAGAGAGTTAGCAGGCAGCAAAATATAACAAAAAATATATTTTAGTCACTCTTAGAAATCAACCAGAACTCTGATCATTTTGGAAAGCACAACTTCCCCCCCTCCTCCAAAAAGAAAAAAAAAAAAAAAAAGTTGTCCTTTTCTGTTATCTCTCATTTTCCTTGTGTCTCCTGTTTCCATTCTTTATTACAATCTCTATCAAACTGACCAGTATGATTTTATTCATCTGTGGTTCCCAATACCTCTTCTGAGAAAAAACAAACAAACAACAACAAAACCAAAAGCAAAACCAAACAAACAAAAAAACTCCAATCTCTTTTCCTTTTCTTTTTTCCCCCCATGTTGCATCCCATTTTTCTACTGGGCACTCTGTTGTAGCGGAAAAAAAAATTGCTCAACATAATGAAAAGTTCAACAATTTCATACTTGAATTCTTCTGGAACTCTTGAGTGGATACCATCTGGTCCTGGTGATGCAATATTTTTAATTTTATTGATGAACTCTAAAATTTTCTGCTGGTAGTCTAACTTGAAACAGATATTCGAATTCACCGCTTTTCGAGGAAAGTTTCTGGTGTGACAATCTCCCTAAACATATCAACAATGATAATGAAAAATATTTCTTTTTTTTTTTTTCTCTGGTCTTATCTGCTCTGTATGATTTTTTTTACTTTTTGATCATCTCATACCTAAAAACTCTCTGACAGATTCCCTTATTCTGGTGCTGTGGCAAAAGTTTTCACTTTCATGGTTTTACCAATGCATTTGTGATTTTTTTTCCCCCTTTGTCCTGCTGTACTATACTTTTATATTTAACTAGTTCTTTTCTTTTTTCCCTTTTTCAGAAGGTTTCATTCCACTTTCCAAGGATTATCTTTGCAGTTCAAATTGGGGGTTTCACCTTGGTTGATTTACACACCTTTTTGGGGGTTTTGGCCTTTTTCTCTTTTCTTCTTTTTTCTTAATCTTTTTATTCTTTTTGATGGGTTAGCCCTTTAACAACAGTCTCTACAATTCACCCCCAACCATCATGTGAAAGGACAAAAATCCCACATCCAAAATAGTGTCTGCGGTTTGACACAGATACATATAAAAAGCTCACAATTTCAAACAGAACTCATAGGCTGTACAGAAATTCCCTGCTGAGATTTTAAAATGGTCCTTACATGCACCTTACTATGGAAATCATCTACTTCCAAGGACCAAAATTAAACAGTAATAAGTTGCCTTTTTAGTTGTTTAGATATTTTATGGAGGTGCTGTTTCTATAAATACACACTGCAATTGCTTAAAATTGATTCCATTGCTTTTTTAACAACTCTAATTTTCACTGAGTGCAGGGCTTAAAATGCTAGCACATGTCGTGCTCACCTGGGACAGTTTTTAAAAAATACTTGATCTGCTAGATTTGCTTCCTTTTTAGTTTAGTTTTCCTGGTGTAGGTTGAAACCTACCCTTGAACATGTATATGGCTCCCATTAATGCCAATAGGAGCCATGTGTGTGCACTGAAGGACTAAAGACTAAATTTACCCCCTAAGCACTTCCCCATAATGACTGAGTGTCCTATTGCAAAGTCATTCTTTAATTACCAATTTTAGCACAAACTTTTTCTCATAATATATTCTAACTAATGCTACAACTAATTTTTTTAAGTTATTGCACAGCAATTGAAAATACCATTAGTATTTACTTGCACTTTCCACAGTCAAACTGCTTTTACTTACTTTTTCTCAAAGCGTTTTTTGGACTGCAATGGTGTAGCAGGTGAACATTTCCCAATTTTATATTTTAATAGTTGCCTACAGCTAGCACTCCAGAAGTATGGCAGAATACATAATTTTACATTGCCTATAACTTTTTCCTGATTGAACTTGGTTTTGCTTCTTTGCGTTTTACAGAGCTCCGCCACAGCCACATCTGTGTTTTCATTCTGAATTGGATTCCCTCACAATCATAGACACTGCTTGCAATTAAATGCATAGAACCTGCTGCTTTAATTGAGTTCAGTCCAATTTGTCACTTCAAACTTCAGAAAATTATGTGTAAGGAAAGATTTACTTGCCAGTTTGATTCAGCTAAAGTTGATGGAAAACCTTTTGATCACTCAGCCATTAAGCACATTTCAGGGTTGTGCCAAGCTAATTGCTTCGGCTTGCTGAAGTTTATTTGTATTTAAAACAATCTCAGTTTATATTTTCCAGGGCTGTGCAAACCATTATCTTTCCATGCGCTTGTGTTTCCTTACTTAAGAGTTTCAGGGGTCTGATTCTACTCTTAAACACCCATGATCAAGCAAAGCTCTGTTCTTTTTGGGAAAACAAGGGGGAAATGGTGCAGGAGTGGGTGCCAACCCAAATTTGTATGTCCATCTGTTAACCAGAGGAATCAGAAAGTGACAGAGCCACAGTAATGTTTATTCATTACAAAGCACCTGCTTCTGTTTATGACAATAAATCTAAGGGTGCCTCAGCAGCTGAAGTGCTGACATGCCCTTTGGGATCCTGCTGGACCAGGGTGGAAGTATCCACTGGGAGCACAGCTGTAAATTACTAATAACAAGGCCTCCAGCTTTACAGGGTCATGATCAGCAGTGCTGCTGCCTTGCTGCTAAGATATACAGTGGGGTTTTTTTAATTCTTTGATTTCTGGATAAAATCAGTAACAGGAACTGGAAATTCGTTTTATTTTGGTATCTTTGTTTGAAGTAAATGAGAAGTCTATGTTAAATTCAAAGTGCAGGGTGCAAAGACTTCACCTTTAAGACACCATTACAGATCATGAAATGTTAGCTTAGGGATATTTTGTGAAAAGTATAAAAAATATTTATGTTGTCAGGCCAGTTCCTTGAAAGATAGTCACAAAATAAAACTTTAATACTTAAACTGTGTGGATCTTAGAAGCAGATTGGAGTTTTGGGCATTACAGAAATACATATGATAGTCTTCCAAGTTGAGATATGGAGGTGTGAAATGTGTATGCAAGAGATGTAAGTGGAGAGGACTGTCATTACTGTTCCTCATAGTTCCATTAGATATATTTCTGAAAATAAGGACTAGAAATTATCACCACTTACTTAAATTGCAAGGATGGGGCTCTGGTCTGCTTCTTGTCTGGTAGTGGGCTACAAATCTTAAAGGAATTATAACAAACTCTCACCAGATTCCTTTAGAATCAGTTATTCCTTTAGAGAAACTGATTTGCACATTCAGAGGTTGAGGGCATTATCAGTCTAGTGACATAAAAAATACAGGTTCTGTTCTCCTCCTGATCAGGCTTGTGTGGTTTGTAGCTGATCACTGAATTTCCCTATCGTACAGCCCTCTAATCCGGAGAAGGGAAAAACGCCGATTTGTTATCTTGAAGTTTAGTTCATTGGGTATCAACAGGTCATGGAAAGTGTCTCAGGTATTGTGATATTTCAGGTAACTTGATATTGCATAAAATGATTCAGATTGCACTTTTCACCTCAAAATTCACTTCCCTTATAAAACTGACAGCAACAACACAGATTAGGGCTCTAAAGTTCAAGAGATATGGTCCTGGCCTGCTTCACTAGAAGCATTGTTTGCTCTCTAGTAAAATAGCCCATTTCATTGTCTTGTTGGTCCATAGCTGCTGTGAATGCTCACTGATAGACACATCAGATCTCAATAATTCAGCAACTGAACTGGCAGACCTCTCCCTGACCCTTAAAAATTCAGCATAAAGATATCACATAAAAAGAAAGATAATTCTTGACAGTGACATTTCTGTGACTCCCTTCTCCTTCCTTGATGAAGTACGAAGGCGTTTCATTAGAATTGCAAGTAGTCACCCTTTGGCATGAATATTCTCCAGCACAATGCTTTCTCTTCAGGGATCAGTGTAGTGGAACAGGCTGAGAAGAACAGTGCAGAAACATTCATTTTAGTCTGAGTTCCTTAAATTTGTTAGAAAATTTGCAATAGTTTCTAGATTGGACCTACATATCCAAAGGTTTATGCAGACATCTCCTTTAATTTGTTTTTATGGATGTAGAAACACAAATAAAACAAGAATGAATTTTCTATATTGTTTCAGACGATCAGTTACACTATGTTCTCAGTGAGGTTCTCTTTATATTATTTTAGATTGCAGTATTTATATTTATAGTCTTTATTTCCTATGCATGATCTCTTAGGATACACTTGACCTAGAGTATATCACTCAGAAGTGAGGTTTTGAACATTTAACTGCTCTCATGTAGGTTGTCTAAATTGCCATAAGCAGAATAAAAAGACCAAATGCAAGCTCCAAAGGCAATTGTGTTTTGAACCCAGGAAAGCATCTGGTAAAGTGTTTTTAACAATCTTTGCATTTTAACTAAATAAGCAAGCGTTTACTAGGCACAAGAGAAGGAAAATAAAAATCTGGCTGTATCCCAGATTAGCAGCCAGCTCAAATTGGTGAAGACAAAATAAAAATATCTCTGTGTGAAAGACTTGCAATGAACAGCCTTTCATAGTATTTTTTGCATTCCTCTGAATATTTCACAATCTTAAATCTGTCCTTGTCAGGATTTCTCAATGTCCTCCTTGTGTTTTCTCTGTTCATCTTTATTTTCTCTTATCCTTTATGTAAAATCAACATGGACATCCTAGCAAAAAAATTCGTTTTCTATACTACCAGTGCATTTACATGCACCTACTTGCCTCATCTAACACCATTTTTCTTTAGAATTTCCTTGAAGCAGCTCTGTTGTTAGCTACTCCAGTAAGCATTTTTTGGTGGGAGAGTTTGTACCTCATTTATTCAGAGCAAATCTAGATAGTTCAATGGTTAAACAGTTGGTTTGGGTGCACAATATCCTACTCTTACAATTGCAATTATACCTTGCAATTAGGAAGGTTACAACAAGAAGCTTGAGTAAAATGGTTGTTTGATAGGACAAGGGGGGATTACTTTAAACTGAAAGAGGGTAGGTTTAGATTAGATATTAGGATGAAATTCTCTCCTGTGAGGGTGATGAGGCACTGGCACAGATTGCTCAGGGAAGCTGTGGCTGCTTGTCACGAATGAGTGTTTTAAGATCACTTAAAAAATCATAGTGTGGCCTAGGGGAAGGGGGAACCACCACACTGCCCCATCCCTGGGGGTGTCCAAGGCCAGACTGGATGGGGCTTTGAGCCCCCTGGTCTAGTGGAAGGTAACCCTCCCCATGGTTTGGAACTAGATGATCTTTAAGGTCCCTATCAACCCAAACCTAGGATTCGATGATTCTATCATAAAATATCAGCCGAGCAATATGGGGTTGAAGTGCTTAGACAGATGAGTTTATTGGCACATCAGCTGAGGAACATATCCTGTAGGGTTCCCTGTCTATGAGCAGAAACACCTTTTCATGGAAGATCTTGCCAGAGGAGTGGGCACTGACTTTGGAATGCGGCTTATTCATCTTCTCCAGTAAATGTATCTCAAAGCTAAGTAAGATAATTCTGTATCTACCTAACCCCTACATGACTACACAGGAGTACATCCTTCATTGTATTTTATTTTTATGAGGTACTATAGGTTTATTTTCGTGTCTGTGTGTGTATACTAGGAGATGTTTCATTGTGTATTGAAGTGGAAGGAAGAGTTATTTGTTTTGAAATGTTACGTTTTTATTCATGTAATGGGCTTCTATAGCAGAATGGTATTTCTTACAATGTGATAGACATTTTTCTATACAAAGGAAAAGCAGATACAGCATGAGAAATCCAGACTAAGGATCTGATACAAAGAATTAGATCACTTTTTTTGAGAATTTAGCAGATATACGTGCCTGTGCATTTGCATATATACACAGAAATGGTTATGGCTGCTTTAGAGTAAGCCTCCTAGAACATGCTCTTCTTTGCTTTCATGTAAAGAAGAAGCAAAAATTAAAAACTGTCAGCTGTACCAATACCTAAGCCTACCCTGGTACAGTTTCCTGGTTCCTTGTCTCCTTAGAGAATGAAGGTAGCTTTCACAGCAGCTTTCCTACTCGTGAGTGAAGTTCTGAGACCACATCAGTCAGCATTCATATCAATAAACATTTATGTGATGTCTGTACCTCAGACAGCCTTCAGTGCATCCCATATACCCCTGGGTGGAGAGCAAGGACTTGAATGCAAGTTCTGAATACTTTCCTTCTTACAGCTCCTTCTTTCTGCTGGAGAAACAGGTTTAGTGGCTTCTAGGTAAGTTCTTCTTAGAGATTTTATGACACAGACAATTGCAACACTAGAAAAACATGTCAAGATAACAGTCTTTCAAAATAAACCTGTCACTAATCCTAAAGATAGGTTTATGGACAAGGAAAATCCTGACATCCTTACACTACTTCCTTAGCACCACTAAACTACAGAATAACGGGTAGTCCATGTTCTCCATACTCCATACAATCTAGTGTGCTGAAAATTCACCATATACTTAAATTATGGTAGGGATGAAAGTTCCAAGAGTATAGGAGACATAGAGAAAAAAAAAAAGTGAAGTCAGCAGTAACATCATGTGTTTTGTATTCTCGAGATTATGTTGCTTAATGACTTTCACATTTTGGTTCCATTATTTTTTATATATACATATATCAATTTACATGTTTATGAAAGGGAATTTGATATATGTATAAGATGCAGGCATGAAAGGCCTAATTCCACAGCTCAATTAAAGTTGTGAAGTTATTTCATCACCCATAAAGGAGGATAGGAATAAGGTGAAAGACATTAAGTTACACCTGTGACTTTCTTGCAGACATCCTGAAATGACTGTTAACCTTGTCTGTTAATTCCCATTTATACATTTCTGTATGGAAGTGTTTCTGAAACAGCATAATTTTGATTTTCCATTTAGCTTTCTCACTGGGGAGGTTGACGGCATATATCTGTTTTCCAAATTATTCTTTTTCATAAGAAGGCCATGGGTAGAGTATATAATGGGAGTTGTATAATGGGAGTTATGAGGGCTAAAAGCAACTCCAAACAAATTAGACCTTTAAAAAAACCCCCAGAGAAACAAAAAAAACCCAAACAACAAAGAAACAAAAGCTATTAATCTCATTAATTTCATAGCATTCCTGAAATAGTTGACAGTAGCAAAGGGACCAGCACTGATGAAGTATTGCCCTGATAACAAGCCTAAAAGGCACGTTTCAGAGAGACATGGAAAATTAATTTATCACTTTCTTCTTTGCAGGAAGTGTGAACTTGCACTCTTTGCACCTGTGGCTAATTACTGTAGCCCTAAAATGAGGTTGCGAAGGGAGAATAAGGAAAAATATGCCCAAAAGGAGAATCAGGAGTGTAGAAAAGATAGGATGAATGGTTGGATGGATGAATGGATACATACATACATACATACACAG
Organism: Xenops minutus; assembly: GCA_035221455.1. Taxonomy (NCBI): domain Eukaryota; kingdom Metazoa; phylum Chordata; class Aves; order Passeriformes; family Furnariidae; genus Xenops; species Xenops minutus. The sequence goes on along the minus strand of JAWWEE010000001.1, from coordinate 31,633,146 downwards.
CCTGAATGACAAATCTAGGAGAAGACATGGATAGAAATACCGGCCCTCATGAAGTGTATTGTGCTTAAATGGAAAGGTTTTGATGGCAGGGAGGCTGCAAGGGTGGATTCTGTGGGAAGACACCAGAAGCTCCCATTTCATCTGTCTCAAAGTTGGACTCGCTGTTCTTCAAAGCTGAGCAAATAAACAATGTTGGCGGTGCCTCTGCAATAATATATGGAAGAAGGGTTAAAAATGTCATAGAGTAGCTGTGAGAGAGGTAAGAAAAAACCTGAAAGAAGAAACAACTCTGCAGACACCAAGGTCATTGAAGGAGCAGTAGGAGGTGCTCCAGGCACTGGACCTGAGATTCCCCTACAGCCAGTGGTGAAGACCATGGTGAGGCAGGCTGTGCCCTTGCAGTCCATGAAGATTCATAGTGGAACAGAGATCCATCCACCTGTATCCCATGGAGGGCCCATGGTGGAGCAGGCTTCTGGCCAGAACTGTGGCTCCCAGACAGGATCCCAGCAGGATCAGGTTTTCTTTACAGGATCTTTGACCCAGGAAGGATCAATCCATGCTAGACCTGTCTGTTTCTGAAGGACTGCACCTCAGGAAAAAAAGGTACTCTGCAAGTCCATGGGAAGAACCCCCACTGGAGTGGTTAAGGAAGAACTGACTGTGTTCTGTGGGAGAGACACCGTGCTTGAGCAGGGGAACAGCATGAGGAAGAAGGAGCAACAGAGATGAAGCGTTATGGGCTGACTGCGACTCCTACCCCTACCCCTGCACTGCTCAGGAAGGAAGCAGTGGAAAGCTCATGAGGGAAGTTGAGCCTGGGAAGAAGGGAGGAGTGGGGAGATGGTGGTTTTAGACTTTTTTTTTATTTCTCACTGTCCTACTGAGTAATTAATTAGCAAGAAATTAAATTAGACTCTTGAGTTTTTATTGTATTTTCTTCCCTCTCTTGCTGAGGAAGAGTGAGAGGGCATCTTGGTAGGCTCATGGTAGTAAACCAAGGTCAATGCACAATACAATGTCAGTTAAAACCTTGCCATTTGGTTCCCAGAGATCTAGTCTTGGTGGAGAGGGAAGAAATAATCTGAGGGATAAATTGCCTGTTTGAATTAAATCATTGGAAAAGCCAGGCAGGTAGAAAGCCCCAACCTCCCTGCCCCTCTGAAGACAGCCTCCATGAAAACAGGCCTGTGTACTCTTTTAATATTCCACATACACAGGGTGATCACAGAAGATATTCTGCACTGCTACACATCAAGACTACATTTTACAAGCAGATTTGCAGCTCTGGAAGGGTTATTGGTTCCTACCTTGCCTGAACATTGGGTATGTTTAAAGACCTTTTTTGTAATTCCTGTCTTGAAGTAGGTGTCGTGGATAAGGCCAAGGCTGAGAGTGCTCCAGAAGGGTTGTACAATTTGGTAAAATTCGAGTTTCACTGAAAGACCATTTAGCCCATAACCAGCATTAGATGCCGACTGCTGAGGAAAAAGCTAAAGGGCAAGTCAAGCATGAAGCTGTCTTTTCTCCAGCTACCAATGATCTGCAGCTCAGGAAATACCAGAGTCAGAGTCAGTTTCTGTATGTCTAGCAAACTTCAAGGTTCCCTTTATAGTCAACAGAAATAATTAGGGTTTTCTAAGGTCTAATTATCTCACCATAAGGCAGCTATTTGAAATCAGTCAAATTAATCATTCCCTAGGAGGACTTATTTCTTTCCTGCGACCATAAGGAGCAGAAGGTGAAAACGAGCATCCATGCAGCTATCAACCATGCAAATGAGTGAATGGAAGTGAGATGACTCCCACAGCTCTAGGTGTGCTGGTAGCAGGGTGGAGGTAAACCTTCTTGGAAACTAAAATGTTCAAATCAGAGCAGACTTTGCAGTATAATGATTTCTGAGGGCCTCCCTACACAGGTGTAAAATGTCCAGGAATATTTTATAGCCATCCTTGCCCTGAGCATGTCAGAGGAAAACTGGTAAAACTAAGTAGTTATTGTGTATGGAAAATATATAAAATATCCCTTTCTGTAAAGTAGGTGGAGAATGAATAGCAGAGTACCCAGTGAGGAGTACACAACTGTGCTATTCCTTGAACTTGCAGGGGGGCATGACAGGGCTCTGTGTTTCATAATTCATCTGAGACTTGATCTGCAGTCATGGCAGAGAAGAGATCAGACATCTTCAAAATCTGCTGTTCCATTAGTAGTCCCTCTGATCAGCACTAGTTTCCCTGCACTCCCTCCCTCCCTCCCTTTCTCTGTGTACTTCATGTGAATTAAAGAGTAAAATTTCCTCTTCCTTAGCTCTGAGCTGCGGGGGTGCTCACTTTCCCAACCAAAGGATGCACAGTATGGGGGCATGCTCTGCTGATCTTCTCCTTTTGAATGGCTTTTGAAAGCTGATGATGTGATTTGAGCAGATTTTCACTCTAGGACCTTTCAGGGTCTGCTGTCTGGTGAGTTTTGTATTTGGGTGATTTAAAAACAAATATTTGGAGCCAGGTGGCCTGTTGCAGAAAAAATGTTGATATAAAGGAGGAAAAAGAGCATTCATTTTAAAGTTTGCTTTCTCTCCTGTGGCTAATTCACCCAATTATAAGCTGATGACTGTTTGCTTAGTTCAGGAAATGGGTCAATGAAAGGTTTCTTACAGGCACAAAGAAAAACTTGCACTTAATTTAGATAAAGAAAAACAAGCCAAAGGGAAAAAAAATAAAGTATTTACACACTGTTCTGCCAGCAAATTCTCAACACAGAGAAGTCCAGAAAGATCAGCATTGCTGTCCTTCAAAGATCTTTCTTGTAAAATAAGCTCCTGAAGTTTGAAACCAGTTTAGGAAATGCATGGAATTCTGGATTCCCAACTCACGTATGAACTTTTAGGTAATTGCAATGTGGGAGTAATATGATAAAAAATCAAGTATCTTCACTCTTGTTGGACAGCATAAGTGGGGTTCAATTTATTGAAGCTAGACTTGTGTTTGCCTTCAGCTTTGACTGGCAAAGCAAGACTTTGATTAGCTCAGAGAGAAATGCCACATCAGGGCATGTCAATAGGATGAGTAGCTTTGGTTTGCAGGCTTGTTTGTATTTTCTTGGCTTAATTCAAACCTGAAAAATCCAGGGCAGTAAGAAAAATGAAAAAAAATATTTCTCTGGCATGATTTAAAAACCTTGGCTAGTTTTCAAGTGAATGCAAGAAAACATTTATTTAAGCCAAGACAAGAGCTGAATGGAGAAGGGACCAAATGTGAAGAGGCTGAGAAACAATGTGCTCCCTCACCACGGTTTCAGCTGCCACCTTTGCTCCCCCCATACCAATTCCCATTCCACAGTTCCACAGGTCACTCACAAGTCTGTCTCAAATCTATTCACCTCTGTAAAAGTCATGTGTACAGAATTAAACTCTTGTAGCTCATTAAAGCACACCAAGGTGAACATAACTGTAATTGTACATAATTAACTTCCTTTTCCCAGTGCCTTAATAGTTGAGATTATGGACGTTGTTTCCATAGTTTGCAGTAATGAGGACTGAGCTCTCACTTTATTAAAAAAAATAAGGTATAATAAGGCAGCTGTTAGATGGCCTGTAAAAAAAAACCCTGAACCCTCTAGATGTCTGTGTCTGTGCAGAAAATTCCACCTTGCAGTGGCAGTGAGAGGATTTCTTCTCTACAGCTATGCTCTGCAGGCTAGACCCAAGTAAATTTGAGCTGATTATGATGCAGCATCACAGAAATGGGTAGTTCAGGCAGGTGAATTTACTTAAAATTACTGCAAATCTACTGCCTGCACCTCAATCATAACAAAATCCCATAGCTACTATGAAAAAACTAATAAGAAAAGGAACTTTTGAAGGTGTTATGCTGCTGTTGCATTATTATTTCAGTGTCCATCAATGCTAGGTCTGTTGAGAAAGCGCAAAGCACAGACATTTTTATTGCCTCTAAGTGGAGACACACCCTACATCAGTGTGCCTTTCTCTTGTAATTCAACCACCACTGCTATCACAGGGTACCTGCTCTAGAGCAATGGAAGCTGTAGGAGAAGTTCCTCTGGGCTGAGCGACTGGCCAATCTGGATAACCTGGCTTCTTCCTGATCCTTCTCAAGGTCTTTTTAGTCTAAACAAGACCATTTAACTTTACCTTTATTACTTTTAAATATGCATAAGAAATTGAATATTAAGGACACACCTACTGCAGAACTCAAGCGTGACTGAACCTCTTGTTGTGTGCATGTGAAAGACAAGGCAAGAGCACCCGGCAGAACTGCAATATGTATTGTGAAAATTCCTTTTGCAACTAGAAGAAATGAGCTTCCTGTCTTCTGAGGAGCTGATGAGGCAAATGGAGATGTGTTCTTCCCTGACAAGACCACCTTGTGGTCTACAAGCAGGAGATCTCTCTGACCCAAGAAGTTCATTTAAGTGCTACTAAAATCATAATGTACTTTGCTACGTCATTGGTGGGCTTCCAACGCACAGGGGTCTTTTGGCCAGCACAGGACCAAAACCACAACATAGTCTGGAATCTGGGCATAGGAAGTTATGTAAAAACTTGAGCAGCCCTAGGGCTGCTATAATTTATGCTGGCAAACAAATGAATTGCTGGAATACAAATGTTGCATAAAGCTTAATTTGCCTTCAACCCATCCCCAAGGAAGCTATGCCAAATGCCATGATGAAATGAGGATGGAATCAAGGTCTCACTGTTGAAATTATATCTCTGGCTTTATTGCAACATTTTCCATGCAATTGTATTCCTCTACTATGTTTTCTTATTATCACTCTTTTAGTGCTCTCATATTAGCTAGCTGATTAAGAGGTATTTTGCTTTCACCGTAAAATGAGCAATCACATGCCCGATAGCTTTTTTATTGCAATAATAAGAAAAAGGATAGTCAGAAAAAATACACAAAATAATATACCTATTTTTTTTTTCCCTGATGAGCAGGAGACCGTTTAAATGAGTGGGACAATATTCTCGAGATTAGGAAATGTAGGTTTTCAGCAGTAGAGAAGGGGTTGGGTATATACTAGAGTGGGCATGTAAGCTGAAAATGATTAGTCCTGAAAGCTGAGTCTGACAACTATAGAAATCCAAAAATATTCCACTTCAAAAGTTGTTTGCTGTAATCAAATAATGGAATTCTCTGTAAGATTTCAAAACCTTTTCAAAGCACTTCCGCAATTAAGTTCCATAGAATGCTGATAGGGAGGACCTTACAGGCAGCTATTTTGTTTTAGCACATAATTATATGTAATTCATCCAAATATTTTGTTAATTGTTTAAATTCTTAACATATTGCAGTGTGTGTATTCTGTCTCAGTGCTTTTCCATTCATTCTTCAAATAGGAGAGAAAATGTCATCTCTGTGTTCCTCTTGTAGATATACTCCTTTTGTACATGATAACTTGATTCCCTTGGCTTAGAACACCTCAAATTACAAACCATGTACATTCTTCAGGGAAAACATACACCCACATATGCAGAGTATATCAGATGAAATTGTTTTAAAATAACGCTGTGATTTTTCCTGAGCAATGACAGAATTTTATTTTAAAAATAAAAAAAAGCCAACAAAACAAACGAAAACTGTTCCCAGAAAACATTTTGATAAGAGCTTTAAGTTGATTACTTTTTATATCCTGTGTCCTGTTTCGCTGATAAGCTCCCAATCTTCATCCTTACACATTGTTTTTATCTTCCTGTGCTGAACCCATCTACTCAATGTCATCTTTCAGTAGCCAGCATGAAGGTGGCAGCGGAGGAGGAGCAGAGAAGAAACATGAGGATGGCACAGTCCAGCACCAAGTCAGAGATTAGGGGTCAGCCTGCCCACACAGATAACGGCTACACTCTCAGGAATTAAATTTGTTAATCTTTGGAATGCTGTTCATCTTTCATAAATAATATAAGCTATAACGGAGCCTTTGATCTAAATGCAGTGTAGCCAGAAACCTGATGCTTCTTTTGTCTCTGATCTCTGAATCTGGGTCGTCAGGAGGAGTGCTCTCCCCCTTCTCTTAAACCTGTCTCCTAACACTATCCTACTCTCTTTGCAAAGAAGTGGGATGGTTTCGTGGCTAAGTCATTGTGCTCAAGTTTCAGCAGTCTGGATTTGGTGTCCAGCCCTTGGCAAATGCTGTCTGCCACTATCAGCAGAAAGCTGATTCTGTTGATTGACAGATGTCTATTCACTGCTGATCTCTGCTGGAATGTATCTGAATTGGTTTTTTTGGGAAGGTCACGTCCATCAACTTGCCTCTGACAGAAGCATGGTCTTCCCAAAAGAAAGTAGAGTCCTGTCCTGCGATTTAGACCGATTCCAAAATGCTTTGACTCACACAGTAACTTGCTTCATTTGTGTTAAAGGTCATTGAGACATTTAGAAAAAGCACATTGTATGACTAACTTTTTAATTTCATCAATCTGCCCCTTTTTCTAACTGAAAAAAATAGGACAGGGCACGGGGGTCGAGGGAAGGTGGTGCAGCAGAAAGATGGTGATTGACTATCAGGTTTTATTATTTAATCTTTTGTAGATTGGTCCACCACCTAGCATGGCTTCCTTGGAACACAGTTGGAATTGGTTTTGTAGATGTATAATATGAAAGCACTGTGAAATTAAATCACAGGATGTCAAATGCTGCTGGAACTCTGAAATCCAGTCATTACACTGTTATGAATTGGATGTGGATTATCAACACAAACAAAATGCAATTAAATTGGATACCCAGTAAAAATCCCTTCAGGTAATATCTTGGTAGAGCTTCACTGGCTTCTGAGAGACACAGAACTTCTTTCAAGGGATCATGCACCTGGCACCCCAGGCAAGCAGTCACAGCACCAAGCCTATCAGACTGAGTTCAAGAAGCATTTGGACAGTGTTCTCAGGTACATGGTATGATTCTGAGGGCAGTGCTATGATGATCAGGAGCTGGACTCAATGATCCTTCTGGATTCCTTCCAAAAGAGGATATTCTATGACTGTAATTCTATGATTCCATGAGTCCAGCTGCATCACTGATTCTGCATTTTGAAAAGTTCAGTTCACCATACATGGTGATACAGGATGATAGTGTCAAGAAAGTAGAGTGACAGAGCAGGGAGAAAAAGTCGAATAAAAATTATAGGGAGAGGAAAAGTAGTACAGAGATGTGTGACGGCACCAAATTATCTGAGCTGGTGCCTTTCAACATAGATGCTGAGATGAAGAATTATCTGAGACTGACTCAACTCATCAGCTTCTGACACCCATAGGACCCTCCACCCCTGCTTGTGCACGTCTGCCAACTTCATGAACCTTCAGCCTTGTCTCCTGTTCCACCAGAGGCAAACCCCAGTGTGAGAAAGTGTTTGCTATATGAATATACCTTTAGCACAAATTTATTGAGTAAATTGTCAGCACCTCCCTCTGAAGCAAAGATGAACTGTGAGATGTTATTTGCACTTGGCTAACTGAGAAGCAGAGAGACTGTAATTTGACCAGACTCACATGATTAGCAAAGAATTAAATCCTCTATATTCAAAACTGTCCCCTTGACTGTGAGCTATTCTTATCAAAGATTTTCTCTCCGATCTTTCCTGGATAGACAGAAGTGCCATTCCTCCAGGAAAATTGAATTTTGATATTTAATTCCTTATTTTTAACTATTTAATTTAAAGATTCCCTTCTTTGATCATATTCAACAGCTATAATTAATAAACATCCTTGCAAGAACACTGGTTCATGATATATATATATATATATGTGCAGTCTCTTACATTTTCAAGTAATATAATAAATATTAATTGTTGTACTGTAAAGTAGGATTCATTCTTCACTGTGAATGGAATGGAATATGATTTTCATTAAATCTTCTCTATTTCAGTACAATACAACAAAAGCCAAGTTAAACTACAGCTTTGAGAATTTCTACAGACAGTATAAATGGAATATATAAGAACTCTGTAAAAAAAAAAAAAGTCATGTTTCAAAAGTGTCAAAACAATTCAATATGTTTAGTGTGTCCTTGTAGAATGACAGATAAAGAGAAAAAATAATCAATTGATTCATGAGACAGACTTGGGACCATCAGGTTTACACTTGGCTCTGGCACTGTTTTCTCTGAGTGACTCCTGGCCAAACCATTTAGTTTCCCCCATGACCCAGTTTCCCAGTCATAAAACAAGGAGCAGTTGTGTTCCTGCAGTACCCAGCTGTTGTGAAGATCATTTCTCCAAAATGCTTGGATAAACGCAGATGCATAGGAGTCCTGTAAGGTTGGCAGTGAGCTTTTTGCAGTTTGCTGAATCAAGGAAAGACAAGATGATATGAAGAACAGAGGTGTTAAACATCCTTCCTGAGGGCTGATTTCATTCTGCTTTGTATGTTTATGGTACATTCAAATTTGGAAGAATCTAAGGGGTAGATTTACAGTTTTTTAAAATACCTGAATTACATTCATTCATTGGGAAAAAAAACTTTCCAAACATTGAGATCCACTGACTTAGTGCTTATTTTACTGAATCAATAGGATAAAACCAAGTCTTTTAGACATGTTTATTTTTCACATCTGTTTTCCTTAAGATGCTGTACTACAGTCGCAGACTTTCTCATATAATCATTCACTGTAAAATTATTGATCTTTTATGAGATAAAGGTAAAGCCCAAGATGGGAAACTAACAGTTGCTATAATAATGAAATGTGAAAAGACAAAGAAAGAGAGTGAGATGAATAAAGAGAACAAGAAAGGCAGAAAGAGAAAGAGGAAGAATCAAAAAGCTGGGATTTTGAAGGTGAAAATGTTTTGGGAAATTGGGGTAATTGATAAGATAAAATTGTTATGCAATTGCATAATGATTTACTCTTGATCTTTGCACAAGACTTTCATTTGCAACAGGGGATGACTGACTGTCAGTGTCAGCATGGATATTGTCAATGTTATGTCATCCTGGTTCACAGAATGCCTGTACAGACATATTATTCACCCTTCCCTAACAAACAGTTTAAAATTGCTGAAAAAGGACAATAAGTTCCATGGGCCAATACATTCAATTCGAATGTATTGAATTCTATTGCTATTTCCACTTTGTAAGGGCAAAATCCTAAATAAAATAATGAAAACTATGACTGGGAAAAAAATCTTATAAAAGCATGGAATGATAGAATGGTTTGGGTTGAAAGGGACCTTAAAGATCATCTCATTCCAATCTCCACCTTGCCATGGGCAGGGACACGTTCCACTAGACCAGGTTGCTCAAAGCACCATCCAACCTGGCTTTGAATACTTAAGTGTGAACGTTTTGGAACTATAAAAGGGCATCAGTCTAGGTTGAGATCAGAATTATCTACAAATCAGGGCAATGCAACTGAATATACCAATCTATTCCTTAATTTACAATATCTTACTAATCTTTCATCTGTACTTAAATATGCAAGAGAAAAAATCACATATTTTTAGTTTTGTAGCATTGTAGGCACCTTTTTATTATAATTTTTGTTTTGAAAGAAAAATTGGCCCTTATCTTCGTTTTGATTTTTCCATTTGCCCTTTTTGCATACCACTTAGACAGCTATCATGTCATTTTTGACTTCATGAAGAGGTAAAGATCAGTAGTCTCTTAATGGAAATGACAGACAGCAACGCTTAAATCTCTTCCTGCAGTGGCCTCCTTGTTAAACAGTGGGAAATTCACTCAATTTCTCTCTTGATACATTATAATATGTTAGATGATCAGAGGTAAAGCCTGGAGGATTACATCCAGAAAATATTCAGGCACCTAATATCTACCTTACACTGAAATTCAGTGCTGAATCCCTTTGAGCCATCCAGAAATCAAATCAAACGATAAGTTGTTGATGCTGCACAAAGGAGAATGGTACAGGGAAACCAGATTTGGAAAACTGCATGGAAACTGATGTTTTTCTAACTGTTTCAACACTATGCCCCACCTGCAGCAATGTCTATTTTATACATATAGCACAGCCAGGTTTGCAACTATGTGACTCATAGAACCAGAACAGAAATTGAAACAGAGGGATACTCACTCCCACAAGGTGTTCATGTCTATCAGTCGCACCCTTTACCTCTGGCCATCCAAAGCTTCATGGAATCATAGAGCCATAGAGTCATAGAATTCCTGAGTTGGAAGGGACACATAAGGATCATTGAGTTCAGCTCCTGGCACTGCATAGATCAACCCCAAGAGTCCCACCGTGTGGTTTCTTCCTACCTCTTGGTGTACCTTCAGCAGGGACATATAGCACAGCCTAATCTGTACTCAGGGTACCCTACAGATCTATGAATTGTGTTGTCAATAAGCTGGAAAAGTAATTTAACCCATTTTTTTCCACTTGCTGAACCAGGCTGAAGTTGGACACCACCCTTGCTTATCCACTTGTCCATAGCCAAATAAATAACTGAGGCGTTAAAGTGTTGGAGGCAGTTTTGGCACCAAATCTCAGTCTCATTTTGGTCCAGGCCAGCAGTGACATGTCCAAGAGGCAGGTGTTGAAATCTTCCATCAGACTTTATTTTCAGCTCATGCAAGACTCTTCTGGTCCAGAGCTGTGCATTTTATTATTATAGGCTGCATTACACCTGACATTGTTTGAGATTTTTTTCCCCTGTAAAACATCTAAGATAGACAGAAGTTTTGTAAAAACTATAACCAAAAAAATAGCACAATCAGTTGTTAATTCTCCTTTAAAAACTTGCATTATTCTCATTATTTTTCTTCTTATGCTCTTTATTTTTTTACTTCAATACAAGTAGTCACCGAGCTCAAGTACTGCATGAAGCATAAAACTGGAGGAATTCTGGTGGAAAACAAGAGTGTATGCAATGGGAAGAAAAAAATGGAGACAAAAGTCAGTACTTCTACATGTTAGATTGTTCTACTTACAGGGCCCAGGACCAGTTTATCGCTATGTGGATATAACCAAAACTGTATATTCTACACCCTCTGTGTCATTTCTGATGGACTGTTAGTAAGGGATCATTTGCAGCAGCTGCCCAGGCACACCTGAGACCTCAGGCTACAAGATGGGTGTTAAAGAACCCGGTGAGAAAGGGGAGTGTTTCTGTTTTCTCACCAGTGACTCAGCCATGATAACTTCCCTCTGGGGAGGCATCAGCACCTTCTCACCCAGCCTGAGGTGTCATGTCTGCAGATGGGCCATTAGGGGCTGGCATGATAGGCTGCTTCAACAACCTAGACCAACAAAGATTCCAAAAATATCTCATGACTCACAGAGTTAAATCACCCATTGGGAAACTCCTCACCCTGGGGGAGGTACTGGGCATTCCCATCTGAACCTGAGCATTTATAAACTTCGGTGTTTGGGACTTCTGGTACCACTCATCAGGACTAGATGAGGACCAGAGCCTCCACAGGACTGCAACTGCCAATCTTGACAAGACTGTGACAATCATCCTCACCAAAAGGTTTTCCTTTCCTTTTACTTTGTACTCAGGGGGACTAAATGGTGCTCAGCACAGGGGCTAATGTTCTGTTCTGTTCATGCCCTGGGGTACTGGGTTATGCATCTGTTTTTGTGGGTCAAAACCAATTTTTCTCTCTATCATTGTAATCTTTTTAGTAAGTTGTAACTCTGACTTGTAGTTTCTCTTGAGTTGGGTTAATTTATCCCACCGGTTTACCTTTAAACCAGCACATAGATACACCCAAGAATTATTGTTGGAAGGAAAATGGGTCACTTCCATTAAGCCTACCTACAATGGAGCTAGACAAGTGCCTGACTAAAGTGATGTGGCAAGCTCTGTAGTATGGAGACTGAATAATCACAAAACCAAAGCAAAGCTCTGAGGGTTCATCTTGGAAAAATCCAGTTATTAAGAAAATTATTATCAGGAGTAAAATACTGGCATTACATGACTCTTGAAAGCTGAATGACAAAGGGAAGTAGGAGATGTGTTCCTCATATATCAAACATACTAAGAGAGTTACCATGGTGAACTGTACCTGAATACAGTTTTGTCCTCTAACAAATGTGCAGACTTGTGGAAGTTAAACTGAGATGGTAACTGGCTTATTACTTGAATGAGTAGAGAGTTTTCATGATAGTGCCCTTAAAAGAGCACAGAATATAAAGGAACACATGGGGAAGATTTGCTCTGAGCAGGATTGGACTGGGCAGCACTAATCTGTGTTATTACTATTGTGTTAGGGATGCTCACTGATCAACTCTGTTGCGTGACTCTAAGGAGGCTGAATGTGATCTTAGCTTGTTAATAGGCATATTAAAATTGGAGTGTGGACTACTGTAGATGCTTTTCATTGTTTACACCTAGCAAGACAAATTTTCTTGATTTGTAAGTGATTTTTGATGACAAGAGAAGTATCTGAGGGCGACAGAACTGCAACTTTCTTGCATCAGTGTTCATCTGGCAGGAGGTAAAGCAGGCTCAGAAGGAAGCGTAAGGGCAATAGGGTTCTTTTGAAGCACTGTCTGCAAAATTAGTAAAAAGAACAATGCTTCTTATAACAGAAAGTGATGGCCTTTCAGGAGTGTGGTCCTATTTCACCTTCACATGGATTTAGCCCCATGTGAGATACCAGACTTCTTATGCTGATTTTACAATAAGTGATTATTAAAAATAATCACTTTATTATTAAATATTTCTCTCTTCTGCCTGTTCTGAGAATATTCTTCTAGAAGTTAAACACTCTTAGAGAGAAGTATGCCTTTAATTAAGTCAGGATCTGGACATGAGTTTGAAAATTGAATTATTGTAAAATATTGACATGCAGCAAATTATAATTGAAGTGTTAATATCTTTATATGGGGTTGTGAGTTTTAATGTTGCTCCAGTTTTCTGTAAGCAGTATGGATTCCAGAAACTTCATTTCCAAAACAACTAGTTATTTTGACTGCTCAAAAAAAATAATTGATAAATGCCACAATATTTTATCAGGGCTGAAGAGGAGTTCTGAAAATTGTCCTCTTCGGGTATCCAAGTCTGAGCTGCGAATGCTGAGCCACACAAATTCATCAGCATTTAAAAAATGTAACCTCACATAATGCAAGTCATAGTTCGAAGTTCCCACTTTTTTTCACTCACTGAGTTGCAGCCTTTGTAGGAGGGGCAGGGTATAGGAAGGGTAAAGCTGAACTCTTCCATATTCCTCAAACATTGTGAGGCAGAATTAAACTGAAATCAGTTGTTGGTTCATTGAACCATAGGAAGACATTCAGCCTTGGGGGATTTTTTTTCCCTGACTGTAGCCATGTGAAATTTAAGTATCTTATCTAGCCAGAGGAGATAGGGAGAGAAATGTAACTCCATAGGACAGTATCTCAGGTTGGATGGAGAGTTTGCCTGTATGTAGCTATCTCTCTCCATTAGCCAGTTTGGATTAGATTATTTCTCCGATAAGTATTTCTAAAGACTTTGGATCTTTTGCCTTGAGATGCTGCAGGGGAAGTATCAAAAACTATCAGGCATAAGATTTGTCTCCCCTAACCTTAGATATCTATAGTGTGGGTAGCTGTATCTGAGTTGGTTGACTGGATCTCTCCAGAGTGAGTCAAGAAAATCAAGGTAAGATCCATCTAATTTATTTCAAAAGTTTGTTTTAAGATTAAGTGATTCTGTTTCTGGAGATGTATTTCCGCTGCATGAAGTCAGGGAAATACAAAGGAAGCCCAGGCTGGCTAACTCAGATGAAGATATCTACATATTATGGAAGTTTGTGTTTGGACAAATATTCCTACTCTGTAACCATACCTATATTCTTTGGATAACAGACTACACTTGCTTTCCTACCTTTAAATATAAATTTTAAATAACTTACAAACTGTGCTTGTTTTGGTAGATCAATAAAGGTGTTATCCCTTGTGTAAATGCTTTATCATGTAATTTTAAATTCATGTCATTTGTTCAATAGATTGTAACATATCCCCGTACTGTCATTACAACCTATGTCTATATTGAAGTGCATGTAAGTACGCAGTAATCAACACACAGGCCCAGCTGTGTTTTAACATACCATGTGAATTTTGCAAGTCACCAATTTGTAAAATGCAATTTAATCAAGGCATTATTTAGCAATGAGAAATACTCTGAACACCTGTAGCCAGTGTCTCAGAGACATTTATTCACTGCTTTCATGCCCATTTGAATGAAGAAATAGTCATGGTATTTCTTGTACATGGCACCAAGAACAGAAAAAGGAAACATCGGATGGCATCTTAATTCAAAACTGAGGGGGTTTCTGCTGCTGTTCCAAACTCCAGAGGTAAATCAAATGTCTAGACCACATATAAAAACACCTCTAGTTGTTCTGCTTGACAAAGTAGCCATGTAAACAGGACACTTGCTATAATCAGCATAACATTGTTGGAAAACCACGAGAATGTTTTTTAGATGAGCTGTTTTCAGTGAATAGAGAATCACTTTGGGGAGAAGTTCTGGCTTTACAAAAATTATCTAGCTATTGCTGAAGTCAACAGGGCCTAGTCTTCACCTTCTTTATCTCTTTTCCTGTCTCTGCAAGTGGAGGACCATAAATGAATATGTTAATTTATGTTTGGTTAGGACTTTGGAGACACAGTGTACTTCCAAAGCACTCATTAACAGTGGCAAACATCAGAGCTGGTGTCCTCACACCTCAACCCAGGAAGCACAGCTGTTCTTCCTTCTTGTCCATCAGCTGCAGTCTTTCCACCATCCTCTGGGTCACCTGAGTTGTTCAGCAGCAGTACTTCCATCTAATAAAATTCATTCTCCTGCAGCAGATATTAATCAAAATCCTCCTACCACCCTTATTTCAAATTTCAAATATGTTCTAGTCTGGTTTTGTTTCTTATGCTGTAGTGGAAGGGAGGGATAAGATTAAAGGGAAAATGTAAACTATGTGGCAAAGGGGCACAAGCAAATAAAATTCTGTGGTAGTGGATAATAATTATGGTAGTAAAATGTATTTCTAGATGAACTTCAATTTTAAATATTAGACTTGGTCATTTATATATGCCTCTGCAGCCATGTCCCTGAATCCTGAGAGCAAGGCTATTGTAGGAAGTGCTCAGGAAGTCCTTAGCTGGAGCAACATCAGTGAAAGCCGTACAGTGTTCCAGCATTTCCCCCAACATCTCCATCATTTCTGATACCCCATAGGGCCTCATCAGGTATTTGAGTGAAAAGTGTTGGGATGGAGATGACACAGTAAAACAGAAAGGAGGAGAGAGAGAGAGAGAGAGAGCATGCCAAGCAAAAGGGAGTATATAAATATATTATAAAGCTCTGGAACACTCAATAATTAATCCTGAGTGAAGACTCTCACATTTTATATCTTTTCTTTTTTTTCACTGTGGAAAGAACAACAAAACAGGCTTAGAAATTCCCTACCCCTCACTAAACTCAGTCACTAAAGCAAAAATGAGTTTGTTTTAACCCTTGATATAAAGTTACCTGCTATTTGCTTACCTATCAGAGAATCATGGAATAGTTTGTGTTGGAAGGGATGTCAGGGATCATATAGCTCCAAGCGCCCTGCCATGGACAGGAATACCTTCCACTGGACCAGGTTGCTCAAAGCCCCACCTAGCTCATCCCACTTCCAGGGATGGAGCAGCCACAACTTCCCTGGGCAACCTGTTCCAGTGCCTCACCACCCTCACAGTAAAGAATTTCTTCCTAATATCCAATCTGAACCTTCACTCTATCAACCATCTATTAAAACCATTTCCCTTTGTTCTATCACTCCATGTCCTTGTCAAAAGCCCCTTTCCAGCTCTCTTCAGTTTCTTTGCTTCTCCTTTACAGCTTTTCTTAACCCATAACAGAATACTAACTTGACTCCTAATTTTTGTTTTCCCTCACAGTGTGCTGTACAGGTTTTAACCAGAATTTCTGGAGCAATCCCAAACACCACTTGCTTGTCCTTGTTTCCCCATGCAGTTCAACCTCCTGCAGTGGCTTTACTTTCAGCCACACATGCATCAAATGATGTCTGCATCAACCTTTTTTGCGGCTGAACCAGCTGGGTTGTCTTTTTTTCTATTCTCTGTCTTGAGCTTTGTCCTTTTCATTTAACTATGAGGTGATAAGGCTGCAGAATGTGTCTTAATGTAGCTCTTCCCAAGGTAAATCCAGACAAACCGATGTTATATGACACTGAGAAGTTTGTCAGCCATGACGCAGCAGAGAGACAGTGGTGTTCAGCATCCATGGGCTGGCACTGGCTCCTCTTCTGCTGGTCATGCTGGCTAACAGGAAATGCAGACTTGGGAATTTAGTCAGTTTTGTAGAGATTCGTCTAGTACTGAAATATAGCAGTGCCTTCCTAGAAAGTGTCTCTGAATTTTCCTCCTGTGTTGTTTCTCAATAGGATGTTTGCACTCACATGCATCTGCAGAAAAAGTTGCTGATATTTTAATCAAAAGTACAAATAAAGAAGCAGCTCTGTGAACTGTCAGTGCATTTTCCTGAAAATAAGCTCCTCTTAACATCGGTCATGTTTATCATTCCTTTTACACTAGAAAAATGCCCTGAATTGGGTCCCTCTTATGTTCAGCAATGAGAATAAAACACAACTCTTAACCAGGAAAAAAAAATAATATTTTTGCAGGCTGAATAACTAAAAGGCAAAAGAGGCAGAAATGAGTGGAAAGAGGAATGTTTTCAAATGTCATGTTAGATTTACAACGCTGGTACTTCTCATTCTTGCTCAGTCTTTGTTGAATCTGCCTTTGTTTTGTTTGTTCAGGGGTATACTCTATTGTGTGCACTCAGCTGATTCAGGGTTTGGAGGGAAGGCAGAAATACATAGAGTTATTTTAAGACACAAATTCATGGTGGTTAATGGAAAAGGATAACAGAGCTTCAGTTATTATTCAATTTTGTTCTTGAGATGGCCCTCTGGTATGACCGTGTCAATGTTACGTTTGCTAAGTAAAAACCTTTACACCTGAAGTGGTTTAAATACAATAATAGTAAAAGAAATTTTAAAAAGAATGAAACAAAACAAAAAAATCCCAAACATTAACATAAATAAAATTAAATGGAACAAGAATAAAATAATAAACTAAAATATGAAACAGCCTAATATTGCTACACAAGATTCAGAACAGGAGTTACCATTCTTCTCTTGCATCTCAAATTAGCCTGTATCACTATCAGCATTGTGATATTCAGTATCCCATCAGTGATAGTGAACTAAATATCTTTTTATTTTACTCACACAACATGAATTTATATATAAAGCTTGTTAATAACTAATGATTTTCTTCCTTTTAGTGATGTTAACACTGAGTATAATCATTACCTTTAAAGTCAGATAGTAGAAAATTAAGGTAAGAATAAGCTGATGTACTGGTTCTTTCAAAATTAATTATGGCGTAATGGTATTTATTATTTCCTGAGATGTTATCATAGCTGATTTTTCTGAAAGATTTTGTAGGGTAATGATCCTGGGTTTTACTTGGTTTACACCCTTTCACTCACCTTCCCAACTATAAAACACCTCTAATGACTCTTAGAGGGTTTTTGTGAGGTACTTCAGTACTTGTCATGAGAAGCACTAATAAAGAAGAGGTAATAGAAACATAGCAGAGGGCTTGAATTTAAAGAATTTCAGAGTAAAATCAAAAAATACTGCCATTGATTGTCTTTTTGACAAATCTTTCAGGAAATATATGAAGTGTGAAAGAAATCACTGAGTTGAACATTCAACCTTGTTAAATATGGTTATGTTGGACTGAGAGTATTGGGGGGTTTTCTCACAGTAATAACATGGTCAGCCCTGTAAAATGTGCAACATTGGTCAAAAAGTCTACTTTATGTCAGGTAATGATGCAATTAATGTTTCAAGTAGCACCTTGACTCCACTAATTATTCAGGTCAGAAAAACAGAACTGTCATAAGTCAGAAGCAGAGCCAGAGTAATGTGTAATCCTTGATTTTACCAAGCTCTTTAGGGATTAGTGATCGTCATTATAGTTGTGTCCTGTTCAGCTGACTACCTTGACTGTGCTGAATAAATAATAAAATAATTAAGAAGACTAAGCATCTAAAACAGGGAGAGCAGAAAGAGTAAGAAAGGAGAGATTGTTTTGTTGTTCAGTCACATTTATCGCCTCATGGGAATTATGAGCTTTTAGATTTTCCTGTATGCAAACTAAAGTGTGTATGTTTGATTTGGGTCACCAAAGGATAATTTTCCTAGTCTTGTGTATTCAGCCTAATGAATGAGTGAAAGCAGTAAGTGTGAATGTTTGTCAAATTACATTTATACCTAATGAGAAAGAAAGCTCATCACGTTTGAGAGTGAGCAAAGGATGTAGACTCCAAAAGAGGATGAGAAAAGGAAGAATTATGTTCTGCTTCATATCCAGCCTTCAGCACTGCACGATCTGAGTGCTTTCTAGTAGAGCATTAAGCACTATGACTAACAACTGTCACATCAAGATCTGTTCTCCCTGTCACTTTTTCCATCACCACCACTCCACTTGAAAAGTGGGAACACTTGATGTGCCGGAGACAGTTTAATTTTGGTAGGTTTGTGGAGAGGGTTTTGTGAGGGTTTTTTTGTATGTGTGGGTGGGTTTTTTTGTGCACGGACAGCTCTCTGTTCAGGTTGCAGCATGCGGTGGAGTCACATTGGACACAGATCATACAGTCTGCAGTAGTCCTGCAAAAGTTTATCAAACTTTCACACATTCATCAGATCCTAAAGGTAACAGATTTCTCTGTTGACTTTTAGAGAGGATAGTTTTTGAGCCTGATCCAGGATTCTATGGGATCATGCTAACTACAGACTGAGTAATAAAAGTGTTACAATCCTGAAAATCCCATTGCTAATGTTATGCAAGGAATTTGGAGAGACTCCAAGAATGGATTACACCTAGAGCTTCATACTCAGCCCTAAAGCCCTACAGGTGAGGAGGAGTTTTGCTGCAGCAAGAACTGATTGAAGACTTCACAATAGAATAGATACTGATTTTGTTATACTCTGTTCTCCACAGATGACAGTGATGATGCTGATTTGAACTGTATTGGCATTCATGAATTTGTTTCTCATTTTAACACTCAGATAACTGGGAGCAGGACCAGGACATCTGGGTTTCAGATTTTCTCTGAAATGTGGTTACTGGAATTTGTGCTGTTGTTTTTGGTTTTTTGGTTTTTTTTGTTTTGTTTTGGTTTTTTTTTTTTTAAAGAACAAAATATATTCAGTTAAACTGTAAAAGAGAAAATTATCAATTACAGTGATTTTTAACCTTCTTTTATTTCAGAATCATTAATCCCTTCTAAGACATGTCCCCTGTTTGCATTTCACTTATTTCTCTCAGTTTTCTTTTGCAGATCTGTTAGAACTTGCCTACTGATCCCATTGTTGTTTGTAGACTGGTGTTGAAAATCATTGAACTGTACAAATTAAGACTTGTATGGGCCATTCACTTAAGAGTTGGATTCAGTGATCCTTGTGGATCCCTTCCAACTCAGAATAATCTGTGAAATCTGTGAACTTTGCGTAGAGATTTCACAGGCAAGAGTTTCATTGTAATGATTCTATTGAAAATGTTGCTTTATTTGTGGTGGGGATTTTGTTGTCTTTTTTCTTTTTTTTTTTTTTCTATTTGTACCTCCAAAAATGATGGCATCATTTGAAGACCTGATCTTGGAGCTATGTATAAAATGAAATTTGAAAATATGACCCTAGAACAGCTTTTTAATAACTTGTTGGTATTTTAAGCAGAGCTATTAATGATTTTAGAATATTCAGACTTTCAGAACATTGCAAATACTGTACGTATTTGGATCAGTTATAAGGAGGAGGATGCAGCTTCCTTTCTCTCCTTCCAGGACTATCAGGAAGGTTTGGTATGAATAAGGCAGAAAGAGTAGGTGATGGTATTTCCACAGAAAAAGAGGCATGAGCTGGAGCCAGCCAGGAGCCCAGGATATATGCTATGGTTCTGGTCCTGCAAATCCTTCCAGGTTTAAAATGTGTTACAGTGAAGAATAGAAAGGTCATTCACATACTGAATGGTGAAAACTCAGACTGAAATGGTGGCGTGAAAAGGGATATATATTGAGCTGCTGCAATATCAGTGGGCTGGCAGATAGTAGACTAGAGAAGCACATAATTATTTCTCATTGGACATTTTGGTTGGAAGGTGAAAGGTGGCTACACCATCTGGCAGCTTTTTGTGATTTAATCCCAGCTGGTTCTTCTAGTGAGGGCTCCCAAAGAGACTAGAAAGCTGGCCCTGCTTGCTTGAAACTGTTGTGAGCTGGCTTGTATGCTCAAAGTCGAAAGAGGCTGTTGAAAAAGCAACATTTTGGAGGCTAACACAGAAAATTTTAATAATTTTCATGCTAAATCTCTGGGCTTTGGCAGCTCATGAGCACTGGAGTTCCTGAGATTGCTATTCTTCCTGCTCTGGAAAAACTTAAATGCATGTGTACTGCTGTGCACTGAATAAAGCCCTACATGTGTGTCTTTGCAGAATTGATGTCTTACACTATAACATCTTTAATAGTGATGTCAAAAGTTCAAATAAGATCATTTATTTATATGTTTATATTGACAAAAAAACTGAAAAAAATACACTGTAGATCATGATCCTGACATTAATGCAGTTGCTTAGAACATAGTGCTAATAATGGCAAGGTTGAGGTTTTGATCCCTGTAGAGGCCATTCACTTAAGAGTTGGACACGATAATCCTTGTGGGTCCCTTCCAATTCAGAATATTCTGTGATCCTGTGATATTTTCCCACCATTTCTGTTGTTATAGTGTCCCTGTTATGGGAGGGATATTGGAACTAGGTGATCTTTACAGTTCCTTCCAACCCAAAACATTGTATTTTTTATGATTTTGTGATTATTCTTTATATAGAATTTTTGTATCCATGGTTATGTCCAATTCTTGTCATATAAATCCTCTATTAAAGTAGCAACCAAGTTTCATTGTCTGTATGGTTAACACTAAACTATCACCTTTCCAGTTCATCTCCTGTCACTTCCACTTCACTTTTAGTCCCCCTTAGCAATGTCCAAGCTGCTTCCAATAAAGCAGCCATCATTGATGCCAGGTATTGACTATCCCCTTTCTTCTCCCTTCTCTTTTCACCCTGATGGTAATGTGCAGGATGCAGGTGCTTTGCACTGATTTGAAGTGCATTGTTCCTGAGCCCATGTAACCCTTCCTGGCAGTACCTCACTTCGGCTTGTGTTATTTCATGTGTGCTGTCTCCTGCACTGAGATTCACTCTCACCTCAGAGCAGGTTTCAAGCATTGCATCTCCCTTTCCTCCTTCATTTGTCTGCTTTCAGGCTCACTGCTCCTCAGAAGTGATCACCTTCCTGCTTAGAAATCCTCCCTCAGACACTGCTGATGTACTAATAATACACTAGTGCAAAAGGTGAATATATTAAAATATATATATTGCAACTATTATACATTGCATGATTAATAATAAAATATATAATATATATTTTTATATATATATAAAATTGAAGATTAAAAAATACTAAGAATAACATCATAATTAAAACAAATCTGTCATCTCTCATTTCCCTTACCCTTTCCTCTCCCATTTTTCCAAGAACAACTGAGACCTACTGCTGCATGGCAAGGCAGAACTCTGTATTAGAGGGGAAAAGGGTATTGCAGGAGGACAATTGGAAATACAGCATTGAGCCCTAAGATTGAGAACCTGGAAGCTGATCTATAAGAACACTCCTGAAAGTGTCCTTAAAAATCCTAAAAAATTGTAAGAGTGCCATTTCACTTAAAGCACCCAAATTCCTGTTGAATGAGAGTCATTGCTTGTCCATCTGTTTGCTTTTTTTTAATTAGTTAGAATGACAAGAAGCTGCCTGCCACATTTTTTGTTGCATTCATTCTACTTAGCATGGGTTGGCTGCAAAGCAACTCCCTGCTTCAGTCAGATGAAGAAACCTGGCAGATGGGACATCTTTCAAGGTCACTTTTGCATGTGTCTGTGGGTATATGTGGCCAGAATAACCTTCCCTGTGTCATTTTTATTTAAACACTTTTTTTTCCACCTTTGGTTGTAATACATTGAAAATACTACAAATTAAAAATATTCTGCAAATACAAACTCATTTTCATAGCCTTGACATCTTTTAAATATGTCATCAAAGTTTATTTTGCTAGCAATAAAACCATAAAATGTGATAATTTATGGAAGCAGCAGCATCAGTGTATGAAATTAAAGAATACGTGGTGAATGGGATCAACAAGAGAACCAAGTAGAAGCAAACACCCCAATTTTTATCATTTACAACCCTGTCAGGCTCTGCCCTAAGGCTCTTACACAGCAGCTGCAGCTATTCAGTAGTGCCGAGAATGGCCAGTCTGCCCAGAGGCTTTCATCTTAAATTCCCCTCTATTGGTAAAATTCTTCCTTTATATGTTTGTTGAAGTGAAATTTTCCACTTGAATCTACCTAGTTTTATGTCCTTGGTGAGGAACATGGGATAGTTTACAACTGTGACTACAAAACTTCTTTTCCATCTTCCTTTAGTATCTGTCCAAACTTCTTTAAATTACATATGGACCTTTCAGGCAGCTGGCAGATGAATCCTTTGGATACCTACATATGTACACATCTACTCACTGTACCATAGCATGTCTGTACATACAAATTCTATTAAAAAGAATAAAGATAATAATTACTTGTAAAATATATAGCAGGTATTGAAGCAGAAACCCTTTTCCATTCAGAGCCAACTGTGAAAGAAAGCAAACCCCATTCAATTTATGTGACTGAGCAGAAAGCTGACAGGTCATCATCTTTGGAACTGCAGATGTAGGTAAAAGTTGCAAAGATAAAGATTGTATCACCTTGAGTCTCTAAGAGGGAATCTGGTTGCAGCTGACCTGGAAATCCCAGGGTGATTCTGTGCGTCCACTGAAAGGTCAAAGTCTTTTGTGCTGTTTTCACCTTGTAAAATAATGCAGTACTTAATTTTAATGTGGTAGCTTATGGCTGAAAGGAAAACCCCAAAACATTAGCATATTTGTTCATTCTTAAAAGTCTTTCCAATGGATCTACTCAAAGCCTGTTTGCAGTATTTGAAATTCCTATGTGAGGTTCTATATACACATCAGTTCTTTTTTTTGCTATGCTGTTCTTAAAGGATACTCATCACTGTTAAATCTGGTTTTAACAAATCAAAACAAGAAACAAAAATCTACTCAAATTAATTACTGGGGATTAACTAAAGTGGATAAAGATTTATTTTTTTTTTGCATAATATACCTATTGTGCTGTATCAAAATAATTTATTCATACTTAGAGAGTTGTATAAGCTTTTGTCTGAGCATTTTAATTCTATCCAACAAGAAAAAAGAATCACACCCTACTACTTGGTAAAATTTGGTTTGGTCGCAATGGATAAATGGGGTAATGGTTTATTTTAACATTACCAATTGTCAGATACAGGTTAAAAAAAAAAATCTGTGTAGGAAAGATTTTAGGATATATGAGAAGTAAAAAATTTAAACTATATATGTGTAAATATATATATTTTCAAATACACTCATACAAATATAAATATATAAGATTAATATTTCTTTTGATTTTTGTTTTCCAAACAAATAGTGGAGAAAAAAAACGTTCCCGCTTGAAATATTTCTGACAATAACTCCACAACTGCAAATATCCAAAACTGTTGAGAGTAGCTATGTTATTTGAAGACACTTTTAGCTATATTTGCATTAAGTCAAGGACTTTTCACATCACCTCACCAGTGAGGAGACTGCAGGGACATAGGCAGCAGGGAGAAGACTTAGCAGGGACAGCTGACCTCAACTAGCCAAAGGGATGTGAGAACAGGAAACAGTTCTTCACAAAAAGAGTTGTCAAGCACGGGACCAAGCTGTCCAGGGAGGTGGTGGAGTCACCATGCCTGTAGGGATTTAAAAGATGTGTAGATGTGGCACCTGGGGACATGGTTTAGGATTGGACTTGGAAGTGCTAGGTTAGCAGTTGGACTCGATCTGAAAGGTCCTTTTTAACTTAATTGATTATATGAATCTTAAACTGGAATTGTTTTGGGTACCTCAGCCCAGAAGAATAATGGTACTATAAAGTCTGACAATCTTTTTGCTTTCTAAAGTTCATTTTGTAAATGTAGCTTGAGATGGGCTTTCTTCAAACTACAAAAACAAGCTGAGTGTAGCAGATAATTAACATATTTCTAATCACCACTTTTTAGAGACTAAAGAGGAAAATTTTATTATTTAAAAATGTGTTATCTTCTATGGTTAAAAATGCATTTTCAAGATGTACTAATCCCTTACAATGTTAAAGGGATGATGATTAAAAAAGTCAGCATCAACACATCAGGCTGTTTTTTGAATAGATGTGTTTTTCTAGTGTGGGCTAAACCATTAAGTATAAACTGTTCTGTATCCAAGTAAAAGAAAAATTATGAGAACTGTAATTTTTAAAGATGCAAAATACTTGTGAATGAGAATCAGTGTGATCCTCTGCTCTGACTTTCCAACAAAGGAATGTGACTGCATGGGGCAGCCATCCACCATGTGTATAGTGGGAGGGCTGAGCATCTCTTCCTTAAACCTGTGTGACATGGGAGAACTCCAGCCAAGGCACTGGGACAGGCAGCTACCACTTCACACACACAGCAAAGGTGGGGATGCAGAGAGGCACTAGTTCCTTGGCTTTTCCTCTGTGCAAAAGTCTAGTATCCATTTCAAGAGTAGACAGGCCAGGGCCAGCTATTTTCTTGGATTATTAGCTGGATGTGCCTGGAGCTCAGGGGTCAAGGACTTGGAGGAAATCCACAGTCTAGTGCTGGGGGAACAGATTGGCTGCCAGAGCTTTGGCAGTAGTAAGGAACACACTCAGTACCTCCCTGCTACATCCTTCCGTGATATAGTTGTCCATAGGGTGCCTCATGCTCTGGTAGATCTCTCCTTTGATTTTGTGCTATCCTGTAGCACAAGGCTTACTCAGTAATTTCTGTGTCAATTTTACCACTTCTACCTGCATGTGTTTTGTTTTTCAAAGGGGTGTGCTGTAGCTTAAACTTAAGCTTTAGTTAAACAGTTTAACTGATGAAGAGCTACCATGAAATCTAAATACACTCTTTGAGAAGTAAATCACACTAATGGTTTCATCTAAGTTTATATAGTTTCCTCTTCCAAACACTGGCTGATACACCTTTTTTTTGGTTTTATTTCTTATAAATAAGGTCTCTACAACTACCTGAAAGGAGGTTCTAGTGAGATGGGGGGCAGTCTCTTCTTACAGGTAAAAAGTGATAGGACAAGAGGAAACATCCTCACGTTGAACAAGAGGAGGTTTATATTGGATATTAAGGAAAATTTCTTCTTCAAAAGGTTTGTCAAGCACTGGAACAAATCCACCCAGGGAAGCGGCAGAGTGGTCATCCTTGGAGGTCATTTAAATGACATGTATATTTGGTACCTGGGAACATGTCTTGGAGGTGAGCTTAGCAGTGCTGGTTGGGCTCAATGATCTTAAATGTCTTTTTCCAATCTAAATGTTTCTATGACTCTATGAATTTAAAGACTAACTTAGAGTCAGAAAGCTCTTCCTTCTCTCAGTGCACATAACCTATGACCAAGTCAGCTCTCTGTCATATACCAGTATACTAAACAGACTGGGAAACTATGATTTCTCGTTAGATGCATATTTCCCTACATCCAATATCTTTCTTAATTAATATATTTTTTGGAAATGTGATTGCTAAAAACAGTCCAGGCAAAAAAAACCTTGCAAGTCCTATCAGCTTGATGCTTAAGCACTCAAGGATTTTATTTGTGTTCTTTGTTATAGTGAACCTTGGTTTTAACTCTTTTTTTTTTCTAGTTGGTTATCTACAAAAAAGCTTTAGATCTTATTTCAATGTAGCATCTCCTTGCCTTTTAAGTATGGTCTGTATCTCTGTTTCCTAGATGGAGAAGCTTGTGTTTGTCTGAATTATAATGCCCTTTTTATTAAATGAATAACTCTCAATAAAATAGTTACAAGGGTCAGGGTTTCTGAGACCTTTCCTTTCTCCTAGTCTGCTGATTTTTATCCATAATGAAACTGAGTGGGAGATGAGTTTTAATGTTTTTTTAGTAACTGCTTAAATTCATTTTGCTATGTTTAAACAAATGCTAAGCTTCATTTCCTGTCCCAAAGATGATGTAATCAGGCTGTTAAGTCTATGACTTGTTTTGATGGTAGATAGCCTTGATTATTATTAATGCAAATGGTTTAATATCCCTCCCAGCCACAACCAACCTACATGAAAAGAAGCATTCCCTGGCTAAAATGTCCTGGCTAAAAGCAAACTGAGCTGGCCTCCTCATTGTTAATTTGCAAAAAACAAAAAAACCAAAACAAAACAAAACAAAAAACCAACCAACCAAACAAGAAACACCCCAACAAACCAAAACGAAACCAGCACAAAAAGACTTGCAGCCTGTCACAAATTCCTCATTTGTACCCCAAGCACAGTTTGAAAGTTGCATTTCTTTTCTTTTTATAAAAGCCTAAGTGTGATCTGTTAAAACTCCACACAAACTTCCCTTGAAACATATTTATCTTTTGATGGAGGCTTTTTTTCATAATAAAAATATTATCCAGAGGAAACATAGTTACATGCATTCAACAAATTTACAAGGCGACACTGTTAACATAGATTTTACTACCAGAGGTCTTGCCCAGGGCCATACATTTCTTCCCTGATTATGTGATTTTCTTTTTGTTTATTCAGCACACTCCAGTCCATTCTTCCTTCTGGTCTCTCTGCAGCCCATTTCTCACACTGTTGGGCTGTTGTGGGAGCTCCCATTTCAGGCAATATAAAGCCTGTCACAAGCCATGTGCTCAGTATTTTCCTGCTCTATGGAGTGACTGTCGAGGCTGGCATCTGAGTCTAGGGGGTTGTCAGGTTTTTGACTCCTAGGCTGGCATCTGAGTCTAGGGGGTTGTCAGGTTTTTGACTCCTCAGTGCATCTAGTTTCTGCACAACTAGTGTTTTCAGGGAAAAAAAAAAAAAAAAATCCCATCTTTTATCACTCTATCCTTGCCCTTAGGCACAGAGGAACACTCTTAGGATGAGTTTCCAGAAGACTAGAATAGACACTACGGCTGGTCATCATTTACAGTCTTCTCCTATCTTTGTGTGGCAGGTTTGACCAGCACATGCAGAATTTTTCTCTGGGGAGTGTTTGTTGAGTGTAGACGTTGTGATGATACAGTAGAACATGTATGAAGTGTATAGTGGGGCTAAGGACTTGCTGGCCTCAGAGCATCACATCTAGTGAAGACCACTTTACAGGTCTGGAGTAGAGAGGTTAGTGCATCACTGGTGTAAACATGCCAACAAATCTGTATTGTTAGGCTGACACAAAACACAGAATGGTCTACAGCTGCTCTGTTAACTTGACATGGGGTCTGTTACCTTACCAGATTCTAAATGCTTAATCATGACTGTTGGCTTGGGGACTGTTTCCGTGCAAACCAAATAGACGAACTGCCTTGGTAGCAGTCTGGAGAAGGCTACCGCTTTTTGCCTATAAAATATTTTTTGAAGACTCTTGAAATTTATTTTTCAGTTCTCACATATTACTTTTTCATGTATAACAATTTTTCTCTTTCCTTTCTCATGCATTCTGCCTCATGTCCATCTTTGGAAAGAGTCACCTCAATGCATCACAAACATTATCCAGCACAAAGAAAAAAAGGAAGGCTAAGTGATAAAAGAGGGAGGATGAATGAGCTCAACATATTTCTATACTAAACTTAAAGGTATTAAAATATTTCTGTCTCCAGCACCAACATTCCATATCATGTACAGCACCTTCAGTGTCAGAAGAAAACTGGCTTTACTTGTAGACTTCCAGGGAATATCAGCTTGTCCAGGCCGTAAATACCTTATTGCCCTCAGTATGGTTTCTCATGCTCTCAATGTTTTTTTGAATTGTATAAATAAGGATCAATGTTGAGAAAGGTTGTATATCTTCAGTAGTCATTGACTCTTGTTGAACTAAGAGCTCTCTCGTCCTTGCAGGATCCAATTACTCACTGATCATTAAACTCATAACTGCCACTTCTTGGAATTGGTGATTTTTCTTGTAGTACTGACCTTCCAAACTAAAAGAAACAAACCAAACAACAGCAACAACCAAACCCCCCCAAAAAACCAAACCAGAGAAAAATAAGGACAATTAATCTCAATGGAAAGCAATATTGAACTAGACTTCCTTCGTGTGAGTCCTCATTATTCATAATTTAAATATTTGGATAGGAGTACATGAACAATGAATAATAGGAAGTCGAAAGATGGGAACTGTTGTGACACTTTTTCACTGAACAGGTCAGAAGTTTAGGTACTGTTTAACAGATACTGGATTTGTCTCCATACATAGAAGACAGACTTTTCCTTTAGGGACAATAATACACAAGTCTCTAAGCCTGATCTGCAACTATATATAGGTATATTTATATTTAGGGATCTTATTAAATAGTCATCCCCCTTTTTCTGCTGAATCCAGTAGCAGTGTGTGGTCCATGATAGTACCTAGTTATATGATTTTGAGGTGAAAACATTTTCACCTTTCAATATTTGCTCTGAAGCTTTGATGGGGAAAAAATTGGGAAAGAGGACTCTGCTTTTGAAAACTTCTTGTCTGGGATAAACTCAGGTCAGAGGGCTTTGACTTACATTAGAGATAACAAACTAATTCCCAGAATCAATTGAAAAATTTCTCAAAGCCTTATCCAGGCTCATCTCCCAGGACTAGGAAATCTCAGTTTCCAGTCTAAGTCATGTCAACTCCTAATACTTTTTCCATGAGTAAAGTTAGTTTGAAACTGCAAAAAGCATATTCTGTTCCATGGGATTGTTCCACCCATTGTCTCTTCATCATTTACCTGTTATAAATTTTGATATTTTACAAAAGTTCACTCCTATTCTATATTTTTTTTTCTAATTCCACCTAATTTCTACTTGGTGCAGTGGCTAAACATTCCTTTTCCTCCTCTTTTCATGCATTTTGAACATTTGCCATTGATTAGCATTTCTCCACCCTTCATCAAGATCCCACTGAAACCTCTGCAAAAACTCCAATAAAAGTCACAAAGGGCCAACGTAGTGCTTTAGTCATCACTTTCCCAAGTTATTCAGAAGTTGTTTCCTCACAGATGAGTCCTCCTACCTCTTTAATTGTTTGAGTCAATGCCTCTGAAGTGCGTCCAGCTCTTTCTGATTATGAGGTGTTTCCACTGAACACCTTTCCAGATGTTG
The DNA here is from genome assembly GCA_035221455.1 of Xenops minutus. Taxonomy (NCBI): domain Eukaryota; kingdom Metazoa; phylum Chordata; class Aves; order Passeriformes; family Furnariidae; genus Xenops; species Xenops minutus. The sequence goes on along the minus strand of JAWWEE010000001.1, from coordinate 31,603,869 downwards.
GTTCTCTGGCACTAAGCACAAAGAAGAGGTTGTAACCACCTTGCACAGAAACATGGTGGTGATTCTCTTTCTGCACTCTGGAATAACGTATTAATAGTTTTTTTGGGGGGTTGGGTTTTCTTTTTCTTTTCTATTCTTTTTTTTTTTTTCCTATTGCATAGGAATTGTAAGTTGATGCTTAATTTACAGGCTAGAAATGAATAAATTACCCAATAACATTTTCAGCAGCTATAACCTGCCACCTAAGGTGGTGATGCTTCATTTCAGTGTTAGTTGTTTCCTTTCAAATTGCCACTTGAGCTGCTGTTTTAGAACTGCAGTTGCCCTCAGCTTTCTGGTCATCATTTTGAGAACCTGGCTGATGCATTCCATAGGGTGAAGATCGCCACTTTCTGCCACATGATGTTGCTTGTATCTGACTCCCTGGTTTTTCATAAATGTTTGACCTATTATTTGACCTAGGTGACTAGTGCGGATCATGTCTGAAATAAATACTTCATAAATTTTAAAGCCAGAACAGAACATTATGCTCATCTAATCTGACATTCTACAAGCAAAGGGCAAAAGAGTTTGACAGGTAGCTCCCATCTTCCAGTTTAGCTGAAATATGTATTTTAGGAAGTCTTGTATCAGAGATCTGCAGTGATAGAAAGTCTGCCTTATCTTCAGATAAGTTATCCCAACAACTAATTGCCCTAACTGTCCCCCCCAAAAAAAATTAAAAAATTGTGCAGCATATCGAGAGTCAATTAATTCAGCTGTAGAGTCCAGTCATTAGATCTTGTTGTTACTTGATCTATTCAATTGCTATAATAAATCTCCGACCCATATAAGCAACTGCACTTGCAAAGAAAATTACAAACTTGGAGGCTTAGATATATTATCTACAGATGTTTGTTAAGGAATAAAAAGAAAATTTAAGCTGAGGGAAAAAAATAAATATTAACTTGTTGATCTGTTTGTGGAAAATATATTTTCCCCATAAGACTATTAAAGAGACTGGATAAATTGCTCTTCATAAATAATTGGAGAAGGCTGACTAATGGTCCAAATTGCCTTTGGCATTTCTTTCTTCCCCCTCCTTTTGGAAGATATTAAGATATTACTTCAAAAGTGGGGGGGGGGGAGGGGGGGGGTGATTTTGGTGATTTTTTGTTTGTTTGTTTTTTATTTTCCCCCAGATATAACTTGATTCAGTGATGACTTTCCAAGGAAAGTGATTTTGATCTGAAAAGAAATTGTGAAAGAGGAAAAGAAAACAAGTTTTAATTTCTGTTCACATAAGCTAATGGCATCAGTGCTAAGTAAATTGGAATAGAAAATAATTCATAAGTACAGCAGGGGTCTGGTTTTCCGTCACTGTAGAATGTAATTAAAACGGAACTTCCATAGATATCAATCTGGAGTAATCAGACAATTCCATCTGTTATTGCATGAATTTCTGACTGGTTCCAGAGCTGTGGATCTAGCTTCTTTCAAGACAACCTTCTTAACTAAAGCAAACTGCCCAAGCTGTGGCCATTTCAGTTCAAATGCAGGCTACACAAAAACTATCAGTTACCTTGAGATGGATTGTAAGGGTAGGTCTTTTCTGCAATAAAAGGGGTGAGTGTGTGTTGTGTGTTTCCTCACAGTATACAGTTTCATAGTTTGTTCTAACTCTGTAAAGCCCCTTGTATTTTTGCAAACAGCAGAACTGTCAGACTTCAAACTCCATGCCAGGATTCTGTGCACAGTCTGCCAAAAGGCAAATGATTGCTTGAAGACCAGCAAAGTGATATAGATGCTGATCCAATTTTGTGATTCCTTTGTGCAGGAGGGAGGATTGCTTTGGTTTTTCATTTGTATTAGCTCAAACACATGCCTTACAGCCCTGGGTGGAAATATAAATATGTGCTCCACTACTCAGAATGGCTAATTAGTGATGAGTCTCCATCCATTTGTGCACTGGGCAAAGCAGGCAAGAATAGGCAGCCTATCCTCAAGAGCCTAGAGCAGCACTTAAAATAGCAGAATACAAACTTGTCAGGAACTCAGGGACAGGAAGAGGATTGCTGGAGAGGCTGGTGGCACAGTAGATACCAAGATCTTTTAGAGAACATAAAGACTCAGTTCTGGCACTATAGTAAGATTAGGTGTCTGTAGTTTAGATATACCTGCAATGAGTCATTAGCAATCCTTAGATAAAGCAGCATTAATTTGATCCCATCACGTTTTCCACCTTTCACTAGACCATGCAATTAGCCAAGGACAAAGCACCTGGAAAGAATCTTTGATGAAAGCGTTATGAAATTTTTAATGGGTGGGATTTAAACCAAATGGATTATAAACCTTTATTAACACCTCACCTGTAAATCCTGTTAATTTTCCTTTCTGTGAGTTTTCAGTGTAATATTTGCACACCCTGATTATAAATTTTGAGAAAATAGCTTATAACTGTGGTTAAAATGCAGCATTAAAGCAGTTAAACAGCCTCCTTATTAGCATTAGAACTATAGTCAAAACACATTATACTTGGCTAATAAATTTATTTTTTATGTAATGGAAATGCCATCAAAGCATAGTTAATCTGAATTGAATTAGGTTATAATTGCAGCTCTTGTGCACAAGGAATGAAAATGATTCTGTATTGTTGCAAACTGACAATGCAGCATTTGTTACTCCCTCCTCACTACTCCTCTAAGTGGCAGCTGTAACATTCATGTAAGCATCTAGTGAGTTCTGCATATAATATTACTATGTGTCTGAGCATGGAGCTCAAAAGACAGAGGAAAATGGATTGCTCTGGATGCAACTCATCACACTTTCAGCCCATTCATGTAGAGATAAATATATTTGAGAAACAGTCTTGTGCAAATGTATACTCCCAACTTTAAAAGCATGCACCCATCTTAAGAAAGGATAGAAATGAGGATGCTGGGAGCTACTGATCTGTTAGCCTCACGTCTGCGCTTGGGAAGATCATGGAAGAGATCTTCCTACAAGCTCTGCTAAGGACACATAGTGGACAGGGAGGTGATTCAAGACATTCAATGTGGCTTCGCTAAGGGGAAGTCCTGCCGGAACTACCTAGTGGTCTTCTGCCATGGAGAGACTATATCACAGGACTAAGGAAGGGCTATGGATGCCACCTATCTGCACTTCTGTAAAGCCTTTGACACAGTCCATCACAACATTCTTCTCTCTAAACTGGTGAGAGAGGGACTCAATGAGTGGATTATTCAGCAGATAAAGAATTGGTTGAACAATCACACCCAGAGAGTGATGGTCATTGTATCAATTTCCAGATGGACATCAGTGACAAGTGAAGTCCCTCAGGGGTCTGTACCAGGACCAGTACTGTTTAGTATCTACATCAATTAAATAGGCAGTGGAATCCAGTCCACCTTGAGCAGGTTTGCAGACAACACCAAGCTGAATGGTATGGTTGACATTCCTAAAGGACAGGATACCATCCAGAGGGACCTGGGCAAACTAAAGAAGTGGGCCCATGGAGCTTCATGAGGTTCAACATGGCCAAGGGCAACACCATACGTCTGAGTAAAGGCAACCGCTTGTATCAATAGAGACTGAGGGATGACTGGATTGAGAGCAGCCCTTCCAAGGACTTGGGGGTGCTGGGGCATGAAAGGCTGGACATGAGCTGGCAATGTGCACTTGCAGCCCACAACTGTATTCTTGGCTGCATCAAAAAAAAGCATGACCAGCAGGTCAAGAGAGGTGATTTTTCCCCTTCTGCACTGGTGAGACACTACCTGGAGTACTGTGTCCAGCCCTGGGAGCCCCAATATATGAGGATATGAACCTAGTGGAGTGAGTCCAGAGAAGGCCACAAAGGTTCTCAGAGGGCTGGAGCACCTCTACAAGATGAGAGAGTTGGGGTTGTGCAGCCTGGAGAAGAGAAGGCTCTGGGGAGACCCTATCACAGCCTTTTAGTACCTAAAGGGTTCATATAAAAAAGATGGGACAAACATTTTAGAAAAGCCTGTTGCAATAGGACAAGGGGCAATTCTTTTAATCTAAAAGATGGTAGATTTAGATTAGATATAGGGAAACTTTTTTCTTTTTTTTTTTTTTTTATGAAGAGGGTGTAAAGCTCTGGCACAGGTTGCCCAGAGAGGTGGTAGATATCCCATCCCTGGAAACATTCAAGGTCAGGCTGGACGAGGCAACTTGATCTAGCTGAAGATGCCCATGTTCATTGAAGAGGAGTTGGACTAGATTACCTTTAAAGATCCCTTCCAACCCAAACTATCCCATGACTCTAAAGGCTGAGTGTCAATATTGTACCCCAGGCTTTAACCAACTTACTGCTCAGTCAAAGAGCTGAAGCATTTTCCCCAAGACTTTATATGGGCTACTTACCTCTCTGGTGAACACCACACCATAAGATGATGCTCATATCAAGGAATTCTGTCTTTCTGTCATCTGCAGGACATCAGGAAAGTATCCAGAAATTGTAATGTGCACAGGTCCACTCTTATGCTGCCACAATGGTAGATTCACTGCAGAGAGGAGCTAGAGTGAGGGTGGGATTTGAAGTGCTCTGCTAACAGGGAGTTTTTTGCCTAAGAGCATGTATGTACAGAGAGGACAGATACGTGTGTGTGTCATCAGCCACATGGCCTGTGGTCCTGTGTGCACTCTTGTCTCTGCTTTAGAAAACTGGTGACAGCAGCAAGATGAAATCCAAAGCAAAAAGTAAAGGGTAGAAGTTCCCATTCAGGCAAAAAACACACTTACCACAATGTCACTTAGGCATATCATCAAGGAAACAATGTTAGGATCATTCTAGCAAAAAGTATGTCTAGTGACACTTACCTAGTCAGTAATATAACTCTTCCTCTACTGTGGGTACGAGGTCTGGGAAACGAGAAGAGGAAAGATGCAAAGAGTGATTCTCTTTTACTTTTTTTTTTTTCTCATTTCCCTGTGCTAAACCAAAAGAAATGAGCAAAATGCACTTCACTCACTCACAAAAGTGGTCAGTGCTGTAAGCAAAGAGAAATATGGGTATTAATAAAGCATAACTCTTCTGAGAGTGAAGGAAACATCCCCTGTAAGCCTGTCTGATTTGTGTCATCTATCCCAAATTTACAATGTGGCAATTTCTTGTTGCTTATAAACCATTAAAATTTGCAGCACAGTGAGCAGCTAATGTAATTTTGCCTGCAAGTGGTATAATATCTTGGATCCACAGGGAGATCAGCATACTCGTGTCTTATCATTGCCTTCTGTGGTAGGTAAAAGTGCCCAGTGCTACCGGGCTTAGGCCCAGTGTGAGTTAGTTGAAGTTCATTACTGACAACCTGGGGCTCAGTTCCACTTATCTGCAAGTTCTCATTTAGCTTGAATCATCACAGTATCAGAGCATCTTCCAAAAAACCACATTAAGCAATCAGATTAGTACCCAGTACATCTGGTTTTATCTCTCTTTTCTCTTTGTCTCCCTAACAGTAGCACAGGGCACAGAGGCACTTTACACAGTGAGATGACATTGTTACCAAAACCCAAAATACATCTCAAGCCAGCCTGGATGAATGCTGTTAATTCTTCAAAGTCAAACACTGAAAAACATAGAAAATCCAAAATTAAGGTTGCATTTATCATCTCTTTTATTTAGTATTCATTAACTATACAGGGGTTTTTTAGAGGGGATTTTTTTTTTTGACTCCTTATTTCATGTGGTACTGCAGGTGGAGAGTTTTTAGATGTTTTTAACTTTATGATTTTAATTTTTATATGTGTATATTGTTATAACAAAAACATTATACTTGTATATATCTTTTTCACTTCTTCGTGTCTTATTGACTACAAGCAAAGAAATTAATTCACCTATGTTCTTTTTTGAAGTGTTCAGCAATTACTGATATTTATATATTTTTGAAATTAGAGACAGGGGTTAGCTCCCATTTTCCCTTTCAGAGTTGGTCTTTCAAACCAGAATGCCATATAATATAGTTCATATTCACCCTCTCTACTTCTGCTAGTCCGTGTTTGCTCTTCCTGTCACCAATCCCAGCCCCACTGGATCCCCATGTCAGCTTTCTGCTCACTTTGTTTGGTTTTGGCTTTTTCCCATTTTGCATTTCAGCCTTACAGCTTTGATGGTGTCATAGGGTCAAGACCAGCACAGTTCCTGAAGTAACCAACCATAATCATTACAACAGAAAGTCTGTAGACCTGTTTTGAAAACACTTAGTCAATTTATCCCGTGTCATGTTGAAAACCTACAGAAGAACAAAAACTGGGCAATGACAGAAAAAGTAAGATTAAAACAAGAGTCAAATCTTCCTTTTCCTGGTAAGGGCAAAAAAAGTTACATGGACTTTAACTGAAGCAGAATGGATCTATGGAAAACTGTACCATGCAAATCCTACCTCCAGCTTGCTCATATACCCACAAGCTGCACAGCTGCCCAAAGCAAGAGGATGGCTCAAAAAACTCACAAAAACAAGTCCTCCATATGTCACCCTCCCATTCCCAGCAGTTTTCTTGCATCTGCATCTCTGGCTACCGGCCTTCAAGCTAATCAGCTGGAAAGTCTGTGCTGACAGAGATAACTTAAATGTTCCCCAAAACCTTTAAAGCTCAATTAGATCTCTAAAATATATTTCAAATCTTTCCTGTTGCAAAGAGTTGGAGTGAAGTCTTAAGAAAACCTGAGTGGTCACCTTGAAGAATGTGAGTAGAAAGGTGTGTTGGTAAGAAGATAGGTAGAACTTCAAGTTGAACATTTTCTTTGCTCCTCAGAGATAAATTTACCTTTACCTAGTTTCTGGCCCTGTTGAAAACTAACAAAGAAGAAACCAAGCCACTGGAGAGTTAGGCATTGTTACCAGGGATAGCTGAATCCTAATTTGGTCCAGCCACTGGAGAGCTAGGCATTGTTTCTGGGAATGGCTGGGTCCTAGTTTGGTCTTGGCCACAACCATAAACAATGTCTGTGCCTGGAAGAAGCTTTGGCAGGAAGTTTCATCTTGGTGATGCCCCTGCCGCTGGGACCTTCTGCAGCAGAGAGCGTACCCATCCAAACACGTTCTACAGAATATGTTTGGCTTCCTGTGGGATATGGGTAAGACAGAACTGGTCAAGTGATAGCAGCCCTGCACCTGCAGCTGTGTGGGGTTGCACCAAAAAGGATGTTGAGATGGAGTCATGCAGTAAGCATCAGCAAAACAAGTCTCATACATCTCTGATAAGCTAGTGAGGTTGAGAAGGTCTGGGAAACCTCAAACGTCTCTGTGGCCTTCATTTCTCAGTGTCTCCATTTAACCACCCACACACTACTACTGACTGTCTTGTCTAATTTAGAGTGTAAATTCTTCAGGGCAGGGACTGTCTCTCACTGTGTGTTTGCATGGTGAGGCCCTGATCCTGATCGGCAGCTCCAAGTACACTACAAATCTATTTTAATATAACCCCAAATTGAAAATTCTGTATCTCTGAACCTTAGGGGATGTGGGACTGTATTAAGGGAAAGCAGAAGCTCTGAAAAAATACTGAAAGGTCACTGCAGACAATGTACAGAATATGAACTGTGAATGTGGAGCTGATGGCTAAGAGACAAAGCTAATTTTGCTCTTGGTCAAATGCTGGCAGGTTGAATAGGATAATGGAGGCATTGCTAACCATGGATTAGGATACTGGGGGAAGCTGCGGCTGATACGTGCCTCCATTTCTCATACCTATCTTTCCAAAAAGTTGATGAGAAAATAGAAGGGATATAGAAAGAGACAAAAAATTATTTAAAGGCTGGAAACCTCACAAAACTTCAATTGTTTAAATGAGGCATCCAAGTGAGAGTCACGTTTGCCCTAGAATAGTTAAATAGATACCGGAGAGAGACAGACACCTTCAGGGGATATTCGCATTTCAAGTTAGTTAAACTGTCTTATGAAGGAGCCATCACTGATTAAAGAGGGATGCTCAGGCAAGTAGCTACAAGTAGTTTGCTTGAGTTTGGTACCATCAATCTTCCTACACCAAGAAAGAATAAATTTGACACTGAGTGTATTTAGCTTGTGGAAAGAGGCTTAAGAGGAGACTTGCTGACACTGTAAGTACCTACAGAGGAAGACAGTTTTCAATAGGACAGGGCTCTTTCACCCCTCAAACAAAGGTATAAGAAGATACACTGAGTGGAAGTCAAAGACAGACTGATTCAAACTAAAGATAAGGTGCAAATTTTAGCAAGAGTAATGAACCTCAGGAACAATTTACAATGGAGGTGTTATATTTTCCATGACTTGAAGGCTCTAAATCAAGATGTGGTGTCTCTCTAAAAGACATGCTGTGGCTTAGCCATTAGTCATGAAGTTACCGAAATTGCTAGGTGATACGTAGGTTACATTAGATGGTCATAAAAGCACTGTCTAGTGATAAAATGCACTAATCTAAATAATGATACTAAATATTCCATCATAAAAAATTGATGTTGCATACACTGTACCAGTTCAGTGTTACTCAGTTAAAATTGCCTGCACTTTTATTGTCTGATGCAAGTGGACAAAGTACATGGCTTCTTCAGCAGCACAACAGGCATATATTCATCCCTCTCTACAGACTGTTTATAGCCTAATCCATCATCTTCTCAGTGTAAAGGCTGTAATATTCTTCATATATATACATACATACATACTTACATCAGGTGTGCCTTATGGAGTTTTTTAAGAAGCACATTTAGGCTTCTGAGAATGGTTTTTCAGACCTGAGGTCCCTCTGCTCTGGACATGCTGTAATTGTTGTTTCCTGGAGATGCTGTAATTCTTCTGGACTGCACTCTCCACTCTTGATGGAGTGTATGAGGACAAATACCTTAGAGAGGGAAAGACTAAAGGTGAGGAACATGGTTTCCTGAGATTTTTTTAGTTGATATAGCTGAAGGAATAATAGGAATTACTGGACATATTTCCCCCTCCTACCTCTGTAAAATCAATACCTGTAGATGGTCTTTATTGTCATTTTACCCCAGTCAGCAACTCAGTCCCACCCAGCCACTCTCTCACTCGCCCCCATGGGATGAGGGAGAGAATTGGAAGGGTAAAAGTGAGAAAACTCATAGGCTGAGATAAAGACAGTTTAATCGGGAAAGCAAAAGCTGTGCATACAAGCAAAACCAGCCAAGGAATTAATTTTCCACTTCCCATGGGCGGGCAGGCAGGTCCTCAGCCATCCCCAGAACAGTAGGATTTCATCACATATAATGATGACTTGGGAAGACAAACTCCATCACTCCAAATGTTGCCTCTTCCTTCTTCTTTCCCCAGCTCTATACACTGAGCATGATGCCATATGGTCTCAAATATCCCTTAGATCAGTTGGAGTAAGCTGTCTTGGCTGTGTCTACTCCCAGCTCCCTGAGCACCCCAGACCTCCTTGCTGATGTGGTGGGTGAGGAGCAGAAAAGACCTTGGCTCCGCGTGACCAATGCTCAGCAACAACTAAACCATCCCTGTGATATCAACACTGTGTTCAGCACAAATCCAAAACACAGCCCCCTGGCGGCTACTTTGAAAAAAATTAACTCAGTCCCAGCCAAAACCAGCACACCTCAGTGGTTGCAGATAAACCTGAAATGTCCACTGGAGTTAAGACAAGTTGGTGTTTGCTCAAGAGAGTACTTGTTCGGGTGAATGGCATGGTGTGCTGCTCAGCATTGAGGCTATTAAAGTACATTTGCCTGTGATATGGGGGACTAAACCTTGTTTTACTATGCATGCAGGACAGCTGTCAATCATACATGCCTGAAAGGTATTCAAGGTGTTCAGATAGGAGGAAACCACAGCCAGTTACAAAATGAGAACAGGGTTTCAAGTGCCAGGATACTCTGAATATTCATTACTACAATTTTGGATTTGGTTTTGTTTTTTAAGAAAATGATGAATTTGAGGAAAATTGAGCAAATAATTGCTGTCTGTGACAGCTGCAATTAATGTGCTAATAAGGGAAGGTTTCTGAAGCTTTTCTTTTCCAGTAACTAAGAAATTTCAGATACTTACCCCACTGCTGCATGTTATCAGTGATCATTTTGTAGGAAAAACAAACACTATGGAAAAGAAAACTAAACCACAAAGAAAAGTTTCCTAGCAAGCCAATTTTTAATCCAGAATGACATTGTGGCAGGCAGAAAAGACATTCTTGTGGCTAATTCACTAACCTGGACACCGGTAGACATGGGCTTCATCACAGCTTCTTACACATATCCTGACCTTGGTGAGTCAACTCAGCCTCTTGTTGCACTCAGTTCTGGTGAATAGCACTTGTTTTCCACTACCTTGTTTTGCCATCTCTGCAGTTTAAGTTGTGCTGCCCATCATTGCTATGAGACTTTATATTACTCAGCCCTTGAGATGGTTCAATTTCAGATGTTGCACATCACATTTATGAAAAATTATAGAAAAGGCCTCTACCAGCCATGCAAATGGAAACTTAAATTCTACAACTAGCAGAAAATGTGCTTGGGTTTACACTCCTGGAAGAAAAAGACCTTGTCTCCACAGAGAGTGAAAACAATTAGCAGACACCATAATTTTCATCTCTCCATTGCAAAAGTACTTTGTGAAGGCTGGTAAGTACCATTAACCCCATTTTACAGATGGGTGGAAAACAGCATCATGGAGCTGCAAAGTGGGTTGCTCAAGGCCATAGAGTAACTCAGTAGAAGTTATGCAAATAGAAACCAGGTCTCCTGATGCCAAGCCTTATTCTTTGGCCCACACATCTTCTACACAGGAGACCTGACCTAATTCCAACATCCATGAAAATGGAATCTTCCTTTGCAACAAGACTAAGCAGGTAAATGGAATGGATGAATGAGACTGCTTCTCCAGTGCTCACCATTCTTGCACAATAATTGCTCTGCAGACATTTTAGCGAGCTTGATGAATGTTTTATTTACATGGAAATGTCTCAGCTAACACCCACAATAAACACAAGGCGGTAGTCAAAACGTTAGTACATCTATTATCACATAGAGTGGGCTGAAAGATATGCCCATGTCTGCTGTGAGCAGCCTCATTCTATTAGCACTGCAGTGTTTTACTATCCATATGGAAGACAAGCCATTCACTTTCAGATGATTGACCATGATTCAAGGGCTCCCACTCCCTGAGGCTGCTTTTTTCTCTATTATATATTTGAAAAAAAATTTAAATGACGTTTGCATTTAGGACTCTGAGAAGGATGCCCATAGGTAGGGGTGATGCAGAGTAAATCAGGTATCTGGGTTTGGCAGTGGTTTAAAGGTGTAGCAAGTAGCTAGCATGAGTCCCTGATGCAGGCTTTACTCTGCCAGAGACACATTATGATCATTACAATGGTGGGCAGGGAGCTGAGAGGCTGTTTCTAATCATGGCTTTGCTGCCTTGTCTGCATGAGTCATGTACAGCTGGATCCACCCTGAATATCTTCAGGTGTTTTACTAAGCAGCCTGATTTCATAGTCTCAGGGCTCTTCTGCAGTTGATGGATGCATAAGATCTCAGCCCCCCATTGGAGCTGCCTGTCTATATTGACAGACAATAAAAACCCCTTATACTCATAGTTAGTCTGTTCCTTACAGCTAACTGACTTGATGCAATTCCAGTTTACAATGACTGTAGAGTGTAAGCTTACAAGGGCTCTCTCATTAAATATAAGGATCAGTAAAGTTTCACCAACTGAATAATCACAAACTAAGGTCACTGGGACTATATTTTTTGGGGATTTCCTCTGTTTTGCATCTGTAAAATGGGTATATTGGTATTATACCTAATTCAGCAGAGACCAACAGCACAGAGGAACTGAAGCCCTCATTATTGATATATTTGTTCTACCCCAGATATCACAGCCTGATTCACATTAACAGCATTTCTGTAGGATAACAGTGAGGTCAATAATAGCTTATTTAATGATGAAAAATACTACATGCTTCAGGTGACCAAAGGACACTCAAAGTGTTTACGATTAAAGGCATAGTGGTTTCCTGCATTGGAAAATACCAGCAAGAAAAAACATGGATGCAAAGAAAGCTGATGCCAAAATACAAGTCTGTGATGGATGGAAAGTGCCATGGAAATACAAAGTAAAATATTATCATTTGTTATTACATCCGCAGTGTACTGTGGCCATTTTCTATAGCTGAATAGCATGTGTTTTTTTCAATTCTTTTGCCTCATCGCATCTTTGAGGAAAGATAGACTATAGCTGATTTGGTTGCTGTGAATCTGTGTATGTACATGCAGAACTACAGGTACTGATTTGCATGAAAGAATACAAAGAAAGCCTTTTATATTTAATGTAAGAAATAAATGGAGAGGCCATTTTGTCAGCAGTCTGAAGTCCTTTGTAATTTCGCTATTCAAGTCAATTTGTAAACATATTCTCCAAGGTAAAACCCCCCCAAAACTATTCCCAAATAAAGTATTACCTTTTCTTTTGATAGACTGGAGTGGGGATAAGACATGGGGATGGTCTAACATGATTTGGAAAAATTCCATATTAATAAGAAGTCATCTATATGATAAATTTTTAGTCTGTCTGATTTTTATTCATGGATTATTTTTTCCACTAATACCTATCTGTCTCACTCATTCTTATTTTAATGTTATTAACACACAGAGTAACTATACTGATATTTCAGAAAATATCATCCTTTGCAAAATTAAAGTGCTTAAGAATATTTTAGTACTTTAATAGTGCAATAATTGACTGATATAATTTACCTTATTATTGAAATGTATGGGCCTAGTCTTCGCTTACCAGTTATAAATGTGTGTGATATGGATGCACTTAAATTTGTCAGAAATAGGAGCGTGTACACATAAAGGGACAAAGGGGAAATGAAAAGGAAACCACTGGGTCAATCTCCTGAACATTTTAAATGGTTATACACTAATGTAAGCTGTATGGGGAATAAGCCAGAGGAACTGGGAATCTTAATACATAATTAGAATTATGTCTTAATTGGCTTAGCAGAGGTTTGCTAGGCTAATTCATGTGACTGGAATACTGATGCAAAAAGGTATAGCTTGTCCAGAGAGGACAGTGGAAAAGAGAGAACACATGGTTTATAGATCAAGGACATCACTGGCTCTGAGAGACAGAATTCAGTACTGAAATGATCTTGGTGAAATAGAATGGAATCCAACAGAGTGGTGGGATGGGCTAGTCTAAACGACCACCAATAGGCAAGATGAATGCCTTGAATAGCTACCAGAATATTTCACACCCCGGGGGTTGTTGTCAGTGAAGCACATTGGCACCAAACATCAGTCAGGACAAAAACAGAGCAAGAATGTCAAATTCCTGGGTTGCTCTAAGAGCTGCCTTTTATACCCAAAAATTGGGATGGTTGATGGGAGAAAAAGTCTTTGTAAGTACTCTTCTGATCAATAGATATGAATTGGTTGAGAAAATAAAGTAGGAAGGCACAGACAAGAGGATGAATATACTTATTCCTTTGAAGATAACAGAGAGAGAAAAAGAAAATTAAAAGTAAAAAAGATTTAAGAAAAACCCTGGTAAATTCAAATAATTGGTAGAGGAGATCTCATAGGAAGTAAATCTAGGAGGAGACACTTCCAAAAAAGCTGACTGAGACAACTCTGGGCTCAAATTACCATATGGGAGATCTAGGAACATTAATAAAAGTTTGTCTGATGAATGAACCTTTCCATTCTAAGAACCACTTTCATTCTATGAAATTTAGGAAACAATGAGTGGAAGGTAGGTGAAATCAGTGGGAAATAATATCAGTAGAAGCACATAGAGCCAAAGAAAGGACAAAAATGTTATGCAAAGGATTTGCAGCAATACAAAAGCATATTGGCTAGGTGCAGTAGTAATAAGAAGAGGAAGGAAAGAGTATGAAGAAATAACCCAGAAAAACATGTTTATTTTTAACTTGAATCAGTTAATTTGTTGTCCTTGCGGTCCTGCAAACTATTGTACTGGCACAAATGAGCGGTAATACAAGGGAAGGAGAGATGGCAAAGGGAAAGGAGGAGGGGACAGGTAGCTGCCTAAGGCAGTTCTGTCACTAAAAGAAATGTGAGTGCAGGACCAGTACTGAATGGACAGAAAAAGAAGATAACTGATTATGGGGATGAAGCATTAAATGCTTTTTTGCTTTAGTCTTCCCTGGAGATATTAACTGCAATTGGATGACTAATAAAATTAATATCAGGGTTTAAAGAGTGAGAAACCAACAGTGAAACAAGGAAGGCATGGTAAGGAATTGTTTGGACCAATTAGTTGTTTCTGAATCAACAGACTCGGATGATTCTCGGATGATTCTTCATATAGTTCTTCATATAATATATAAGAAATGAAGTGTTTTTTCAAGAGTTATCTTTGATCATTCTGGGACCATGATAAAGTCCCAGTGTCAAGCCTCTTCCCTAACTTCAGTAAGGCTCTGAGACATCAGTCTTTTAATAAATTTGGGCTTTAGGTGAGGGTACAATAGGAGCAGATGTCTAGAAGAATTTCCTGTTAGTGAAAAGAGGTTCCACATGAAGGTTGGCAGTGGTCAGTTCTTAGTCTGATTCTGTTCCTGATTACTCTTGATTAACTCCTTAGCAGATGTAACATGGCCAGTCTTGAACACCACACATTTGTATGAGAAGTAAAAAAGTCCAGTGAAAGGAAATGAAAATTATCAGAGACCAAAAAAGTGTGCCTATGGAAGGAAGGTTAAAGATAGATGAGGGTTGAGGCACGCTCTTACAATTTAATTATTTAAATACTGCTGCAAAGAAAATGTGAATATGTACTGTACATAATGACCACAAGCAGCAAAGGAAAACAAGTATCCAGATGAAAATGTCTAGTTTAATAAAACTTTTAAAAGTTAAGTGTAGATAACAGTGGGAATTTTCCCTAAAGAGACAAAGTAAGTTTCTAAGAACATGCCAATAAAGTATCTGTGGGAAAGGGCATAAGTTTGTCTCAGACAAGGGATGAATTAGATGGAAGCTCAAAGTCTCTCCCATTCCAGTGTTCTATCACACCATAATTTCTATCATCTGAGTTTAGAAAAAATTTCAACCCAATACATAGAGTTCAAAAGAATTATGAAAGGTTACACCCCACAGACAGTGGGATTAATTGCATCCTCAGCATATGTTCAGACAACAAAAAGCTGAGTGGTATGGTTGACACACCTGAAGCATGTGATGCCATATAAAGGGACCCAGAAAAGTTCAAGAAGTGGGCCCATGGAACCTCACGAGGTTCAACAGAGTCGAGTGTAAGGTCCTGCATCTGGTTGATGGGGATCTCATGTATCAATAGAGATGCATGAGAATGAAGATAGAGATACATGGTGAATGAAGGCATTGAGAGCAGCCCTTCTAAGAAGGACTTGGGGGTGTTGGTGGATGAAAAGCTGGACATGAGCTGGCAAGCTGAGAGAGCTGAGGTTGTGCAGCCTGAAGAAGAGAAGACACTGAGGAGACCTAGTAGCACCTTCCAGGACTTATAGTGGGCTTAAGAAGGATGGGGACAAATGTTTTAACAGAGTGTCTCAGTTTGAGACAAATTGCAGAGACCTCAGACAGAAGTCTCTTCCCTTGGATTCAATACCCCTGGTTTCTCCAATAGAGAGAGACAGACCAAATACGCCTGAATGGAAGTGAAAAAATAACTTTACCAAGAAGAATGCTAATAATAATACTGACAAAACTGGGTTAAATCAACCAATGAGGAGAAACTTCCCAGACCCTGCCCACCAGACAAAATGATGGCAGCTGATCTCCCCCACCCAGAAAAAGCACACGCATGACCACAGAACAGAGACAAGCTGGCCATCCCCCCATGTCCAGAAAACCCGGCAGGAATGGTTGGAGAGTCAGCACTGGCAGGTAACAGAGGATAGCTGAGATTTGATACCGACAGATGTTTGTGTGGTGCTGGAGTGAGGCTGTGGTGCTGGTACAGGCAATTGGAGCAGGGCTACAGGTCCCCAGGTGACTGGAAGGACCCTAAGACACCTGTTGACCCAGTGACGAGACTTGGGTGTTGCAATTTTAATGTTTGCTGGTTGAAGTGGTGGCTGTAGTCCTCTCAAAGTCAAAGTGATAGTTGCAGTCTGGATCCATTGAGGAGGTGGTGGTGGAAGCCCCAGATGGATAAGGGAAGCTCCAAAACTCAGAGTTAGATACACTCAGGTTCACGTAGGAACGCCTGCAGTGCCTCCCCTGGTGCAAAGAGTTTTATACTGGATGACAGAATACTGTGAATTACAGGATACTTTGGGAGTCTTTGACACCTTCTAAGATGTTGCAGCTGTCTCTTGTGCCAGGACAGCTGGGTCCGTTGTAGCCAGTTACGTCTCATCAACAGGAGATGGAAATCTTCAGGCTGAGTGTGAATGTTCTGGGGAGTTATCACAACTGAGCCATCTGTGTAAGGAAAAAGAAAACCTACTCCACCTCACACAGTTTTCCTCTGTCCTTACCATGTTTAACACCCAGACTGTAGCCTGAGGTGTCGGATGTGCACGCCTACAGCCCATGGCCTGGGTGCTACTCTGCACATTGCTAGCAAAGCACATGGCTGACTAAGCCATGAGCACCAGCACTCCAGTCTCTTACAGCACCTGGCCAGTCACTGCAGGTGGTCGAATGATTAAGTCATTAATCACTAGCAGTTCAGTCTCTTTAAAGAACACAAAACAACAAAAAGGCATATTTGGAGAAAAAAGAAAAAGTGGATACCAGAATTTTTGTGTAACCCAGGACACAGGGCCTGTAGCAATAGGACAAGGGGTAGTGATTTTAATTTACAGGAAGGTAGACTTGGAATAACTATAAGGAGGAAATTTTTTGCAAAGAGGGTGGTGAAGCACTGGCACAGGTTGCCCAGAGAGGTGGGAGATGTCCCATCCCTGGAAATGATCACTCTATATTACACTGTATTTTCATTTGTTCATGTCCAAGGCCTTTACAAAAGATACAAGTACTACTGGGTATGAACAGAACAGAGTACCCTATCAAACACGTAAAACTGGATTAAATAAATCTGGACCAAAATGCAAGTCCCTTAAATCCTCAAGTACTTGAATCCACCATCACTTCTGCCAGGATAAAATCTCTCTCAGAATAATTGCTTGTTATATTTATCTCAGAGAGGAAAGGCTCATCTAACACATCTTGAGTTTGCAAAACTGCCTAAGAAGTGGAATGTGTTTTCTGTTATATGCTGCTTTCAGGAGAATCCCCGAATAATGTCCAAACCATCCTTCATGAGATACTTGGCAAGCATGGTCCCAAAACTGACAAGAAGCCAGAAATTATTTTTTTTTTTCCTTTTGGTTTTAATTTTTTTTTCTATTTTTACAACATACTGTGCTCTGTTGATTTGAGCCAAATTACTTGATCTGTTTTTTGATGATAAAGTTTGCCTATCTCTGTAAGTAGTGGTATAGGGTGGGGATGTTGGGAGAGGGGAGGGAGTGATCATAAAGGTGAATACCTCTTCATTGTACAACAGCCAAGCTTGGTTGAAATCCACAGTCATTGAGCTAGGCAGTACAGGACTCACCTGGCAAGTGCATTATGGCATGGAGTCCTTTTTTTGTCAGAAAGCACATATGCAACTATTCACAGCATGTTAATAGGCAGGTGTCCGCAGCACTACCTGTCACAAGAGTAGCAGTGTGAATTCCACCTTCCTCAAGCCAACCTGGCTTGTCAATACCTATGCAAATGGCATTGCTGAAAGGGCATTGCCTCTCTATGTCCATACACAATCCAGTTGTCCAATTTGAAAAAGCCAAAATTCTTTTATGGAGAATATTTACACCTGCAAAAGGAACCACTGAGCCTCTTGCTAAAGTCAACAGAATACAATAAGCTGTTGAAAGTAAGGGGAGACTCATTTAAAGGCAATAACAGATGAAAAGGTCATTTCCTCCTGTATATAGCTGTATCATATCTTTGTATATTTGTGTGTGCGTGAATGACATCTTTTATTACAATGAAAGGAGAGGGAGCAAGTGGTAGCTGTCTATGAATATATCTATCTTCAATACAAGATTAGGAGCAGAAAGGCCTGGAAATCTGCAAAACAATTAATTCTCAGGTAGTTTCTAGCCCAGATTTACCAAAAGTCTTCCACAAAGCAAAAAATCTTGCGTCTGAAATAGTTTGCACATATCTGAGACCGGTGTGACCCTCTAAACAATAACACTATTGGCCCTTTTTAAAGCTCTGTTTTGGACATAGCTGCTGCAGAAGCAGAGTAACATGCTGGTTCTGTGAGACTGCTGCAAATCCCAGAAGTTGGCAGCTTTCACTGCACACTATAAGGCTTCTGTTGTTTTTTTCTTCTGAAGTTTCGGTCTATGATTAATTGGTTTAATTTTTCTTAGTAAAGTTCAATTTCTGCTTTACAGGCACCATTAGTATTTGAGTGTCTACTTCTGCAGTGATGGATGCCAGGTAAAGTTGGGTGGCTTTGAAAATGGTTTTCCTGTCCCTACAAAACTCTACAGTTTAAAAAAAAAAAAAAAAATAGAACTGAAGTCAAAATCAGCTCTCTTAAGAAAAAGGGGGAAATAACATGTAAGTGATAACATGTATGTGCTGTGCCTTTAGTAATTATATGGGTCCAAAAAGCCACTTTGGACATCAAGATCCTCCTGGGCCTCCCTGAGGCATGTCTCTCTCCTTCATGTTCAGGTGCCCAAGCTCTTTGTGAGAATAAATGCATGTTTATTGGAGCAAGGACTTCAGTGTGCAGATTTCTCACATCCCAAATTAGATTTTAACCATGGGACTAAAGAGCTTGCCTCTTTTCTGGCCAAATGAACATTTCATTATTTATACAGCTGCAAGAAGATCTTGCTGGTCATCAAGCAGCCAGGTCTTTTGGGGTGAGTGACTTTCTGCTTCACAACCACATTAGCTGCAGCCAGGAAGCTTTTTTTCTGACAAAAGTTTAGGCTGAAATTGATATGGTTTTTTGTTACTGGCACCAGTTTGAACCAACCAGTATTTTTAACATGAAAGATAGAAAAGGAGATTTTATTAAAAATTGCAGGCCAGCAGTTTTGCTATGCAGCAGATCCCACACAAATCCATGGCTGTCATGGTTTTGGATTGTCAAAGTGTTATAATGTGGAATATCTGGAAGTACAATGAACATACACAAGGCTCCAAATAGTCAACTCTAGCTGCTCTGAGGCACTGGAGAATTGCTGGTCTAGAAAAACCTGAAGGGGATTGTATGTGGCAGGCCCCTGGTTCAGCTCAGCCAGCTCTGTGAGCCAAATCCTATTCATAGAAGATGAAAGCATTTACTCTTTAATTGAGATAAGTAGTTTGATATTATCACATCTCATAAATGTCTAGAATCCTCAAGTGGCAAGATGGCTGGGTGAAAATATGTTTTAGTTTAAGTACATTGTTGTGCTCCAGTAAAACAAAACAAAACAAAACAAAACAAACAAACAAACAAAAAAGCACGCAAAATGCAGGATGGCAAAAATTTCAAAGGGAATTTTTAGAACGAAAAGCTGAGGGCTGCTATTCACATCATTGCTAAATTCTTGTTTCTGTCCAAAACCACATGATCTGAACTGTGGCGGGGTTGCTTGTTCTTTATATATTTATTCACTTGTCATGGGTTTCTCAAAGCTTTTATTTTCACAAAATGATTGACTTAGCACAGTTGACTGCAAAGTTTTGACTGCAAAGTCTTTGCATTGCATTAGCACCTAGAGACATCAGTTGAGATCAGGACCGTATGTGCATACATGGCAATAGTGACAGGCAAGGCTTGTCTGATGAACTAATGGTTTACTTCAGCCAAAAATGCAAGAACATGTTTTTATACTCCTTTTTAAGGTGAGGAAACAGCTAGCCCAAGATCACACAGAAAACTGTCATAATAGACAGAAACCAAATCAAGGTTTCTGTAGATAATTTAGGAGATTATTACCTTTTTCATTTCTGATTGATCAATGAGCAGAAAAACAGATAGATAGAAAAGTAGAGATGGAATAACCCTTTTCTTTTCCCTTCCCCTTCCCCTTCCCCTTCCCCTTCCCCTTCCCCTTCCCCTTCCCCTTCCCCTTCCCCTTCCCCTTCCC
>JAWWEE010000001.1:31407930-31583693 GCA_035221455.1 Xenops minutus | reverse complement strand
GAGATTGAATAACCCTTTTCTTTTCCCTTCCCCTTCCCCTTCCCCTTCCCCTTCTTTAAAAATAATGTCACAGTTTTTTGCTGTTCTTTTTTTTTCCACTGGCAAAGCTATATTTGAAAAATGAAGAAAAGACACATACAAAATATTTGTAGCTTATTAAAATGATCTGAGATGGTCTTAAGGCTATATTTTCTCAGGACATGATGATAGGGAAAACATAGCAGCCACTTAATTTGATTAAAAATAATTACACTCGTAAGTGTAAACATGTTTCATATCATGAGGTGTAGGAAGATCTAAGCACAGTGTTTTAAAATACCAATAGCTGTGCAAATCACAGAGTCTTTCATGGGGTTCATTGAGTCCTTAATCATATAAACTCCCGGGGCTTTAAGAGCCATTCAGTCTGGGAAAACAGAGCTCAGTCTGAAGGACAGAAATTTCCCTTGCAAACGTCTCTAAACTCTCTTTACCTCATTAAAAGAAGGTCAGCAAACCAAATCAGGAGATAGTGACTGGGGAACAGGGTCCTGCTTAAGAAGTTTAGTATTTTAGGGTGGCTGCTATGAAGAAAATATGCAACAAATACTGGAAAATTCAGCTGAGATTTAGGTTTTCAGAACAAGTTGTGCAACTCCAGGCAAGGAAAGAGTAACAGAATAAATTTTTTCTGAATTTTGACTCCATTGAGAGGCAGAATTTCATAATTTGGCACTTGAGGTTTATTACTTCTTCATCCAAGTCTCATGTCCCTTGGGAGTATTCCGCAGCAGGGAGCACTCGTCTGCTTCAAGGAGAGGAAGGGGTTAACAGAATAAGGTTGATCAAGAAGATGGATCTGAACTTGAGGGGAGATGGTGCAGGGGCAAACCAAGTTACAGCAGAAAGTTGAGCACAGGCAGTATCAATGCAGGAAAAGCCTCAAGAAAAGAAAGGAACTGAGCCATGGGATGCAGCAGGATCTTAGGATGGGCAGCTGAGAACACAAATGGCAAATATGAGAATACAAGGGCTGACAAAATGGGCATCAGGAGCAGAAACTTTAACTTTCCGAAGTCTAGTGAGCCTGCAAGTGACATCTGTGTCACTTTTCCCTTTCTGCCCCTCTCCCTATGAATGGATGGTGTCTCAGGTGGCAGTATCTACTGTCTGTAAGAGGAATGGGTCAAAGATCCAGTAAGTGAAGACATGACAACAATCGAGATAGGTTTTCCATAGTTTGCACCTTCATTCCTAGTCCCACTTCATAGCAAAGCCACACCTTTGCTGAAGACCCAGTTGAATACACAGAGGTTTTGAGGTTACAGTATAGACCAGTCAAAAAAATATACCTGGACCCGCCACAGATTTGGTCTAGGAACTTGAGAAGTCTTCTGACATCTTCACACCTCAGTTGATCCATTTATAAATTAAGGAACAGTAGTATTTATCTCTCTAATGAGATGATGTCATGAATAAGAATCCATGAATAGATATCAACTCTCCTGAGATCCTGAGAGTGCAAGCTTGGTGACAGTCTAGTGTTCCCTCTGGGTTCCTGAAGCCTTATGCAGTTGCTCTAGCTGTCCATCTGTTTATCCATCCCTTAACTAAAACCTGGAATCATTGTTGAATTAGTCATGTTGAACAAGAACTAGATATCTCCAAGAAAATATAATGAGATACTGGTGAGTTTGATGAAAATCAATGAGAAAGTAGGAGGAAAAGGCTGAAACTAATACTCTTAAATCTGGGAGCAGCCATCGGCTTGCAAAAGTTGTGATGAGTCTCTTTTCTGCGTGCTCTGACCCTACACAATAAGCCTGTACGTAGTGACTACCAGTAATCACATATATTTTGGAACCAGTCACAGCTTGAGGTGCCTTTTGCCAGCTGGTAATTGCTAGAGTTAGAAGAGAGCCTGAAGGCATGGAGGGTAGGAAGTGGAAATGATTATCTACAGGGTATCTGTAGGCTTTGGAAGTGGTAGCTGAGATCACAGGAGAAAAAAGAAAGGAAAAAGAATGGGATTGCTGTGGAGGAGGGGGGCTATAGATAGAGTAGAGCAGAAGCTCCTACGTTTGTAGGCTTTATTAGCTCCCCACTTCCAGAAATACTTGTTAATTTTTATTGGAACATCTGCTCACTATTTTAAATCTCTGATTTCAAGAGTTTACCAAATGACAGGAAACAAAACAGGAATGTGAAACATTTTTTTTTTTTTTTTGGTGACAACCAACATTTATTTCTGAAAACACTCATTAATAAGGGAAGCCTCAGAAAGACATTTCAAAAACCTGTATTTAACTCAAAAGACCAAAACATAGGAATAAAATCAGCTTCATTTTTGTTACTGACATTCCACAGACAGCCTTAAAACCCTGTTCTAGAAGAAATCTGAAAAACTCAACAGCTGCTAGAGATTTTTCAAGGGATGAAGCCACTGTAGCCCTGAGATCAGGTACTGCTTCAGCATTTTGGGATGTCAAACATTCTGCATGTTGCAATGCATATCACATGCCCAAGTGATGTACAGCCAGTAAGGAAAGGTATTTACTATCAGCTTTATAACTCTGTACCTGCCACAGCATGGTGACAAAAAAAGACCTGATGTTGTCTTCAAGTAAGTCTACATGTTTTCTATATAAGTGTTTTGTATGAAAGTAGAACAGTACAAGAAATGAAGCTAGATGGTGGTGGTGATTGGATGTCAAGGTTTAGTTTTCATGATAATAAATGGTTGTTTATGTCCAAGATCACAACAGGAAAAGAATTTTTGTGTGTATGTGGTCTCATTAATATTTTTAATCATTATTATTAAAATGTATAACTGAATTCTTAATGTGTACCAGATCTGGCAGAGAGGGAATAGCAAGTCAGAACTGCCAAAACAACTGAGCTACTAGAAGTATACTATGATGATCAGATATCACAGATTAAACAGAATCTTGATAATCCAAACATCTATGAAAAACTGGGTCTGCTATGCTTTGTTCACACATCTCTGTTCTGTGTTCAGTTGTGGGTATAAGTCCAAGATAAATTTATCTTCTGTACATTTCTAAGTAGAGAGGAAGAGAAGGGAAAGTGACAGTGGTACAAATGCTGTCTGTTCATCCTTGGTTTCACTTCAACAACGTAAGGAAAATGTCCTCTAAACTTTGTTCTTGTCTAGACTAATGTCATATCACTGACTGCACTCTTGCATTGCATAAATTTTTATTTCTGGGAAAAAGGCCACCCCTAGTATTTGGAATTTTATTTGGTTGTATTTTTTTTCTTTAATAAAGTAAATCAACCAATTTACTACTTCTGTCAAGTGGTGGGTGTAGGTGTAACTTATTTTTCATTGTCAAAGGGATAGACCAGCTGATTAAGATGAACCTGCTAGCAGGTGACCTGCTTGTTTTCCATTAAGTAAATTGCCTCATCCACATAATTTCCAGTTACAAGAGTCAAGTAATAGGAGAGAAGTGACATTGGAAGAAAATGACTCTACTATTTATGCACAAGGGAAAAGGAAAGTTTCATGATTCAAATTCAACAGGAATAGGTGAAATATTTTTAAGTCTTCCATGATTCAGTATGCTCAAGACACCAGCAATGTGCAAAGTTTTGGTATAATGGAAAGGATGGGAAACTAGAATTTAGCCTGCAAGAGTAGTAGTGTTCTGCTCCAAAATAAGAATTGCTACTGCACAGTTTTGACCTAAATATTTTTTTAGTATCATAGAATGGTTGGGTGGAAGGGACCTTCCAGTTCCAACCCCACTGCCATGGGCAGGGACACCCTCCACTAGACCAGGTTTGCTCTAAGGCCCATCCAACCTGGCCATGAACACTTCCACGGATGGGACATCCACAGCTTCTCTGGGCAACCTGTTCCAGTGTCTCACCACCCTCACCGGGAAAAATTTCTTCCTCACACCTAATATAAACCTATATTCAGTCTAAAGCCATTGCCCCTTGTCCTATCACTACATGTCCTACTCAAAAGTCCCTCTCCAGCTCTCTTGCAGCACCTTTAGGTACTGGAAGGTGCTCTGAGGTCTTTCTGGAGCCTTCACCTGTCCAGGCTGAACAGCCCCAACTCTCTCAGTCTGTCTCCATAGCAGAGGTGCTCCAGCCCTCTGATCATCTTCCTGGCCTCCTCTGAACTTGCTCCAACAAGTTCATGTCCTTCTTATGCTGGGGACACCAGAGCTGGATACAGTATTTTAGGTGGAGTCTCATGTGAGAAGAGGCAGAAGACATTGTCCCCTTTAGCCTACCACTAAACCTTTTTGTGTGTGTTTTTTTCTTTCTTTTTTTTTTTTTTAAATTGTTTTTTGTTTTCTTTTTTATACTCTGACATAGACCCTGTGGATTCACAACAGGCACCTTGCCTCTAGTACTAGAGATGCTGCTTCCTATCAAGTTCACAGACATTCCCATCTCTTAAATTTCTTTCACCTTTTTACTTGTCTTATTCTAAGACTGTTTCTACTATCTCTCAGCTTTTTTGTACTTTTTAACTCAAATTCTTCTAGGCTCTTACAATCAAGAAAGTTTATCTGACAATGTTACCAAAAGACCAGAGTCCTTTGGAAAGGTCCTCTGTCAAGAATTTCTCTTCTTCAAACCTTTCAACCATTTACACATTCAGGAAAACACTAACTACTAAAATACCCTATATCCTGGTCAAGAGCAGGCTCTGCCTTCCAGATCATTACTCAGTTAATATCTACATAAGTCCTCTATTTGCATGAGCAAATGCAAGGGCAGCTTTTTGCACAGATTTTTCCATTCAACCCTGCCAAGCAATTCAGCACTGCCATGCCCTGGAGGGATCTACATAGGGACTTCTGTGTCATCAGGTCTTCCACATCTAAAAGCATTTCCACCCAGAAAAAGGCTGAGGTGAACTACTGAAGTAATTTGGAGGAGTTTCCTCTGGCAGTACTTATTCTTTTGAAGAGACATCTTCCAGGATTATGATTCTAAGAAGTTTTCAACATAGTAGATTTCAGTTAAAAGTAAAATGGGGGAAAGCAGTAAATCAGCTACAAATATAATTCAAGAAGGAAAATTGAAAATTGGACTCTTTTAAATTGACAAATAAGTTTATCTTGAAATCCTGTGTGAGTAGAATGCTTGTGTGTAGATATGTATGTGCATTTGTGTACATATGTATGCATATCTATGCATAAATATACAGACGGTCTCAGTTTATACAGTATTTTTATATTATCTATCATGACTAGTTTTACTTTTGTATACTTAAGCTGAATGTTTTAAGTTCATGAATCCAAGACACTCTCAGAAGTATCTGCATAGGAACTTGAGCCAAGTCCAAAGGGAGACTTGTGTGGCATTTGCATACCCTGTTGACATTTAGAACAAAAGTCAAGCCCTGAAAACATAACAAAATTATGGGTTAGTTCTCTTTTTGGTGCCTGCATAAATTAGCAAGACTGTCCTCCTTGTAATTTAACGCTATGGCTGCATCAGTATAGGTTTTCATATTAACAGCACTGACCCAGTGCTCATTGAACCTTGAGAACAGGGAAAAGATATCACAATGGGCTTCAGTGACTTTCCTTTAGAAATCTTAGCAGAGCTGCTGCAGCTACCAGGCACAATGGACTTTTCAACCAGAAATCAGTGGTGATTGAAAGAAAAAAAGGTTGCTGGACTATTCTTCTGTGTAGGAACACATATTTACCCTTAATTTTACTAGTGGCCCAAAATCCTTCTTGAAGTTCTAGTTCTCTGCTAGATGAAGAATACAGCCTTCTAATAATCTGAAATCTGATATAATATTTAATAAGTATATTCCTGATTTTACTGGAGAGACAGCTTGGCCAAAGCCACCTGCCTTGTTAGTAGTATTTCCTTCCTTCTGGAATTCTCTCACTAAATTCAATGTGGATGATCTGGCAATCTTTGAAAGCATTCTAGCTTAGACAGGGAAGCCTGAGAGTTTCACCATCCTTGGTTTAAAAAGGCACTCTGAAAGAGCTTGGCACCAGCACCTTTAGTTGCCCAAATTATATTTATAGTCACACATGGCTTCTACCGGGCACGGATCTCAAGGCAGTTTTACAAATCACTGTGCTCCCCAGTTTACAAAGAAGATTTGAGTACTCTGTAGCCATTGTCCAGACTTCTGATCTGAAGAGTTATACTCTGAGCCACTGTGTCCCTGCAATGTTAGAAACTATATAGTCTGGAACAAAACTAAACAAAGCTATCTTGATTCAGTCTGAGTACTACTGTGGTAGATCTAAAGAAAAAATAAAGTATAAATATAAATGCAAGCTACTGATCCTATGGTTAGAATGTCAGGAAGGACACTTTAATGCTATATATAGAGAAAGTGTATATATAGTATTAAGGAGATGGGCGTATTTTATCTTCTGTCAATGCATAAAGCTGTCTGAGTGTAATAATAACTCTCAGCTAGGTCTACCTTTGCATAGACTGCTTACAAATCATTGCAAACATTTGTACAGAGCAAAGCACTGACGAATAGAAAAAAGCTGCAGGAAAAGACCCCTCCTGAGCAGGGACACTTGTGTAGAGACCCCTACACATTATTATGTAAAGGTAAAATCCACAAGAATGGTGAAGTCATATTTAACTCCATAATATTTATTGTAGTTGAGGTCTGATAGAGCTTTATAAAGCTGATGGGCAAATGTTGCCATTCTTCTGAAAACACTCTTACACTGGGAAAACATTTTCCATTAAATATTTTAGCAGAATTACCCTTCTTTCTAGCACAGGATAGTGTGAAAGGGTCAGAAAGTATTTATTATTTGATGTTTCTGGATGAGGAAAACTGAGGTTTAGCAGTGCCTTGTGTAAGGGCTGAAACTTCACTGTGGCAACCTCTGCTCAGACTCCTGTGAGCATTATGGGGGAGAAAGAGGCCGTGGAGGTTGGAACACCACTCTGACTGTGCATTAACATATACAGACAAGAATAGTTTTCACTTGTCAGTAAACTTATTTTTTACTGCACTTCTACAAAAACATATTGTATCTCTTTGGGTTTGGGGTTTGGTATTTTTTGTTGTTGTTTTGGGGTTTGGTTTGGTTTCTTGTAAGTTTTGCTTTGCACGTTTTTTATTTGCTTATTTACTGCATTTTACTTTATTATCAACTTAGGGAAAAAATAGCATCTTTGGAAACAAAATTCAGGTCAGTGTTTCCTCATTTCCTCCCTCATCAGCCTCATGTCCTGATTATTTCTCCAGCATTATGATGGACTGGTTGTACCCTTGCCAAACCACTCTGCCCTCATCCAAATGTGACAATCCCTGGGAAGCTCTTGGTCCAGATCTTGCTTTGCCTCAGGTCTCTCCCTCCATCACTGTCCCTGCACAGGTTCATCCTACTGCAGGCAGTTGCTCTAGTGAGAGGGAATAGTATTTTCTTTTTCATTCCCTTTGCACAGGAGGTCACTATCAAAGCGTATGCCCTTTCTGAATTTATTTATATGTCTGATTTTTTTTTCTGGTCAAGGGACAGTAATAATGACAGGGAATGCTTGAAAAATAGAACAGAACCAATTTTAAGTCAGTTAGAGAGATTTGAATTTTAATATCATATCCAGTAACATAGCCTACATACAAAAGCATTCATTGACATATTACTGCATACAATTGGAGATAATCAGGATCAAATGCTATTGGAAATAAAGCATCTGTAGTGTGATCAGTATGCTCATTCATTTAGTTATCTTTCCTTGTTTGAAGTAAATATATCATAATTTCCTTATCAGAAAGAAGGAAGACAGAAGAAAAACTGTTATTTCCTAGTCATTTGGAGAGCAGTTCTTTCAATATACACCATAAAACATTCAGGTTACCTTTTTCTCCCTCCCCCCCTCTTGTGTTTCTTTTTTATGTTCCTATTTTTTCTATTCCTTCTCTTTTTTCTTTTTCTTTTTTTTTTTTTTTTTTTTGTAATATGAATAAAGAAATGTCTATGGAGTTTGTCATTGTTTTGATACAAAATCAGAAACTTAGTTTTTCACACTTCCAAAGATATTGAAATCTCAAGGGCATGAGTGGCCACTACAGACTAATCTCAGTTCTGTAATTTCTTTGGCTTCAGTACCTGGGATAACTTTAGTAATTACTATTCACTGGGAGCTAATAACCTGTATTTTCCATTTTTCACAAATGCCATTTCACTTTCATGAAATTCGGGTGTGAGGCGTTTAACTGGAGGGACAGCGCTTAGACAGATCATCATGTTCTTCGCTAATTTTTCCACTTACATTTGACAACTTTTGTACAACATCTCCTGCCTGTGTCATAGACCTTTAGGAGGAATTCTGCCTTGATGTCTGGGAATATCTTGATATACCATGGGATTAGTCCCTCTCAGCTGTCTTTTTCCATCATCATAACAAGATCTGTCCTACTAGTTTAGCCCTTTAATCCCCATCAAAATACTAGTGTGAACATAGTCTAGAATGCCCTGGTCTGACTTTGGCTGGATCACCTTTCCTATCTCTGTCAAGCTGTCATTTTGGTTTTTATCACAAGACTTTCTTGATACTTGTACTTGAGTGAAGAAGACCACTTCATATTCTGGTCTTCTGATCTGCAGCTACCTGAGCAGCACAGTATAGCACAGCATGTTCACAGACTGAAAGTGTTTATTCTGAAGACATGGCATTCACATCATAAATTTTTTTGTGCACTGTTTTGAGCTAGCTCTACTCTAATCCCATAGAGTAAATGTTTATTAGTGTCTGGAACATGTCAAGGGAACTTCTGAAACCCATCTTCCCCTTCACTTCTATCTGAAATGGATCCAGTTTGCTCCAAGGCAACTCAAAGATGCAAATCCAATCACAGAAAGCAGCCACTATCAACAAATCGGGATGCTCAGTAACACCTTTCTGATGCAAAGTAAAATGCTAATGTAGATACATACATGGGGGACAGAAAAAATTTGATTTATTACATCTTCATTTGGCTGCTTATTCAACAAAAATTCCTCCTGCTTGCAGCAGGCATCTCTATTGGTGTAGACGGGTGTCACAATTCAGTGTCTGAGGCAACTGCCATCCCTTTTCCCTTAAAAATAAATAAGTACTGAAATGATGGAATCTCTCCATATTTCCTCACTTCCTATTTTTCTTACAGAAGAGGTATTTGTTGATTTGTTTTATTGAGGCCGAATTTACAACTGAGGGTTCAATATGAATGCACAATATGAATACAATAAGAAACACAGAGAAACAGCCTCTTTTCGACAGTGGTGCGGGCAACTGTGACTGAGGAGGTAGCACGGTCTTACTGTGCCATTGAGATGGCAGGAAAGCTAGGGCTAATGCACATACTTTGGTTATCTGAGGGAAATGGTAGGTAAACAAGAAATTATTTTGCAGGAAACATAAACTTGAGGGGTTTTTTCATGGTCTAAGGGACAATATCTTTGCAATAAATGTACTGCTTTCCTTTTTAACTGTATCTACTGCTGTGTAACATGCTTGTGTCTTTCTGCAATGGCACCCTGATTCTTAAGAGAATCTTCACAGGGCTT
Organism: Xenops minutus; assembly: GCA_035221455.1. Taxonomy (NCBI): domain Eukaryota; kingdom Metazoa; phylum Chordata; class Aves; order Passeriformes; family Furnariidae; genus Xenops; species Xenops minutus. Next base: position 31,574,169 of record JAWWEE010000001.1, on the reverse strand, counting down.
AGTGTATTGATGGTAAAGTGCTAGTAGATTATGACTCCTCTTACGAGAGCACTCATGAGAGGGTGATGAAAAGGATCATATCAGCAAAATGGCAGAGTATCAAAACACCCATGCTGCTGTTCTGGACTGGATCACCAGGACTTTCTACTACCTGTACTCTTAAAGCCTGTGGCAGTCAGTGGGCTTACAGGAGCGGTTGTCATAGAACACAGAGTCACAGAATGGTTTGAGTTGGAAGTGACCTTAAAGATCCTCTTGTTCCAACCCCTTCCATAGGCAGGGAAACCTTCCACTAGACCAGGTTTCTCAAAGCCAAATCTTATCTGGTCTTGTTGGAATAGGTCCAGTTGGGTCTGGTCCCACAAGGCTAATGGAGAATATCATCAGTATATATCTAAAAGCAAATATAACATATTAAACATTAGGAAATATTCTGCATACTCCAGCTAGAAAAGTAAAATCTATTTTCACCTGGGCTATACATTTTTACATCCTATAGTTGACCTTGGTATAAAACCACTTTTGTTTGCAATTTGTAAGTAAGGGATTAGATTGAGGGACCTATCAGTTACATAGTATCATCCTAGATATTTTAATGTCTGAAGATGATGCAAGAACAGAGCAGGGAAAACATCTTGCAGACAGATTCTTCTTCTCTCCACTAATTTATTCAGTCCCCCACATCCCCTTGACCTGTAATCTTGCATAGGCTCCAAAACAAACTTGATCAGTGCATGGTTATATGGACACCAGTATATTAAACGCCAAAGCACTCCCTGACTGGTGCTGCAGTGTTGGAGTGGGAGAGGCTGTGCATGTCTGTGCAAAGCTGTGAGCAATCAGAAGTTGATTCTTCTTTTAAGAAGTGTTACATGTCCAGGCTGTGGTATTCTGGCTCCTCTCAAAATGTGTCAGCTTAAACAATCTCTGCAGCACACGTCCCTTTCCTCTCATCCTGTTTTTTCCCTGTGCTGGAAGAGCTGCTCTGTTCCACCTCCCAGTCAGCACGAAGATTTTTATATAAATGAAAGCTACTGAAATGAATTGTGGCCACTTCATTATCACTGCTGTGTCAGATGATAGGGGTTGGAGCATTTTTAGTACCTACAGAAATGCTGTGGGATAGAGAGAGGTAGGTAACAGTCTGAGCTGTCTCCAGCAGAGGGAAGTGGTACACACACACTTCCCAGCGTGCTCCATCCTGCCGCTATGCAGAGCAGCCAACAAAAATGTCAGGTCTGGTGTTTGCAGAGCTGAAATTCTACACGCACCCTTCCCCCCCTACCCGTTGCCCTCAATGCAAATGCCTAATTTAATTCCCCTTTGGTTCTCTGTCACATTGATTTTACCCTTTATTTCCCCCAGACCCAGAAATGAGGTGTCTCTCACCCAACTCTCACATACACTCCCCCTGCAAAAAGACTTATGTAAGATGTTGGATTTTAAATTCCAGATTAAGTGCTGGGAAAGAGAGGTGCAGCCAGGGCTTGGTTTTGGTTTTACGTGTAAAGTTTTAATATTGCATTCCAGAGGCTACTTTAAACCTGGGCTGCCTTTTCTCTAAAACTCATCAGTAGGCATAGCAGAGGGGTGTGTCTTGGGCTCGCACAGGTGGTCCCAGTGCTGCCTACAAGTGAGTCCACGTGCAGATGCACACTCATATCCCCACACTCCAACACACAGCTGAAGGCTGCTCAGACACATAGCTGTGGAGTTTTTCCCCTCTCCTTCTGCTTGTCACACTCGCATCTTTTTGTTACAGGGTCCCTTTTGGGTGTACACAAACACACACACACCCCTCTCCAGAAGCTGAACAAGAATGCACTCACATCTCACATGGAAGAAATCCTGTGACCACTTCTCCTTCACAGTTATACACTTTTAAAATATATCTGACTGTTCCCTCATCTTCTCTGCCTTTGGAAAGAGCAGAAGCCTGCTGGAGATTAATTCATGGGGAAGATAATGTCCTTTACCTACACTTCCTTGAACTGTCTTAATACTGTTTGCAAAGCAACCAGATGACTTTGTTTCATCCTCGCCTCATCTAGAGCTGCAGGGAGGCAAGTTTTGCCTCCAGCTTTCAACCTTTTGATGCCGGGATTTTCCACGCTGAGATACAGTAGGTGGGTAACAAGAAGATCCTATTAAAGTGAAATGAAGTAGCAAAAGGATTGTCAGCTGAGCAAATCAGAAACATATAGTAGATATCCATCCTTCCCTGCATTCCTTCCTGCTCAATATGAGAAAGAGAGAAGAGTGAAAAAGGTGGTGAAGGAAGCAAAAAGGTGGTAAAGGGGGAGAAAAGAGCAACAGAGAGCAACAGCAGCAGTGACAATGTCTTGATTTTATATGTAGGAAATTAATTGTTGCTGCAAAAGACTCAGCTGCTTTAATGAAGAGGCTGCTGCAATATCGTTGCAACAACTAGCAACTCACATGTTAGATTACAACAGGTTGAGCCAGTGCATGCTCCCCTGTGCCACACTCAAAAAAAAATAAATCAAATGTCTATACCTGAGGCTCCTTCATTTCCCATGCAGAGATCTCCTTTAATGCAGGCTTTTCACGGTACCTTTCTTTGTCAAGAAGGGGCTGACGATAGCTTATTTACCTACTTACCTGTCCTTGAGCTATGTGGCTTTTCTTTGAATAAATTAAACTGGCTGTTTCAAGTGATGCTTTTAGCCTCTTGAGTCTGGATCTAATTCTCAGAAGAGTTTTTGCTTAAAACCTGTTTTTCAAGTTTTCAACCAAGTATCGACTGTCTGTGAGATGCAGTTTTCTGCAAGGACCTTGGTGACTATGGGTAAGGAAAAATATTCTGTCTGGCTGCCTTGCCTGCTTTTAGGTTTCCTACATACTTATGATAGACTAAAAGTGGAATGAGGGCTTGCTAAAACAAAGAAAATTGTCTTTTTCTGTTAAGTTGCTTTGCTTGTTTGCTGTTTGTGAATCTGGGACCAGATTTTCAGCTTCTGAGAGTTTCTTTAAATCCACTGCTGGCAGATATGTTTATTTTTTAATGCTGTAATAGCATTTTTAATATTCCTGAGTGGATACACACATTAGCTTTGCTTTGTGTAACTGATTCTGTCTTCCAGGAAATGGTGATAAATACTTGAAAAATTCTCATGGTTAAGAAGTTTGATTTTAGTCTCTAAAGCACAGGAAAATCTCAGTTTTTGGCGATACTGTTGTTTGTCATATATTTCCTATGATCTCAGCAGCAACAACAAAATTTCAGGGGACAAATGCTCATTTGTGTGAGCTGATTTATCTCTGAGGCAAGTAATTCTGTGATTCATCAGAAGACCTGCCTGTTGTTATGGACAAGGGGTGATTTTTTTTCCCTTGGGTGCCTAGGAGTAGAAATAAAAAAGAAACCAGTAATACATAGAAAAACATGCCCAAACATTATGTGAAGAAGATTTCTTTTTAATACACTGTAGAAATTTCTAAAGATGTTGTCCCAGGCACATTAAAACATAACATATATGTTAAATCAGGCATGCTGCTTGAGTGAACTGTTGTTTCTCTGTACTTCAGTGTTGTTTGGGTTTTTTCTATACATTATCACTATTCAAGCATACTGTGTTTTTACATATGCTCATACATCTGGAGGGGGGAGAGAGGAAAGCTTAAGGATCATAGCAAAAAAAACAGAGGTGCCTTTTAATTGTTGGAGTTATCATCAGGACCAGGGTGCAATACATGCCATCAGAGCTCTCAGTGATGCTCAGGAGATATAGAAAGAGAAATATCCAAGCTCAGGCCCTTCAGAAATATTGGCACACTATTTACTATTATGAGTAGCTAGAACTCATCATATACCATACTGGGCTCTTTAGTACAACTCACTGCAAAATGGTCCCAGACTAGAGATCCACATGCTTCAATCCACATAAATTCAGGATAATTCTGTTGCAGGCAAGACGTTTATTCTAAATCTGCTTGGATGCACCTGAAATCAGAATTTGGACCTAAACAGAACAGTTGTTATTAAATTATTATTATCCTCTCTGCTATTATCTCTGTGTAAACAAAATACCACATACCATGACGAAACTGCTGCTTTTATCTCTCTTTGTAATGCTCCAAATCCTATAATCTAATTGTTACACATCCTTGCTCAAAAGAAAGGCTCAAATATTAGCTTAAGGTTGTAATAGTAATTAGCACTGCAGAAGCTTAAGCTATCTGTGCAGATCACAGGGTTTGCTTACCACATACTTTATCAGTAGGTTAGCTTGGGCACCTTATCATCTGACACTGGGAATCCTGAATTCAGCTGATTTTTAAGATGTCCTGCATGTTTGTGCTTTATGGTTGCATAAAACATGGTTGAACATGCCTCAAAAAGAGAAAGGCATGTAGCAGGTGAGAGAGCAGGGATATGGGGAAAACCAAGGGTTTTGGCAGTGGCATGGTACTAAATAATGCCAAAACATACATGAAAGAGGAGCGGCACTGGGATCTGTTTAACTGATGGGAGGACCAAGACAGAAGTAGGTTTTTATTCTCCACTGACAGACCAAGGGTAGTAATTCACACCTGAACATGGTGTCTGCCAGCTGAATACAGAGGTGAGCAGAGCAACTCTGCTGCTATGTACACCAGGGAAATTCCAGCACCAGAGACTTGGAGACTGGATGCTCTGGCTTTGACACTGTGGACAATTCCTGCATGCCCGTACTAAGAGCATTTTACAATGAACTTTTGAAATGTAGTCTAGTTTGTCTTCTGGTGCCTCAGTTTATTGGCTGTGGAGAGGAAATAATAAGGATCATTCCATAAGTTGTTTTCTGCTCATGTCCTCTTTTTCTGCACTTTCCTTAACTGTAGCTTTCTGAATCAAGGTGTAGGCTTATAAGGACCTTTACTTTTAACAGAGCGGTTGTTCTTAAGCTCTGAAGATAAAAGAGAAGGAAAGTCCTCACTTGAGAAGCTAAGTCCAACCCTGTCCTTCAACACAGGAGGAAAGCCCAAGTCACTCCATTATCAATTTAAATCACAAATCCCTCCCCCACAAAATAATACCCTCCATCCTTCCTTTTCTTCTCCATGTCAATAACACAATTTTCTCTTTGACCTCAGCCCTTGGCATGTCTTATTTTCCTTTTTTTTTTGTCGACTCTGTGCACACATATTCCCTCTGAAAAGGTCTCCTCTCTTCTGCTGTCTGGCCAGGTGAATTGTGTGAAGATCCAAGAAGTCACTAACAGGTAGCTGAGTTGGCCAGTTTGTGTGTACTGACTGGCCAGCTGGCAGCCTGAGCCAAGCAATTAACTAACGAGCTTATACTGCCGCCTTTTACTCAGATGTGCTCTGCTTTGCCTTGTCTCCCACTCCACTGATTTTCATAATACATGTAGGGTATTTATATATATTAAGCTTTTACCTCTCTAGAGAATGGGGTGAAATTAGCCACCAGGTTCAGAATATATTGTTTGGTGCAGGATTGACAGATGGAGAGCCAGATGGACAGACAGCATTCCTATAAAAGCCTTATTTCCTTAGGAAAATAGGCTGTTGGGTGTAAGCGGTACTAACATGGGGTTTGGTAGGGGGGGATTATAACCCTCATTAACAGATGTCATGTGTCAGACACCTCTGCAGAGAGATGTAGAGGAAGAGTAAGTGAAGTATCTTACTTTGCTTTGAAAGTGTGAGTTTAAGCCCTGTTCTGTCTCAGGTAGATTCACAGCACACTGGCATAGCTACTCATTCAAAAGGGAAGGGGAAGGGAAAGCAGATTTGTCACTAGCTCCATTAGTCCTTTGTGTATTGCATTTAAAGGCGTTCATGTGGCTTTCCTTAATCCAAACCAATAGGCTCATGAAAGCTTTTCTGATGGTTTTCTTTACCCATCCCAATAGGATAAATTAAATAGCATATTAAGATTGTAGTCCCTCACCCTGCAAAAGACTTGAACCCATCCTCTGACCCACTTGCACTCTGAAAGTGGCTGGATCACACATGATCAAATCTAACAGGCATTTCAAATACGAGAAAAGACCAATTTTAAATGTACTGTTTACTGAATCTTAAAACTCACCACTTAGCATCACTCTCAAGAGCTGTAGTCACTAAATGTGAAAATACTCCAGCAAAACTTCATAGAATCACAGAATAGCTTGGATCAAAAGGGACCTCAAAGATCATCTAGTTTCAAACTCTGCAGCTCTTCTCTGGAGTTCAGTAGTAGTGGTGTGCACTAGCAGTTCAGTTTATGGTCTGTTTGGTCCCTGTTAGACTCGTGATTGAATAACAGTCTATAGGATCAACCACTTATTTATCCCCTTAGATGCAGATGGTAATTTTTGTAGCATCCTTCATTTATATCCGTGTCCCCAGTGAGCTACCATATGAGGTGGGGAACATAAAGGAAGTGAAAGGTGGAACACCTTAATTGGGAGGATTATTATGTGCAGAGTTGGTATCAGAACAAAATCTGCCTCCAGTGGTTTTTGGATTTTCCCCAGGAAAGTGGATAGAAGCCCTTGGTTGAATCCAATTTCCTGCTTGAAGAACTGTTGCTCAGCAAGCATGTTTTGAGTTGTCCTCACTGCTGTGTTTAGCTGAGGTCTGGATGCTGGGTTGTGGACTGCATTGTAGGACAGTCCTGGAACAGAGAGAGTAAAAACTTTCAGAAAGTAATGTCAATCACTGCATTTTGGAAAGAAATTGTGTTACTCACAATTCAATTTCAGTTTGTAGCATAGCCATGAAAACATCTCATGCTTTTGGTGCTGTTCATTAAGTCATAACCAAGGGTATCCAGCACAATAAAATAATCACAGATGCTACTGGAGCTTTTCAAAACAACTTTCACTTCCCACTTTCCAGTAATACAATGCAACTTCATTATTGAAAGCTTTGTAATCAACTCTCTTTCTTTTCTTTCACTGCAAAAGTTCCTCTTAAAAAAGTTCCAGGTCCAATCTGCAAAAATATTTGCTGATTTCTGAGGCATGTTCTCATGCCTCTGAGTTCGAAGTTACTGTAGAAAATGTACTTATGTAGGATGGCAATCCAAATAATCTTATTTTGCCTGGAAGTATATAAAGGTCATATGAAAATTTCATTGGAGCTCTGTCCAAGGAAAAAGAAGTTGCTTGCTTATGAAATTCTGTTATAAATGAATATTACATCTGGTCCTGCAAATATACATGATTGTTTCTTTGTGACCCCTTGCCATGAATAAAGGCAAGAGATGTGAGTAGAGATGTGCAGGATTAGATCTCTTACTTTTTGGTTTTCTTTTTCCTATGGCATTTCAATGATAAAAGACCAATTTCTGCCCTTGTTTAACCTCCAGCAATCCCACTGATTTCCTTGTTCATTCCAAATTGTAATGAATTACTTTACACACTGGAGCTCTTTTATTCTTTCTCTTCCAGATTGAGTGTCTCAGCCCAGACAATGGGCTCCTGCCTCCAGGAGTGTGCGACTGAAATAAATCCACTGACTTTAGCAGCCCAACTCCATTGCAACTGAGAGGAAAAGCTGGTCTCTGATACACCAACTTTAATGGAGCATAAGCCAGGGAAGAACATACAAGTAAGCAGCATTTTTAACTCCTTAGCATAGCTTGTGTTTGTATTAGCCCTTACTCATGGTTTATACACATAGGTTATGTATTAAATATCACTGTACTTGCACTGTGTGTATCTATTTGAGATACTTATGACTATTGTAGTGATGGTGGGACTTGCAGTCTTTAATGCATTTATCCTCACAACATCTGATAAAGGGAGGAAGTATTTTTATCTGTATATTATAGAGAGGAAACTGAAGCCTAGATCATTTTTTGCTACAGCAGGGAACTGAATCTGAATTTTCCAAGTTGAAAGCTAGCACTCAGACTGTTGGTCTGTCTCGATATAAGCAGTACAAATAGGCACAGAGAATAGCGCTTCTTGTAAACTGGGGATACTAAACTACTTGCTTGCGATACAGCAGACATGATAAATTGCTTACTGTTAAATAAAGTGTTAGGGAATTGTCACATAGCCATGGAGAGGCCACACTGTTATTAATGATGCACAAGGCATATATTTCAGTTTATTCTTCCATATCCATATTGACTATGAAGTGCAAACAATAATACAAAGTACATTTTGCCAGTAAACTAACACAATTTTTCTGGAGGACAGAGCAGAAAGTGGGAACAGAGCTCAATTACTCCCTGTTCTTGTGTGGTGGCATGTTGGTTGATGGAGGCAGCTCTGGCAGGGGAGAGAGGGGTGCTGATGCTACTTACTGTTCTGGTGGGAATTCATGGAGACAGGCTCTGGGATGAGTCTTAAAAAATTAACAAGTGTTGAAAATATGTCTCAGAGCCAGTACTTGGATCTGTTGTGTCAATACCACGAAATCACCTTTTCTCTCTATCATAAAGTAATGTGGTTGCTTTGCCATCTCAGAAGTCAATGCTTGGTTCAATGTTTGAAGTGAAGGTGTTGGAGGAGTAGGAGCTTTATTCTTCTGGCTTAGAGGTTGTTCCTTAAAGGAGGAAGAATATGTCTCCATTTCTGTTCTTTCAGTAAGATCAGGACTATCTGTGAGTGAAATAACTGTCTTCTCATTTCCCAAGAGCATCTAGCATGTGAACAGGACTCTGCATATCAGCTTGGCTACTGCACAAGCATAAATCTGGAGTGAGTCATGAAGTTAGTCAGGATAGGTGGCCTTATTGGAGAATTAAGAAATATCATACATGTGTATAAACTAGAAGATTTCATCAGGAAAAAAATCTTCTTTGTGATGAGATTATGGCTTGAAAATGAGTGCAGATTGGCCTTCCAAGTTTTATTTTATTTCAAATATTGTTTGATATGCTCCAGTATTTCAATGCAATTTAACAGCAATTCCTATTCACACAGCTATTCTAAATAGGTTCTTATATGTACCTATTACCTTGGTAGCCAGGTTTCTATATCAAATCCTGAACATTTCATTATTATTAAAAATATAAAAGTCATCTATTCCATCCATTTTATACAGTGAGGTGAACAAAATTGGATGTGAAGTCAGAGTGTGGTAATAGGGTAATTATTTTTTGCAGGTTCTTCTAATATACTTATGGTCAGTTCTATTGAAGTTGTATTATATTACAGTTGTTCGTGGCTGTTTTATCATGTGCTGTGAATTGAGAAATATTCTATCCTATCCTATAGATTTAAAAAAAACCAACCATGTTTTAAATTTTTAGAGAGGAAAATATGTCTGTGAAAAGCTATATGAGCAATTGAGCAATTTATGCTCTTCTTGACACAATCTGCACCTTCTTGATGAAGATCTTTCTCCTTTGTAAGACATCAGTGGAATTTCTAAAGTCGCAAGAGTCCTCGTTTTACTTCATTAGAATGAATGACCAAGTATCTTGTTTGAAGTTAACCACATACCTTATACACAGTCTGTTTACACGATGCCAGAGCACTTACTTGAAGAACAAGTATCTTCCGTGAAAGTGGCCTTCTGAAATGTTTCCCTTAGTCAAAAAAAAAAAAAAAAAAAAAAAAAAAACAGGAAAACATTACAGAGCTAAAATATAAATAATGCACAGGGGGAAAAATAATAGGCTTAGGAAAAGGAGAATAGAGACCTGCAGGCTTACAGGACCTTCCACCCAATTGCCTATAAATAATTTTTTGTGCATATTACAGACAACAGTGCATGGTCTCTGATGATGCTATAAGCCTGGATGTCAGCTGCAGAGCTCAGCTGCTGTTTGTAAATGGTATTAACTGTGCTCTTGATTTTTCTGTGCTTAACTGTATATAGTTTTGTTTTACTGGCACTGTACTGTAAGCATATTCTGCACTATGCAAATATAAGAGCTGAGAAGCATATGGGCCGAATCCTGCAACTCTCGCTCCGGCAAATGTCCAATTCACTTGATGGGAATTTTTCCTGAGTAAGCAGTAGGAGCAGACTCTTAGTTCCATCATATGCCTTAGCTGGTTTCTCAGGTGAGACAAAAGACATTGTTGCTTGACAAACAAGGAAAGCAAGGGTATAAGACCCAGAACTGAGAGTAGATGCTCAGTTCTGTTCTTCTTAAGGACCTAAGATCCACAAAAGGCACAGTCCATACAGAATGACCCTCTTCAGCCTTTAGCATCCTGCTAAGAATCAGCTAATAAAAGACCCTTACAAAAATGGAGAACCTTCAGAATGAGAGAAAATAACCTCAAGCTGTCCAAGGAGAGGTTTAGATTAGGTATTAGAAAAAGCCTCTTCACTGGAAGGATGGCCAGGTATTGGAACAGGCTGCCCAGGGAAGTGCAGTGGGTGGGATCACTATCCTGGGAAGTGTTCAAAAGACATGATGTGGCACCTGAGATTTAGTGGTGGACTTGGCAGTGCTGGGTTAATGGTTGGTCTTTTCCAACCTTAATGATTCTATGATTCTACAATTCAATATGTGATAACATTTCTCCATTCCCAATCTGGAGTTAATCCCAAGGTGCCAATAGTGGAGACATCTCTCTGAGTCAATGCAGACAGATTTAATCTGCAGGCATCCATGAAGTGAGGAGTAAGAGGAGTGAAATCCCACTCTTTATAATGAGCAGTGTGATTTCTGCTCCACCACCCTTCTCAAGAGCTTTCTCAGAGAGATATATCTCAGAGTAGGAGCTTCAGAATTCAGTTCTGCATCCAGCTCTGGTTCAGCCCTGCCATTTATCATACAGAAGTGGAGTTCCACCCCACAACTGTGTAAGTGGCTAAAAGCTCTGTCCTATATCCTGATCTCTGTGTATTACATGGCCCATTCTGTGGTGACAAGCAACATGGTGTGGACTTCAGGTCCAAATCCTACAAAAGCTCACACAGATGTTTTTCTTAATTGACTCTGATTTTGTCTACACTGCCCCTCACAGCCTGATATGTATCAGAGAAGCTGGATTTCTTTGATCTAGCTACCATGGGAACCAGTGCAGCACTGATGCTGTAGCACAGATTTCAGCATGATCCCAACAGGGACCCTGGTTATACACTTGAGGCTTCTAAAGTGTGCTGAACACTGGGCTGCATGTTTTCAGTGCTAATGTCATCCCTAATAGCTAGACTAACATTAGCAGTGGTAGCCATATCTTTCTTTCTCCTGCAGCCATTTCTTTTCAGCAGTGCCTGATTAGAAATTTAAACTGCAGCCCTTACTCACATTCCTCATCCTCATCCTCATGCACCTTTAAACCAAAATGACTCATTCAAATGGAAGTTTAAAGGTCAAACACTCCAGACCTGGCTTTACAAACTCTTTTCTACATGGCTTTTCCCCTTCTATTAAAAAAAAAAAAAAAAAAACAACAAAAAAAAAACTCATCAGGAAATGTTGGCAAAAAGGGTTTAATTACAGAAATCATTTTGCTCCCTATGGAGAAAGCATGAAGAATGGCATATTTCCACATTTGAATTGCACATTCATCAAGAAAAGAGCAATTTCCCCTTAAGAATGTTCTGGAGTAGTAGAAAAGAGCATTGAACCCTGGGGTGGGTATTATTTTATAGTCTCTGAAAGGCAAATGGTTTCACTTCCATTGATTAAAATATATGAGTTTTCCCCTCTGGATTATTCCCCTGGAAGTAGGAAAAAAAAAATAAAATCTTTAGTAGTGGCTGTCAAGCAGTGCAGACCCTCTTGGCAAAGAGCTCATCAAACCAACTGCTGCTGAACTTGGCCAGCAAGGAACCTTTGACCACACCATGTTGCTACTTTTTTTGCTTGGTGAACAGGGACTTTACAAAAGGTGTTTTCATTGTTTTGTTGGAGCAAATGTCAACATGAAAACACAGCCCGGCATCAGGACTATTAAGTGCTAATTTGAGCGGCAGCTCCAGGACTTGCTGTCCTTGCTCTCCTGGCACACAAGGTCTAACAGGCTCATGCATTAGTCTTGTCATTCACCTTCTTGTTTCACAGATGCAGCTTCTTTACAAACTCTGCAAAAACACTGCTTGGGAGAGACCTTGACTTAAGAGTCACTCTTCACAAGGAGCAAAGTGCAAAGTTGCTCGGGTGCAGGACACCGGCACAACATGGCAGGCTGCTGAACACTGACATTTTTGAATGCACATCTTCATAAAATATGCTGCAAATTGGTATGCAGCACACTTCTGTGATGACAGTAATTCACTGTGAATTGAAGCAGGAGGGGGATTTTCCTAAGCAAAGTCACTTTTCCCCATTAAATTACTATTGTTCTCTTCTTTCCAGAAGCAACATAGTCTAGTTCAGTTAACAGAGAAAGGTCAGTTACACATACAGTGCTGACCGGTTAAACTTGAATTTACCAGCCAGAATTCAAACAAATAGCATTGTAATCCCCACTTGGTTTTACTGATTTTCTCTTAATAATGTCACGGGAGTTTAAAAAAATAAAGAAATAAATGGCTGGAGTGAATGGGCAGATGGAATCAAAGTGTTTCAAAACTGCAGGAAAGTAATGCAAACAGTAAGAGCACGAAGAATAAGAAAAAGTTCTATGTAATTGGAAGAGAAGATGTTCCATTTCCTTTCTAAAATCAAATGCAAACTGCTCATGTGACTGATTTAGTATTGAACAAGAGAGGAAAAATTGCTTCTTGGCATTTAAATGGAAATGTTTCTTGTTCCGAAATTTTGGAAGCTTGCATACTGTATGATTTTTGAAAGGCTTATACAATTACCATTGAATTTGGATGAGGTCTATTCCTAACAATATAGATATTTTTCTCAGTTAAACCTTTTCCTTCCAGAGACCTAAATTACCTTTGTCTAGAGTCTAGATTCCTGATGTGGAATATATTCCAGAGGTAATAGGGCCAATGCAAATATATTTCATTTTTAATATGTATTACTGAAAAAACAGTGAACAGGAGCAGCTATTTTGCAAAGCAGACCTTTATGTCGAGGACTCTGCTGTTTTAAGATGATGTTCTGATTTGCTGTGTGCCTTTTTACTCTAATTTCTGGGTTTGGAATAAAACATATATCTTACCTCTTCTTTTCCACAAAGGCTAGAAATTTTAGGACAGGAGAAAAAGGCAGAACATAACAGACTTGTACCTGCCTGATTTAAAGGTATACCATGAAGAGGATGATTTTCATGTAGCTCAAAGCACTGCATGAAGTACTGCAGTTCATTATGTTCAGCACTCTTCTTACAATGTGATTTTAGGGCTGAATCAGGTATTACTCCAAGATTTGTGATGTCAACACATGCAATGTAGAGACTGTTGCTGAAAAGTTTTGTAAGAATAAATTTTGGGGAGGGATTTGAAAGAGAAAAATGTGATTATTTGGTAAATGAGAAAATGATAGGCTGAGTGTAAATTGCAATGGGTGATGTATCCTGGAAGGGATAAGCTATTGGGGACTTGCCCAAGGTCAGGCAGTGAAGCAGGAGCAGGGCCTGACACTTAGCCACATCACAACCCTTTCTTGCTTCAGACCATGTTGAATAGCAGCATTAAATAGCTCTAATTTCCTGTCACTACTGTTTAAAAACAAAACAAATAAAACCAAAACAAATCCCCCACAAATATTTAAAGGGCAGAAAGTAGTAGCATTGATCTTCTCCCTAAAGAATAATTAACCTTAAATTACACAATTGAAATCTTTCAGACCCCCTTCCTGAGAATTTTATTTTAATTCTAAAACAACACAATTATGTTAAAAAAAAAAAAAAAAGAAATGGTAATAGTAATAATAACTGATAATGATAATGATGACATCTCCTGACACCACTTTGGATGATGCTCCCTGACTCCAAAAGCAAGACATTACGCAAGCTGGCTAACTAGGGGCAAAGGGCAAAGTAGAAACAGAGGTTTCCCCTTTCTCATCACATGTGCTGAAGCTGGAGCCCACATAACCCCAAGAAGAGAGGAAGGTTCACCAGGACCAGGGCATGAAGGCACCACCTGAGTCAGCTCTCCTTCCTGTTGTCCCCACCCTGGTCCCCATCCCATTCACATGCTGAAGCCGATGTCATTCCAACTCATCCCTGTGCCTATTCTATCCCCAAACCCAATTCACGCCTATTATACACCCAAGAACATCCTTTCCCCTCCCTATTACCTTCTAATTCTTAAGTCCACACTCAATCCATCTCATCACCATGCCCATACATCTGTCCATGGCCATGTCATACCCTTTCTCTCCTCATACCATTGTCCATCACTTCTCCATGCAATGCCTATGTTCATTCCATCCTCATGCCTAGGCTATGCCCATCCCTTCCCCATGCCCATGTTATATCCATGCCTACTCTATGCCCATCGTCTCTCCATACCCATGTGCATGCCCAACTTCCCTTCGTGCCCATACCATGCCTATGTCCTCCCATGTGTCATGCCCATGCCATGTCTATGCCTTGCTCCTTCACATGCCCATACCATGTCCATGTCCATGCCCATACCATGTCCATACCCTTCTCCTCCTGATGCCCATGCCATGCTCATGTCTATGACTTCCTCTGATCCATACCTATGCCAGGACTGTGTCATGCCCATGTCAGTGCCTATTCCCACCTCATACCCATACATACATCTTCCTGATGCCCATGTCATGTCTGTGTCTATGTACATCCCTGGCTCATGCCTGTTTCTTGGTCATACTCTGCCCATGCCCATGTCTGTATTTTCCTCTGACCCTTGTTTATGACATGCCCATGATATGCTCATGCCTGTGCCCATGTCCCCCTCCTCCCCATGTTCATGCCATGGCAATGTCTATGTCCTCCCCAGCCCCATGTCTATGCCATGCCCATGCCCATGCCCATTCCCACCTCCTCCCCATGCCCATGTCCCCCCATGCCCGTTCCCACCCAGTGCCCCTCTCCACGCATCCGCACGCCGTGTCCAAGCTGTTCCCACGCCGCCGGGGTGGGCAGCCGCCAGCCGCATGTGCGCCTGTCATTCCAGCCGGGAGCGCCGGCTCCTGCCTCCCATTCATGTAACCTGTGTGTGTCTCTCTTTCTCTCTGTGTGTAACAGCGAGAGGGAGAGAGCGAGCGAGGCACGGAGAGGAGGAGGAGGAGGGGGGGAAGCTTTAAATAAAGCCTTTGGATTGCAGCTGCTTATTTTGGGCAGTCCTACCAGGACGATTCCTGCCAGGAAAGAAGCTGGACCAGTCGTTGTTTCGTTTGTTGTTTTTTTTTTTTTCTTTTGTTTTGTTTTTAATTTATTTTGATTTTTGGGGGTGGCAGAGGTGTATCTCCGAGCTGCCTGCGGAGATGAGCTCTGGTGCCTGCTTGTAGTTTCCACTTTGGGATCGCTGGACACAGAAGTGGCATTTCGGTGGGGGGGAAGCTGCAGACATGGTAAGCTTCGCTTTTTCCTCTGAAAAGTGTATTTATGCCATCGACTTCCTCCAGTTTTCCCTTCCCCCTTTCCTCTTCCCACCAAACAGCCAGGCACACGGGCTGGGGCTGGGTAGAAGCTCCCCGAATCCCTGGTTTTCCCTCCCCATCATCCATACATGACTCCTGCCCAGCTCCCTGCCCTCCCCTCGCGCAGTTTGCAGCAATTCGGGGAGGCAAAGATGCTGCGGGAGGCTCCGGGATGGGGCGGGGGGAGGGGGGGAAGAATCAGGCACCCCCTGATTGCCAAAACCTTGCTTGAGGGTATGTTTGCACTGGATTCTCCCATTCAACCTTCCCCCTCCCCGATCCTTCCCTCTGCACCCCGAGCGGTGCGGCTGTGCTGGGGGAAGGCAGCAGTGCAGATGGGGAGGCACTGGAGCAAGGATGCAGCTTTAAGATCAATCGGTGTTATTTATGTAATAGTAAAAGCGGGGAGGAGAGCGAGGAGACAAAATAGAATAAAAAAGAAGTGCCTCGATATTTCTCAGCTCACAAGGCTCCTTTGGCTCCGTCTGAACCCCCCATCCTCATGTCCTGCTGCAGGGTGGTGCGTGGTGGGAGTGTGTGTATGTTTACATTTGAATCTGTGCTAGAGTCAGGGATGGGGATGGGGTCTCCCATTTTCCAAGGAAAGGTGGGTTTCCCTCCAGCAAAAAGCAGAAAAAAGAAATGCGCTTGACTGCAAGTTGAGTGACAAGTCTGTTTCTTAGGCATTAAATGTTAAAGACCTGCTTCGAGCCATGCCCTGCTAGGATTAAAAGCTCCCCCAAATACTGTGGTGGTGGAGAAAAGATGCTGGAATGCCTGAGAGAAATGCAGTGGTTCAGACTCCTGCTCGTATTCTCAGCAATTTGCATTCTCAAATACAAATTTTGGCTGTTGAACATAAAACCAGAATGCTACCAAAGAGCATTTATTTCTTAGGAGTTGTTTTGATTAAAAATATAGACATTTTCTTACTATACGATATCTGAGATATTTTACTTTAAAATAAGTAGCAGTTAAGGAATGCCAAATCTTTAAAAAATAATAATTAAACCCCCCAAACTCTTGAAGTATTCACAAGTCAGTATGTATTTACTTTCTTACCATGACCGTGCTTAGAAATTCACAGTGGTTACAACCATGTAAGCACATGATTGGAAAAAACACAAAACAACAACCCCTCCCAAAAAACCTGAAGGGAACCAAAAAACCCATATTTATGCCACAGTCTTCTTTTAGGGGATACACAGTCTGAAATACATTTTTTTCATACAGCCAAAACAGAGATGAATAAATGCCTATTGAATAGCTAGACAAGACCTTTCTGCATTGTGCATTTGCTCATGCCTTTTTCAGGAAAATTCAATTCTTTTTCATTTAAAAATGATAATTAAAAAAAAGGAAAACAACAAAACCCTGAATCTAACTAAAAATTAATCTCTCCCCCTCCACCCCATCTTCCTCCTTAACTTTTTGCACTGAACCGTCACCTTGAATTTATAGGTGTTTCGTTTTTATTTTTTTCCTGAGAAAAAATCCCGTGTGAAAGGAGGGCCATAAAATATAAAAATGAGAGCAAAGCTTTGAAGTTGGAAGTTGTCTATGCACTTTATATAGGTAAACTTCTGCTGTAGCCTGGCAAGTTGTTAGTGTGCTGCTTGCTGCTCTGGGGCACCAGAGCTGGGCAGGGAAACTTGGCACCTTCCAGCCTATCCCAATCCCATTTTTTTCTGCTTCACTGACCGTAATAAAATTGACTACTAGTAGCGTAGCCCCTCCCCTCCTATGGAAAGTGCTCTACTCCCAACATGTGCACCATATGTGCCTGCAACACCCAAGGCTTAACATATACACCTATCCTATGCCAGCAGCCCGCACGTGCCACCCGCACTCTGGGTCTGGCGGGAGCTGGGGATCAGCCATCAGGAACCCTAGCTCTCCTCTGATAGCTGGGGAGGCTGGGGCTGAGCCAGTGATTTGTATTTAATTTATTTCATTGGCCTCTTCAGAGCCAGGCGCCTCCCACTTAGTGCCTCAGCCTGTAGCACTTTTATAGGGTTGTGTGGAAAAAACAAGGAGTGTGTGTGTGTGTATATATATATATATATATATATATATTCAGTGTGGGGGAGTGGGCATAAAGGGAGGAAGATACATCTCTTGCACTGTTTTGCAGTGAGATAAGACTTTACAGCAGCTTGCTGGGCTCTGCCTGTGTTACAAGGCTGTAGGAATTTGCTGGTTTGTGGCCACCACGAGCTGCCCTGCCCTGCCCTGGGAAATTCCCAGCTTCCAGACTCTGCCACGCTGCTGGATCAGTCCTTGCTGGAGTGGGCTGTTTTGTGGCCAGGAGGATTCTATGCTGCCATGAGCCATTGAGAATGTGACCCCTAAGCCAGTGCATGGGCAAGGAAAATTAGGGGCCGTGCTGGTTTGCAGTAGGTTTGCGGATAGGCAGGGAAAGAATTGTGAGGTCGTGGTGTGTGGCCAGGCTTTTCCCAGGCACGTGAAAATGTAACCTGTGTTATTCTTCCCTGGAGAGCAGGACCACTGCTCTGCACCGCCCTGAGAATGGGGTCTGCACAAACAACTGGGGCAGGGCAGAAGGGGACGTGCCTTTGCAGACATGTTTTAGGTTTTTTTCCCTTTTTTCCCCTCATAAAGAACAAGTCACCAGAGTTGGGAATTACTGCCACTGCACTGAGAAGCACTATATCTCTACAGGGACTCTGCCTCCGTGCCTCACCCTCCTCTCCCGTCCATACGTTTGTGCATGTGTACACATCTTCACAAGTGGAGATTTTCAGTGTATCTGTCACTTATGTGTGTGATCTGCAGAAGAAGTGTCATGTTTTGGTGGAGAAAGATGGTCATTAGAGTGGAAAGATGTTCTCAGGGTGCTCTTTGGCAGGGAAAACAGGGAAAGGCAAAAGGAGATGTGTAAGTTAACTTTGTAGTTTGTTATTAGGAAGGAGTCATGGTTTAAAAAAGGCTTTGGTTGGGAGAATTTGCCTTCTCTGATTTAAAGGATAGGGAAAAATTAAGGAGAGATAAGAATAAAGCTGCTCATCTGGTTTTGGTTGGAGGATAAGGGAGATAGTTCCTTCCCTCCCCCCTGCTCCAATTTATTTTACTACATGGATGGAAAAAGAGAGACATCTCTCTGATTTCAGTGGGTCTGGGGAAGGAATGAGCTTTGGGCTGAGAAGAGGCTGAATTTTTTAAGTCTTTGTAGCTTAATTATTTTCCTTGCCTCATTTAAATTAGATGCTTTCCTGTCATTTTGGTGGGCAGATAGTACACTGGTAAGGGAAAATGTTCCCTTTTGTTTTACAAAGTGAGAAATTTTTTTGCTTTTATTTTATTTGATTGGTTTCCTGGAATGCATAATAACTAAATGTTATTTCATTCACTCTTAAACGTGTACACTATTCCAATTAAGAGCCTAGTCTGATTATTTTTAACCTTGTAGTTTACCACTTCTCTGCTCAGGAGAATAAATTTTTGAGTTCTTGTGCTTTAAAATAGCTGTGGTGCTTAAGCAAAACTAGCTTTTCCCTAAGAAAGTCATTTCCAGTTCAGTCGAGTTCCCACTTCAGTGGTTCATTTTCTGACAGAATCACATCTTTGCAAGGAGCAGAACTATGATCTTACGTAACTTGATGTTTCCAGATCAAAAGTTACAAATATTGCAGTAATTCCACAATGAAAGAGATTTGACAGGAGGAATGTTTTGTGGCATATTTATTATTAGGATTTCAAATCAAGGCGGTTTTAAAAATTTATGGAGGGGAAAAGTAGAATTAAAAATATGAATAAACAAAAACTCAGTACTTTGATATCTTCTTTAACATCACTCTTTCCCTTTATCTTACCTCTGTAGGCAGTTGAGACTTTATTTTTTTCTTTTTTTAAAGCAAACCCTTCTGTGTTTAAGAAATATGTAATTGTAATTTCAAGATGTGAAGTAGCTTGAAACTCGCTCTCTTTCTGATTTCATTCAAAGAAATGAAACTGTAAATCAATGTCAATGCAGATTTAAAGACTGGCTGTTACCTGGCCTGTTACAAGGTCTATCAGCATACCTTATTGTAACTAAGAGCTAAAATACTCTGTTTCTGCTCCAAACTGACAGATTGGCATTGCTGGGCACTTCGACAGAGTAACTTGCACCACTTCCCAGCGAATTGGGTATTCATGGATCCTTGAACAATATGTTTCAGAGAAGAAAGTCTTGTAATATTTTTTTTAAGTCTAAGTATATGCATGCATTACCTCTTTTCTGTAGATTAAAAGGAAAAAGAATCATGGAGAAATTTATCTTAAGTATATCAGCATAACCTGAAGAGTGGTGCTATAGTGTGGCTATAGGACTTATATTTTTAGTCAGGAGTAAATGCATGATTGGCATTCCTGCACTGGTTCACCATCACTGCACTGATACTCAAATAATTTTCTCAGAAATATATATTTTTAATATTTTTTTTGCCAGCTGTTCTACGTCACTGTCCCTGGAGCATCTTTAAAGGCAGAGTTGAAATGTGAGCAGGAGGGCACATTTCCTTGGCTGTGCGCAGTAACAAACAATTTTTATGGAAAGTTCAAATTTCTTGGAAAGTTTGAGCCTTACTCACAAATATCCTTTTGCCTTTATACCAAATTGCTAAGAATGAAGCTGTTAGTGCTGTAGGGGGATTCAAACTTCATCGCCTGCTGTCCTGCTGAGTATCAGCAGAGGTGATCTTTTGAACGTGAAGATGTCCGTGAAAACAGACACAGAATTCTCTGTTCTCCCAGTGTGTTGCCAGCCAGAAGGAGGAAAAAGCCCTATGAAATGGAAGGGCTGGCAGATAAGTTTCCTATTCCAAGTCAGAGTTGCTTTCTAGGATTTGACACGTCCTTGTTCTTTTTTTAAAGTGCCAGGAAAAGGGAAGAAGAGAAGCTGATGGTCAATTTAAGTGGAGGAGCTCACTGAACTGCATTTATCAGTCCATTTAAATGGGGATGATTCAATTAGATTTCACAGATATCTCTGCATGCTTTAGTGAAGTAGTATTTGCTACAGTCAAGATAAACACTGCAGTCCAGAATGCTGCTTCACTACCATAATCACCGCTAAGGCAGCAGTGGCAGATGTGCTACCCAGGCAGCAACAGCGAATGTGGAAACAGGAGATGTCTCATTGCCCATTGATTTAGATTTTAGGTGTTTATTCAGTGCAGTTTTGTCTTTAAACATTGAGTAAAAGCTGTAACACTTGCCTGCACATGTGTTTGAACACACTGAGCCTTCAAAGTGTTCTGGAGATTGATCAGTTAAACAGCTGAAAGTCAGAAAACAGAAGATTAAATCCTATTTTACTGTTTTAATCCAACCCTCTATTATCTATGCAATAAGGGCTCACCAGCTTTGTTGTCTGTCCCTCAAACTCCAGTAAGTGTAATGAAAATCTTAGAATTGCTTAAAAAATCCAGCCCAGGCCTTTTCCTTCTGGGGAATATGGGGTACATTCATAAAATCAATCTCAGTCTTCTGTATCAGGAGTTGGACCCAACGAACCTTGTGGGTCCCTTTTGTCTCAGGATATTCTATGCTCCTATGATACCATGCTGTATGGAGAATAAGAGAAGTCAGAACTCAATTCCTGGGCAGGTGTGTCTTCAAATCCTATCTGTCCACATAAAAGCAAAGTCATGGAGGTCAGCAATTCATAAATCATCTCTTCCAATGGGTCACTTTGGTTTAAATGCCCCAGTCTTATAAATGAATTGAACTCCCAAATTTTATAATGGCAATTTTCAATATTCTGCTAATTCCTTTTGAACTGCCTCTCTGCCTTTGGATGCTGCAAACCATTTCATCCTCACCTCTGTAACATAAAGAAGAATAGGAAAGGAGAGTTTGTTTAGTCAAAAAGCCTTCCGAAGTAACTGCCAGAAGTGATTGGAAAAACTGATGGAGCGTGAGAGACACTGGAATTTACTTTCTGCCTGTTGATACAAACAGCGGTAGGTGGTTGGTCTGTGGGCACCACAGATCCCATCAGTCAGAAACAAGCAAATGCTGCTATTTCTAGAAAATTACCCTTTGTGCAGGTGGATTTAAAGTGTGATCAGCTTTTTGGCATCAGCACAGATTTTTGTGCTAGAAAGCAGAGAACAACCTCAGGAGCCAAGCTGCTGATGCATTCCTGCAGACAGAGCTGTGACTGGAGGTTACTTGCGGTACTTATTTACCCTGCTAAAAACAATGCAAAGTTCACAGGGCCTTTAATTGCTATTGTGGGTGTTTGACACAGCAGATCAGACTCCGAGCTGTCAGGATGATCATCCAGACGTTACAACACACTCTGACATGGTTACAAAATGCTGGGTTGAAGAGACTTGCCCAGCATTGCCCACAGTTTTGGGGAATCATTTGGCTGCCTTAATCTGAAACACAGTTGTACTCATTGTTCAGCCCTCTGGTCTCTGCTCAGTCACTAAAAACCTTCCAGCTCTGAAATGGGTGAGACAGGGATCGTAAACTTCTTCTGCTGCTCCTCATTCTCATTGCTTCATCTCCAGGCTGGCTTGGATAAAACTCTGTCTTGTGAATTATGACTCCTTTGTTATTTCAGGACACTTGATTAAGGCAACTTTCATTGTGTTTTTTACTTAAATTCTGGGTGTCCATTATATACATTTAAATATTATTCTTGGTCTCCTAGTCTAGTCTTTGTTGAATTTTTTTTTTTTTTAATGTCTTGCAACAGCTAATAGCTTTGTGATAATGTCTCATTTTCCTGTCTCTATGTGTCTATGACTTAAATTAACAGATCATCATCTTTTGATTTAACAGAGTACTCTGCTCCTCCAAACAGATCCCTCAGTCCATCCTGCTCAACCACCTCCTCTCCAGCCTCTTCCAGCTTTATTCTGCAATCCCATTTTCATCCCTCTAGCTGCCGCTCCCCAGGTCTCCCAACCCAACCTTATTCAACTCCTCCCAGTTTGGGGTCATACCGAGCACCACAGAGTGTCTCTGACTGAAGTTCTGATAACATGGATGTGGACCTGGCACGTCCCATAGCACAAAGCATCTTGTTTCGTTAGACACAGGTAGAAATGTAAGTGATGGAAGCTGGCAAATATGTACAAATGCACCCAGGAGCATACACCACCAGTGTTTTTATCAAAGTCTAAACTTGGCTTAATTCGTACAGATGCACACAAAATTCATTAGAAGTAAAACAGTTGTCTCCCAGGCAAATTTCAAGTCCTTCCTCTAAAGTCCTAAAAATCCCAGAGGAGGTTTAAGAGAGAAGGCTAAAGGCTTTTTTTTTTCTTTCCTTTTTTTTTTTTTTATGTGAGTAAAGCAACATATTTTTCCCTAGCCTTGTTCTCAGAATCTGCTGAACTGTTTTGACTGAAATTTTCCAAAAAAATTCAGCCTGAGGCAGACAGCTGGCATGGAAATTTTCAGGCCAAACAATTTGCTTAGTATAGTTATGAAAAACTGTGAATGCTGTTTTATTATTAAAGCTGCCTCGCTCTTCCCATAATTGACAGCACTACCAACTTTGCCTTTCTCTAATAAACAGAGAACTGGAGATTGTGTTACAAACTAATTTTGTATTTGTGTGTTTTATAGATATTTTTATACATTGGAAATTTATTATAAAACTGACACATGCATTTCAGCATATGCTAGCAGATGATGAAATCTCAAGCTTCATGAAAACCAAAGAGAATACAACTAATGAGAATCCCACAAAGTCACATCAAAGCGATACAGCAATGCGGGATTTGTAGAATGGGATTAAACCCAAAGAAATCTCAGGAGACCCTCCATTGACAGAGCAATCACACAAATTCCCATATATCCCATGTTAGGGTTCATTGTCCTGCTGACAGAAAAATTTTGATTTAGTATAACAAAATTCTATTTTTTTATTGTAAATCAAAGGAAATAAAAAAAAAAAAAAAAAAAAAAGAGAGAGAGAAAAATCCCCAAATGGAAACCCATAAAACTAAAAGAACATATAGTTGCATTTTGGTGTGATCAGCTTCTTTTCTTTTGTTAACCTCCATACAAGTGACCTCTCAGGCTGTAGTTTCACATCAGAGCCAGCCTCAGGACCTATTCGCATTAAAGGAGGGGGATCCTGCTCTCCCCCTCTCGTCTAATCCCAATATCCTCTAACCCTCAGCTCCTGTTCTTTCACTCCTTCAGAGTATGTCTGATGATTTTTGCCATTTTGACAAGGGTAGGACAAGGGGTAATGAGTTTAAGCTAAAAGAGGTCAGGTTGAGATTAGATATTGGGAAGAAATTCTTTACTGAGAGGGTGGTGAGTCAGTGTCACAAGTTGCCCAGAGAGGATGTGGATATCCAACCCTGGAAGTGTTCAAGGCCAGTTTGGACTAGACTTTGAGGAACCTGGTGTAGTGGAAGGTGCCCCTGCCCATGGCAGTGGGGGTTGGGGCTAGATGATCTTTAAGATCCCTTCCAACACAACCCATTATATCATTCTATGATTCTATAAATTAATTCATCAACCCAGGAAGAAACAAGCTCTATCTTTTCCGTGGAATTTTGGGTCTTTTTCTGATGACTTAGTGACTTACATTGAGTTAATAGAGTGTAAGCATGTGCCAAGGAGAAGGGAGAAAGAAAGGGGTACAAAGAGTTTTTTGGAGGTAATGAGTTTTTAAGCTAGTCCCATGACTCAGAAATTTGTTTCCTGGATTGCCAACTGTTTACAAGACTTTTATTGTACTAATATAAAACCTCATTGTGTCACTATTAAAATACAGAGTGCAATTTTTCATCACTGTCTTCAGGACAGGCTTTTGAACCATCCTGCTCGGTAGGCACTGACTCAGTTGTCCTCTAACAGTTTGCTGGATTCTTTTTGGAACCCAGTGCACAGTTGTGATAGCCACAACAAAAATTTTCAGAATTTCAAATCATGCAATGAGTGAATAAGCCTTCCTGTATTTCTGCTTTAAACTCTGGATTTGGTAATTTCATTAGATGACTCTTACTTTGTGGGCTATACAGCAGGATCTAATAGAAGTCTGTTCCTCTTCTTGTTTTTCTATTCCAAGATGAAAGTCCCCACCCTACTTCATCTATTCTGCAAAAGTCTTTACATATTCCTCCATAATCTTTGCAGCCTTTTCCTCTGTTAATATCTTTGTTAATTCTATTCTATATTTTAGAGATGGGTAGACCCAAAATGTATGCAGCATTAAGACAGAAATGTGTAATTAACTTATACAACACCATCCCGTATTATACTGATATTTAGTCAAGAAAAGGAGGCTTGGGGGAACCTTATCACTCTCTACAACTACCTTAAAGGAAATTGTAGTCTGTGGAGGTTTGTCTCCTCTCCCAAGTTACCAGTGACAAGACAGGAGGAAATTACCTCAAGTGGCACCAGAGGAAGTTTAGATTGGATATTAGGAAAAATTTCTTAATTGAAAGAGTGATCAGACATTAGAACAGACTGCCAAGGCAGTGGTGGAATCACCATGCCTGAAAGTGTTCAAAAAGTGGTGATTGTGTTGCATAGAGACATTGTTTAGTGGTGCACCTGGCAATGTTAAATTAATGACTGGACTCAATGATCTTTCAGATCTTTAATATTTTTTCTCCTTTTGTTGTCTGTTTTTTCCCCTAACTTATCCCAAGATTTTCCCTACACTGGCATGAGCAGGGAGCCAGTGTTTGTAGAGGGCATCTCATGGAGATTCCTCAGCCACCTTCCTGTGTGGCACCAGTTAATTTAGAGCCCACATTGTGTATGCATTGTTAGAATTGTTTTTTCCCTTTATGCATTACTTTGGTTTTATTGATACTGAATTTCACCTGATGTTTTTATCACCCAGTTTGTTACTCTACTATGAGAGTAGGTTGTAGTGTAATGGTTGGAGGCTTCATGAGAGAATCAGAAAGCCCAGCAATGAAAAAGGCTCTCCTTTTGACTTTTATTCTTGTCCTGGGGATAATCTGAACAAAAATATAGCCAACAAAATACTCTTAATACAAAGTAAGAACAACCAGCCTGGCTGTCTTGTGACATCTGATTGTGAAGTTGTCTGTGGCTCAAATGTTTTTGCTTCTCATCAACAACATCTAACAGAGCCTTTTTTTCTCATACTTCTTTCTAGCAAGTGTTTGGTCTTCCCCCAAACAGCAAATTATGCCCTTAACTTCATCCAGGCTGGAGCAGCAGAGTCCTGAACCAAGGGAGAACTTAATGATCACCTTCTCACAGCCTGACATATTTCCCCTGTGTCTCCATCTCCTTTCTATCCTAAAATCTCTGTTGTGTTCATGATGCCCCACAAAGACACCTGGGATTTGGAAACTTCAATACCTGTTTTTGTTTTTATCTCACAAGAAAGTGTGAGCAGACACAGCCACATGCCTGTGACTTAGAGCCCTGTTTGTTGACAAGTTGTCTACCTGAACAGTGCTTTCTTTAGGGCTTGGTTTTTATGGCTTATTATTGCTAGTGCTTTTCACAATATTATTTAGGATTGTAGAGTTGCACAAATGACTCATATAGAAGCCACAAAGCATTGCTTAAAGCTCTGCATACCCCACTATGCTTTAAAATGTCATCTGTTTGTGGCTTTCTGTACCAAACACTGCTGGTTATGGGCTCTGGGGAGCAACGTTATTGTACACCTGCATCACTTCATTTTGTATTATTTTATACCTTTTGCATATTTAATGTTTTGTTGAATTTTATATATTTATTTATTTTGGCTGATATCTTCTCCAGAGATTAGCAGACAGCAATTGTCTAGTTGAGAAGGTGGTAACAGGGAAGAAGGGGATATCAGGAGCTGATACTAGGGAAGAAAAGTGGATCTTTTGGGATGTGAGAAAATG
This sequence comes from Xenops minutus, assembly GCA_035221455.1. Lineage (NCBI taxonomy): Eukaryota > Metazoa > Chordata > Aves > Passeriformes > Furnariidae > Xenops > Xenops minutus. The sequence continues at coordinate 31,547,937 of JAWWEE010000001.1, read as the reverse complement.
AGGGAATACCAAGAACAGAATTGCCAGCAATTTCATTGCTAGAGCTGGATTCCTGCAGCCGGTGCTCTGTTGTGCTCTGTGCACCGAAGACTGCTTGATTCTGGTTTTTTCTTTTGTTTTTGTGGGTTTTTTTTCCCCTCTCTTTCAGAGCATGGAAGACTAAAAATTCTGTAACATCTCTACTGTACATGAAATATATAAATCAATAAAATCAGGATGCACTGCCCCAGCAAAGCTGCCTGATCAAAGGGGTGTGTGCGTGGAGTGGGGGGCACATATTTTTCATGTGTGAATATTCCTGTTTGTTTCTCTCTCCTTCCCTCTGTTCAAATGAAAACACCTGGAATTAATTTTACACAGACTGTATGGTAGCTCACCTTGCATCACGTTTCCTTGAATATTTCAATAAGGCCTTTTTTTAAAAATGTGCACTGCTTTGGCTGACTGAGTGCTTGGAAGTGGACATTCCCAGCGACAAAGATTTTTTGGAGATAACAAAAGCCAGACAATCTTGTTTGAATCCCCAAAGCACCACAGCTCTTTAACCTAAACCATTGCCAGATCCAAGGATCATTACTGCTAATTCAAAGGCTCCTGTTGGTTTTAATGGGCTCTGGATCAGGCTTTTTCACTCCTGCCGTGGAACAGTGCTGGCTCCCCCAGTGCAGAAACACGAAGTGGCCATGAAAATTGAAGGCTGCTTTGGAAATGGATGTCATTTCCACTGCTGGACTAATTGAGCGTGTGAGGCTGGGAGTGGGATAGGTTTGAGGTTTTCTTGGTGTTTCCAAGTAAGTCAAAGTTCCTGTAATGAAAACATGCAGAGTGGTTTTTTGTAACTATTTTTATACCTACATCAGACTTGATGTTAGTGGCTTTGAATTATTTAACGTTTTTCTTCCTCAGCTGTCATCTCCAGTGAGCTCCCATTGCAGGGCTGCAGGAGTTGTGTAAGGAACAATGCAGGAGCCTGGCATTGGCTGCTTAGGGGGATGGATGTTGCCTGATTTTGTTTTGTTTCATGTGTTTAATCCTATTTTATCCTTTCTCTTGCTGGTGAGAGGGACATCAGGCCAAGGTACTAAATCATACTGACCAGCGTGGGCTGAAAATTAAGTACATGCCAACTAAAGACACAAATAAGGAGTTTTCTGCTTAAACCACTGAGCACTAATGTCTGTCACATAGGAAGAGCCAACTATTTAACATTCAGTATATTCAAAAAACATTATTATGTCCCAATGGTAATTTAAAACCACATCTGTTAGAACCATATGTGGGGAAAGTATGCCTTTTTTTAGCCTTTTTTTTATTTTTTTTTTTAAGACCCAAGTCACCCTGTTTATAGGGTTAACTTCAGTATGGGCCTCTTTCAGAATTTCAGACTGACAGCCATGAAATGTCTGGAACAAAAGAACTAAATGAATTGAACTCTTATCTTTTTCCCTTTGTAATTAATGTGTGGGCTTTTAAGTGCATATCTACAAGTAGACATCCAGCTTTGAAAGGAAACCTATAGACTGGGATCATGCCTCATGCCTCTGTTGTCTATAACCCAATATGTGTTTTATCATCTGGCTATTGGATATTTCACAGGTTTTTTTCCTTGCTATAATTCCAGCTTTCTGTTAACAATGCATGCAACCTTTGAAAATAGCTCTTTTGGGTAGTTAAAGCATCTAATTTTTACTTTGTGGAATTTCCACTGGATTATCCTGTCATTAGAAATAGAAGCTATATATCTGCTTTCAAAGCATCCTGTCATTTTTATCTGACCAGTACTGACTGGCATAAACTTGAGATCCTTAGGCCTTAACAGTGCTAATAGCATATCTGACATTGCTAGTGAAAGTTGTCTTCACAGAACCCTCGGGTCAAAATATCTGCTATAGGTCCCTCCTGATGTGGTGGGAAAAGGGCTCTGTGTCACTTCTATATGGAGTGAAACATACTTTGACATGTCTTTGTGTGCTTATTCATCCCAGCTAAAAGCAAACACCTGATGAATTAGTTTGACAGATGATAATTGGTGACAAACAAACTTCAAGCACAGAAGTTAAAGGAGTTCCTTACTCCTTTACCCTGTCAACCTGCTCCCTCTGCCTGAGAACAGTCTTCAATAGAACCTGGACAAAACTGAATTCCCAAGTGGTTAGCAAGCACTGACTCTCCCTCTGTGCTTGGTGAAACCATGCACTGTGTTGTGGTAGGGAATATTTCCATTATGCTGCCCCACTTCTCTGATGTCCAGTTTTGGATGGTGATAGCAGGAAGAGCTGTACTTCAGCTATGGTGGATAGGCTGGAACACCAAATACTACTGTTCAAGCTGTGATTCCCTGTGGTTAACTTAAATTGTGTGTGTTACATGATGAATTTAGAGCGCTCTCAGACCTCAAGCTACCACTCCAAATATCCTCCCATAATAAACAGATAACTGCTCTGCTGAGCCTTTTATATAAGTGCCAAAAGCTTAGTCTTGTGTAGAGTCCTACAGAAATCTCAGCCCTTCCTTGTGTCATGGATTTTCCCATTAAGTGCATCCACATCATCAGGCTTTCTACTGTGTATCCTTCACAAAAAGGCTGAGTATCTCAAAGAGAAATAATCAGAAAACAAATAAAAAAGCATGCAAGTCATATGCATAAAATGACCGTTCATGCACTGCGTGTCTTTCCAGTGGCATTTACAGCATGGCATATTGTACATCCCACTCCAACTGTGTTTTAAGCACTGAGCAATGAATTTCTTAGCTAAATAGGATGTTAGTGAACCCAATGTATAGAGCACCTGTTGACCCAAGAGTTAAATATGCAGCTATAAATAGCATGCCTACTTTGATGGGATGCATTGTATTGTAATTTTAGCACTAATTAAAATTTAGTTGTAGGCATGAAGTATCTCAGTCTTTCAGGAACATGTGTAAATCTCCAAAATTAAGCTGGTTTTTGTTGCCTGAATGTTTTGGCAGAGTTGTATCATTGCATATGAAGTTTTACGAGTAGCAATATAATAAAGATGGATTTGCATGTCAATGAGCAACATTTTTTGATTCATTTTGGGTTAATAAAGTACTGGAGTTAAATTAGAATGCATTAATTTGTTCTTGGTTTAAAATGAAACTTTAGAGAGTACTGTAGCAAGTTTGATATTCAAAAGGTTTTGTGGGGTTGATTGCTTCCAGATAAGTGGGAAAGTAGCTATGCTGAAAAAAACCACTGTCATTTGAATGATGTGCATGGAAAATGTGGGGGGAGGGGGGAAAATGAAGAAAGCTACAAGAGAAATAACACATTTTTATGTTTTTGGCACAGCACACTTCATATTCCTACTCCCTGTCCTTGTGTGATCCCTTAGCACTTGATGGATGAGAAAGATAATTGTTGATCATTTCATGTAGCTCTGCCAGTAACACATACCAAATATAATTAAACCTCCAATTTCATGTTTTTAAAGACATTTTTTCACCAAATATAGAAACTAACCACTTTCTGTCAGAGCAGAAGGAGGCAAGGTGTTTTAGGCCCTATTTTCTAGCCTCACTTACTGTGAAATGTGGGGCTTTTTGTTTTCAAAAGAATTCCCCATTCCTGCTAGGTTGTTCCACCTTTGAGGTTCCATGAGAGTCATTTTGGAACTCCAGGAAAATTGCCACAATGTTTTGCTTCTTAGGTTTCTATGCATGGTTGAGTTGGACCAGCTCCAGCAATTCCCTGTCTCACTAGGTAAATCACTGCAAGGTTCTTGCAGCTGGGACAATGAGAAAGGGAAGTTTAATGTCATTCATCTCTGATTTTAACCCTATGCCTATGGTGTAGATTTCAGGCTCAATTCTTGGAGCAAATATTTTTAAAATTTCTGTTTTAAGGCTGACTCATTCCATCCAATGTAACTGCTTTTTTTTTGTCTACAATATAGACAAAAAAATTTGATTGTGATCAACTTTTATGGAGCCATGATCCTACTCAAAATCTGGGCAGACATTGCCCTTTTCTCTGGTAAGTGAGAATACCCAAGAAAATATCATTTTGGAATGACAACTCTCAACCTGCTGAATCACCTTTAAGGTAAAACACAGTGAAATGATGGATTGATATTGAAAGTTAACACTTGACAGACATTTTCAGCACAGCCTGTCCATGGCAGTCGATCTCCAGCTGTCCAGAGCCCAATTCCACAGGGACGTGCAGCATAATGCACTTTGCTCTCTCCTTGAGCATGAGGGCATGCTCCATTAGCTAATACTTGTTTTTACAGCCTATGTGCCAGACAGCTTGAGTGGAAGCTGAAAAACCCCTAGTCTTGCAGATCGTGTCCCACAGGGCAAGTTCGATGATTCTCTTTGCTGTTACTGTTTCTTGGTCATTGTAGAGACGTTAATTAAGGGACATGCTTCCCAGCCCTCCTCTCCAAGTTACTGGGTGAACCCTAAATTTGAAACATAAGGATGAAACAATTTCAAATGTCCTGATGTAGTTACGCTGACTAATTATTTAGGAGACATTTTGACCATAGTAAGTAGTTAAAAGGAAGGGATGTGGGGACTTCTGATTGGTTTACAGATCTGTGACCTAGGATAACTCACTTGTATTTTTGTCTCAATTTATCTGTCAATAGAAAAAAGTTTTCTAATAACTTCCTACTTTTTTCCTCTTTGCAAAATCTTTTTGGTGTCCTGGCAGCTCTCTCTCTGATTCTTCCTTCCTTTAGAATACCACTGCGGTGTCCTGGCAGCACTCGTTTTGGGATACAGAAATTCAGTCCATCATTCTTCACACAAAATCATTGAATGGGAATCACATTTGCAGTCAAACTGTGAGGTAGAAGGCTAGTTGACCTATCTTTTGGGACATTTGGTTTTATTAGGTTCCTACATGTGTTTACTTTGATCCCTTCAGTGCTATCCTGGAAGACAATTCCACGCCAGATTGTAAAAAATGTCAGTTTCTTCAAATACACGCACAAAATCCTTTCTAAATTTGTCAGATCTCCTCAGTTACTATTCCAGTGTTCTGTATGAGGCAGAATTGTTACTTCCACTTCGAAAAGATTAGCCTTTTAGCTCTCAGGAGCTCACAGGATCCATCACTATCCATAGCTGGCTGTATTCAGTATTGGTGCACTCCCAAAACTTCATTGTCCCAAATAGCAGATTTATAAAGAAGCTGGATTCTGAATTACACCAAAAGAACTGAATCCTGGGTCACTCTGGCAATAAGTATGTGTTTCTTTTCTGCAGATCCCATATTCATCAGAGATTAATATTTTGAGAGCATGCACTTGAGCTGTGCTTCAATAGACTGCGAATAGACCTTTTCTTGGCTTGTTCTTACTCCACCTGGAGTCCTACATCCATCTTTAGGGTCTTCAGCACAGCAAAGACATGGACCTCTTAGAGTGGGTCCAGATGAGGGCCGCAAAGATTACCAGAGGGCTGCTGTTCCTCTTGTACAATGACAGGCTGAGAGAGATGGTGTTGCTCAGCCTGGAAAAGACCAGGCTCTGGAGACACCTCATTGCAGTCTTTCAATATTTAAAGGGAGCTGATAAGAAAGATGGGGGCAGATTTTTTAATAAGGCCTGTAGCAATAGGACAAGGGATAATGTTTTAAACTAAAAGAGAGTAGGTTTAGCCTAGATATAAGTAAGACATTTTTTACCATGAAGGTGGAGAAACACTGACACAGGTTGCCCAGAGAGGTGGTGGATTCCCTATCCCTGGAAACATTCAATGTCAGGATGGACAGGGCTCTAAATAACCTGTTCTGGTTGAAGATGTCCCTCTCATTGCAGGGCAGTTGGTCTAGATGAGCCCTTGGTGGCTGGATTTTTTACTTTCTAATCCCAAGCATAGTCTTAAAAGAAGAATAATGTTTCAAAATGGTCTCAGATCCAACATTAGAGTAATGTTAGGTGACAACCCCACTAAATCAGTTTAGATGTCATCTCCTTATATAGGAATTTTGTAGGTGGTAACAATATACTTAACTTTCTTGCTTGTTCTATCAGCAATGACTCAGTGTTTTCTACCCATAAAAACTGGGATGGAGACAGAAAATGCCAAAGGAAGTAGACTGGTTGGAATACAGAAAGATATGCATTTCTGGATGAAATCAAGTTTCTTTGTTGCCTTAATTTATCCTCGTTGGTCTTACAAAAGCACCATGTGAAGGACAAAGTCAAAATGCACAGTCATCTCAATTGTTTGGTCAAGTACCACTTACGTCCAGGCTGCTTTCTGCCTTTCTGAATGAAGGTGTTGGGAGATGTGACAGAGGGGGAGAAAGCCTCCCCAAGTCTATAAGTTTTCTTTAACTTCTGATTGGTTGGAACAGCAGATGTACTAAAGCCACACAAATTGGATAACTTATGAAAGGGCTGTAAAGGATGACTCAGATTCATTCATAAGAAAAGATCAGATCTTCAAACAGAAACAGACAGAAAAATAGGGAAAGGAGAATCCCAAAACAAGCTGATTAAGCCTAAATATTTTCAAATGTTGTCCATAACAATTATTGTTAGTTTAGATATAATTTTGAGGAAGCATCCAAAGGAATAGGAAAATATTTTTTAGAAAGGTTAATGCAAGCAACCTCCATCTTTCCTTACAAGCTACAGTGGGAAATATGATAAAGACAGATAACAAAACTCCCTGAGGCAGAGATGACAATTTTTCTTTTTTTTTCACTATCTGTCCTGTTAAAGCATCCTGTCCAAAGCAGATGCTGCTTTTCTCTTTGATAAAGGATAATGCAGGAGCTCTAGATGGTGATTTACCTTGAGGTCTCCAAAGAGCTGCTTACTAATAGAAATTAAAGTAACCACCTCAGCCCAATTGGTATCAAATCTGTTTTCTCCTCTCCTGTTAACTTAGGGTGAACATGGTGAGGAAAAGTTCCCTGCCAAAACCTGTGTGTTAAGAGTCAGAAAGTCCTGTGGGTTAGGTCCCTTTCTTCTTCAGATCTCCTTGGCAGGAATCCACATTGGCCAAAGCTCAGGGAATTCTAGCTAATAAATTATTATGTTGGAAGGACTGCTTACCCTGTAGCCATGCTAATTAGGTTCTTACCAGCAAATCAGGTCAGTTTATATCCTTGACTTTAATGTAGGACAGACATACAGGGTCTTATTTTTAAATTTGCAAAATTAGGCAGAGTCATAATTTTCTCGAATTTTAGGGTTTTTTCAGTGTTTCTTTGGGTCAACACTGGAATATCAGTAGCTCCCTGTTATTTCTTGTTATTGGCTCTGTATCTTGATGGTCCTAATTAGAAACACTTTATGACGGATAGAACAGCTAACACACAGGTAGGAAGGTATCAGAATGACACAGATGTCCTTGGTATATATTCTTCAAACCCCAACTAATCTTTGAAAAAGTTCCATATGATTATTTATAAAACCAAGGCATATTATTTCCCACTTCAGAAACAGTGACTGAAAGTCAGAGATAAAGACAGGGACACTGCCAAATTATATATTGCGGGAGGATATTTGGTATATTTCAAAAAAGAAAAAAGTCCACACAAATGTTTTACAGTAAAGAGTGTAGTTTTTAGAATCAACACAGTATCCAGCATTTCCAAGGACTTATGATGACAGGAAAGCTGCTTTAATAATCAAACTATGTAAGAAGAGAGCTGGGAGGTTAAAGGCCCCTCTGTGAGATGAGTAAGTGTATAATGGTTTCAGTATTCCTGTTACTTGTCTGTAGTTATCTGCAGGTGTCAGCTGACTCTTAATAACCCAAACACATTAATTCAAAATGGTTTTTATCCTTCATAAAGTATATTAGATACAGCAATACAGATTAGCTAATCCCTATCTGTGTAAGAAGAGCTATTTCTGTCTAGAGTTTTATTCACAAAGGAAATTGTTCAGGTACAGGATGAGTCTCTCTCCATAAGTTATTATTGATATTTTTACTTTCTTATGTGTCTTTCCAATTAACTTTTTAGAAGATTATGAGACTCCATTTCCTAGATTTATGTTGCTGCCCATGTTTATCAGTGACCAGGGATAAAAAATACAGCCATTGACAGTCATTTTCAGGTGATCTAAAAGTTGGGGGAGTTAGTAATGAAGGAGTAGGAGATTCTGACAGAGATTTATTGTCTTGGTAAGCTACATACAGACAAGTGATCTCCTTTTTAATGTAAGGAAACATAAAGTCTTATATCAAAGAAAAGTAAAAGTGCAAGTTAAGGACTGATGGGATCATTCTGACTACTTGGAAGGGCAACAGAAATTCACTGGAGTAGTGGTCTGCTGAGTAAATGCAGCAAAGAGGCATCAGTAAGAAATGTCAGAAAGCTGTCTCTTTGTCAGAAGGCAAAGAGACCTGAAGTGAAATGGGTATTATTTTCTATGAAGGGAACAATATGAGGAAGAGTATAACAATTCTCTAGATGAGGAACACATTTTGTTTTCTTGTACATTTTGTTAAATACTTTTGTTCAAGCTGGAATTACCTACACCCTGCACTCTCTGTCGCATGAAGGATCTTCCTAGTGGTCCCTCTTGTCAGTATAACTACTGAATATGCAATATACACCTATTTTGCTATTCAGCACCTCATTCTTGCAATCTGCCATGTGGATAGAGATGATCTTTGCCCTGTTCATGTTTTAGAAATAGTGACAACTACACTTTCTGAGCATAGCTTTGATTTCCAAAACCATTCAGGGTTTTTTCTGCATTTTTTTGTTTTGTTTTGTCTTTGTTTTTTGGCTTGTCAAGAGCTTGCTCAGAGGTACTTACATGTCCTAAATCTGAATAAAAGGAAACTGAATGTGTAAGAAAGCAGGTTCTCTTATAATCATCTGGACTGATTGCTATTCTTCATGTTTTGCACTAATCTGCATATGTACAAAATGAATGCAAATCACTTATAATTTGATCACAGTTTACATGCCTATATACCCCATATGTGACGAGATAGAGAATGTGAAGGAGCAGAGATTCAAGTGTCTGCTACTGTGTCTTGATTGAACTGGAATTTATAAATAGATACAGAAGTGAAATAAATCTTCTAAAAATGGTCATCTCTGGAAACACAAAATGGTTCTTTTCTGATTTTGAGGGGTTTGGAGTGGCGAAAGCATGGATATGAATATACAGCATTTTTTTTAATCTCAAATTTGTTATCTGTTGCTCATCTGGAGAGATCTCAGTACAAGCAGTTGGATCCCATTATGCACCAGATTTGTTTTTTGCATTCTCAAGTTCCCTCTTAGTTTTCTGGTTTAGTCCAGCTGCACCACTGCATTCCCATCACACAGAGTTGTGTTTTGTTCTAAGACGAGTACAACAACAACTCCATTGATCTTATTATCAAGTAAAAAAGAAGTAAGTAAAAAGGAAAACTATGTTCTCTCCTTTCTTCGGTGTTAATGAAATGGCAGCTGAAATTCTGATCTGCTTCTAGCATCAGTCTGTATCACCTATTATGTACCTTTTAGTGGAATTCTATGACTACACTGAAGGTGAGACGCAAACACTTGGCAATGGCTGTGAACAAACATGTGGACAGGTCTGGAGGCAGAGGTGGGTGCTGTCTTCCTAGAACTTCCTAAAACTGTTGTGTCTTGATTGACATTGCTCATTTATACATTCCCTTAAACTGCAACCAAAATAAGACAACTTCAAACCAAAATAATTTGATCTGCTAAAGAGTTTCACTAACTTGGATGTTTTAAAACAGGTGTAAACCTGATTAATGTGGCCTCTGGATGGAAAAAATCATAGAATGGCTTGGATTGGAAGGGGCCTTAAAGATCATCTAGTTCCAACCTCCTGCCTTGGAAAGGGACATCTTTGACTAGACTAGGTTGTACAAAGCCCCATCCAACCTGATCTTGGACACTTCCAGGGATGGGGCATCCACAGCTTCTCTGAGCAACCTGTGCCAGTGCCTCACCACCTTCACAGTGAAGAATTTCTTCCTAATAGCTAAACTAAGCCTACTGTCTTAGTTTGACACAATTCTTGTCCTATCACTCCATGCCCATTGTCAGTAAGTCCGCCTCCAACTCTCTTGTAAGTAAATGATACAGAAGTTTGCTCCCTTTTCAAGGTACTTTCACAAATTGGGACCTGAAATGACTAATATATTAATTTTAGAAACATTCTACTTTTTATAACAGTGCCACTGGCAGTTTAAAATGGGGATGGTTAATCTGAAAAGCAATTGTTTCTATGTGATACCTTTAGCTATATTTTTCATTGCTTTTGTCTTTGTCATTTTCCATTGTCCCAAGAATTGATTCTTCCACAAGAAATTTAGCCTGTCCTCCATGTGTAAAATTTCCCATGAGTAAAACTAATAGTAAAGGCTATTATGCAACATATTACCCAAGGCTGAGATAGTTTTTTTGACTGTCTATTTTTATTTAATGCAATATATGTTTTTATCTTTACCCCTGAGATGGGTTTTCATTCCCGTTAGTCCAGTTATAGGCTACTGTGACTCCACTGACATCACTGGAATGAAATTTTCACTTTCAGTGGTGTTATTGAGTGGTGGATCATTATACCCTGGAAAATTAGTTTTGATCCATAGACTCATTCATGTTAAACAATGCGATATAGTGTCTCACACAGTTATTTATGAGTCTGCTATAGCAAATGAGAAACAGGCTTCAGATTATAGGTGCTCTTCTCATTTCTCCAAGGTGATTGAAAAGAGAGTTTCACTGAGCACATTATCAAGTCGCTGACCATCACTGTTCTCTGCAGTCTCTGTCCCCTGGTTTTTGGCAGATTTGTGAGAAACAAGTGTGGCACGATTTCTTTGTAGAGTTCCAGAAGACCATTTAGTGGACCTGGCATCTATATTTGGTTAAAAGGAGTCCTTTGGTTAGCTCAATATTTGTACTATAATGATCAAAACGGTAAGGTAAGAAATGTTTGGTCTATGTGGTAGGTCTGCAGGACCTAGTTACACAGGAAAAATAATGTTATCTTTTTATCTATCAGGCTGTTGTATGTTGACTCCAGACAGCAGCTAACCCCCACTCAGCTGCTCACTCACTCCCTCGTGGTGGGATGGGGAAGATAACTGGAAGGGTAAAAGAGAGAAAATGTATGGTTTGAGATAAAGACAGTTTAATATGGAAAAGGTTGTGCACACAGAGTCAAGAAATTCATCCACACCTTTCCATAGGCGGGCAGGTGTTCAGCCACCTCCAGGACAGCAGGTCTCCATCATGTGCAATAGTGACTTGGGAAAACAATACCATCACTGCACACATCCCCCATTTCTTCTTCTCCCAGCTTTTATTTCTAAACACAGCATCACATGTTCTCGAATATGCCTTATGTCAGTTGGGATCAGCTGTCCTGTGTCCTCTCCCAACTGCTTGTGCACTCTCAGCTGCCTCACTGGTGGGGTGGGGTGAAGAAAAGTCCTTTATTCTCCATAAGCACTGCTCTGCAACAACCAAACACTGTTTATCAACAGTGAACTGACATTGTTTTTATCACAAATTTGAAACTAAGTGCTGTGACAGAAATTGACATCTCAGCCAAAACCACTATGCAAACCCAGAGATGAAATGCGGAGAGAAGGGAGTGGAAGCTGGTGGAGGCTGTGTAAACCTGAACCTCAGGTGGTTTGGACCATGATGTCTTCCATGCTTCTGAAAACTTCATTTACTTCAGAAGGGTTATCTGATTTAAGTCCAGCTAACAATACTGTTGCTATCTTGAATATTGTGTTTGTTGGGATGTCTGGTAGATCTTTGGTAGTTCAAGGAATAGAGCAGAACAGTCCTTCAGCCTGTGATGTCGTAAAGTCACTAAAGCACTTTATCACCTTAGAACTAGAAACTGAATTCTGCTATTACAATATGTTAAGTCCAGGGGTCATGCTGAAATTTGCAGGGTTTCACCCAGTTTGTGCTGAGCAGAATATGTCCAAAAATATTTGTCATAATCAGTTCACTTCCAAAATCGCTCAAATAAAAGGTTGAATCCACAAAGAAAAGTGCTAGGGCTTGTACCCTTCTTAAAGAGCATTGCACATCAGAGAACTGCAAGCAAGAGCCATTGATGTAGAATATGCAATATATGTGTGTTTGAGTCACATCAACAGCAGAAGGTCACATTTAATTTTCTCCCAGAAGAGCACCCTCTGAGCTGACACATGGAGATAAAGATACTACTCATTATAGCAGTTGTGATTTTTCTACCCAAATAGCTTGTGTGGGAAGGAGATCAGCCTCGAGTCCCTTGAGTACAAACCAATCTATGCAGCAGCCCCTCAGCTTGCTGAGCCAGCAGAGCAGCTCCTGTTTGCTGCCTAATTTCAGATAAGAGTTAAACATAAATAATAATAATACCAAAAAGTCTGATTATCTCGCGAAAAGATTCAAGTACTGCATATAATCTTTGGGGGGGAAAGATAACTGTAAAAAGACAAAGAATAAAAAAAACCCCAATCATAACCAGACAAAAGTCCAAACTGAGTGTTTAATTCCTGATACTAAAGTATCCAGAATTTAGTCCTCTCTACATCTAAATTAAAGATGTAAAATGCAAACCAGGGCATTCTGAAAATACGTGGTTTGATGTTGTCCTTTTGGTTATATTTCACATTTCTGTCTTAGGGACAGATCGGAGAGTGGCAATTCCTTCACTACCTTCTGAAAGAAATTATGTATTTTAATACCAGTTGGGGATCTCATCTCATTAGAAATCTCCTGATTCTCCTAAATGAGTCGTGCAGTTGTCTCATGATTTGCCATCAGGACTTCCCCAATGTCTGCTCATTCAGGGCATTTTCCCTTTGTCTGCAGACTTGGCAATAAATAATTACCTATCAGATTCTCAGCATGAATTCTGGAAGGGTTGAAAGGGTTTTGAAATATAGGTAAGAAGAAAAGAGAGAGTAATTAATATGGGATTATTGAGGAAAAGAAAGAGCAGATAGGAGAAAAATAGGACACAGAACCAAAGAAAAAAAGGATAGGAGAGACACTTCCATAAACAGGGGACAAATTAGGAGAACTCCAGGATGGGAATAATATTTCCTTTATTAGCACCAGAATCTGGGGGAGAAGAGGTAAAAAGATAGAAAGACGAGAAGACAGATTCCTGGAGGCAGTGAGGAAAAACTCAGCACCCAGGGAAGGTGACAGCTGAGGATAAGGATAGGAATCAAAAATCAGTGGGGAGGGACTGAAGATTGCACTTTTGAGGAAGCTGATGTATTCTTGCCTCTGCTGTTCCTTTTCAAATTGAAATACTTTTTTTGGTTTGTTTTGTTTTTAAACGTTTTTTCAAGGTGCAGCTTCATTTGAGTTATGTGTATCCTATGGTTATGATAGCAATCATCTGTTTTGCCTTTGTATATTTAGTATGGATAGTTCCGTGTCTACTTTCTTTTTCTATTTACACATACTAATAACAGTGTTAAAAATTGTAAACTCGATAGATTTGCACTTAGGAAACTTCGGAAAATGAAAACACTGTAATGCAGAATAATTCTGGTTTAAGCTGTTCTCTGACATCCCATAGTCTGGAATTGACAATCATGTTCAGGGTATGTGTGATTAAAGAAGCAGTGAAGCCTGGAAAGTAAAGAAAAACAAAGGAAGAAAGATTTAATTTGTGTGTGTATACCTGTGAATATCCACATTAATGGGGAGAGAATTTTTTTCAGAACAAGATGTTTCTCCAAGTTTTTTCAGCTCTTTAAAACGTGAGAACTGGGGAGGAGAATGTTAGTTCAAGAGATAAGAAGCCTGGAAAGTGAGAAGGATCAAATCAAAACCACCTTCAGTTTATTTCTGGAGATCATGAAGAGAAAAGATGCTTATCTAAAAGACAGAAAGAGTATTACTAAGCAGAGTATAAACGAGTACAAAACCATCTTTATGGTTCTTTATTTTCCAGGTTAGAGCAAACATATGTTGTCTTCCAATTGCAAAAGTGCAATTGAGAAGTATTTTCTCCATTTTAATAGTTCCTCATAGTAATTCCTTGACTCTCTGAACATAAAACATTTAGGAAAAGAACAAGTACAACAAGTGTAAGAAGGGGGAGAACATGCTTTTTCATTGTGAATAATACCCTGCTGTTGTTTATTTATGGTCCATATTGAGTGACTGGACAGAGGTACTCAACCTTGAAATCAGTATGCAAACATAGCCTTAATTAGGTGGTTTGGAGTTCCAATTTTCTTGTCCAGACACCCTGTTGTTTTTGTTGGGTTTTTTCCTGACTGAACTTATCTAAAAAGTCAAGGGATAGTACTAGTAGTGTCATGTATTTATGCTCTGTAAATAAATTTTGCTTCTGGTTTTTAACCAGTAAGCATATAGCGGAACTGAATGCATAAAGGGTTGGTCTATCAATTGGCTTACTAACAGTTATAATGTCTTATTTCTGTGAAACAAAAGAAGGAAAGTAATCCTTACTGGTACAAGCTGCCCACAGAATATCTGAAGTCCTTGTCTGTTGCTCCTGATTAGCTCTCTTCACAGATTTCCCATGGGGAATGATGCTGAAAGCCCAGGGGGAGGTACTGGGGCAGGGGGGCAATACTTGTCAGTGTCCCCAGCCTACTTGAAAGGAAATTGTGTCATCTGCATGTCTGTAGGGGACAGATGGGATTTAACTGTGTCTGTTTTGTGTGCATTTCATGTTTATCATAAATCCTAATGCTTCCCTTCATCACGGTGTTCTGCTAAACCCAGAGGGGCTTACCTATGGTTGTCTCACTGTAGCTCTTTTTCTCATCTTTCTTTCCAGGCTCTGTATCCACACATGTGTGGGGAGGACAACAATAACTTATTTATCTTTTTTCTATATTTTTGTATGTTAAAAAATTGAGACCTGATGAAAGAACTTGAAAAGAAGAGGAAAGTGAATATATTACTTCAATTAAAGCCATGGTGAAAATCAAATCACTCATAGATGTGTGATTCATTCAGACATATTTTTGCTCTGTCTGGATCCTCCTGTTTTCTTATTTATAGGGAGAAAGATTATTTGCTGTAGCCCCCAATACTTGTTGAACAATACAAGTGTTGCTTTCCCTCATTAGCAAGTGTATCATCTATAAGGCTTTTTGTCTGACTAATTTTGGTAAAACAAAAAAGCAAACCAGAATGCCCTTTTTAATGGGTGAGAATAGTTTTTCCAAATGTTGTACCATGCACTTATCTTGTGCTTTTGCACAACGGGACAGAATGCACACAGTTACACTCTCCACTCTTTAAATAACAATAAAATAATAAGGCAATAATATAAAATAAATAATAAAACAAAAAAACCACAACAAAATAATAAAAAATAATAATAAAATATAAAAATGAACGTTTACTGGCTGAATCATTAGCTTCAGACTTTGAGCAACCCATTAGTCTGACTCTCTTCTGCAGAGCATCTTCTCAACAGAACAGTGATGTAAAATAAACTCCTTGCTTAAAGAATGTGGGGTCACCAGCGAAAAAGTACCATATGAACTTGTTGTATCATGAGGCAGGGGAATAATCATCAATTACTAAAATCAGTTGAGAAAATGAATACCTTAGTAGCTAGACAGCAAAAAAAAAAACCACAAAAAACAGATCTTTGGCACCAATGATTTGGTGCCTCTTTCATATTGAGTGATGAAAGTTTATAAAGAAACAATGAAATATAGAAGCCCCATGGCTTCTTTTGTTTGGAGAACAATAACTTGGATGCAATTAAAGGCAGAGGCCTGGAAATTGTGTACTGTGTTTTCATGGGCATGGGGTTTTGTGTCTTTACTATACCTCCCTCTGCTATTCTTTAAAAATATTGTAAAAATTCATTTTTCATTTTTGTTTTCAAGTAGTCACTAAAGGTTGCTATTATTCATTCTGTTCTAATTGCATGTACTACAAGACAAAACCTGAAAAAAGATTCAAACATGATATAAAATGTGCTAATTTGATAATGAACAGCAATGCAAAGTATGTCTTTTTTGCAGTTTTTTCATATAATTCCTCTTGATCCCTTGGAATATCACATGCTAAATGAAGCATCTGAGTTAATTTTAATTTCCTGTCTCCCTCTCTTGTGATATTTTTCTTTTGGTCTTCTCAGAATTTTTAACTGTGGCTGGTTTTGATTCTGTGACAGTAAATGTTTCCTCGTGTCAGGTGTGGATCAGAAGAGCAGTAGTTGCTGCATGTACTGTCCAACCCATCACAAGAAATTTTGGCCCCTGGAGCTTTCAATGGTGTTTGAGCAAATCATGTAGAGTGTGTACCCCAGGAGGTGACATTTCCACTTTATTCAACTTCACAAGTATAAGATGAAGGTGGCTGTCAAATGGGGTACTGAAATTCAGTGTCTCCAGCAAATCACCCCTGTATGTCTTAGAAGCAGAGAATACTCTGTCCTGCTTTTTCTGTCACTGCCTGGCTTCCGGCAAACTGTCAGGACTATCCACATGTGAGCAAAATCTGGAGCTTGTAGAATAACTAAAATTCTATAATAACAAGCTGAAATAAAGTGTAAGTGGAGGGAATCCCAAGAAAAGGTCTTCTCCGCTGCATTGAAGACTCTGTGTTCCTTTCCAGGTTACTTGCATCCATAGAAATGACTAGCATGGAAGACTCCAAAAATGGACATGACCTCAAGGTCCTATCTTGGGGAGATACCTTGAAATAAAAGCTATCAAAAATATGGTGGATATAAGCCTTAGTGTAGAAAGTACTTCTGTCTAAGTAGCATGAGAGTTACTTGATTGTCGGAAAAATATCACCTGATACCTCCAGCCTCTGGTCACTTGTCCCTGAGTATACAGTGGCATCTTTACCCTTTTCTATCGACTTCTACCATTGCTTGGGAGTATGGCCTTAAATTCAGTGGAAAAGCATTAGACTAGACCTTAGACTTCGACATTAGACCTTAGACATTAGACTTAGACTAGACTCTTCATCTTGTCATCCTGCAAAGCAAAATAGATAAAGTCTTACAGAGTGGTGGTAGGGATGTGAATGCCTCACTATAGTTACCTGTGGTAATATTTGCTCATAATTAATACCTTACTGAGAGCTTGTCAGTGAATGTGTAGGAATTTATTTAGGATGTATAACAGGTGCCCTTATTTTCTTGGTAAAAAATACTTGAGCTCATGGAAGACTACACAAAATTTAGAATTATTTGGGAAGATGATAAGTTCTTCATTATTGTAATTGCAATTTGTCATTGCATATCACAGGAAGTATGATACTGTGACTGTCCATCCAAGAACAGGCCTCAAAATCATCATCAAGGCTTTGCGGGTCTTGAAAAGATCAAATCAGCTGTACAGAACTCAGGCACGTGAACTTACGGCTGTTTTATTCGAGGCTGTTAACAGGTTCCATTAGAAGTTCACAAGCTTTCTCTGTGAGGGCAATCTTTCTAATACATTCAGTGTAACTAACAAATACTAAATAAAACAAGGGCTAAGATGGAGCAGGATTCGTGGTATGGTCTGAGGAGGTGCCAGCGAAGAGTGGGATGTACTGTCTTTGGTTCCCCATTGCATTTCCTAGTTGTGTAGCAAAGCCAATGTAATGAAAAGTTTTGCAAAATAGCCTTGGAATCGCATTTAATGATTGAATTTCCATTCCAAGGAATGCAACTGCAGGACATTGCTAAACGACTGAACATGCATGACAGTGAAAAAAATGTATCATAGCAATGTTGTTTTGTAGAGCTGCTACCCTTTGGCGATGTGTGTGAACCAGATTTTCTCCCTAAATGTCAAACACACTGCAATTTCCTAAAATCCTGGCCTCAGCAGAGAGTGAGACCAAAGTTCTTCTTGCCCTCAGGAATGTCAGGATCTTACATAACCAGAACCTTGATCTACAAATGTTTCCCAAGGAGCAGCAAAACTTGATGAGGAATCAAGTGCAAACATTGACTAAACAATCAGTGTGGCCCTGGTGCAAAGTGGGCAACAGCTTTTGCCTGTTAAAAACCAAAAATTTACATCAGTGACACCTCGAGTAACTCTGGCCTCTGTTAAAAAAGTACTGTCCAAACTTTGGTTTCAGCTCATCCAGACATTTCAACTTCTTCTTCTTGTACATCTTGAAGCTTTTCTTATTACCCATTTCACATAGAATGAAGACTAACTGCAGGCCTAAAGAAATGAGAACCAGTGTGCATCAGCACAGTATATATGCTCTTGAGGATAAGAAGGATGAGAATAAAAAGGTTTCACCTGTATAAGCTATTCCCATTGAAATTGGTGTGTGAAGTATTATAACTTGTTTCAAAACCAAATATAAACCAAAATTATTTGGGTAGGATAGAAAGGAAAGTGCTGAATTACATTCTGGAGAATCTATCCCTCCACGTTTATTCAAAAGGTAGAAGCAAAGGGAAAACATGAGTATGACCTAGCCCACTTTTCACCTAACACTTTATTCTTTGCCTAAGAAAGGATAGATGCACAGATTATATTTCTGATTAGTCTGACATCCTTCTTCATAATTTGTTTCTTTATTTCATCTTGTTTCTTTTGCAAATATTCATCTTAAATTCTGAAACATTTTAGTGCCTGTCTGGATTGTCCTATACTTCAGTAGCTACAGCTTTTCTCTCTGCCTTTTAGCCCTTAGGTCTCCTGAATTGCCCTATCTAAAATGTTTCTGCTGAAGCTTTCCTAGAATTGCAGGGTCATGTAGGTTGGAAGGGACCTTAGGAGGTCTCCAGCCCAAGGTCTGGCTCACAGCTGTGTCAACATTGAATTAAGAACAGAATACTTAGGGCTTTCTCCAGTTAGGCCTTCAAAATCTCAAAGGATGAAAGTCCCATAATTTAGGAGGGCTTAAATATCTCATAATGTTGTTTTTTTCTCCTTTATCCTGTCATGCACCACACCTTGGATTTTTCTTCTTAATAATTTGCTTAGAAGTGCTGTAAAGCAGCTATGAAGTCCCTGCTGAGTATCCGGGCTGAACAAACCCAGCTCTCAGCTTTTTCTTGTACATCATGTGCTCCAACCTCCTGATCACCTTGGTGGCCTGTCTTGGACTCCCTGAAGTTTGTCAACAGCCTTCTTTTGTTGGAGGCCCAGCTGGATGCAGTATTCCAGATGTGGCTGGATGAAAGCCTAGTAATGGGGGAAAAGTACTTCTCCTGGAATACTCTTTTTTTTTCCTGGCTTCAAATCTGTTTTGATTTTTTGTTTGTTTGTTTTTTCTTATGTTTTAGAAAATAGCCCCCACAATAATGTAGTAGACATTTGTCCTGTGCTGCATGTTTGCTGCTATTTACCTTATTCGCTTTTTATGTTAATTTTCTCTGATTTCCTTTGCCACTATTTTCTTCCCTTTTGTATTTTTTCCTTTTCTTCCACTGTTTGTCAGATATTTTCTCCTGAGTTTTTTTACTATTATTATTATCATCATCATCATTATGATGATGATGATTATGATGTTTTCAGGCCTTTCTGTATCAACCTTAGTACCTCTAAAATAGCCAGCCTTGGAGTAGTTACAGGAACTGCTAAGCTTGAACCATCCTCTAACTTCAATAATATTTTTTTTTCTGAATATTTACCTTCTAAGTCTAAATATTCTCAGCATCCTTCAACAAAGCGGCATCCAATTCACAACATTCTCAATATGTTGATAATATAAATACTCATTTGTATTTTCCTCTTCACATCCTGGATCTCAAATGGTATCTTGTGAAAAGAGTTTCATGTGGAGCTAGCTATGGAAAATGTCAAGTTTCTTGATGAAAGCAAGAAGCTGTCCAGTTGAGAAGAGAGAATTCCAGCTTTCCACTCCGCAGAAGGCTTGGGGGTTGCAGTTCCTAAGCAGACATGGGATTTGAAGTATTATTTCTCCCCACCAAAACACTGCTGTAGCAGGCAGGAAAGTAATTAGGCCTAGCATGCTTTAATTGCTTTTTCCATTTTTTTATTTTTTTTTTTAACTTCAGGGGTGGTGGCAACCACTGCAATAAAGGGAAGTATCTTTCCAGCAGCAGAACTTCCATGTGTTCTCTCATGGTATACAGATGAGGAGGTAACTTGCTGGGATACTGCTCGTTATTTTGTTCTTAGCTAAATTAAACACATAATAGATTTCCAAAGTTTAGATTAATGCGATTGTGATAATGGCCTCAGGGTCAGAAGAGTATCTTAGTAAATAGAAAGATTCTTGTGTCTGTTTTCATTGTTATAGATACATTTTTAGAACTGCAGCTTCTTAG
This sequence comes from Xenops minutus, assembly GCA_035221455.1. Lineage (NCBI taxonomy): Eukaryota > Metazoa > Chordata > Aves > Passeriformes > Furnariidae > Xenops > Xenops minutus. The sequence continues at coordinate 31,527,739 of JAWWEE010000001.1, read as the reverse complement.
CGAAAGGGGCATCTGCAGATAAGAGATGTTTTTGGCAGTAAACCTGAATTTTGACCTGTCTTTTCCATGATTTCTTAGGTCTCCAGAAGCTTAACTCAGTGGGAACACACTCCGCAGCAAAATGGCAAAACTCACTGCTGAGTTTTGATTTATGTTTTCCGAACTTTTTTTTTGTATATCAGCTCTGAGAGAAGGAGGCTGAAGACACTTGCAGTGGCTACTTTCTGGTCATGAAATCATGGTTGATATCTGTTGCTATAATACTGAATCTAAGATTGTTAGTTGCCTTTTGGGCTCAATGAAGGACACAGCCTGGAAAGAGTCTGTTTATCCATTTATTGTTCTGTCACAGTGTGTTCTCAAATTCCCTGTCCCTTTGCTTTCCTATTTGGAAAAGGAATGATAAAGAACTTAGCAATTCTTGAGATCTGCAGCTGAAAATCTTTGAATATTGGTTTGATTTTGCCTGTCACATCCTGCTGCCAAGGGAATGATCTAAGTAGAAAGGCAGCACCTTTGCATATGCTCTGAGCATGCTTTGAAAAGATTCCAAATTACTGGTAGGTCATCCCTCTGCCATTTTGTCTCATCTTCCCACCATCTTGTCTAACAAAAGGCAGTATTAGGAAACAGAGCACTGAAGAGAAATGTCGACCGGGAAAGAAGAAAAGGTTAATTAACAAGTTGGAGAAGTGAGTGGATGTTTTTGTTGCTTTTTCTCTTTCAAAGTAGGACACTTGTTGAGCTGTGAAGCTTAGCAAGGAGCAAGCAGGGGAAAAAGCCCACCTCTGTTCCTTTGTACTGATTCTTTCAGTATTCTGCTTGAAATTCGAGTGGCTGCTGGAGAGAAGCACTTAACTCTGTTCTTCCCTATTTCTTTGTGCCCCTGTTTGTCATCACCAGGGAAAGGGAGAATAAAGGCTGAAAGAAAGGATGAAAAGCAACTGGAGATCACAGGGACAAAACCTTCAGACTGCACCTGCAAGACCAGATTATGAACAATGGTTTCATCTTCCTCACCAGTTTGGGATAATAAAATACATACATAGGTGTGGACTACAGTTAGGTGCCTGCAAACTCTTTGATTAAATTTCTAGTATTTTCTAGCCTGAAAACTGGTTCCCCCACTTCTTTCCTGCTGTTTCAACACCTTTGGTTTTAGGTGACCAAAATTGCGCCAACTTGCCTATATTTTACTTTTGGCCTGTGAAGAACTTCCCTCATGTATCCTTAGGAGAGGAGCTTGGCAGAGGTTACAAAAAAACTAGGAGAGTGAAGTGAAAGAAATTGGTGAAGACATGTTCTGGAAAAATGTCTTGCAAAGCCTTTTATTGATAGCAAGGGCAATAAACACATTGAGGCTCAGGCACGTGTGGGAACAGGGGCCGTGCGTTCATTTCTCCCAGGCCCTCTTCCTCTCCACCTGTTCAACCTCTCACATGCACATTTTCAATAACAGGAGGATAACAGGCTCCTGAATTTTCAGGATCTGAACACAGTGCTTGTTTCTTGCAGTAACCATAGAAATTCTTTTTCACATCCGTGATATCTTATTAGGGAAAAAGGCTCAGTCATTATCAATATTAATGCCACAACAAAAGCATCTGGAAACCTGTGAAGTAAAAAAATACAGGATCCCTCCAAAAGACAGATCAATGTCACCACAAATAGTTACACTTTTTTTCTTTTTTTTTTTTTTTAACAGAGCAGAGATAAATACTAATATATTGGAACTTCCATGGGCAGCCTGTTCCAATATATCAATATTTAGCTCTACTCCATGAAGAAAACCAAACAAAACAAAACAAAAACCGAAAAACCAACCAAACAAAAAAACCCCAACCACACAAACAAACAAAAAGAAAAAAGAAAAAAAAAAGAAAAAATTAAAAAAATCCCACAAAACAGTTTAGCCACATTCTTTGGAAATACATTGTGTCTGTTGAAACGAGAGAGGCTGTATGTTGAAGGAGCTTGGACTGAGTGTGTTAAAGAGAGAGCTATAAAAATTAAGGGCCCTCTTGTCTTTCTCCATCCATTTTACATCACTGAAATTTTACTGGTTCCAGTGAAACTGTTCATTATTTATGTCACTTAATTGAGAAAAGGATGAGGCCAGTAATTTCTAATTCTGCACAAAGGTAAAGGCTCCAATGAAGGGTCCTGAATAGTAAAATAAGGTATAAATAGGTATATGTGGGAAGATAATACATAGATAGGTACCATTATGATACCTTATAACTAATAGAAGCCTGATACTAAGGGTAAAATGCCAAATATCCATTTCCCTCTGAGAACAGCTTAGTTAAGAGAAATTATCCCTCTTATTTCCTTGGTCAGATCATGTGGTAACCCCTGAAGTTCTTGTGATAAGGACATAATTCAGAGAGACACCAACCTATGCTTTTCAGCAGTGATTTCAATAGAATTCCTAAGTAGCTGAACTGCTTTGCTGGCTTGAGCAAGATAAATCAAACCATCAGGTGAGGGATTCTGCTAAATCTAAATGTTCAGGATTGCATAAGATTTTGCAGAGTTTAAAAAACCCAAAAAAGATATTGCTGCAACTCAGTTTGAAACTGGATGTAGCCTTGCATTTGGTGAAGTTAATTTCTAGTTTTCTTTAGTGTTAACAAGATGACAGAAAATCTTGCTGACTGTGTCCCATGTAGCCCGGTCTTAAACCATAGACATAAGTGGCAGCCAAGATGCCAATAAAAGATGTTTAGTGGGATGGTGTGAGCGAAGGAACTATAATAGTCTCAAACTTGCTGGTATTTGTATACGGCCTAGATAGTATGCTGTACTGAATCCAAAAATATCAGAGCACTACTCAAGTCTTGAAAAAGGCTTAAGATTTACATGCTATTAAGGTACTTCAAAGATGAAGCATATAGACTAATTGATTTGTCCAGCAGAGAGGAACACAACCCAGGTGCCCACCTCCATATTCCTGTACTATAGAAACAAGGATGCTACACGTTACAATTAGATTGGATGATATGCAAAATAAACGCCTTTTACAATGTTCTTCAGCTATGTTACCTTCTTTATGCTGTCATGCCAAAACTGTGGGGGTTGCTTATTTTATAATCACTGAAAGAACCAAAAAAAAAGTAAAAAAAAAATGCACTGACACAGTTTAAATATTCAAAATAAATCATGAGTTTCTGTCATGTGAAAACAAAAAACTAATGATACAGTGAAAGGCTACATTTCCATAACTCTGACTCGCATCTACATATTTCCCATTTGAAAGTCAATGGGAACCGTGTGGCTAAGTGCTATGTGACTCTGACAAACACAAAGGCAGCCTGCCTCCTCCTTGGCAGCCACAGCTCTGTCCTCCCGCAGAGGAATCACCTATGTGATTTGCATCTGATTTCCTTGCTAACCTGCAAGAGAACTGGAGCCAAACAGGAGTAGATGCACCAACGGGATCTGAATATTTAGCAGCACGAAAAGGAGGAGTAATTGATTCCTGTCTTGGGCATGCTGGTGTAGCTCCTTTTTGCATAGTCAGGTGGGAAATGGAGTTGAGTTGAGCTAATATATTCATCAGCCGTTGGCTTCTCCAGAGAAGACTTTCAACCCTGTAAATGTCTTAGAATCATATGATCATTTAGGCTGTAAAAGTCCAACTATTAACCCAGCACTGCCAAGCCCACCACTACACCGTGTCCTAAAGTGCCTCATCCACACATCTTTTAAGTATCTTCAGGGATGGTGACTCCACCGCTTTTCTGGTTAGCCTGCTCCAATGTGTGATAACAGTTTCGATGAAGAAATTTTTCCTAATAATTATAATCTCATTCTGAGGAGTTTCAGGTCAACCCTTCCCATATGGAAATTTGTTTTTTCATCTACATCAGATCAACCAAAAGTATACCTCAACAGTGGGAGAGTATTCTCTAAAAGTAGATGATTAAATAATAACATGGCTGCTTGTTTGCATTTCTAGTGCATATAGTTGGCCAAGTGCCATTGAAGTTCCTTTGTCTCTGTAAGGCATGATGAAGAAGATGAACAAATGTTCAATGTATAGATAAACAAACGCCAGAATTTGCTTCTATTCTCTGCAATATAGTTTTAAATAATGTCAAGCTGGTTCCTTGAAGGTGCACTCTCAATTTGTTTATTTTTTATTCATTAAAGGAAAATCAGTTTCTGACTGTGCACACTTTGTCCTGATTTCTTTAGCACCATTTGATTATGAAAAAAAGCAGAAGTGTTTAAAGGGTTTTTTTCAGTTCTTTTGAAAGCTCTGTACTGCAAGAGAAAAATACATTAAATCCCTGCTATTGCAGGGAAGTCAAACCAACCACAGACTTTCCCCATCACTAGAGTCCATTGCCAAGAACCACGCTCTAGTCTTACAGTCTATCTGGTTGCACCACGAGTAAATAGGAAAATAAAAAACACCAAGATTTATGAAATGCACAAATGAAAACCAAAAAATTTGGCTTTAGGTTTCTTTCATCAAAAATGAGCTTCATGTGATCCCCCTGTTCTTATATGAGTGATGTGGCACTCAGGGATATGATTTACTGGTGGACTTGCAGTGCTGGCTTAACAGATGAATTCAATGATCTTAGAAATCTTTTCCAACCTAATTGACTCTATGATTCTGTTTCTCTTTTTGTCAGTGCCCCTGTTACCACTTCTCAGTCAAATGACAGTTCCAAAGGTTGTTTGGGTCCTGCAGTTAACATGACCCTCTGAACAACCTAAGCCGAAGGGGCTCAGGAAGAACTCACCACTTGCAAGAGCGAAGAATGGAGTCTCAGAGAGAGCTGGAACTCTGACTTCAACTGCAGTCTGAGCCTTCCTAGACACACCAATAATCAATTACAGGACACAGCTCCATGGAAAAATGGGTTTCTAACAGTTTCTCTGAAATCAGATTTTCTGACCCTAGTGCTGCACTGGACCTGGTGGCAGGATAACGAGCCATCCAATTTGTGTTAATACTGTGGTTTTAGCTTCTGTGGAACACAAACATCTGATTACTTCCCAGGATGTTCTGAGTGATAGGGAATTAATTTTTGGTAAATGTTTTTTGATCCCGGGAGTTACACAGATGGGAAACCTTATCATTCATTATGTAGGGCCCCCTGACACGGAAAACCATTGTGCCCCATCCATTTGGCTAATTCAAGACCATTACAATTTCAAAATCAACATGCATTTTTAAAATAACTTGAGTGACATTCAGGACTGTTAGGGACCCTCAGGTTAGCACTTAAGAAACTATTAGCAATGTGGATTTAGTAATTTAAGTTGTTTGTGGTTAGTGTTGGTTTTGTTGGGGTTCTTTCTATGTTTTGGTTCAGCAGATGTAAAATCAACATGTGTTTAGCCATCAAAAAGGGAACTTGACATTTCTGCTTGAAAAATCTGACACAGTGGCTTCAGGTCTTACTGACTGATTAAGCTCAGCTGCTGGAGGAGGCTGGATTATCATGTCACAAGGCTGCCTCTTCTAAGGCTCCTTGTAGGGCCACAAAAGATTAAAAGAAAGCTGAGGAGAGGGCAATTTCACTGCATTTAAACCAGTCTGCTTTATTCATTATTCAAGTGGCTGTGTTGTCCGTGAAATTTTCAAGTACTGATTTCCTGGGGAAAAAAAAAAACCACATTCCTTTTAGCCTTTCTAGCTTTTCTTTTTTTTTTTCATCTTAACCTTCTATCCTTATTTCCCTTGTTTTTAAAGCATAAATACATGCTTCCTCACGTTGGGAGTGAAGTGCACCTACCTCTGAAACATTCCTTTGGTACATTTACGAATTATCAGATTAAACCTTAATGCTTCTACTTTAGAGGTGCTCCTGTCAATGGCAGGAAAGTTGGAACTAGGTGAGCTTTAAGGTCCCTTCCAACCCAAACTATTCTGTGATTCTGATTCTATTAATTTTACTTTGTCACTGAAACTTTGCTGGTGAACAGAGGATGTTAAGCAATCAAGGAAACTTGCCTTGAGGAGCAGGGAATGTCTTCTGAGCCAAGGAAGGAGTCTCCAGAGCAGCAAGGACAATATAAATTGCAGCCTTGGGATCTGGGTGAGCATAGGTTAATGGCCTTTGTGACAAGTAATTAATTATTAATTAAAGTGGTATTGTCAAGGAAGGTCCTGTGCTGCACTCAGACCCTGCCTGGGATAGGAGATTACCCATCACCAGTGAGAAAGATCTTAGGGGGTTGGTTTCCTTCTGCACACACAGAGTTATGTAAGACTTGTCATTGCATGAATGCCACTCACATAACGTTTTGGCAGCAAAGGGCATGCTTTTCCTTTTGGCAGTGTCTTCAGAGCACCAGAGCATTCATCTTTCTAATTATTGCACCATCAAAGTGTCCTCTTGAGGCTCAAGGGACAAGGTGCACAGGGAACTACAAGAATGGAGTAGCATGTCTCCTTCTCACACTCTCTTTGAGCTCTGAGAGCTCATTTCATTTCTCCCTGGACTGGCAGCAGGCAGTGAGAAGAGGCTAGCTTCCCCCATCATCTTTTCCTTCGATGAGTTTCTTTGAGCTTTGAAAGACATCACCTTTGGGTGAAATGACCAGTAAAAGCATAGACATATACTTCCGTGCTCAGCCCTCATTAGAGTTCAGCAGCTCATCTGTGCATTTAATTAAATTGAATTTCAACTTCAACTTTAGAAGCACAAAGAAAATGTTGGAGGAAAAGCTACAGGAACACCACTGGTTCAGAAATCCTTGACATTCCACAGACTTTTTACAAAGAAAAGGCAAAGGTGATTGGCTGCTATGTGGATTTGAGGTCCATGGAGGTGGAGATGTTCATAAAGGGCTTCAGAGGGGAGGCTCCTCACGAGCCCCAATTCCTACAGGTCCTCTGTATGGAGGGAAAACTGAGAGACCAGAAATCACCACGCAGCTGGGCACTGCAGACTCATGGCATTTTCAAAGTAGGTGATCTCTCGTCCTGCTCAAATTCAGTAGTAACACACATCACTGCTGAAATCTCAAGAAAACAATCAAATGGGAAAGCACATCCTGAGATCTGTAAGGATTAGAGACTTTCTGAAAGCCTCACTTGGGCTGTTGGGCCCAGTTCAGAAAGGATGCATAAACACATGATTAACTTTAAAAGTGTGCTGAAATCCCATAAATGTCTTTCAGGCCTTAAAGATACCCTAACATCAAGAGATTTCCTTTGAAATCAGTATGACCATTTCTTTCATGCCAAATCGGGACTTAGGTACATTCTTGTATACAAGTCTAAAGCTGCAAGGGCAAACACCACCATTTGCGCTTTCCTACATTTAAAGGAGAATATTTACTAAAGAAAACAAAAACTAAGTAGACTTTAAAGTACGTTGTAGACTTGCCTTGACTTGGGTTGCTCATGTTTTTTCTGGTTTTGCAAATCTCAGAAAGCATGTGGTGGTGTTTGCATCCCTCCTGTCCTCAGGCTGCAGATATTATTTTTTGAGAGAGGTTTTATTTCCCCCACTTTTCTTGTTATATGCAACCTGCCATAGTACAAAAGATAACTTTGGCCATGGTAATGCCTTATTTAACATGTGATTATGGGAAGCATTTTGTTCCATTTAGAATATTCCCATCTTTCCACTGACAACCACAGGGTGTTATCAACAATCTTCTTAGACGTTCCGACAACCATGTATCTAAAGAGTCCTGTATCTACTTTAAAAATATATGTTCACCTTCAGCCCATGATTTCCACAGAGGTTCTCTCAAGCTCATAAGATGGCTTTCAGACTACAAAATGAAGGGAAAAAGTATTGCAGAGTTGTTATTTTATTTTTATTTTATTAACTTATATGATATATGTGTATACTACATATTTATATATATGAGATATGTTACATATTATATTCTGAACATGCATGTGGATTGGCAGATTCCAGCTGCTTTTGAAGACCCATAGCCAACTAAAATTATACTGTAAGCAAGAATTTTAAAAACTTAACTTTAAAAATGCTGGTTTGCACATTTACTTTCTTTAGTTTTGACTGAACTTGGAAAAGAAAGATGTAAGAAATAAAAAAGCCTCTTGAAGAATAGTTTCCTTCTGCTTTATAATCTACTTATTTTTCAGAATTTTAGAACTGAGAAATCTGGCTTTCCTGTATTCCAGGCAAAGACTTCTTAAGTAACATCTGTGGATATTTTCATGGGAACTTTTGTTCTTTTTCTATTTGAATAATTTATTAATATTACTAAATATGTCAATAAAGGGTTAGTGAACCTGAAAGTTTCCATTTAGTAGCCCTTCAGAGCAGAGTAGAACTATACAGTACAGACTCTAACAGCATCTCTCCTTTTCTCTTTCTCATTTCACAGGGTGCCCTGTTACATGAAATTGAAATGAAATTTTGTTATGTATAATTTCTTTCAGTTGTAGGCATGTTATAAGATGCAAGCAGAAATATGTTCTTTGCTGTCTTATTCTCCAGATCTTGTTTACAAGTTGGAAACAAAACAATTAGGTGATGAGTCTATCTGTAATCTTTGAAGGGAGAAAATAGAAAAGGTTTAAAAACTCTCAGCAATCCTATGGCAGCAATCCTATGGTTCAGGAAAAAAAAATAATAATCACACACGAACAAGGCTGAAGCTAAATTCCTTTTAAATCTTAAAGACATGCTGGGCAGCATTTCAGACTACAGCCAGAAATGCTGCAGACCAAATCTTTGCTGAGCTCGTCTTCATAAAACTTGAGATTGAATACAATTCCCTGAGAAGCTCTGGAGACAAGGGCAAAGCAATTCAACAGCAGCACACACATTTTTAGAAGCTTTTTACAGCCCTGGCCATTCTGATCTCTGCAATGGTCTTGCTGTTGTTTTAGAATAGAGGAGGTTTCTTTTTTATTTTTCCTGCTTCACATAGTTGTTTACGCAACATGCTGTTTTCCTCTGTTTTGGATCATCTTGTTCAAAAGCATTTCCTTTGCCCTGCAGAAACTGTGGGACTGTGAAGGAAAAAAGCTTGCCAAAAGCAAGTACAGCCACTTTCACAGGTCAGTTAAGTGGATATTGCCAGCTCATGAGTGCACACAAGTTCACATACTTCTTTTGAGGACACAGAAATACTTTGCTGCTATTATTTCTCATAGACTTTTTTCCAGTTCAGATCCTAGACAATGCCAGAGCCTCCAAGATGAGCTCCTTTGCACATGGGTAATGGGAGCTGTTTGCTGTCCTGAACATTTTGTGATCTGCAAGAGAGAAAAATGGCACAGGGGTTAAGTGACATGCTAGAGGCTCTACTGGGCATCAGTGGCTGAGCATGAAATAAATCCTGCATCTCAAAGCAGAGACTGCTCCGCACCTTTCCTGCTGTGTCTGGTAATGGTCACTGCAAGGGGAATGATAATGCTCATGGGACTAGCCCAGCTCTTCCCCAAACTTGCAGCTGCACATTGGGTCCTGAGGCTTGCCATAACCACTCTGCCTGCTTGACTTATCTTTACTATTTAAGGATAAACACCTAACAGTGGGGGCAAGTGCCTGGAGGCACGAACCTGTTGCTTTGTGTAGTCAGACTGTAAAGTAGCCTGCATACTTTGGAGTACTATCTCTGAGTCTTTGAAAGATGCCTGTGGCAATTAGTTATCCAGATACCGTTGAAAGGCAATGAATGCTGGGTGAAATCCTGAGCACGAGTGAGCAGCCAAACGATACCATATGGTCATAAGCTTTTCCTCAGCCTAGCACAGTGTTCAGTACAAAATGGCAGCCGGAGAGAGGCTTCGGATTGTGAATAGCAGCTGAAATAAGCATGATAAATACAAAAGAAGTGCCTTGCTCTAACTGATATGTAGCAGACATAATGACATTAGCAGGGTAATACAGTCCTGAAAAGTTACGTGTTAACCCTACACTGGAGCATGGGAATTTCCAGCATTATTTTGTTATCATTGCGTGCTCTTGTGACAGTAAAGGGAAAAAGAAAGACCAAGGTAGCCATGTAAGATCTCAGCTTGTGCTTCATCTTCTCCCTTCTTGGGATCATGAACCAAATCAAAGCAGAACAATTATTTTCTTCCAGTTTCCCATTTTCTCCTCAGGTGCAAAATTTGCCTTTCATTTAGATAGTCCTAGGATTTATTCATACAAAAGGATGGAAAATGAAAGCATATGAAGCATTTATGGCCAGGTTGGATGGGGCAGTCTGATCTAGTTGGAACTGGATGATTTTTAAGGTCCCTTCCAATCCAAGGCTTCCTATAATTCTATGGCAGGGCAGTGGGAGTGTGCAAAAAGTAACTTGTGCATTTTTCATGTGTAAAAAACATAGTCCTTCCTGCTGTGTTTTTTCAGGGAGCACTTTGGAAAAACCCAGATGGGTTTAAGATGAAGAGGGACTACAAGAGATCTTATTTCTCAGAGGGACTACAAGAGATCTTATTTCTCCCTTCTCTTTGCACATATGAACCGCAGCAGGGGAGGGTTGCTTCAGTGCCCTATAAACACCTTGCTTTTGTCTTGCACTGTTCCTGTGAGGAGTTGCAACATGCCTTGTCAAAGCGACACCACTGGAATTGTGCTGTTCAAGAACAAGAGAAAACAGAAACACAACCCCAAGCTTTAACTGCACATGTCTGACAGCAGCTTATTAAACTCAGAGCAGTCATCAAAAAAGTGAGAGCAAGTACAGGGATGAAAAAAAATGTTTCTCACAGCATGGAGGAAAAATATTTTCTAATAAGTGAAAGAAAACAAGGCAGGAAAACAATTCCTGGGTTGGGGGAGGTTCTTCTTTATGCAGCTCCGGTTTGGGATGTCAGTTGTTAATGTGGTCTCTACAACTTAAATCTCCATCAAGATCGTCAGCTCAAATATTTGCACATGCTCATTTGTTCAACTGAGGCCCCTTGATCTGTCATATTCCTGTGAATCATGTTTTCTGTTGGCTCATTCTTTGGGACAGCTTGCCTCCTTTTGGATTATTAAAAGATAATATTGACTTAGTTTCATTTACACTGAACAACAACCTTTTCTCCTAAAGCCTGCCATGGCTTGTGCCTTGGGTGCATGTGTGCATGTCTGTATATGGGACAGGCTGCTCTCAAAGGCTCATTTCCTGCTGGTCTAAATGACAAGAATAATTAACATCATCTTCCCAGGACTACTTAGTGTCTTGTGTCCCACTAGCATGTCCTGTATGCCAAGACTTCAGCTTAGAATGGAGAGTCTACATGAACTTTGGGACCTCAATTTGCTTGCATTTCATCCTCATACCAGGTTCTGCTGGATGCCAATGAGGATAACAGGACCCTCAGTGCTAAACCTCATTGCACCATGGACCCGCAGCATGATAAATCCCATGAATCCCTATGAATCCAGCTACCTTCTGCATGAAAGGATCTGCCTTTGTATCCACCTGCTCCCAGAAATCATAGCTCTGGGGAACTGGACACATTTCCTTGATTGCATTCAGCTCTCATCATGAAAATCCCTCACTGGCCACCAGAACTACTGCTGGCTGCTCACTACCCTTCTCAGATCCGATGCTGAGTGCTGCTGCTCTGAATTCCTCGCACAAGGGTATGTGCAAGGGCAATACTCCAAGAAATGAGCATCAGGAGCTTTCCCTGGCTGCGTTCTCATCATTTGCCTGCCCAGGGCTGGGCAGTCAGGGTAGGTCATGCCTTAGCTGAGAAGCAGCGGTGTTTGCTGCTGCACATCCTCAGCTGCCACCCTCACAGGCCTTGAAGGCTGTAAATCTTAAGACTGATGAGTAATGACTTCTATTTTTTCCATTTCTACCCTTGTGCTGTTGCACTTAGCACTCATATGCTCTCTGTCTCTGAGATTTCTTTGCACTGTGGTGGAAAGTATTGTAGAGGAAAGATTCAGGATTGCCTCTCCCTCTGGAGCTGTGGTGATGGATGGCAAGCCTTTCTTCTGTATAAAATACAGGCATGCACAGCATACTCCTCTCTACTAGTCCCTGTTTTTTGCTTCCTCATGCTTGGCAGTGGGACCAGCAGAACCCAGATGGGAGCAGATAGGGATGTTGGGAGTTTGAGGGATGACAAGAAGATTCCTTTTAAACTTTATTTTAAATTTCTTCACTTGCTTTATCAATGACTTTAGATATTGTAAGCTTCGTTTTGAATTTCTATGATCTGTTGTCATGTTTAATACTTTTTCAAAAAATTTAATTTCAACTACTTTGAGCCCAATTAATTTCAATTCTATTTCTTATTGCCTCCTGCTTTTATATGGGAAAATTAAGTGAAATTCTCAACAACACAACAGTATGTGAAACTTTTTCAGAAATAATGTAGGCATGAAGAGGTAGGATTTTTTTCTATTTTTTTTTCCCATTAGCTTCTTCTGGGACACGGAGAAAAGCACTTAGTTCATTTAGAGTGATCTCAGCATCAACATAACCACACAGAGAACTTCAGTTGTCTCATAGACTCACCCCTCCCCTCCCCTCCCTTCACACCCTCCCTTCTTCTGCTGGGGAAACCAGTAGTGTCCATTGACTCAAAAGACAATTCAAAGGAATTGCATAACTTTATTCACCAAAGAAACATGATTAAGTTCACACTCCCTTCTCCTCTAAAGCACAAATCCCAAAATTGAGTTGCTTGGTCTGTGTAGGAGTGAATTTCATTAAGCAAAACAGCACAGAAATTCCTTAATAAGTCAGACATCCACTTGAGCTAAAAATCACAAATTCAGACAGAGAGCTCAGGGAAATCATATTTACTTCTTTTCCTGTGATACTGCAATATGCTTCCTGCTTTGTTGAGATGGTCTTCATTCTTCAACTATTTTCCCTTACTCCCAGACTCCAACACAAAAGCAGCCCACAAAAAAAGAATACAATCACTGTGCTTCATTGGATGCAGTAAATAAATAATGTGTCTCCTGCACCCATTACTTATCTTTGCTGTGTGTTTTTAGCCTACCTCCTATAAAAAGAAGAAGCTAATTTATAATCATGTTGTTTGTTGGGAGTGTTTGTTCACATCTGTCCGTCGGCAAGTTTTATAAATCAATTAGCTCCAGACAGATACACTCTGTAGCTTTCTGTGTTCCCACAGATGTCACTTACTCATCAGCAGAAATAACAGTAGCCTTCACTGGCTCCTAATTTGGGTGCACAGGAAAAACAATTAAGTATGTCTTCTGCACATGTGTATCAAAAGTGTTCTGGTTACCTGGCAACCAACCAAAAAACTATGCTGAAAAGCCAAACACCTGAGTACAATACTGTATGCATTTGCATATATGTGCATACGTAAGCCTGAAGAGATATATGTGGAGTTATTTTGGCATTAAAGAGTAGGGACAAGAGGATTTTCTTAAAATAACTGACTTAGTTTATTACTATTTTTGCAAATGTGAACTTAGAAGTAAGGTGGAGGAAAATAAAGCTGTGTTTGAGATGGAGAGGGATTTTGGGAAGCCGCAGTGGTATGCTGCAGTCAGAGGGATTTATGGAGGGTGTTGAAGTGGCAGGTAAAGTTTACAAGCACTACACAGGAGTTAATTGCACTCAGATGGTGCTTTACCAGCCTACTAACTCCTCTAGTTTGCTTGAAGACTCATAGCAATATATTATATCTTTTCCCAGTACATATGGCCTCAAATTATCATAGGAAAAAACTTCAATCAGTTATCTTGGGTTGGAAGAGATACACAAGGATCACCGAATTCAGCTCCTGGTCCTGCACAGGACAACCCCAAGAAGCACACCACGTGCCTGAGAGTGTTGTCCAAACACTTCTCAAACTCTGTCAGGTTTGGTGTTATAACCACTTTCCTGGTGAGCCTGTTCCAATGCCCAGCTACTCTCAGGGTGAATAAATTTCCTAACCTAAACTGATCCCAGCACAGCTTCATGAGGATTGATCTCCCTTTGGTTGCAAAGCACTTGCTATGAAAAGTTTAGGCTTGTCGGTCCTTCAGCTTCATCTTCTCCTGGACACTATAGAACTGGGGTGGACAATGTATGGACAGAGATTTCCAGCCATACTAAGCATAAAAGGAAGATGATTGGATTAAAACACTCTTTTTCTTGAATGTGGATAAGTGTGTGGTTTGAGAGAATGGCAGAGTGGGATATGTGATGAAGAGGATGGAGAGAAGGTGAGACAGAATTGAGAATGGAGAAGTGTGGCTGAGGGGGAGGAAGAGGGACACTGGGGGACATGGAGAGAGGAGAGGCTGGCCACCGGTAGGTGGTCACCTTCATCTTCTGCAACTCTTGTCCCCAGGCAGGGTTAAAGAAGAGGAGATGGGTGCAAGGGGGGGTGAGCACAGGTAGAGATCACCACACCACGTAATACAGCCAGGCTGTGAACCTTGGGCAACTACAGCACATTGCATGCTCGAATAAAACAGATGTAGTGGTCATTCCTGGGTGGTCTTTTCTCTGGTTTACTAAACCTTCTATTTCATCACCTTGACTTTACTTTTTTTCATGTGAAACAGTGGAGGGCTTAATCTTTAATACCTTACAGTAATAAAACTGTTTTAATTAGCATTAGTTTGGAATGACAAGACTACAAGTAATTAAGTTACACTGGGATCTAGTTAGAATGAAATTGATACCAGGGGATAGCATAAACATAAATCAGCATTTAAATAAACTGAAATCAGATTGCTGTAATTAAAAGAAAAATCCATTGGCATTAAGACATAAAAGTAACAGATACAGATTTAATAAACATAGTGACGGAGAGGGAGACAGTCTGGAAAACTGTAAACTGTTCCTCCCCACATATCTGCTGTCAAAAAAAAAAAAAAAAAAAAGGATAAAAAAATCACAGTTTGGTTAGTACTAAAGAAATACAATTATTTTGGGATGGGAGAGAAGTTAGAGAAGATTATGAGTGTCTGTACAGAATGCCATTAACATTAACCCAATGCATTGGAAGTGAGTTCTAGTTATAAAAGTAATTACCGGCTACCGAACCCATCTGGAACCTGCAATCAAAGGACAAAGAGAGGAATGAGTTGAGGAGAAAGTGATTACTTCTCTGAAGTTAAGACTGGCATGTGTAGTCAGGAGCCAGAAGCAGGCTGATGCATTATTTTTCTGCTACAAAAAGAGCATGCCAGCATATGCCTACCAACTCGTCCTGTTTTCTTTAGGCTGCTTACTACTGTAGGACATGACATTTTTGTATGATTAAAAATGACTAATTAGCCTTTTGGATTAAAGGAATCATGGAATCATGCATCTTCTTTAAATGTTTGGCAATTAAGATATACTAGATGTAGTATTTTTTTTGTTTGTTTGTTTGCAAGACAATAATCTCCTTTCAGGGAATGTAAAGGATTTGAAGGATCTGATGTAGGAAGGAAGATTAAGAGAACTCTGTGTGAAGTGATTCCAGTTACACTGAGACCTCAGAGGTAAGAAAACCCCACTGGATCTGGGAGCAACTCACCAAAAGCACTCAGGCGGGTTACGGTGACAGTCATAACATAGTAAATACTACTTTACACTCTGGGTCCTTAGATTTTCTACGGACAGGTCTTACCTTCAACAGCAGGGTCATCCAAGATGAAGTTGTAAAGGCCATTGTGGATCAATGCAGTGAGGGAATAGAAGCACAACATTATTTATGTACTATGCAACAGAAAGTGTCAGGCAAGCTTTACAGACAGAGCAAAGATGTGGCTGTGTTTAGAGCTTGCTGACTAATGTAAAAGTTTGCTCAAGGCTGAGCTTTCTCTCTGGGGTATTTTTAGTCTGTGCAGATGGCCTGCACACCACATGGAGACTCAACCCATCCCACCAATTTCAAACTTGTTGGTCACACCTGGTGGATATGAAAACAGGTTGAGAGAGCTGGGGTTGTTCAGCCTGAAGAAGAGAAAGCTCCAGGGAGGCCATAGTGCCCTTCCAGTACCTAAAGGGGCTGAAAGAGGACTGGAGAGGGACTTTTGGACAAGGGCATGGAGTGACAGGACAAGGGGAAAAGGCTTCAAATTGACAGAGGGCAGGATATTAGATATCAGGAAGAAATTCTTCCATGTGAAGATGGTGAGGCACCAGCACAGGTTGTCCAGAGAATTTGTGGCTACCACATCCCTGGAAGTGTTCAAGGCCAGGAATGTGTCTCTGCCCACGACAGGCATGTTGGAACTAGATGGTCTCTAAGGTCCGTTGCAATAAAACCATTCTATGATTTGATGCTATAGGAAGTCCATGTGTCATAGGACTGAAGTATTTGGGAATCTTGACATCTCCCACACCTACAGTAATGTGTAGATATGTCAAGTCTAATACCTCTTGCATGCATAAAACTGTTAGCAGGTAAGTGGGTTATCCAAGGTGCATAAGGAATGATAGGGACATCCCAGCTGAGTTACATACCTTGAGCATCCAGCAGAAAGTTGACCTGCACTTGTGCAGGGGACATTCAGTTGGGATTTCTAAATATTTTATAGTCATAGAATGTCTTGAGTAGGAAAGGACCTGTGGAGATGTTTTTATCCAATAATTTTTTTCTAGGCAGACCTTTCTTCCAGTCACAATAATGGATATTTTGAACCTCAAATAAATGTCTTTGAATTACCTATCTTAAAAATCCAATTGATTAAGAAGTGTCTGCCTCTAAATTTTTGAGATTGAGATGAAGAGATTTATTTTAAGCAGACATAAAAGCATGAGTGCGTGCTCCTATTCTGGGACAATATTGTCTTAATTTATTTATGATATTTAAAACAGTATAAAGTTAAGGAAGAAGGTGCAATTTCTGACTCAATCTAAGAACCTGAAGCAGAGTTTGTGCCACTTTGGTAATGTGGTACATGTATGTTGAGCACCATGATTCAATGATGGTAAGATTGAGTGAGGACAGATATCTGATTTTTAAAATTGGGGACAGAGAAGACAAGAATTGTAGAAAAGAGTAAATAAACCCTTTGACAGTGGCACACTGACATTTCCTTTTGCTTACTCAAAAAAATGGTAAAATTAGTGTATTTTTATAAAAGTGAACAATGCTCATCCCATTCAAGTTACTGGGAGTTTTGCCATTAACTTAATGGGACTGAGGTTCCAGTTCCTGTATTTATTCATCAGAAATATATTTTTATTGAGTAGTAACAGAGCAATATTATACCACATCTTAAAAGTTACTTGCATACATCAAAGCTGTTTCTTCCGCAGTGATCACATTCCTTGGCCTAGGATACTTACCATTAATAATAGTGCTGTCATTTGCAGGGAAAGACTCAGAATCAACCAAATAAATTAACAGAATAACTTCTTGACGTAAGTCAAGCAGGCACTATTCAACCTTACTTGAGCACACATGCACCTCCTCAGACTAAATGAGTGCTTGTAATACAGACATGCCACTTTCATATGATGACCCATGGAGCCATCAGCTGACAAACATTAAGTGGAATGGGGAACTGACTGATCATAGCCTGGTTAGGATGACTGTGATCTCACACCTCCACAACCCTGCCTGAGCCTCTTTTGCCGCCATTACCAGCTTTGATTGTATAATGTACCTCTGTAGTGTCTTCACCTTATGAGTGAAACTCAGCAACTGGTTTGACAGTATCCTTCCTCATTACATGAGAAATCTGGGGATGGAAGGGGAAATTCTCCTGCCAAGCGACAAGGCAGGGAGAACTTACCTAAGTCAGCCGTCACCGCCAAATGTAGCATGAGACCAGGAAAACTACATGAATATTGTATTTTCACCTAAAGTATTTGCATCCAAGTTTGGAGCCCTCAGCATAGGAAGGACATGAACCTGTTACAGTGGGCCCAGAGGAGGCCACAAAGATAGTCAGAGAGTTGGAGCACCTCTTCTATGACAACAGGCTGAGAGAGATGGGTTTGTTCAGACTTCAGAAGAGAAGACTCCAGGGAGACCTAATAACACCTTCAAGTACCTAAAGGACCTGTAAGAAAAGGACCTTTGACAAGGTCATGGAGTGACAGGCCATGGGGGAATGGCTATAAACTAACAGAGGTCAGGTTTAAATTGAATATTAGAAAGAAATTCTTTCCTATGAGGATGGTGAGATACTGGCACAGGTTGCCCAGAAGCAACCCAGAAGCTGTGGATGCCCCATCCCTGGAAGTGCTAAGTTCAGGTTGAATGGGGCTCCAAGCAACCTCATCTAGTACGTGTCATCTCTGCCCATGTCAAGGGGGGTTAAAATGAGATAACCTTAAATGTCCCTTCCAACCCAAATCATTATTTATTTATTGTATGAAATAGTCTCCATCAGAAGGACCAAAAATGACAGCAGATAGATCTTCAGTTTCTTGCTTCACCTTACTAACTACATGTGAACCAAAGGATTAACTCTTGTACATCCCTTACAGCATTCCTGCTGTTCTTATACAAACCCTTTGTTAAACCAGCCATTGTTTTCTTGGGGAATAGCACAAAGTCATGTCTTGTAATTATGAAGTTGCAAAATAGATGTGGGCAACTTTGGTTTTGGGGTTTCTTTCAGCAGGGAAAAAATCACATGAAAACTTTCTGCTAGGCTACTCCTACACAAGACCATCAGGCGGGCGTTTGCTGCAGCACTGGCATCCTGTCTGGACAGAACTGCTATCTTCCTCCTTGTGTCAGGAGTTAGTAGCATTATTTTATCACTATTTAGATTAAAAAAACAAACAAACAAACAAACAAAAAAACTCAAGGAAAGAAGTAAGAAGCCAGATTTCATAGCAGAAGTCCCTAGAAAGCTGGGAACCCAGTTAGTTGCTGATGCTGCTTTTTTACAATATGAACTCTCCATTCTCCATGAGTCTCTTGATGTTCATTTTTAAAAAAAAAATATATCTTGAGTCCATCAAAAATATAGAACAAAGCTACCTTCTGAAATCAGTCACACTGACAAAGTGCCAGAAATCCCAAAATAGTGTTTTCATCCCCAACTGTGCCAATGAACAGAGTATGTCTAAATACACTGGCAGATCCTGAAGTACACCCTGATGCATAACAAGGACTTGTTGCATGGAAAAGGGAATGTTTTGCTAAAATTGAGACTTGCTCATTTTAGAGTGTCCTGCCTTATAATACATGAATCTGGAAGTTGTCTGCAGATCATAACTTTTGAGCAATATTGTGTTCTTTTGTGTCACTAAGGCACAAAGCATAATTCTAACCAGCATGAAAATAGACATCAAAACATGTCTGTGGAGCACTGGTTTATCTTGATAGATACATAAAATATTGCAAAGGAAGGTGATCATTAGACTTCAGGATCAGATGAAGTTTCTGGGCAAACTTTGAGTTTAGACTTAAAATGAGTGCAGTGCAGTAATCCAGTCTGAAGGGCAGATGGGATAAAAATCTTCACAGAAGGAATAACACAAGTAACAGACATACAGTAGAGTCAGTTGGCAGTTGGATAAAACTGGAAAACAGTAGATGGGATTTATGTTAGATAAAAGCAACATGTCTGTCCTTTTGCAGAGCATTGTTTGCTTTTGTCTTACTTGATCTTCTTTAGTGAGGTGGGCACATCTTTCTCACTCCCCATTCTCCACTCTCAGCCTAAGGAATGATTGCGCCATCCAGGTCTAGTGAAATATGAATGGGCTCTTGTTACATCACATCCTATGTCTTTAGATAATTCTCTATATGTAGTGGGAAGAGCAAGGGGACTTCAAAATATTCCCTCTGTCTCACAACAGGCATTTTGTGAATGACTGCGTTACAAAAATGTGATTGTTGATGTCAACAAGGCAATGTGATGATTGCTGAGTGGGAGGTTTTTCTTCATTATGTTGGCTATTCTGGGCTCTGCCATTGCTGCTCAACCTTGGTGAACTCACTGCAGCATGAATCAGATGGTAAATATGTAATATGGGGCTAACCATACTTAAAAACCTTTTTAAGTTTCCTGACATTCGTGGAGAACAAGTGCAATGGGTAAGCTGGATATTACTCAGCTGTGGCCTTATGGTTTCTTATCTCAGGATGCTGTATGGATGAAGCACGCTATAGCTGCTGTTTGCCTCCATTGCCTGTTGTAAATGAGATTGGCACTGTGGTCCAGCCTCTGGAATCTTCCTGAGCATGGTAGAAAAATTTCTGTTGTCACAGCTTTGCTGAAGGGTTACCATGGCTTTTGGACAAGGACAATAATAAGGACACACCGTTCTTTCTCCTTCCTGCTGTGTTTCCCACTGCATGAGTTTAACCACAGGGCACAATATTTTTTTGCATCTTGCAGATGTATGAGAAGTCAATGCCACATTAGAAAATGGCCAAGCACACAGGAAAGCAGGTTAAGTCCCCACTGTAGAGAGAGCACATGCCAGGGAGAGATGGAAAAAGAGAATCCCATGCTTTTTGAAAAATCAGATTAAGATTGCATTGAGCTGTTCATGGAAACAGTATGATTTGGCAGGGGTGGGTGGGAGAAGAGATTGTGGAAGGGATGGAGGGCAGGAATGAGCAAGAATTAAGAATGATGTGTCAGGAAAGCCATTTCAGTTAAACCACAAAATTCCTTTGCCACATTGGAAAAATATGAAACCTGGCCTTGCTCTGTTCTTCTAAATCTCTGGCTGTGGAGGCTGTGATGGAGGATGAAGTGTTGTGTGGTGCCGGCTCAGAGTTAAATCAATTTCTCCATGTAAACTTTTATATCCTGCTATGTGAAATTGAAAGATTATTTTTTTCAGATTTCAGGGGGTTTGCCTCTTGGAATTTTTTACAGAATCCAGCACTGTTCCAATGTCCCTTAGCAAGTCCCACTGTCAGGTGGATCTGGCTCTGTGCCCAGCTCTCAAGAAGTAAATCTTCCCAGTCAAACCTGCTGATGAGCTCTTGGTTTCTTTTTTGCATGTTGTTGTTTGCTTGTTGATCCGTGCCGTGGGACAGAGCACAATTAAATGAAGAAAAATGGAAATATGGTGCTATGCCAGACAGTTTTGCTGCTGTCTTGTAGATTATGAAAGATGAGTGTGTTTCTGGGCAAACAGACAAGAATGGATAATGCTGTGTCCTTGATGTACTCCACCTCAGGCAGTTTCTTTGGAACTCTACTCTTTCCTCAGGATCTGTTGGAAGAATGGCAGCACTGATGTAAGCAGGAGTTGCCCTTGTCTGCAGGCTTATTTCTTGTAGAGCTTGTCCTAACCTAAAGTGCATGATGTTTTGGTATTCCTAGACAGGCATTATTTTGAGATACATTATTCTATAGTGGTAGGACAAGGGATAATGGCTTTAAACAGAAAGAAGGTAAGTTTAGATTAAATATTAGGAAGAAATTCTTCACTGTGAGGGTGGTGAGACACTGGCACAGGTTTCCCAGGGAAATTGTGTCTGCTCCATGTTTGGAAGTGTTCAAGGTCAGGTTGGGTGGGGCTCTGAGCAACCTGGTCTAGTTGAAGGTGTCCCTCCCCATGGCAAGGGAGTTGGAATGGGATGATCTTTAAGGTCACTTCCAGCCCAAACCAGTCTGTGTTTCTATGATATCTTTGTATAGGATGTTAATCTAAGCTGTGCTAGAAAAGCCTGCTGTTACTTTGCACGTGAATTTTCTCTTACAAAGCAGCCTGTCTTCTTCTACTGAAACGGAACCTTCTTGTTCCCTCAGCAAAAACATAAACTCTTACACAACATTTAGTACTATTATTATCCATTGCTATTTGCACATTGGCTTAAAATTTATTCCCACACCTTTACTTCTTCAATGCCTCTGTTTTCTTCCTCTCTTCTCCTCACTCCTCTTTCTACACCTACATCTGCGTCTTGTTTTCCCACCACATCAGTTAGGAGGATTTACTACCAGCCTTTATTTCCCAAACACTGCCGCCAGTACACCTTCTGAGATCACTTCATACAGCAGCTGTCCTCCTCTGGAAGTTTAGTCTTATGGGTCTTTGATCTTCCATAGCCACATTACCCCCTTAATTCTTCATTCTGAGCCCATCATCCATGCACCCACAGAACCATACACACATGTCCTGATCTCCTGCTTGCTTGGGCTTCTTGTCTCTGCTGCTCTGCAACCAATATCACTTACTTTTCACCTTGTCTTTGACACCCATCTTCTTTGGATGGTTCATTAGGGAAGACGACCACAAGAAAATAAGTGTTTAGAGGAGCTATCCCTGACAGACTCATTGCAATGTCCTCCTGACATCATTCAAGGTATAGGACTCCCACAGTGAAGCCAGGTTCTGGCAGATCTACCTTCCCAGAAATACTTCATGCAGTGCTCAGCACCTTATTATTACTGGGGAGACTTTTTACAAACCAGACTGGAAGGACTGTTTGGCCACTATGTTACCTCATATGGGTCAGCTGTGGCCTCTGGGCTGCCCACTGACAAAGTGCCAGACAGCAGCCATGTGGACTGGGTGCAATGTGCAAAGATCTTGGATATAGGGTACTATCAGATTTAGAACTAGATCTTCTGGATACTACGGCAGGATGTCCTGTTTGTTATCTGGAAGATCATGTCCTTTCCAGCCTTGAAGTGCATGAATTCCTTTGTTGCGGTGGTTCAAAAACATAAGGTGTCTGGATAAGGTTATTCCTTCTGCCGCTTTGTCAATACCTATACTGTTTTATTAATTTTAAAATAATGCCTGCAAGCTGAGCTTCCCTTCTGGAAGCCTAAATTATTTAACCCAGATAATTATTTAAGCCCCAACTCATTTCCTGTGTTCTCAGAGATGGAGTACTGAGGATGCTGATATGATAGCAAAGGGAGCCTGTATTAAGCTGATAGTAAATTTGGAATAGAACCTTGGATACTTGTCTGAGAACATTGTCTCGATCCAAAGACTGTCCTTGTAAGCCAGAAAAGCCCAGCTTCATCAGCAAACTACAGCCTACATGTAATTGTCAGCCCAAAGAGTGATTTCAGCCAGATGTCTCATGCTTTTGCTGTTGATCCCTGTGCTGGTTTGGGGTCTCATCAGATTAAAGGCCAATCCTTGTCCTCTTCCCTGAACATTCACCTGAAATTTGCATAGAACAGATTGTTTACTGAGACTCAGAACGCTTATTTTTCTTCTTTCTCCATATGGTAATTTTTGATTAATTTTGCTTCTAGATCCTGTTCTTTCATTGCACCAAACCTCCTGAAAGGCTCTAAAAGCACATCCTAAAATATGTTAGAGAAGAACTTACAATTTTAATTTTTAGCTAGGACTTAGTCTGAAATGAAGAAAACATTGGTGGAGGACCAGGTGTAGAAGAGCTTTCTTGTGCAGACTGACAGCAAGATTTGCAAGATGCAGTTGGCCATCAGAAGGATGCTGTACACATCCAGAACCTGCTGGGCCTAAGTCTGCAGGAAATATACCCAGAGCAGTCAGATTTCTTTTTATCACAAGAGTAGAGAGAGGTGGATTTCCTCAGTCCTGAGGGGATTAAATGCCCATTTGGGCTGACTTGATAACATGGAGTGAACAGGATCAAAACAACTTCAGCTTTCAAGTGATGGGTTGGTTCGCATTGGCGCGAACAAATTCCTCATTGTATTCACCACAAACAGGCTTTTCTTCCCATATCAGACTGCAAGGGCTTTTTGTTCCAAGGGGTATTTTCACTACCATAGAACAAACATATTTATTGTCAACACTGCAAAAAAACAATCCTACTTTCCATATGTCTGAGTTCCCATGTGTCTCTCTTACACTATTCCAGGACATTAATAGACTGTAGGATCTTGTTCCAGGTCCTTATCTGGTTTTCATTTCAGTAGTCCTTTCTGAGACTACTCCTATACAGCAACTTACCCGTGTATCTCTCTGACCTTCTGAACCAAAAGCCACTCTGTCTTTTAAGCACTGAAATAGATTTCCCTTCTTTCATCAGCCTGGCAGGTGAAGCCCCAGAATTTGCCCCTAGCCCTAACACTGTGGAGTTTATATCAACATTGCCAGAAACGGATGTCAAGGCAATGGTTTTCCAGGTCTCAGCAGTGATATTATCAGACCATTAAGCTGAGGAAGCTGTATCTCTATACCTGTGTATTTTGACACCTCCAAGGTACTTTACACTCTCTCTTGCAGCAGACAGCTTCTTTGTAGCACTGGTTCCACATTTGCCTTTTACGATGTATAAAGCTTATCTCCTTCTTCTGTGCGTGTATTGCCTATTTTCCTTTTTTTTTTTTTTCCTTAAAGTCAGTTTTTCAGTTGGTGTAAAAGAAGGCAGTGAAATGCAGTGAAATTTACAGAAACCCACTCCACAGCCCCGGTTTGGAGAGCTGTTAACCGTTTGCTATTCTTGGGAAGCAATTAAGTATTCTGGGTAAAATGCAATAGCAAAACACTTAGAGCAAACCATGCATTTAGCAGAGTGCATTCCTAGTAATGAGTGAATTTTAATAGGATTAAGAAAAAACATTTCTTCACGTGTCTGGGCATTTTAATTACTGTTTGTAGGTAGGTAGGTGTCTGAGACACGATGCAACTGATTTCCTCTGTGTCTCTAGTTTAAGTACTTGAGTCTATTATATACGGACAGGCTAAAAGAGTTGGGATTGTTCAGCCTGGAGAAAAGAAGGCCCCAAGGAGACCTTATAGCACATTCCATTACATAAAGGGCTGCAAAGGAGCTGGAGAGGGTCCTTTGACAAGGGTGTGGAGTGACAGGACAAGGGACAATGGCTTTAAGATGACAGAGGCCATGTTTAGATTAGGTATTAGGAAGAAATCCTTTACTATGAGGGTGGTAAGGCACTGGCACAGCTTGTCCAGAGACGCTGTGGATGGCCAACCCCTGAAAGTGTTCAAGGCCAGTTAGGATGAAGTTATTGGTAACCTGCTCTGGTGGAAGATATAACTGCCCATGGCAATTGGATTGAAACTAGATGATCTTTAATGTCACTTCTAACCCAAACCATTCTATAATTCTATAATATTTAAGTTAAATATATATTGAGTTTAATGTATTTTTCCAAATGGGCTCAATTTTTTAAAGGTGCCCCATGTGAAACAACTTTTAACAGTTATGAGATTAGATGTTTAGTTTTGGTTTAGTTTGTTGGGTTTTTTTTCTTTTATAGCTTAAACAGGAATGTGTTAATTCTTGCTCACAAATCAGGAAGTCATTTAAAATAGTCTAAACTTTACTCACTAGGGTGAGATCAGACAGCTTACTATCCATGCTTAATTTGTGTGTCATGATTTCTTCTTTCAGTGGCTAGGATGGGTTAGGATCTGGATGCCTTGAGTAGCAATAATCTGAATTGCTTACTGCTGAGGCATTATAGTAATTACAACATGCAGAAGAGGGATGTAGGGTAGCTGCTATGCATATGGACTTTGGTCTCAGTTTTACACATTGAGAAGTACATGAAACTGTCCTCTACTGGACAATGTACTCATCAATGTACAGCTTGTGTCTTTGTGGGCTTTTGTTGAGGGTGGAGCTGGAAAGTTTCCCACTGGCTGAATCACAGAAATGTTAGCACATGGTGAGAAGGTGTCTTCTTTCACCTCCTGATGGATGAATGTAAATCCCTCATCACTAGAGCCATGAGTCATTTTTGTCATACCAGGAGCGTTCCTGGATATATGATGTTAGATCTGAAAAGTGACTGTGCTGTTTGATCTCAGCAGGTACATGGTCAATCTGAAAACAGACTCCTTAGTTAGGCAAGCTGCAGTCATCATCTGGTGATCAAAAGCAGGAGAGCTGCTCAATCACCAAGTTAAATTGCAGAGAGCTGCAGAATTATTATAGAGTGATGTCTCGCTGCAATACAGCATCTTTCTTTACTGATGCAATGCACTGATGAAGATACTGAAGCATATATCAGGATCATAGGATCAGAGAATCATTAGTGTTGGAAAAGACTTCTAAGAGCATAAAGTCCACCTATTAACACAGAGCTGCCAAGTCCACCACTACACCATGTCCCTAAGCACCACATCGTCATGCTTTTTGAAATACTTCCAGAGATGGTATTGCCACTACTTCTCTGTGCTTAACCACTTTTCCAGTGAAATTTTTTTCCTAATGTCCAGTCTCTCTCCATTTCTGATAATTTTGTAGTTCTAGTACCCCTTATGATATAAGCTGTCTCTATTCTTGCAGATGCAAGGAAGCAAGGAAGGATCATACACATCACCACTAGCTGATGAACACAACTAAGCCAGCTGCTGAGTTGTTTACTTTATAAATTCTTCTTCTCTTCCTGTGCTTAAACTTTATGGGGTTGAAATACTTCATATACCCTAAAACCAGTCACCTTCTTTTTAATGTTACTAAATGTTTAAAAACGTTGATTGAATTTACAAAGGTTGTGTTTCCTAACCATGGAACAACTGTATTCTTTTAAATCAGGAAGAATTTTCCTATATGACATCAGTCACAACTGCTGCAATTCTGGCACATGACTTCTGGCACACAAGTAATTCTTTAAAAACAGAGAGGCATATTTTATCCTGGATCCAGTTGCAGGTACAGGTTAGAACAGTCTGTGACTTTTTCAAACATGCCCATTCATTGTGACATTCAGATCTGACAGCTGAAAGCAGCATTTTCCAGCTACCCCCTACTCTGAATTTATGAGCTAGCTGAACCAGGCTGCTGCTTGAACACCTGGGAGAGTGGGCTCACAGCTTTCTGTAGCATTTTAATGTGGCCCAAGTGCAGCAGAGAATATCTGAAACAGAATCCAAACCCTTCCATACTGAGAAAGTGTGAAGGTCTCACTGTATTGATCTCCAATATGAGGAGCGGCCTGGCTCTCAAATGGCTTTTGGAAGTGTTTTGAATATTGTTGATGTGATGTTAAAGGAAAAACTTCCTAAAAGAACATCTGTGATAGCCACTTCATAGTACCCTTAAAATTTCTGGTACAATTACATTAGGCTGCTAAAAACCAATTCTATGTAAAATGTGCATTTTTACCAGTCCATGGGGAAAACCTTAAAGATAAATTGATCCTCACTGAATGCTGCAGCAATCCAGATGTTTTTTCTCAGACAGATGTTGCTTTGCCCAACACCAGTCACCATCACTCCTGAGCTACTATTCTGTGTGTACACAACGTCTGTTCCTGGAGCCGCAAAAGCTGCAAGTCAGTGATTTTTTTCTCTCACTTTTTGTCATTTATGCCTCCTGCACAATTCAAATAAGCAAATGGTTTCCTATTTAACAAGCACAGTAGTTAAATTATGAGATTTTGTTTAAAAACTTCTGGAGAATGGGAAGCCTTAGACAATAAATGCTCCTTATTTTATCAGATTTCTGAGTTCCACAGCATAACTACACGCTGTGCAGCGTTACGGTGTTCTCATGGTTTAACCCTGTGATACACATGCACAGGAATCCCTTTCCTTTAGTTCAAAAGGCGACCTGGCTTCATCTGCTGTTTGTGAACTCTGGTATTGAAAGAGACCATGAAAACCTCCAGATTGTCTCAATCATAGTCTCTCTCAGCTTCTTCTAGCAAGCTGAAGTACCTCTGTGTATTTAGCTGTTCCTAATGGGAAAGCTTGCTTATACATTTTCATTTCCCTTAAAATTTCAAGTTTTCATATCTTTTTGCCATAGAAAGTTCTTCTGTTTGTTAATCTGTTTTTTATATGTGAGGGTTAGACACACATGCTTTTATTTCTGTTCTCTATTTCTTAACTTCTCTGTTGTTCTTTTGCTTTTGCCTTATGAGTATCCACAGGGTCATAGAAATAGTAATTAAAACTCACAGGCATTTTTTTTACAAGTTCAAGGCCACTCTCATGTACATAAAGAGGGGTTCCACAGAGGACAGCTCATATCCTGGTCTGATTTGCTGTCTTAAGGGGTTATTTCTTAACATAGATACTAGTCATGAAGGATCAAAGATGGACATTTCACTGGGTGGGTGCCCTGTGTTATATAGGATGAATCTGAATCTAAGAAGTTTAGTCAGGCTTATTTTTTGAAACTAATATGATATAATGTTTAAGTGTAATGGCTTGTGACATACATGCAGTCGCACAAAATGATTTCACAATCTCTTCTGGCTTTAAATTATGTGTATATGTGATTGCCACAGTAATTTTTAGACTATGTTTTCAAACCCTGCTTCTGAAAGTGTAGGCAGATATCTAAACCAGCTAGCGTCAATGAAAAGAGCAGTGTCTGAATCAGTGCCAGTCAAAACATGTACTGAGTAGCCACTCTTGGATAACAAAGACTGTTTCTCAAAGGATAAAACTAAAGGGACTGAAAATACTATCGAGAAGCTGACAGTCTCTCCTGTCAAGTCAGTACATGACTTGTGGGTGTCCTTGAAGGGGTATAAAATTTTCATCCAAAAAAAATTACATGAATGGTTTACAAATGCACTGCACCAGCTGCTAGAAGGAAATAAATTAAAGATAGAGGGAACTTACCAACATACAGTTCCATGCCAAGAAACAGTCTCCACACCTGTCTCATACTTCTCAGATTAAAGACGCAGAGTGGAGTTGAGTTGTTATCATGAAGGGGATCAATCCTCAAGAACAGAAAACTTATTCTCTAAGAAATATTTAAAGGAATGTTATGTTTTTGGCTAAGTTTACATTGTCACATAATAGTAGAGCAGTACTGTTTGAAAAATACGAGAAATGTAAATATTTCCTTTTTCTCTCGTTAGACATGCATAAATAGAGCTTTAATGATTACATCTCATTAACAAAGACTATTTTCTGTAGTCTTTCAGTAAAAAAGAAAGTAATCCTTGCGGAACATTTGTATACCAATGGCATATATCTCTTCAGTTTTTAATTCAGTTATCCATCAATTTTCCAGTCCTTAGAGTGATAAGTTCTTTATTATTAGTCCTCTTTTAAATACTGTATTAGAAATATTCCCTACAAAATTTCTGTAAATAATAATTATGAAAATTTTATTCTATGGAAAAAAGTATCTACCGATATAAAGAAACCATAAGAACAGAATGGCATAGTCTTCATTATCTCACTCCAACGTTTTTGAGTCCTCTTTCATAATATGCTTGTTTTTAACTTTGGCTCAAAGTGTTTAAATACTTGAGTCAATGAATGGTTTCTTTCCTCAGATCATCTTTGATATGCAGGTCTTTTCCCAAGAACTAGAAATCTAAGTGAAGGGTTAGCTTCATATAGGAAATAGATATAGGAAAACAAAATGGATTTGGTCTTTCATAGAATAAACACAATGCTGTGCAATGAAAGACTAACAGCTCCATAAAAAATTTAAATATATTAAGAGAGTGAAAATGGTTATTGAGAGTGAAAATGGTTATTGTGCAGTGATACTTTAGGCAAGGACTTGAAATGACTGGTTCTGTATAAAACTGGTCAAAACAGAAAATTGCAATTACACCTCAAGCATATGTATAATGCATTAAAAAGTGAAATATTAAAACAAACAAAAAAAAATGAACAAAAAGTGAACCAAATGCATAGGGTTTTTTTAAGAACCTTAAATTCCCAGAAATTAAAGAAGAATAAAAGTCCATTACAAATCAATAATATCCATTTAAGCGCTAGAAAACCTTCTAATAACAATTTTCAAGGAGTGGGCAGCTTGAGCATTGACTTGTTTAAATTTCCTAGTAGCCCCTGGTGCTTCAAGTATTTCAAATCTTCTAACACTCCATTGAGCAGGGGCGAGTGCCTGATTCCCTCTTGGAAGCCAATACATTATCATTCTCTTAACCATTAGCATTAATTAATCCAGGCAATAAAACACTGCAAACATCGTAGTGGACAAGCTATCTCCTGGCATGCAACTACTAATTTACACTGAACTGGTATGGCTTGATTCCAAGTTTGAGCCACAAATTCTTGTCTTTTGTAAAGATTAAGTGTCATTCATCATATTAGTGAAGCAGCCTTTTCCTATTGTTTATTTCTATCTATATGTATATGTGTATATAAACAAAGACAAAAGCACATAAATTCAAAGAGGGCTTTGGAATTGTGTTTTGACAACAGACAATTGGGGCTGTGATTTCCCACAAGCTGTTTAAGAGTTTTTAAAGTATTTTTCTTTGAGCAGCTTCTGGTGAAATACTTTCTCATTAAGGGTTGATCTGGCACATTTTTTGTCACCTTTTCAATTTTTTTTAAAATTCTCTTACATATTGCAATGTCTTGTGCCTTTTCAAGAACTAGAGCTGTGATATCACAGTTCACATCCAAAAATGGAACATTGCATCAGTTGTAAATATGATGCAGAAATGGTGTTCATTTAGGGAAAAATGGACCTATTGGAGTGGGTCAGGAGGATGGTCACAAAAATTTTCAGAGGGCTGGAGCACCTCTCCTGTGAGGAAAGGCTAAGAGAGTTGGGCATGTTCAGCCTGAAGAAGAGAAGACTTCAGGGAGACCTTATTCTCGCCTTTCAGTATTTGAAGGGTTGGGAACAGGATATCAATAGGACAAGGGGTAATGGTTTTCAACTAGAAGATAGTAGATTCAGACTAGAATTAAGGAAGAAGTTTTTTTATAGTAAGGATAGAGAAACACTGTCAAGATCGCCCAGATAGCTCATAGATGCCCCATCCCTGGAAACATTCAAGACTAGGCTGAATGGTGCTCTGAGCAATCTTGTCTGGTGGAAGATGTTGAACTAGGTGAGCTTGAAAGGCCACTTCCAACACAAACTATTCTGTGATTCCTACAGAACTCAGCCTCTGAGTCTCAGTTTATTTGTCCATATGAACTATTTCATTAAAGTCAAGAGGCAGTAAAGGCTGATACCAAACCTTCTCTCCTTTCTTTATACAAGTAGGTTGCTGAAGTGCTTAAAACTGCAGCATCCTGATTCCTGGACCATCTTTGCTGTGTGATTTCCTCCTTAAAAGTTCACTAGAAGAACAGGGAAGTTCCTCACTCACAAACACATCTAGTGTTGATCTGCAGTGACAGAAGCTCTTGCTCCAAGTGTGGCATTGGATCACACAGAAAGACCTAGAGACACATTTTGTATTTTGGGAGCCTGTGTAGGGAGGATAGTCCTGATTACCAGTCTTTTGTGATCATAGAATCATTAAGGTTAGAAAAGACCTCTGAGATCATTAAATACAAAATTTGACCAAATACCACCATGCCCACTAAATCATTTTGCAAAACACCACATTTACTCTTTTTTTGAACACTTCCAGAGATGGTGAATTCACCACTTCCGTGGGAAACTTGTTCTAATCCTTAACCACTCTTTCAGTAAAGAAAGTTTTCCTCATATCCAACTGGAACCTCCTCTGGCACCACTTGAGGCTGTTTCTCCTTATTGTATCACTAGTTTCCTGGGTGAGATCACCCCTACATAGCTACAGCTTCTTTTTAGGTAGTTGTCTCTCCTGAGCCTCCTTTTCTCCAGACTAAACACCCCCATCCCTCTCAGCAACTCCTCGTAGGACTTACGCTCCAAACCCTTCACCAATTTTATTTCCCTTCTCTGGACAGGTGCTGTTGATATCGGAAAAAAATGAAGTTGGATGATACACCAGCTATTCTGCATTTTTTTTATTTGCCATTCTATTCCTGGTATTTTGCCGTTTCAGCATTTCAAAGACCAGTATGTAGCCTGCTTTTCCTCTTTCCCCCCTCCCCACCTTTGAGCAGTGAAGCACAGTGAGGAAAAGCTGCTTTGAAGACACTGCATTCTGTAGGTGATTAAACAACTTTAATGTGTGCTGCATCTTCCCTGCTTTCTTTTTGGTTGTCACAAATTGTGAATTTATCCCTACTACCTGCAACTAAGGAGAGTCATCAAAGGCAAACAAATTACAAGTTGTTTTCTGCACCAGACGGGTTTCAAGTTTCCTGAGGGCTCTGAGTGTTTGTTTGTTCCCCGGAAAGAATTAGATATTTAATTCCCCAGCATTTCTTGCTGGTCTTTTACATCAGCTTCTTTGATAAATCATTTGGGACATCACATAATCAAGTGTTGCCATAAAACATTTATACAGATCTATAAACTAGATTACATTGTGTGGGAAATCATTAACCTCCTCTGCTTGAATTGTTCTGTTTGTACTAAAAAGGTGCAGACAAGCATGGGTACAGAACAGTAGCTTTCATATTTATTCTCTGGCTCAAGTGTTAAACCCACTCAACAGCATCATCAGAGACAACATCTGGAAAGAAACACCTGGTGATTCCAAATTCCCTCTTGGTTTTGCTGGTGGTAAGGGAGGTTTAATCTCATTTTTCTCTGCCAAGCCTTTGTCTTTTATCTGTGACAGTGGCAGAGCGGTTCTGAATAATTAAAAAAATTGTTCATTACTGTTTGGCAACTACTTTAATATTCCCAGACCATCCAGCACTGGCATAGTCAGGGCATGTACTGAATAATTTTTTGCTTTACAGTAGATGTTAAAGCTCATCTCACAGATGAGAATATTAAGACTATAACCAAAAAGTAAATTAAACAGTGTCTGTGAACAGTCCTAGGCACTACAATACAATAATTTTTCCGGTTGCACTGTTAGAAAAGCATCTGTGATATGGTGTTTGCCTGTGTCAACTGGTGCTCTCCCAAGTAATTCTTGAGTCTGGATCAGGAACTAGAAAAATAACAGAGATCATTCCCACCAGTCTCTTTTTATGCATTTGTGTTGTATTGGAAACTGAGAGAGGTTACTGGCTTAGACACCCACTGCTCTGTGCCAGTTGGCCTCAGTGCTTATGAATGGGTTTTGTGTATTTAAATTGCCTCTGTAGGTAAAGTTGAATTTAGTACAGCCGCTGTGAGAACAGTGTCCTTGGGGCCAGTCCTCACAAGTCTGACAAGCAGAGCTCAGTTATCACCCTTCTCCATCAGCACAGACAGTGCAATACCATGGGCATACCTTCCCAACCTCGTATCAGATGCCAGTACTGAGCAAGGGAACAGCCAGGCTTTAGATTCAACCCTATTCTACCCCTGGTTTACAGCATTGTTTCTGGTGGAATGCTCTGCGATCTGTTCCATTTAATTCATTTGATAAATAATGTCTCCATCCTTTGGTTTTGTGCTGCTATTGATAACTGTAGCAATTTCTGCATCATACCAATGCAAAATCTTGACTGATGGAAAACTACAGTTGAATGGGTGTTATAAATGTCTAGTGCTCACTTGCAAAAAAATTCTTCCAACATAACATGAAGTTTGCTCAGAACACAGACATGCCCTCTACCCCTCACAGCTGTGACTTCAGTAAATCAAATAACAGCAAAATAAAATCAGTTACACAGAAAAATCAATCAACCATCAAAACCACAAATCAGAGCAAGAGCAAAAATGGAAAACTCTCCCTTCTGAAACCTAAGAATTATTACCCAAGAGAAAAGCTATAGCAGCACCAAGAAGTCACAGAACTTTTCTATTGCTCTTGGTTGCTTGTGAAATATTATATGGTTTGGTTCTTTTTCAGGTGCTGTAATGATGGAGAATAGTATAATGTCTTAAAGAAGGATTATTGCTATGTTAAAACAAGCCATTAATATTTACGTTCTTTGTGAATAATTTCATCTCCTCATTTGAAAACTTACAAACTTTCACCACTCAGGGGAAAAACAGCTGGTTCCTTCATTTAATAGACAGGAAATGGGGATAAAGACTATGTGCCTTGCTCTTTGTCTCGAGATCAGAGTGGAAGGAGCTGTATCCCAGTTCTATATGCTGAAAGGCACTAGTTGAGCTTCTTGAAAGACGACATAATAACAGTGTAGCACAGCATCCCTTTTGATGTCAGTTCTACATGGAAATACAGGCCCATAGAAAGTGAAACATGGTTTTGTTTATATAATAAAATATTTCATAGGTATGACATATGGGTAAGTGCAGAGCAAGGCTGACAATTTATATCCACATGTGGAATATAAAGATAGGATTGTACACTCATAACTGCAAACAACTGTTGCTGAAATTGTGTTTCCAAGTAGATTGGTTGTTTATCCCTATTCCTGTGCAACTTGCATTGGGAAAACATAATTCTTTCTTCTGTAGCCAGTCCCTATGCAGCACCTAACACAGAAAACTCTCCATATATCAAATAAAAAACCGTTCTGAATATCATTTTTCCATATCTATTTTAATAGAGATCTGAAAATTAAATAAAAACCTGTCAACTCTTTATTTGAATTATCATCTCTTGATAAAAAATGGAAAAGGAAAAAGTCAGTTGTCCCTTCACAACTAATTCTTGAGCCCCTGTTGACAAAATGTCATTGGCACCGTTATCTGCTCCCCTGGATTTTGTGGTACTGAGTTATGATTAATCTGAGTGTTCAGTTTATTTTTACTCCTGAGTAATTTCATTTTTAAAAAAGTATGATTTTTTGTGTCTGTTTTTCCGATTTCATGATTATGGTGTGAGGTAGACCAGGTGGGGGTACTAAACACTTACACAAGATGATGTCAAAAGTACAGTCATTGATATCATAGAGGAAATCCCGCCTTGCAAGAGGAAGAATGAGGTTTTCTTCTGTCTAATTTCTGACTTAAAACTGTGGCAATTGTGTTAAAAGCTCAGTTATTCTAGATTGCCCTTTTAGCCAGTGCACAGAAGTATCTTTTATTTATTCTATATATATATTGTATATATATATTATTCTAATATAAAGTCATCTATTAATGAGTTATTTCCATTCCACAAAAGAATTATGCTTTTAATTGAGCAGCTCAGTTAAGTGTCCAAAGTCAGGGTAAAAGGAATGTGTCCCCACAATTCCTTCAATGCTAAGCTTTAGCTGGATGTTGGGTTACTCATTTTGGTAAATCATGTAGAACCACCTGGAAAGGCCTTCAAATATGCAAGAGGCCCCTGGAGACTATTAACCTCATCCCTGGGATGGAAGAGATAAACAACTTGTGAGTTTATTATGACTTTCCTGCTCAGCTGATGTAGACTATGCAGGCTGGAACATTTTCATGGGATGGAAGGCAATGTTTGAGTACCAACATATACAGAATCATAGAATCCTTTAGGTTGGAAAAGGCCGCTAAAGCGGTCAAATCTAACTGTTAATCCAGCACTGTCAGGTCCACCACTAAACTGTGCATTTCAAACACATCTTCTCTAGTGCTTCATAAAGCATTATGGGGCTTCCCACCTGGAAGCTACTCTGTCATTTCCAGTAGGATGCTGGCACTACTCTGTTCCTGGGATTTTTCAATGCAAATTAGTCCCCTCATGCTTGACTAGGCTAGCCTATTCCTCATTCTGCCAAAGTACCATTTTTTCCCAATAATGGTGCTTTCATTGATATATCCCATCTGTACACAGATATTTGCTGTTCAGGGAGTACAGGAAGGAGTGGATGAAAACCCATAATGCCACCATCCATCCAGTCTTTCAATGGTGATTATACTGTCCACAAGGCATAATGCTCTTCCCATTTTCAGTTTTTCTCTAGTGTGTTGAGTTGTCAGCAGGGTAAATAGTCACCTTTCTTCATAAATAAGTAGTAGCTTTGTATCAGACTCAGTCCAGCCACAGACCAGTAAAGCTCTAAATAGCAGTGGAATAAAACAGCTGCACAAATGTGAGAAGCTCATGTAATTTCTTCTGGTTAGGATTCACTTTGACGTTGTTTACACATCCTTAAACACAAACAGGGAAGGTCTATTATTTGATCAGACCTTACTCTCAAACAGAGATCTCATTATAGGGGCTTTCAACAGCACAGTTCTCTTTTCAAGCTTTGAGAGGTGCAGCAGCTCTTCATTATTACCAAAATGGGGATGAGGAGTGGAAAGAGGGGAAGAACTTGATACTCATTTCTTTATGGCTGTTGAGAGACAAATCTCCCCTTCTTTGTCATGCCTGATCAAAGATGAATCCAGAAAGATGCCTCATATCCCATCATGCTCTGGGAATCTGTATGGTTTCAGGTATTTTGGCTGAACCTCATTTTTCATGAATCTATGTGTCAGGATTCTCATTGGAATTAATGAAGAGGGAAGGCACCTGGCACTTTAGTGAGCCAGAGAAGTCTACAGTCACAGACAGACACCACAAAGGTTTCCCTGGAACTGCCTTAATTTTATAATCAATCATTTATAAATCCCTTTCTCACAGACAAAATCTTTGTT
The DNA here is from genome assembly GCA_035221455.1 of Xenops minutus. Taxonomy (NCBI): domain Eukaryota; kingdom Metazoa; phylum Chordata; class Aves; order Passeriformes; family Furnariidae; genus Xenops; species Xenops minutus. The sequence goes on along the minus strand of JAWWEE010000001.1, from coordinate 31,491,771 downwards.
TCTTTTCCACTCTTCCCTTTTCCTCCATTCCTAATTCACCTTTGCAGATGAGATTGGGGTCTTTGGGAATAGAATCTCATTTGAATTCTGAAACTAACTTTTAAGACTAACTCAGTACATCTAGTGAGGCAACATCTGATCTGTCCAATCTCTAATCGATTTAACAGGGGTAAGGGCATGGGCAGGCAGGACTTAGGATTTTCCTTCTTATTTCCACAGAGCCCTTCTGGGTATTTCACAATGCTGCTAAAGTTCACGTTCCAGGACAAGGTAAAATGTCTTTGAGGCATCGAGTAGCACACATTTAATGAAGATAGAAAGCCAATCACTTAACATCAGATGAGGAACAGCAATTTCCTTCAGTCTGGCACTTTGTGTATTGAACAAAATTGCATGAGAGCTTTGAGCACTAGGAGAGCTGTCAAGCGGCCGTTTGTCTGGGAGCTGGAGCAGTCCCCTTGGAAACAGCTTAAACCTTTTAAATGAAAGCATTACAAAATGTACATCTGTGTGTAATATATTGGCCGTAGCCTCAACTGTCAAGGGCCAGGCTATGCAATGTTGATGTATATTTTTGCCTGATAGTCATTTTCATGCTTTCACATGTAAACACAACCTCCTTTAAGATTGCAGGGTACTTGGCTGCTCAATAAGCAAGCATCATACATTTTCCCTTAAAAATCATTCAGCTGGGTTATCTGACCATAACATTTAACTCAAAATCTGTGATACTCCCTGTGCCTCTGTCTTGCAAATGCGTAGAGATTTCTTGTTAGATAAGGCAAAATGAGAACTTTGACAGTCACCACATGATGGTGAGAATTACAGGTTTAGGGGGCACATATTAATAAACATACTTGTTGTCATATGGCATTCACCTATATAAAACATTAATCCAAATTCATAAGTTTTTTTTATTATACCAGTCATCTGTGAATGTTAACTCTGAGGAAACTTGTTGTTTCTTTCTTTTTTTTTTAATAATTTTTATAAAGCATTGAATTTACTCATTGTAATTTTTTTATATGAAAATTGCTAACAAAAAAGACAGACAAAAGAATACATGGATGGTACGTATTATAAAATATATTCCCCAGGAACATACTTGGTCTGGTGTTCTCACACTCCTGAAAATGTGGGGCAGCTCTTCTGAAATCAGCTGAGTTTTAACAAGTAAAACTCCTTTAAGTGAGAGGAAAATCAAGCCTGTTTTTTTCTAGTCCTCTCTCTCTCACTCTGAGATTTCCTTGATCCTCTTCCTGCTCATCTTCTCCTCCAAAGCCTGCTTGCAACTTGTACTCCCAGAAGCCACTTTCTTTAATGAAAAGTAATGCTGAGCACTGAGCAGATTCCACTTCAGCTTTGACACTGGGAAGTGGATTTAAAGTATCTGACAGAGCTGTGAACTACAACTGATTGGGCATTTTGGCAGTTTAAAAGTATTGCTTCTTTTTCTTTTGCCTTTGGCATCTCACTTTTTTCCTCCTCACTACTCCCATCGATTACTTTTAGTCCCCACAGGATGCCTTATCCTTGATTCCATCATCAGCTTGCCCCAGGAGTATTTCTTGGTCTTCAGCACTATGAACCTCACCTTGCCCTTCTCAGAATCCATTTCATCAAGCAGGTATTTGGCCTAAATCTGTGCAACAAGATCACAAGAACATCTTCAACTTTCACCATATGGTTTAGTTGGTGTGGTGGTATTTGGTCAAAGGTTGGACTTGCTGATCTTGAATGTCTTTTCCAACTTTAATGGTTCTATGATTATATTTACAAATGAGAAAACTAGCTGAGAAGCATCTTAGTAGAGAGTGTACAGTGAAGACCTCATCTTCTGTTGTAAGCACAGGGATATATTTTCTATTTATTTATAGTGAATTGGATGTGAAATAAAAAAGGAAAATGAAGTTTCTTAAAGAAAATCCCATTCTATCTCTCTTCTCCCTGAATAACTATAGGAAATGCATGTAGGAAGATGACAGTTGTGATCTTCATCATGAAATTTTGACTTGTCTTGTGACTAAAAATCCAACCCTTCTCTCAACCTCTAGCAAGTCTTTCCTGTAGTTTTTTTCTATGATCCCAGAGGAAGTGATGCGGAATTTGGGAGAAAACAAAAGAGAATTGGTTCAATAGTTCACAGAACGGGAGAGATGTGCTGCTGTTTTCTAAGAAGTTTTGTGATGATAGATGGGATTGTGGTTGATGTTTCAAAAATATTATTCATGCCATGACAGTGATCCATTGTGATCAAAATAAATCCACAGCAGCAAAATAAACAAGCATTAAACAGGTCTATTGTAAGCAAGTATTGGAGAAAATAGTAGTTATATGACAGCTGGGGGGATTCTAGAAGTTAAATATTGGGAAAGGCTCCAGCCCATGATTTAAAAGACAACTACTGCAAGCAATGGGAGCTTATAGATCAACAGAAGAAGCTATCAATTTTCAATAAAATATTTGGAGTAGTTTAATGTGATTAACCTCCTGGGAAATGTGGTGAGCCAGGTTCAGAGGTGCGCTTGGAACAAAGTCCTGGCCCCAAGCCACACCTGGAAAGTATGGTTATTTGCTGGGTAGAAAAGAACTGCATCTTGATTTTGTTCTCCTTATCCCTCAATTTGTCCTCCAGCCTTTAATCTTCATAGAATCACAGAATAGTATGGGTTGAAAGGACCCTTAAAGATCATCTAGTTCCAACTCCCCTGACATGGGGGGGAGGGGGGAGGGGATTTCCTCCACTAGACCAGGTTGTTCAAATTCACATCCAACCTGGCCTTGAGCACTTCCACGGATGGGATATTCACGGCTTCTCTAGGCTATAATCTTCAGTTAAGCTGCTTTCTCCGCAAGTAAACTGACCATTTGATTCAGTCTTCTACAGGGATATACCCCACCCTCCTGAATAATGTTCAGACTGATAGTTACTGCGACATCATGGCTTTCTTCTCTTGCAGAAAGAGAGGGGGAGGGGACAATACAATGCCATCAGGAGTAAAAATAAAAAGCGCTATAGAACAGTAATAAAATGCAAGGGTTAGAGACCGAGCTGCTTCTTTCTAACTTTACCCATCTACAGATTTGTTATCTACCTGGTTGTGGATGTTTCAAACATCGTGGAGAAAAATCCTTTGAAAGCTATTAATCACAGGCTCTCTTTCTCTGACTGAAGAGGTGCCTGAGTCACAATGTACGTGGTTCCAGGAGAATATTTGCCATATGTAGCTCCTGATATGCTTGCCTGTTCTTGCATGGTTTTCCTAGAAGTCCATATTGGTCACTGGAGTTGTTGAGTCACTAGTCCAACTCAATACAGTTGTTCCTACAGGAATCATCTGGACATCTTGCATCATTAATAGACAGAAAGAAAAACATTTTCTGGAGGTGGTTCTCAGTGCTCAAGTATAGAAGCAGCAGTGACTAACAGAGCAGGAACATCCATCTCTGAGAAAGTTATGTCTATTCTTGTCATGAAAAAGAGGTGTTAAGTGAAGGACTTCTTCAGATATTGGATGCTGGTAGCTGACGAAGGACTAAGGTAAAAGAGGTGACGGATGAGTTTATGAGAGTTGTGATCTTTTCTCTTACAGATTGTAAAGTCCTTTTAACATCAAGAGTTTTCCAGGGTTGTAAGTTTCCACATAAGTGGTTGGGTTCTTTTAGATCTTGCCACAATTAAATGGGAGGAAAAAATAGTAATAAAAGGTGGTATAAGATAAAGCATGTTAGCATTGCTACAAAATACACTAGAAAATTATTTATTATTTGCATTACATCAAGTGGTAATAACATTACACTGCGGGGATGACAAGCCCCAAGCTGGAACTAGACCTCACTTTGATATTTAAGAGTCTGCAAGAGACTCAGGAGAAAGTGAAATTACTAAGGTGAGCCAACCAAGGTTACAAAGGAAGCCATTGGAAGAGCTGGGAAAACAACTTCTGACTCCCAGGCCACTTCTTATGGCAGGAGACCGTTGTGCTATCAACAAAGACTGTGATTTATTCTTTCTGTGCAGGACCATTTATTATTGAACAGCTCTTGTCAGTCCATTTAGCCTATTTCAAAAAAATCTTAAGAAAGGAAATACCTATTGTTCCCTGAGAAACGGTTTAAAGTTTTCTGGATATGACTAGTTTAACTGTCAACTTTTTTCTTTTTATAATTTCACCCCATCACATTTAATTCTCCACCTTCAGCAACAGTAAATAATTTCTACAGGAACTACTGTTCAGTAATCTAATAAGACAGTAAAGTGTGCCTTGACATTCTAACCAAGATAGTAAATATTTAATATAATGCGCTCTATGAGAAGCAAAGTACAATTAAATGAAAAGTCAGATAAAATGAACTTAAATGCAATAAATACCAGTTACTATTCAGTGCCGAGAAGTTGCATGTGTATTTATTTCCTCTCAGTTAGCACTATTGGCAGCCTACATATTGTGGGTTTGAAATGGCAACAGACATCCACTTGCAAGCTTGCTTCATCATTTATGTTAAAATAAATATTGATATTATTGTCTTTATTGTTTGGCATCCCCGCCTTTTTTTTTCTTCAGTTAGCTGCAAAAATCTGTGTTGCTGGGTTAATTATTTCTTATTTTTTCTTTCTTTTTTTGTTTGCCTGGAAAAAAAAGTCATAGCCAAATTACAATAACTATTGGAAAATTACTCATTTTTATAAAATAGATATGGAAAATAAAATGCAGATTCAATCAAATACTATTTTTAGTCTGCAAGGTGGAAGCATTCAAACAGAAGTAAAAGCTGTCCTTGTGTTTTCATTTCTACCTTGAACTGGATATAATATTCCTTATTTATTGTCCCATACTTTTATGTTCTCACTAGATACTTTGCTCCATCCCGAACCACCTATGCTTTGCCACCTCCTTTTGGGTAAATAGATAATTTTCTATCAACTCATCACTTAAAGACTGAGAAACCATTGCTTGGAAGAGGAATTTTCTTGCTAGCATATGGAGAAACAATGCTAGTTAGGATCCAAATTAAGGATGGCTTCAAACCTTCATAGAACCACTCATGGAGATTGTTACAGGCCTCTAGTCTTTAGTCTTCAAGAATTTTCTCTAATGCTGACAATTAATGATTAACTATCTTTAGATTTTGTACTTGAAAGAAAAATGTTGTCTAGAGATACATGCACTTTTTACCCAGAAACTAATAATAATGAACGTCCTGCTGTCCAGTAAAAGAATACAAGTAGAATCATAGAATCGTAGAAGGGTTTCGGTTGAAAGGAACCTCAAAGATCATCTCATTCCAAGTCCCTTGCCATGGACAGGGACACCTTCTGCCAAACCATGCCTGTGCAATCTGGCCTTGAACACTTCCAGGAATGGGGAAGTACATCAAGTAGTTTAATTATTCTAATTTTAAAAGCACTGAAACATTCACATCTTTTATGTTTTATTCTGAAACACTCGTTTGTAAACTGTTGCCTTCTTGTATCAGAAATTTAATTCAAATTGCATTTTTCTGTGGAAGTACACGGAATCATTGAATCTTTAAGGTTGGAAAAGTTCTCCAACATCACCAAGTCCAACCTTTGGCCCAGTATCAGTGTGCCCATTAAACTGTCACAGCTTGCCATATCTGCTCAGTTTTTGAACACTTACAGGAATGGTAACTCCACCACTTCCCTGGACAGCCTGTTCCTGATATCTCATGTATCATGCTAGTGATGCTGGAAGTTTCGTTCACACAAGACCACATACACTCCCCTGTGCATATTCTTTCCGCAGATCCAGCCTGGTTCTTAGTCCTGGGAGACATCACAGCCTTTATTCTGGTCTCCAATGAAGTTAGATCCTTGAGAAAAAGCCAAACTCTGGAAAAGCTTGCCTCTTTAATAAAATTCTGGTAAGGCAGACTGACTAGTCTGAATATGATCCAGCAGTGTGCCCAGGTGGCCAAGAAGGCCAATGGCAACCTGGCCTTTATCAGCAATAGTGTGGCCAGAAGGACCTGGGCAGTGATTGTCCCCTCTACTCAGCACTGGTGAGACCGCACCTCAAATCCTATGTTCAGTTTTGGGCCCCTCAGTACAAGAAAGACTTTGAGGCATTGAAGCGTGTCCAGAGAAGGTCAACAGAGTTGGGGAGGGGGATGGAGCACAAATCTGATGAAGAAAGGCTGAGTGAGCAGGGAGTGTTTAGCCTAGAGAAAAGGAGGCTTGTCAGGACCTTCTCACTCTCTGCAACTAGGTAGAGGAAGTTATGGTGAGGTGGTTGTCAGTCTCTTCTACTGGGTAACAAGTGACAGGACAAGAGGAGATGACCTCAAGCAGCATCAGTGGAGATTTAGATTAGATATTAGGGAAAAAATTTCACAGACTATCTACATTCCGTGGAGTCATCTTCCCTGGAAGCGTTCAAAAATGTTACTAAGGCACTTGGGACATGGTTTTACGGTGAACATGGCAGTGCTGCTGGGTTGATGCTTGGACTTGAGGACCTTAAAGGTCTTTTTCAACTTAATGATTCTATGATTCTATTCTATGACTGCCCACACCACCCAAAATAGACTGATTCTGGGATTCACTCTCACACAGTATATTTTCAACTGTTAAAGTAGTTTACTACAGAGTAGTCACCTCCATTATTAAAATCATTGCTCTTAAGATACTATCAGTAGTTCTACTGTTATTTAATTCAAAGAGATGTGCTGACCTGCATCTGGATGCTGTGCTCTATCATTAAAGTTACCTTGAAGTTATAATTAAATACACAAGATGGACATCATTGCTTTCACTTGGTTCTGTACCTTTCATTTTGAAGGTCAGTTTAGCACAGACTCATACAATGGCTTATATCAGGGGTTTTTCAAACATGTGAAGGTGTCTCACAGTCAGGAAATTCTTCCAACGTTTCTGAATCAGAGACGCTTTAAAAGAGTAATTTTCTCCTGATTATCCCCATGTAAATACTTCCTCTTGAAATGATGCAGTCCTTGGTAGATATTCAACCCCTTTGCTGCAGACTGGTGTGATGATTTGGATCATAGTAAACAGTTACTTTGAGGGGGTATGCACAGGAATGGAGTTTCGCTTGCATCCATGTTGGAACTGCAAAGACAGCTGTTTAATAAAGATTATCACTGAAATCAATAGGAACATGGTGGAAGAGGAGGTGATAAACCTGCTGAATAAGGCATTGTTATTGTATTGCCACTGTTTATTTTAGTACCACATATTAATAAATTATTTGTATCTATCACCACAACTCCTACAAAAGAATTTCAGGTGTTAAAAAGATATGCAGCTTACATTGTAAACATAAATTTTTGAGACTAGTGAGAAAAAAAGATTCCACTGTCTTGTAAAGCTATTTAATACATTGAATTTGACTCATGCTAAAAAGTAAGGGAAATAGCAATGGATAACAGAAGGCCCATGTATAAAAACAAGGGAAAAAAAAGAATTTAATATGCCACTCCAATGAATTCCCTGGAGGATTAAGGAGAAAAATCTAATTAAGGTTTTGGATATTTATGGAATGTTCCATGTTGTTAAACAAACAATAAAATTCATAGCTGTTCCCATAATAAAACTTAAAGAGATTTCTCTTGTTGAAATAAACTTAATGTAGGGTATCATATGGGGGGCAAGTACCTTCATATTTGCTAGGCTTAATGGGATTAAGGGACTATGTCATGGCAGTGCTTGAGGAGTCAGGTTATAATCAGAATTTCAGCTTCAGCTCTTCAATTTGTAATAGATTAATCAAGCTGAAAATTTGTGGAACTGTTGGCTGCTGCAGTAATAGTTGTGGTAAACTATCTGGTCTTTTCTTAATCAAGTGATACAAGAAACACTTGGAGAATGGTATGTATATACCATTGAGAGAATTTTTACTGAGGCAGTAAATATATGAGAGGGGTGGTTTATATTTTGTTGCTTCTTTCTTTTTTTTTCTTTTTTTTGCATTACCACTATATACTGAAATTGTGAAGAGGTTTATGTGTTTATAATGCCACTGAGGTACAATCTGATAATGAATAGCAGAAAGTATAATACTTCAGATTAAATTACAGAGGATGAAAGACATCAGTAGGCATCTGTTGCTGGCCTTGAAATGAAAGAAAGTATAAATTCCTTAAAACAGTTATTCAAAAACTGTGTACTACTTTAACTGTCTAGACCCTTTACTGCTGGGTAAAACTCACTGTTAAACATGGATCGTCAAAAACAATCCTAATTTCTGCAGATGAAAAAATTTATCATATAGAAGAAAAAGAGGACTAAATCTGAAGAAGCTCTTACACTTTTACATTTTAGTAGTTAGAAAAAAATGAAAGACTAAATCATGAAGCCAGTCAAAGAAGATGTCTATAGTGGTCTGCATTCTGCAGCTGTTTACATTATTACAGCCAGGGCTGCTGGACTCTCCCCCGGCCCATTGACTTGAAACAAACATTTCTGGGATGTACCTTGTTGAACTCGGGCTTGATGCTTATTTCAGGATGAGACTAGCTGTAAGCTTAACATGTCCATTTTTAAATTCCTTTGACTGTAGAAGAGTTTATACTGGTTCAGGAGTGAGTGATTTGGCTACATTGTAGATACCAAAAGTTGCATTTTTTTTCTGGATAACATGCAAGGATAAGAGAGAGCTAGCTCCAGGGTGCCTTTTGGCACCTGTACAGTCAATCACACTGATAAAAAAAATTACTATCTCAGCAGTGAACAAGGATATAGAACCCAGTAAAATCAGGGCAAGACAAAAAAAAAATAAAAGGACTGAAATACTCTGATCAAATCCTAACCAAATCTTAATAAGGATCTTCCAGCTTCTGCCTCAAAATAACAAACTATATTTAATTACCAGGAAATAGTGTAAGGAGAATGGGACATGTCATAAATATGTGGTTCAAGTAGCAGAATGAGATTCGACCTAGAAAAATGTAGGCTTATAAATCTGAGAGGGAAATAATCTAAAGCACAGCTATTAAGTCAGACAAAGTTACCTGGAAAGCAGAAATGTCAAAGGAGACCTTGGGGTTTTAGCAGACAGCAAATGATATATGCATGCTGGAATGTTAGAGGATGACAAAAAGGGATGTTGTGATTTCAGGCTGTACGTGCACGCTCGTCATTCCTTTGTCCGTTGGGAGGTGATTTTCTTGCTATACAGCAGTGATGAGATTGCACCTTGAATATAGTGATGGATCTTGACAAATGGAAGGGAATTCCAAGAACAGCAGCAAAAATCATTAAGGGGCTGATCAACCTGACTTGGTAGGAAACAGAAAGTCCTGCTCTCAAAGCATAAAGGGAAAAGATTGTTTCTGTTATCCCAAGGTGACAAAGACAGGCATGATGGGATTATGTTAAACAAAAGAAAATTTGAGCTTCAAAGCAGGAATAAATTCCTGCTGCAGTGTGACTTAAGGAATTTTCTCAAGTATATGGTGGAAGGCATTTATGTTAGTAAAACGGGATGTCAGCAGCAAAAGTTAATCAGAATTTAATTTGTTCTGGCATTTGTGCAAATACCTTTTTAAATTAAAATTAAATGAAATTAAATATGTTAATCTGTGGTTTCAGACTGTGCATTTTGTGCATCTGATGACCTGAGGTGTCCTGCAAGTATCACTATTTTATTGCTGGTTGTATTATACATATAATGACCTTGTGTGAAGTTAGTTTTCTGAACTTTTGGGGGGAATAAACATGAACACCTTGTGATTTTCTGCCACCTCCTACTGGTAGTTCAACATAGAGGTTTTTGAATTGACTGGAGCCTTTTAGCTGATGGGCTAAATGTATACATTTACCTATTCAGCCTATTCAGCAGAATAAGACAATATTTGTCCTCCCATTGTATGGGCTTTTTCACTGGCACCCTATTATATTGTTCATAATGCAGTGGTGATACAATCTTAAAAAAAAAAAAAAAAAAAGATTTTAATATGTAAAACACTTTGTGAATACCAGAACTCATAATGCAGGCCACGTTGAATGGGGCATTGAGCAACCTGGTTTAGTGGAAGGTATCCCTGCCCATGACAGGAGGGTTGGAACTAGATGATCTTTATGTTCCCTTCCAATCCAAACCATTCTAGGATTTAATGATTTCTCTAGACATCAAGATCAGGGTAGAAAAGACTGATTTAGACTGCTTTCCTCTATGGATCTTTCAGAACCAAAACTCCATAAATACATAATGAGAAAAGTAGTTAACATGCCTGAGTTGAATATGGTAAGAAGGTGGTTTGAACAAGCTTCTCAGCATTTATTGAACAAAACAGCTTCAATGTTAAAAATCGGAAGAAAGTAGGTAGCATCTCTGTCACTTGCACTGAGCTCAAATGCTTTCTAATGTATAATATATTTCTAATTGTGTAGGGATGTATAGCATTCAGTACTTAAAGACTACTTGCTGAATTCACTAAAAAAAAAAAATTAGTCAATTACCATCAGAAAATTCTAAATCACTGAATCACTTTTAAACGTTGAATAGGATACTTCATCAGATGCTCCATAGAAGAGAGGAAATTGCAATGGCAAGGGTGTGGATTAGTAAGCCTTTTCTAGCCATAATTTCAATTATCTTGTGATGAGACCTTCACCACATTTTATTCGCATTGGATTCCCTTCACAACTAGAGTGTATGGCAAATAGTACAGGAATCTCATTTCTTTCACTATTTAGCTATGAAAAATTAATGGCAATTAACTGAAAATTAGTTGACAGGAAATAGAACCTTAATGCTATTAGAACCTTAAACTATGGAAGATTCGTTTGCTTTTTTATCTCATAATCTGTTAATCTACTTTAATATTTATGGATAATGATAGTTATTATTTTCTCATTATTTTCACTGCCTCCCTCCTTCCCCTTGTCAACTGAATCTGTTTCTTAAAGAATAAATAAACTCTTTTATGTCGGCATTTCTCAAATGTCTGTTTGAAAGGATCGTGCCACATCATAAATTTTAGGTGGGAAGGAATTCCTTTACCCCACTGCCATATTCAAGGTTGGAATCAGATTTGATGTGGAAGTAAAGGAGGCAAAGGATAAGGATCTGCTTCATGATTGCTCTCCAATCACAAAAGCAATAACTAGGGCATACTGCATGATGCTCTAAAAATGCTCTAAAATGCTTGCCAGACTCCTACACCTTTGTAGTAAGTCTGTTCCTTTACAAAGAGATCTCATAGTGAAAGGACTTTGAGTCAAGTCCATCAAGTTCTATCACTCTTCATGCAAATATGGTCCGTAGTTTCCAGTGTACTGTCATTGTTTACTGGAGGATTTACTGTAAAAAGGTGTTTCTCCTATTCATGACCTTATATTTTAACTGAAAATCTTTTGCTTATCCTAAGAGAGGGAACAAGGGGCTGTGCATAGAATGTGCAAAGGGGCTATGCAGCCAAGCTGACTAGGACAAATTTAGTGGACTTCTTTCATTAGCTGCGAAGGTCATATCCCATTGACTTCTGTGGCACTGAACCAACATAATTCAAAGCACGATTTGTTCCAGTAAAGTTGGACTTGATCTCCTGTTGCAGTTGTTCTGGCTTTTAAACTATTTAGTAGTGTGAAGTAAGTGTCAAAGTTTTGCTGTTGTGGTTGGTTGTGATTTAAGATTCTTTGTGCATTTACTTTCTGGTTCATATATGAGTATTCAAGGAATGTATCAGGGGAAAGGCTCCTTGATTTCATTTATTTGATCATCTTTTGATTCGATGTCATGTTAATTTCTAAAGGAATGTGCTCACACGTTCTACATGTCTGAAAATATTTAACTTAAAAATATTTCCCCCATTCTATAATTTGAAAGATATATTGTACTCAGTGATCTTGGAATTCTTTTCCAACCTAAATGATTATATAAATCTACAACTTGGATTGCTAGGCTTTCTGGATGTTCTGGTTCAATTTAACTCAGAAATTACATTTCACATGTAAGACAAACACCATCAGTTGGAATACAGGAGCAACATGGCTTTTCAAAGGTTTGGCCCAGTTTATTTAATTTTAGCTAATTCTGTTTGAACTTATCTCCCATGGTTTGTCCTAAAAAAGTGGGAAGATAGCTCTTCAACACAGGAAATGCTAGTTTATGCAGTTAGTGAGTACTTCCGGCAAGAAGAAGGGCAGTTTGGTGCTCTGGTCTCCTGTATCCCAGGACATATCTCTGCCCCATGTAGAATTCTAGGAATGCCAGCATCTTGTATACTCATATTCCAATGCTATGTGGGATTTTCTAACATTAATTGAAAAGCTAATTAATAGATTTTTTTTTGAGACAAATTAATCTGAATTGACTTTTCCAGTCTCTGCTGAAGAACAATAAGGTTTTGAAGCACACTAAGGAGTCAAAAAAAAATCAGTAACTGTGAGTTCAAAATACTTTGTTGTTATCCAGTGCCAGAAAAATCTGTTATATTTATACAGACAGATTCAGTTCTTGTAGCTGAACCAGTACTGCATAGTTCAGTCCCCTAGTTGAAGAGGGAAGAGGTAGACCAGCTCCTTTTTTTTTTTCGTTATTGTTGTCATTGCAAAATTAACCTCCAGGAGGTTTTGTTTTATTGCTGGCCTATTCACCAGATGACTGTTTTCAAGTGGAAGGGGAGGTAAATCTGACAAAAAAGCAATAATTCATAGAGAAAATTACAGCGATAAAGAAGTGCTGCAGTGGTGGAAAGGTTTCCCCAGCAGAAATGTGCTGCCCAGCTCACCTGCTGAAAGTTTATTGTCTTCAATGTGCCTCCTCCAGACTTGATTTTGGCCTAATGCATTCTCTTAAGCATAAGAACACTTTGTTTTTTCAGAGTTCTCACTTATTGGTAACGCTGACCCTAATCTCAAAAATTGTTACGTAAATCAAATTATAAGAACTTTTTACCCAAGTGCTGTAATATGAATGCACTGCCTGGTGAATTGCATTCTGTATTGCTCGTTTTCATGAGCTGATCTTTTGGCAATGTTACAGAAAAATGAGAAGAGTACTTCCGTAACAAGGACCAAGGACTTAAAAAAACCTTGTTTTTCCCTGTCAGGCCATTCATTCTAAGGAAAGAGTTAAAGGACTGTAATTCTTCCATGAAACCAAGTAACAACCTTTTAATAAGCATCATTAAGTCTTTAGATTGAAATAAGTGGCTATCTACCCTTTTATCCCATATTATATTGCCCAAATTCCTCTTTGCCATCCTCACTGTGGTTAGATGAAAGCCCCCTGTTTTCATATCGATCACTAAAAGCACTTTCCCCTTGTACCAGTTCATTGCATCACTTCTAAATGCAGTTCATCTGATCTCTTTTACTTTGACTGCTCATTCAGGGCTACAAAAACTATACTTTCATGCAGGTCTTGGAACCAAATGATCATGTTTCTTACCTCATTCCAGGGGATAACATTAGGATCTTTGTTTAGGTGGGATTCAGAATAAAAATAAAGCTCACTGCTTTCCCATGCTTGCCCACACACATGCACACCCATATATATATATATACATCACTCTTTCTCCACACGGGTTATTTGAAGCCAGAACAGTAGACATCTGTGTATGTTTGTGCATATTTCTTCTCAGTAACACACTTTCCAAGTGCTGGATGCTGGGGAGGAGTAACTGCTCTGAAATGTTACTCCGTGTTCAATCTGAGCTCTGCAGGGCTGTGGATTGAGTGGTTCTCAGTAATTCTTTTTCACAGGCAAAGAAAATGCTGCTCTTTGAAAAGGAAATTATTCAAGCAACAAAATTATTGGCTTAGGGGTTATGACAAATTTACTTGTAAACAAATCTTGGTTTAAGTCTCACTGTTTCTCTTCAGTCGCTTGCATGTGGCTGTAGATCTTCTTTCCACTTAAAATTTTTGTATGCATGTAATTTACAAGCATGAGACTCAATGGAATGCTTCCATGCCTGTTTTCTCTTCTTCTCTATTATCCCTGCAAGACCTCCACTAAAAAATCCATATTCTAGCTTGAAGGAAAACCATCAACTCTGATAAGGACCACCTCACATGCCAGAGAGACTGGAAAATCAGACTAACACTTTAGGGGACTATTCCTGCACTAAAGGGAAGTGACAGGCATAGACCCACACAGAAGGCTGGATTTTATGAATGCACATCAGCAGGGTATCTGCTGTGTTCAAAGCAGTTTGCAAGCTGCAAAGTGAGGGGAAAAAAAAAAACCACAACAAAACAAAACAAAAAAACACACACACAGAAAAATTGGGTTTTAAATAATATGACCTTTCCATAGTCCAAGTCTTGCCAATCTTAGGCAGTGATTGTCCCTATCTTGTTTACATTAATGTTCCCCATTTTAATGTTCTTCAGCTTCATTTTCTGATGACACAGGCAGCATTTTCCTCTCCCCTGCTCCTTGTGGGCAAGGGAATTTTTTATGTGTCTGATAACTTTGGATTGCATTGTCAGTAAATGAGAACACTAAGTCCTGGCCAGGCTTCACCGTCTCTTCTCTTCCCATAAGATTTAATTGATCAGTTTCATCATATGCAGCTTAAACTTATGCAAGAGCATGAAATAGCATATGGTTTTCATCCTAGAAAGATAATTGACCCCCAGGTGATTTCAGTCAAATGGGTAGAAAAAAAATATAGCAAGGTTGTTTTTGGAAGAGACAAGAAAAGGAGAAAGCAGGGAAATGATGTCACCTCTGGTAGCTTTTTGAACTTTGTGCTCTGAAATCTCAGTTTTGATGAATGCACTCAATCCACTCATTATGTGGAAAACTGAAGCAGGTCTCGGGGTCTCCTGATCATGAAATCAATGCCCCAGGGCATCAGTGTGCACAGTGCTTCCTACACCAGCAAACCCAGTTGCTTATTCAGCGAAGAGCTCTTGTTCTTGTTGGCCTGATCACAGAAGCACTATCACTCCAAAAAAAAGTTTGCATTTAGAGAGATAATATTGTTCCTGGCTTCCCTTCCTTTCTCTAGGAGTGTAACTCCATGGTATTGCATTGGACCTTCACTATAAATTGTTTCAGTTGGTCTATTCCCCACTGGCAACTTATAAACTAGTTTTTATGTCTGTTCCCTCTACTTTATGCTTTTCTTTCTGTGACATTGCATCTGTGCTGCACTGGTAATGTAAGATAGGAGAAGGGCTGTTACATTTTTGCATCAAATCCTATATCCACAGTTTGCCCTACACAGTCAAAACATATTTATAGGCTTTACATTTGATAAAGGTCATCTTCTGAAATGCAGAGGTGCAGAAGAATCTTCCTGAGTCTGAAGACAGATTAGCTGCAATGATCTTTGCTATGGTTCATTTCTTTTGCAGAAGAAAGAGGGTCCACATATTCTGGACAGGTTTGCCATTGCTTAACAAGAACTATGAATCATCTAGGTGTAGCATGGGAAATTTTGAGCAGTAGGTGGGGGAGGATAATTTTCAGGGAAGAGGATTTAAGAAAATGAAATAATAGTATGACACAAAGACCTGAATGCTTCCTCTTCAGTCTACCACCAACATGAGGAAGGAAAGTTGCAGAAAAAAATAATTTTCTTTGACAAATTCAGATGGGAGACAGAACTCCAAGCATGTCACTTGCCTACTAGAGGTAGGATGACATGAAATATGAAGCTGTGGGCAGAACTGATCTAAATCTGACAAATCTAACATACTGAGCTCAACAATCTTGACTCCCTTCTCCACAGTCCCATCAGCCAGGGTTACAACTCAAGTGTTTATGCAGCACTGAATCTTCAACAGTCACCTCTGTCCTATAAAATGGTTCCCACCAAATGCTGTGCAGTGGCAGATACTGTGGTCCTGGAGGTCCATGCTGAAAGGAGACCTACAGATCTCCTTGAGCTACCACTTTATTCAACATCATGCGTTCTCCTTATTCCCTCTTATTCTCACCGACTGTCCTGCTTTGAGGCCTGGAAGGCACAATTTTGCATAGGTCTGCCCTCTTGCTGTCACAAAAGTCACAGAGGCAAGGTGGGAGATGCTGTCTTACACCAGGCAATTGCTCTTAGATCTCTTTGTAAGAGCATTCCACACCTCTTTGCCAGATTTATTTCCATCTTGGAGACTAAGCACTTTTGAATCAGTGAATCCTGGCAAACATTTCAAGCACCTGCCTTGCTTCTGGCTGAATGGTGAGCAGTGCTACGGTTGGGCTGTTGAAGAGTGTCTTTCAGGCTCTGAAGTCTTGGATCTGTTGAGATGGTACTCCTGCAGCTCCATGAGATGCTCCTTTTGTCACCAACCATCTGCCAGTTCCTTTGGCTATGCAGGTATAAAGCACACATGCCAGCCTTACACACTGTCAGCACTGAAAATTCTCCAGTACTGTGTGCAAACAAAATGCTCCGTTCCAAGAATGGAGGAAATATTCTGTTGTTCTGAGAAAAAAGTCCCCAGTTCCCTAGGGGAGAAAAGAAAAACCAATTCTCCTTGTCAAGATCAAATGGTGATAAAAGGAGTGGGGAAATGTAATTTATGATAGGATCAAGACATAATTAGTCAACAAGATATATGGAGGGGTTTTGATAACATCAAAATCTGTGTGTATCAAGTGTAGCCGTGGTAGCAACAGGTGATCAATTAGCAATTATGTTGGCAAGATGGACTCTACCCAGATGGTCCTTTTAGAGTCCCATGAAATAATTTTCAAGCCTTGTTTTTGAGCTCTTCCTTTCATTAAATGGGTCATAGAACCATTTATTGGCAACTCAATTAAAAGTAGGTGAAAGCCACCATTGAAAGAAACACTTTGCCTCTATTACTTGTAATGAGTGGTCAATATTTCAGTAAAATCATCGGTGTTTTACTTTCTTCATCTTGATGCAGAACTATTGGACTGTATCACTGCTTCTGGACTGGCCATGATGACAAAGATGACACACAAAATCATTACCGCAGTGTGCCTGGAATCATACACGATATTTGCATAGTAACTGTGCCCAATAGGGTCAAGTAGTTCCAGTTTTGCAGACAAGTTCATTTAACTGCAGGGAATTCTACAGGTACAATATTAAACAATGGCCACTGGTTACTTTTTCACATGCTTGGTGAGTATGCAAGAAAATTGGAATCAAGGGCTCTTAGGTGAGAGTCCTCTTGGCATGGTGAAACAGCTGGAAACAGTGGGCAATTATGAGTATTTTGGCATTTGTGTGAGTACACGGAGGAGCCAGGGACAGAAACCTGGGAATCCACTGGTATGACTTCATTTTATGGACTCAGAACTACAGAATATCAGAGAGGCTGAAAGGGACTTTGGAGATCATCTAGTCCAACACACACTGCTCAAAGTAGGATCAGCTACAAGGGCCCAGGGTTGGGTCTAGTCAGGATTGCCAAGGATGAAGACTTCACAGCCTCTCTGTTAACCTGTCCCAATGTCCAACCACTCTCCCCCAGTACACAAACTTTACAGGATTCATGTATTTCCATTTCTTTGTTGTGGATATTTTTATACAGAAGATCTGTATGTGCACAATAGTAACCTTTAGTCAGACCAAAACACGCTCTTTGCAAGGCAATGGCATCCTTAGCCAGGGACGTATTCATAAATAATTGAGCTGTCTTAGATGAAGCAGGGTGATCCTTGGCCTCAGTATTATTTATCTTATTTAATAAAGGATGTTCTGGGGGTACATTCAGGATCAAGAAGAGTTTTGTTAATGCTGAAGGACGGTACTGGCATTGTAGCCAATTAATGTGCCTGTTCCTACTGATGATAAATGGGTCTGTCGTCTGTTTGTCTGGCATTGTGCCTCCAGCCTTACATAACCATTTGTGGATATACCCAAGGGTTTTGATAGTTAACATTTCAGCTTTTACAGGTCATCAGAATTTTTCAAGAAAGATAGATTTGGTAAATTGTAGCCTGCAGCAGAAAACTGGAGGCAAAAACAGTATTCAGGGAATTATGAGGTCTGTAAAAATGGACCAAAACTTGTCTGAGGAAGAATATTTTTGGTTATATTTCAACCAAAGTTCAGGGATAGGAGAAAAGCAAAATGGGAGTAAAGAAAATGTGGCAAAGGAATGCTAATGAATCCAGCCTAGGTTAGCCTTCATGGGTTAATAGCTCATTTGAAACTTCTGTTTTCAGTGGCTCTGAAGTTGCAGGAAGTGGTCTGAAGCCAAGAGGGAATAATGACTCCAGGAGACATAATTTCTAGGGAGGAACTGAGGTCCTGCAGTTCTGCTTTGGAGGAAACACAACCCACAGAATGAAATTCCTTGCAGTTCAAAGTTAGCAGAGGAGCTGATGGCTAGAAGAGAGAAATCTGAGGAGGGAAGGAGAAAATATGAAGCAATCTCCATGTGTCGGTGTGGTGCAATGTTGTGCCACAAATGTGGCACATTTGTGCCTTTTGTCCTTCAGCCAAGAATCTGAGCTGAAAACCCCTTTCGCAAGGTCATTGCAAAATGCACTGCAGCTTCCACATTCAGGGTAATTCACATTCATTAATAACTTCGTGTTAATTTTACATGAAAATGTTGGGATCTGGGTTTTGAAATGGTTTAGTGGTTACTATCCTCAGATAGATAGTGGACAGGCAGAAGAGACTCTGCTCACCTTGATGCTATCATTGGCCAGATGATTAGACAGTGATGGCCATGCACAACTTGCTCCATTCTTACTGCTATTTCTGATGGCTTTCTATCAATAGACTTACATATGAGAATTATGGACAAAGAAAAAAGCACACCATTACAAATTGATCCCACTGAATCGGCAAAGGCACAAAAGTTAGCTCTAGCCTAAATTTAATGAGCAAGTCTCCCTGGAGTCAGTGAGGAGAGGCACCTTCAGAGGGCAATTCAGAGAAGGAATCTGACTGCAAGGGCAGCATTAACCTTTATGACTGTTCTCCCTTTGCCAAGAGTCAATGGGATCAATTCATAGATGAGTGGAGAAGACTTATAATGGCTAAGAAGCAGTCCCAGTATGAATAAAACTACCACAGTGTGTTCTCTGTATCACAAAACTGCCATATGTCTCCACTTATGGGGATTGGGCACAGGGACTGTGAAGGGAATTGCTTTCCTGGGCAGGTTAATGTAACAAAAAGCAAGCTGCTCTGCAGCCCTAAATCTCCCTAAAGCCCACAGTCTTAGTCCTCCTTTGCTGTGCTCTGTGCTATGCTTCATTATGGAGTCTTTAAACACCTCAGCTAAAGATAGAGAAAGTAATTTGAAAAGAAAATACACCTTTGGCTCCTTTAGCTGGATTTTTGGAAAAGTAAGGTTTGTCTTGGGTTAAACTTGCTAGATTTTTCTAATTTTTGCTTAAATTTTGCTACGAAATCCAAGTGTTATTGAGTAGACACTCAAAATTAATGCCCAACTCTAGAATATTTAATAACTCAAGATAAATTAAGGTATTTACAATTGTGAGTTTTAAATACTAGAGCATTTTTGTTCTTTTTATTTTTCATCCAAATACAGAACTCTTATTTTCATTTTAGTAACAAAATCTGATGATCTTGCTCTTATTTTTAATAATCTAACTTACAATACTCTAGGAACTGCAGCTTCAAGAAGAAAACACAAATGAATGCTTATAGTATAAAAAACATTTATTTAATACCTTGGAGGCTTGGGGGCTTTGTTTGGGTTTTCTTATCATCAAGAGGTGTCCAATAACAATTTTCTTCATTTTAATTATGTCTGGAATATACTGCTCATTGTAAACAAAACATGTAGTTATTTAACATCCAGATTTTAGCTCAGGGATTTGAATCAGTCTAGTGGGCTAGGACACATCTTCTATATTTCCATTCATTTGCTTATAGAAGTTTGTCAGGACTCCCCAGATACATTTGAATAATCTCAACTTTTCTTTGTGTTGCGATTTTTCTTTTCCTTATTGAAATAATATTATAATTACATTTATGTAGCTCTTGGTCGAGAAAATATATACTGTTTGTGATAGTTGCTTCATGATTGTGAATCAACATAGTACCACTTACATCAGCAAAGCTACTATTTACTCCAGCTGAACATCTCCTCCTTCAGTTCTAATACTGACTTAGTTAAAAATAGGAGTTTTACATTTAAACCACTTTTTCCTGAAGTGACAGTAGGTGGGCCAACTTGTAACATGTTCAACATTTACAGCATTATCTCTACTGGAATCCACTTATGACAGCCCCTAACAATCAAAACATAATGGCTTTTTGGGATTCCCATTGCTTTAATTTTTACAAAAAGGCAATACTAATTAACGACTAAAAAATGTGAGCCCTGATACAGCATGCATGAATGTGCATAAATTGCATACAATACAAAAATGTTAGTGCCTTGTTATGCAACCCATTCCCTGAAGCACTACTTGTGGAAAGGGGTGGGGTGCTGGCCTTATACATGGGGAGTAGCAATAGTGAGGTGGAGGATCACAAAGTCCTGTTGTCAAAGCATAACTTGTGGTTTAGTGCACTACTTAGTTTTATAATAAACTTAGAGATGTCTTAGGTGCCCAGAGCCATTTTAGATGCCCAAACTTATTTAAGAGACTGGCAGAGAAGATGCAGGATTTGCAGGAAAGCCATGTCTTTCTGGACAGTAGATGAAGGACAGTCAGAATAACTAGGGCATCTCTAGCGGCACTGGGTAGTTTTATGTGGACAGCTGAGCTGGGCTGCATCTTACATCTGCAGTCAAAAATTTTCAAGCTATTTTTTGATAACACTGAGGGGCATGCTAATTGTGACCTATCAGAAACTGTTGGCCTTTAGCAAGATCATACTCGATCATTTTTACTGCTGTGCCACATATTATACCAGTAAGTGTTAGCAGTAAACTGAGTGACATTACCCAATATGTCTCATGGTAAACTTATATATAGATTTAAATGCCTCTAAAATTGAGAGTTGTCTTCAAGTTCCTGTTAAATATAGAGCTGCTAAAAAAGAAAAGCTCAGGTCATTACTAAATTAAAGTGTCTGAACAATATGCACTATGGGACTGAGATGGTAATTTTGTTGATGCATGTTGAACTAATTGGACTTATCCAGGTGTCAGACACAGGAGTATCTCTCCTAAATATCTTCTAAAAGACCAATATAAGCCTGTAAAAGCTACAATATTTTAGTGTGATCTTTAAAAAAGTAAATATCCATTATTACCAGGATTAAAGGCAAAATGTAAGGGGGAAAAAAAAAATCAGACTCAGTGTTTTGTCTCATGAAAAACATATTTTTTTCTTTCTGCAGGTTTAAATATGTGTGCATATTAACTTAGGTCCAGTTTCATTCCATTCAGATTGAAGCACCTCATATTCAGTGTACTCCTTGTCTAGAATTTGAGACCACTTGTCCATGCCAACACAGATACAAAGACAGGTACCAGTTACTGTCTGATGTGATGGTAGCCGGGCTTCTGATGTAGGTACTCTGGTAGATAGAGGGAATATGGGTCTTGGAACTTATGAGGGATCCTACATGTACAAGCCTGGAAGCTGCCATGCAAACAACCTTTACAAATCCATGCCAGTCTTGTCTGACACTCAACCCCTGGCTCCTTTTCTGTAGTGAGAATGGCTGGACCATTGCAATGGCGCACTGATTTTTGTGGATGGTGAACACAAAAAGGGGATTGAGAAGATACCACAGGAGTTATTCTGATACATGACTTGAGTGCTTTCTATTCTTAGACAGATGAGGATCTGAAATATGTAAGTACAATATCATTGTTTTTTAGATTTATTTGTAAAGATGAGAGAAAGAAGTAAAACAATCTGTCATGGGTGTGGTATTTAGGCATTTATAATTCTCTTTTGATGTGTGTTTATGTTTAAGTGGAGTTGATAAATCAAGCTTTTCCTCATGATCTTTTAAGCACCATTATTTTTCTCCATCCATGTTTTTCTCTAAAGAAATGAAAAGAGTAAACCCCATGAAATTATATTTGTAGTGTCATTTTAAATTTATTGTCTAATAAATAGTGATCACTTGGAAAATCCATATTTTTTTCTGTATTGTTAACAAGAGGTTTAACCAAAGTGATTGAATCAAGATAAAAATGATTCCAGGTTTCTGAAGCTTGAATAAATGATATTGTCAATGTTAATGTGCTGGTCTGGAAGTTCATTTGAAGTATAAGAAATAACCTAAATATAATTTCATGGCAGCTTTTATACTACCTATCATAATTTATTCCCTACTTCAGAACCTCCATTCCCTGTGTTTTCCCAGCATTTCCAATTCACCAAATACCTACCAACACTCAGCTTTTTAGTCGTTCACACTCACAGTAAAAGTAAAGATAAGCTCCTTTTTCCACAACAAATAAAGTGTATGTTGACTTCCAACTTTATTTTGACTGCCAACAACACTTTTGTTGAATGAGAGTAACCACCACTGATTTTACAATATCTTGTGGATGTCCCACTTCTGACTCATCTAATGATGCTTCATAAGATCTCTTTTAGAACTGTATTATCCCCCATAAAACAATATATTTTTTTTAGCAATTAGTAAATAGAACTTGTCAGCTGCAGAATGCTGTACCTCACTTTTATAAATAAGTGTCCATCTGAAAATGTTTCAAAGAGAACAAAAGAAAACCAATAGAAATTTGAAGTGTCTTTATAGTGCTACATACACTGAAACTTTTAACTAGCCATAGATACAGATTTAGAAATACAGCTGAGTTTATTTCTACAACTTGAAGCCAGGCACACTGTACTTCAAAGTACAGAAACAAATCAACAAGATCTGTAGTGACTTGAGTTGTAAGGATGAGGTTAAGAGTCCTATGACATTTCTGGTTTTGAAATCTATCACAGGAGAATGTCTTTACTCAGATAGGGTTCAAAGTATAGCTTTATGTTTCAAGAATGTACTGATTCTCCGTTGGTTTTAAGCAAAGCATATGCTTGTTTTCTTCCACCAGTCCAGGCTATAAAATATGTTTCACATTATTATGTTTATATAGTAATGAGACTAGCCTGAATTCTTGCAGCTTTGGGCAAGTTCTTGAAAATACACATTGTACCAGTGACGGGCAGATTGTTCCTGATATGTCTTTATTAAAATAAATGCATTTTAAAGAATATTTAGATTTCTAACTGTAGCTGACTTATTTGATAGAGATTGGTATAACAATAGTGTCATTATATGAAGGGTTTTTTCTTTTGGAGATCCCTAGAAGTATTACAATAAAAGAAACTACAGCCTAGGCATCTTCACTGTGTTAGGGGGAGAAAACAAGGTTTTTCAGAAAAAAATAGAAGTGTGGTAAGGCAATAGTAGAACACTAAGACTTCCTTTGAGAAAGGAAAATTAATTAAAAGTTTCTGAGTGGAAAAGTTAAACCATTGGAAATTTTCTCAGACGTGCAGATATGCAAAGGATGCTGATGCTGCTGTGAAGTATCTTCATATCTCCAGATATGAGCTTTTGTAACATAATTTTTTCAGCAGCTACCAAAATATCTTATTCCTGGAAGAAAAAGCCCTCATAAATATCAGGACTTTCTTAAAAAGAAGAATAAAAACTCAATTGCCACAAACTGTACTTTTTAAGAGACCTATCAACCTAACCTAGACTTTTTGACAGCAAAGGAAAAAAGCCAAGATTATATTAAAAAACAGTATTGTGCTGAGAGTAACCATTCCCTGTCACATGTATTGCATATACCCTGCTGTGTGCATGGATATTTATGGATATGTCTATACAACATATCAAGTCAAGGAAGAAAAAAGCCTTATGAGAAGGTGTGCTAATATTTGTTTGTCCATACCTAGAAGATACAGCATTAATGCATTGTCCTGTCAGATGAAAGTGAAGGACATAAATGAAGGGTTATTTCCATAGTGATTCAGTAGTTCAAGGACATTTATCAGTACTACATATCTGCTGGAAAAGTTGGATGGGGGATTCATTCATCTTAGTTCCCTGTGGTTGCTATCTTCTAGTAAATCGCATGCAATGCTACCTGTATGAGGAACCTTGACAACTGGGGAGAATTTGAGTTATTTAACCGTGCGTCTCTCCACATGTCACCAGGATGAGGATTTACATTTGAAATTGGAATTTGTTTATAACCTTGCAGAAATGCACAAGAATAACAAATGGATCTTATCAGTATGTCTGGCCAGTTTCGAGTTCCTGCAGAAATGTTGCCACTTAAGGATCTCCTCTGAGGTACTCAGATATCAGTGTGATTATCCTGGCAGACAGACCTCTGCATTGGAGAAGCAAGGTCAGTGCTCCTGGAACAATAGGAGACATAAAGATTCAATAATAATACCTTATTATTCTATCAAATGATGTCTGCAGAACACTTTAAAATCATTATGTGAAAGACAAAGGATGCTATATATACAGAGGGGTAAAGGCTGACATTTCCACAGTGCACTTGATTAAGAAATTCCATGCAAGTTTGGCCTTTGGAAGAAAAATAATCTTTGGTTGCACACTGGGCACATTGAGTTTCCATAATACACACAGAGGGAACCACTGTAAGGCATGTACAGAGGCAAGGCTATTGTTTTGCTGGTGCCATGTCCTGAAAGAACCTGAGGTTCAAAGACCTGTTACTACAAGTCCGGGGCTGACGGAGACAAGAAACAGCTGATGTAGTTGATAATTTTTATTAATGGTGTCTCTCAAGCTGTTGGAGCTCTGGACATAGCTGAATTGTAGTGAGCAGATAGAATATGTTTAGGTAGGAATATCATCCCTGAGCCAGTTCATGGGAAGTATTGAGGTTCCTCTTGCTAAGGGGTGGTCAAATGAGCACTAATTAACACATTTTTTATTAGTTTCTACTAAGAAATGGACATTTTCTTCTGGCACTTATGGCAATGCTTCCAGATACCCAGCTGAAAATTAACATGCTACAAAATAAAGCCACTTATTGTTCCATGTCAGGGTTCATCCCTTTTGTTATGGCAAAGGGACATGGGAGATGATCAGAAATGATCATCGTATCACACCCATAGTTCACACATTGTATTCCATGATTTGTTCTCTCTGTGATCACATTTCAGTTTTGGATTCTGGTCTGTGGTTGAAAATTAAGGACATTGGTGTGGCCTAGCGTGGAGAACACAGGATTGAGATGGGTAAAGTAATCTTACATTTACTCTAGATTTTAAAGGGTTTGATAGATTATATCAGTCTATCCTGTCCATTTATACAATGAAATTAATGAGATTTCCCAACACTTATAAAGAACATTTAGATAAATAGAAGAAAAATAACGCTTAGCACTGATATGGTTTAATTACATATTTTTTCTTTTAATTATACACTCTTTCCAAAAAATGGGCCCAGGATGAGAATAGGTGATATACTCAGAGCTTTGCAGCCTTCAGTACAGAAAGTAATTTCCAGTACCCTGTCTTTAGTTGAAAATATAAAAGTACATTACTTAATGCACATTTTTTGAAAATTTTCCACATGAAGGTAATCAGATGTTTGAACCAGAAGTTGACCAGGAAAGTTGGGTAATTACTATCCTTGGTGACTTTCAAATAGTGGGGTGAGTTCTTGAACCACATAATCTATCTGCATCTGCTTTTGAGACAGAGGTTTGACTACAGATCTCCAGAGGTGCTGGTCAAACCTGAATTATATTGGGATTCTAGGAATGGAGGCCATCAAAGATGAAAGTTCAAAGAAAAATCTGGAAAGATCATCTTTGTCATTATCCAAAGGCATCTCTGTAGATACAGATGTCTTAGTGGGGCAGAGTCTTCTGTTTATCTGCTTTTAAGAGGGAAGAAGAAGGCTGCCTTCTCTGACAGCTCTTGGAAGCCATGTGGGGAGAGGTCAGCTGAATTTGCTGACACTCATATTCAGCTTCAGCTAAACTTTAGCTGAAGTTCCCTTTCTTCAAGTCATCACTTTTATAGTGGGGATTTAGCACTGCCTTTTCTGCACTTGATATCCCCATGTAAAGTAGTGGGATAATATTCCTGGGTAAAGTCTTTTTCATCCTTGCAAGTTCCCTTCATATGTAATGTCATTGCAGTCGTTGTATGTGAACAGTCAAGTGAACTGTTATCAACCACTTCAGAATATCCCTGCTAAGGAGGAGATTAATCTTTCTGGGACCTCAACTCAGGTTGCTCATAGAGCAGTATGACAGACACCGTAGACAAATCCAAACTGCCTGAAGGGTCAAGATATGAACCAAATGGCTTCTTCCATTTTTGAGAGTTTTCCTCCTAAAAGAGTGCTGTGATTTGCTTTGACAGGAAGTGAGACTGCCAGCAAACAGATAGGTCAGACAGACAACACTTACATACTCTTTAGAATTCTCCTATCATCTCCTCCTCACTTTCTCATCTCTACTCAATCCCATCCCTTTATCCTTGCTTGCTTTTCTTGTTTGTGAGTGGAGTAAGTACATTTTTATGCTTGTCTCGTTGTTTTTGCACTACAAGAAGACAGGATTACAGGTAGGAAATCACCAGTGTGCATATCAGGACTGCAGTTCGTGAAGAAGACTCCATAATATCCATTATATCTGTCCTGTCCTGACAAGTAACTCTGCATTGAGCCCAAATAGCAATTTCAGGCTCTATAACCCTCACAACAGTCAGATTCCTAGACTGTGTATTCTTCTCAGGTTTTGCTGAGGTTTGATCTAGGTAGTCAAACTGGTCATCTCTTGGCCACTGCTCTGTTGCACACTGTGTTGTCCTCCTTGTGTATAGATCTCTGTCATTTTTGGTCACTCCAGCTGCTATGGCTGTGTGAGACGCGCCTTGAAAGGTTTTCTTCTGCCTCTCTTAATCCACACCTGCTGCGTGAGTTCCAGTCCACCATATTTTAGTAAAACACGCACAGATATGGGGTGAAAGCTATTTGTGGCAAAGGATTGTTTGAGCAACAGTCTTCTGCTGTGTCAACTTCCATTGTACTTTGGTGGCCTTCAGCTGATAGGAGTGAAGTTTCATGCCGTTAGAAGTAATTAAGGAGGTTTTCACAGGGAGAGGTTCACTACGGAGCTTGCAAAGCAGATCTTTTAAGCAGTGTTCTGAGTACTCTTTTTCAGCACCTGTGTGGCTAGATAGCACAATCCTCAGTGTATCAGCAAGGTAAAGCAATTATGTGGTTTAAGTTGGTCCTTAAAAATGCACCCAGCCCTGTAAAAATACCTTTATCCTTTGCATGTAATATGGATGCAAGACCTTTCCATCTGCCTCTTATCTTCCTATTCCAGATAGAGCAGGAGGGAAAGAGGCCTTCTGCCATGAGAAAGTAAACTCTGAATTTCGTACGTGATCTGCAGGGTAGAAACGGTTAATTCATCTGAATGCCTTCTTTTCAGTAGAGATGGCTTTTGAAAACAGAATTTAATGAAATCCAGTGTCCTTTTTAAAAATATTTGAAGGAAATCTTGTTCTGTAGCACTTGTCAATCAATCCTGCTATTGTAGTCCTTTCCACCCCTTTTTGCCTCCTTTTTTTTTTTTTTTTTGAATTGACATCTGTCTGGAAAGACACAAACAAATTGCAAGGTGGTATCTTAACTAGGATATTGTGGAACTGTTCTCTTTGAATCCTTGAATTTCTCTGCTGATAAAGATAAATAAATTGCAAAGTCTATATTAATAGGTACAAGGGGCAAAACCATGATAAAAGCTTCAAAAAGCATATGCAAAAATGAGCCTTGAGTATGTTGAGAGGATGCTTTTTGAAATCATATTTACCCTATTACTAATAAGTTTTCAACATAGATGCAAAACACTGCAAACTCTAAAATCATCAGACAATTAATTTGCCTTTTTTCTTCAATATGTCAGACTCAAAATAAGCATATATTTACCCTTGGACATTTGGTGTTCCCCTTTCTTTAAAAAGTTATCATATTTCAAGCAATTTTTATTGTTTTAGTAGAAATGTTTTACTTATATGCCAAGTACTTTTCAAAAATCAGGCTTAGAACATGTATAAACATCTATGGCAATATTTCCTACTAAATGCCCTTTTTTTCCATTTCACTGTAGAGTGAAACCATAAGCTATTTTACATTTGCTGGTGTTCCTGTAATAACTTGTACCTCACTTCAAGTTTAATTGTCTGGGACCTCATATTTCATGCTCCATCCTTGGAAGTGTTCAAGGTCATGTGAGCAGAGCTTTGAGCAAACTGTTCTTATGAAATGTATCCCTGCCCATGGCAGGGGTTTGGGGCTACGTGTTCTTTAAGGTCCCTTCCAACTCAAACCATTCTGTGATTCTATGATTCTATGATTTATCATTATCAGTCAACCTCACACCACTTCATACCTGGCTTCATACCTGCTATTTCAAACCATTGATACACAATTCAAACAGGTCATGAAGATCCAGCTGAAGTACATCATGCAGGCCATGTAACAATAAAGTAGTAGTATGTGTAGGTCCAAAGGATTGCTAAGCATCTTTAGTAGAAGAATTATTATGCGCAAGGAAACAAATTTCTTGCCAGCCGGTGCAACAGTATCTTTGATGATGGCATTTTCTATCCATAGACATATGATGTAGAAGGATTCATTTTAAATTCAAGCATTATAGCCCACCAGATTACTAAACTACATTTGTGAAATAATAATAACTCCCTGAATGTGTTCTTTAACTCAGGAGATTGGACACTGATATTGAAAAGGTGTCTTTTTTCAGGATCTGGTAGTGATATATGGCACACTGTTTGCTGTAATATTGATGTACAGGGAGCCAGACTGACGGACGGGTTCAGCCCACATAAAGCCCACATTTCTACTGCAATGTAGAGTTGTATAACAGAGCTAGGAAAGGTATGTTGCTGGGAGGTTCTTGAGCTTCATGTTCTCTCTTATCTTTGTTCATGAGTGGATACCTGAATGAATGTGAAATCTTCAGAAGGTGTTTAAATTAAACACACAAATCAACCCAGAAATGCTTAAAATTTCATCAGGTTTAAGCATCAGCAAGAACAGTTAACTAGGGGTCATCAGTCTCTGTTTTGCTCAAGAGGCTCAAGAAGGTAGAAATTTTCATAGAAAAAAGTCTAGCTTGAGTCAAACTTTGTGATAAAATATTTAAAAAAAAAATACTTGCTTTCAGGGAGAAAACCAGAACACCGTTTTTTTCCTGCCACTCATGCGATCAACTTTTTGATACCAAGATGGAATTGAGTGTATTCACCATGTGTTCACAGTGACCCTGATAATGTCTGCTTATTTTTAGGCTTTGTTGTAAAATAAATGGACTATTCTTTCATAGTTTGAGCAGGAAAAGTCTAGACGAGACCAAGGTTAGTGCATCCTGAAGGCTAGGCTTCTCTGTCCTCCATAGGTGTGGTGCTTCCATTGTACTACCATAAATGAAGCCATGCATCTCTTCCCAGTGGGAATAACTGGCTGCTAGCATAAGTGTGCCTTATGCCACTGCTGCTGCTCTTCCCTTGTTGTAAGGGAAATAAGTTGCAGAGAATTGTAATACTTGTAAATTAGTCTAATTGAAAACTGAGTTATGTAAAAGTAAAGCCATACAGTTAACTAACTACCCTCAGAAATAACCAAGGTATGTAGGCAAAAAATTGTGTTCTTGCATTTTAAAAGCCTGAAACAAGGGTTCTGCACAATGCAGAAAGACAATGATGGTAAAACACAGCCCTGTCATCTCATCAGGGAGCTTCAGCTCCACATCCATGTTATAATAATTTCAGACTACAGCTGTCTAATTAATTTAGGAAAAAAAAATTGCTGGGTCTTTCAGCAATCAGGATGATTATTTGGTCTGCATTGAACAACCATGGTCTCTAGAGGTCTCCAAGCAGACCTCCAAGAGACCAGGATGCTTTTAGCAAGATAACATATTTTACCATGGAAATACATCAGCCATGTGCCTGTTCTGCTGTTGTTAAGGAGAACACTTCAAAATTTTGACTAAAGGACAAAGTGGCATTGGGGTTTGGTTAGAAACCATCAGAAATGTGAATCTGAATTAGTATTTAATTGCATCAAACCACTGCTTGGCCAGGTCTATCAGCAGGATTGGTTTTATTTCATCAAACTTCATTGCACTAGTGCTGCAGACAGTCAGGGAAGAAAGTGAAAGGCACCGAATCCCGAGAACTGTTAGCCACCAAAAAATGATGAGGGCAGACCTGAGAGAACTGAATTTATTTAAAAAAAAAAAATAATTTGAGCAGGAGAGACAGCACAGAAAAGAAGGTTAAGAGTGAAGGCTGTGAACAAACAGAAGAGAAGGAAACAGCAAGGAGAGCAAGATCAGCGCTAAATTGAGAGAAATGGTGAGGAGATGGTAGGACAGGTGGGAGACTGGCTGTGAGGGCTTAAGGAAAAGAGCAGCTGAATCTCTTCCAACATTCAGAAGCTGCTTTTCAATAAATAAATTCAATAAATAAATATAATAAATAAATATTTTCAACGAGATTTGCCCTAAAGGTTCAGTAGATCATCTGTGAATATAAGCTCATATCTCGTCTCTCTGAGATTCCTTAAAGAGTTGGTTTAGTTTAGTTTTTCCTTTGCTGTTATGAAACATCTGTCCTAGAACCTGAACATTAAAGGATTTTGAATTATTGTATTCACTGGGTTAGGGCACAAAATATGTATCTGCTAGAGTGCTCTACTTTTCCTTCATCTGCAAAACCCTTGATTACAAAACAAGCACCAATAATTTTGCTGGACATATTGCAGAGAAGGAATTTAACTTTAAAAAGACAAGCAAAATGAAACTTACAGCTCTGGGAAGAATGCCAATCTTTAGTATTAATAATAATTCCATTGTTTTTAATTCACTTATAATTACATAAGTTAATTTTTTTTTATTGCTAATTAACAAATACTTAATTGCTTTAGTAATTCACTAATGTTCTTGATGACAAAATATTTAAAAGAGGATGCAGTGTAGAGAATGGCTTTAAGGGATTTTGAAGGGGTTTTTTTCCACATTGTAGTTGCTTAATGCCAACCAGCATTTATGATCTAGAAAAATCCCTTGTTTTCAGAAAAGCTGTGTCTTGAAAAATAACTAAAAGTTAATTATTGTATCTATCCCAACTATAGTATGTCACAAGCAATATATTAAATTTAAAAGCCTGTATAAAAAACCCCACAACTCCAAGTGACACAGACAATTAGATCAGCAACCTAATCTAATGGTTTCATAATTTCAAAGTTTTTCGAGGTCACAGAAACCATTAGCTCCTACACCTTTACCTCCCATTTAACGGAGGTGATGGGATCTCATTCATTCCCAGTTGGAGCCTAACAACTTCTGTGGACAACTCTTATCTTCCCGAGATTCCCTGAGCACATTAAGAGACTGAGATCCCACCACGCCTATCATAACTGTGCTTAAGTGGTTAAGTCCATCCACTATTAAGGATCTATACCTTTTTCCTGGTGTGAATTTGTTTAGCTTTACCTTTTGAGCCTTCATTTTTGCCTTTCAATACTAAGTAGAGCATGCTTCAGTGTTTGTCTCCTCCTCTTGGATTTATTTGTGTAGCCAAAGAAGTTTTTCTCTTCATGTCTTTCCCACTACTCTTTCTTTTCTTTGCATTCCATTTACTTGGGACAGAGAAAGTTAGTTGATCAGTTCCTCTATTGATTTCAGTCTGCTTCTTATTTCTAACACAATGTCTGGTGAATTATGAGGACTTAATTTTTTTAAACATTTTTCTTTATTCTATGGGAAAATAATTTCAGTTTCTCTCAGCACTGCTCTTTTCTTTACTAACAGCTGCAATTTAATTTTGAATTCCTGGACAACATCTTTATAAAGTTAAAATGAGACCCTTCATCATGACACAGTCACAAACAAAAGCCTGTCAGTTAAAAAAAATAAATTTATTGGTCACCTGCTTTGGTCCTACAGCTGCTGATAACAAGCAGATGGGAAGGAGCTTACTTCAGCCAACTTTCACCTTCAGCCCAAGTGTTTCCCATTATTGTGTAGCTACTGATCCTATGTGAAAAGAATTCTTTTCTGGTATTTCTGTGTTAGAACCACAAGAGCCATGATTTAATAGAGGTGCTTATAGCACATTATACGTTACAGGCGTCTTTTCAAAGATTTCAAAGCCACATCTTGACATTTTCATTTTTTTTTTAAGAGATGCCTTTAATAACCATTTCTTGCTGACTTAAGAAATGAGGGAGGAAAGTGTAACTTCAAAGTGTTGGCAAAATAATATAAATTATACAAATGTAGTTGTAAAGTTGTTTCCAGTTACAGTAGTAGTAACTTGAGTCTGATAGCTGGTTTCCTCTTTCACAAGTGTTTCCAATTTAAAACACTATCTTTTGGAGTTGTTCCCCACTACGTTGCTACTCTAGAACAAACCAGTTCATTCAACTAGATTTTCTGAAAATATTAGTAGCAAAACAAGAAACAATAAAAAAAATATTAATGAGTATACTAAGTAGCTAAGATACTTCAAGTTCATTCATCTATAGTGCTGAAAGACACAATTAAGACAAGGAGAATTAAAGAGATTTATGAAAATTTAAATATAACATCAGGACCCATGTATCTACCAATACAGGATAGAAAAATCTATCAGTAACTTTTACATATGTGCTGTTATAGGCAGAGATGATGTTTTTGCCTGCTATGCATTATGGCAAAGTGAAAGAAAGTAATGAAAGATATTAATATTTAAGTAGTTAATCATACATTTTTAATGGTATTTTAAGTGGTATTAATTAAGGCCCTTACATACCTTTTCCCATCACTTCTCTATGTTGCTGATCAAACTAATCATGTAACCTTACTGTACCATTGACCTTTGACCAGATGCATAATTATTAGTAATTATTATTCTCACTTCTGGCACTGGGACCACTGTACTTTCCCCTTCAGCTCTGCTTTCAGAGTTGCAAAATTGTGAACTAATGCAGATCAACCTATGGACCCCTGTAGGTTTTTTTATTCCACTTTTTCTCCATTAGGTGTTATTTTTTTTCACACTTGTGCATTTTCTTGCTGTTTATCTTTCCTTCTTCTTGTCTTCAAATAGCATGGGTCAATTTATAACACTGGAAAGGAAAGATTTTTAGTGTTGAGGACACTAAGGACCAGGCAGAGATTATCTCCACTGCTTGTGGAATTTCCATCATTCTGAGAGCAAGTTAAACAAACATCTGTCAGGCATGACCTCCCTGTAGTTAAGCCTGCCTCAGGGCAAGGGGTTGGACTAGATGACCTCTAGAGATCTTTTATGGCCCTAGGTTTCTATGAGGGAATAAAGCAGGTTGGGTTCACCCCCCTTTCCTAGTTACAACCTGATTTGTCTTGTGCTCCTGTACCTTACCTTGCTGTAGAAGTCCAGGGAGGATCCTGACTTTGTCAAAAATAGAGCACGCACCTGACTGTAGATATGTACTGTAGCACATACATACACAGCACTGTACACTTGTAGATCTGGTGTTTAGGGACATGGTTTGGTGGTGGACTTGGCAGTTCTGGGTTAATGGTTGCACTCAATGATCTTAGGGGTCTTTTCAAACCCAAATGATTCTATGATTCTACAACTTCTCCCCCTTGCTAGTATATTGACAAAAAGAGGACCAAACAATGATTTTAAGTGATCTTCTGAGATCACTTTTCAACATTCTTATTTTTCCTCTTGGTCATCTGTAGTAAAATTCATAAAGAGAAATGGCTTCTGGCAGTCAAAGTGGTGAGATGCAAATAGAAACATACCAATCTCTTTATAGTGTTGTAAAGACTTTGAAAGATGAGTTCTTGCTCATTTTGAAAACTGTACATAATCCTATTCCCAGAAGAGGATTATATGCTCTAGCAAGGCCTATTTGTTAGTGGTTTGGGGCTAACAAATACTTTTTGTATTCAAACCAGTCCCCTTCCTTTGTCCAACAGCAAGACTTGATCCTGTTGCACAACCTGAGAATTTGTGTGTTCCTCACACTCTGTGACTGGTCATACCCCTGAAAAATAATGGAAATAAAATCACCAGGGTCATTGTTGCAGGGTGACTTTTCTCTTGCTCTCCCCTTTTTCTGCTTCCATCCTCTGTCCTGTAAGAAACATGAAGAGACGGAAGGGGTAAAGCTCAACTCCCCATCCCCAGTCTCTCAAGACAGAGGCAGGTGTTGCATTATGCAGGGGGAGTGTGTTCTTCAGTAATATTATCCTGGGAATTATCTTAGAGAGATTGACCTGTGAATAATAGCCAAGCCTCAGGGTTAGCCTCACAGTAATTATCTGCTAGACATTTTCACTAGCCGTATCCTTTCAGGTCAGGGGGCGAACATGAGGACTCACATCCATACTTCATGGCAAATTATTATTCATTTACAATGACTTTTGAACCCCACCAAATGTAAATTGAATTGTCCTTCCTTTCAGATATTTATTTGTATAAAAAATTCTAGGGAATTTAAAATGCAAGATGCATAAGCAGCCCAGACAGTATTCAGAGTCCGAGGCTGTAATGAAATACTTTAAAAGTTTTCCATCCAGCAGTTTTGGAGGGATCTGTGCGTCACAGAAAAAGGCTGTACCTTTGTAACAGCTTGAGTTATTCAGTGTCAGGCATTTTTGAGCAAGCCATTTCATGAAAAAGAAGTCATCCTAATACAAGCATTTTCTTGTACAGAGGATGTATTAGGAGCACAAGACAATCAGCAACTCACAAGTTGTATTAGCTTGGCTCTATCCTAAGATGCGTTCCCTGGCTGAGGTTCATCCTAGCTAGAGGGAGCCAGCAGTAGAAGATTCTTTCCATCAACAATAACAGGAGTTGTGTGTGGCTAGATCACATGAAGTTGTACTCAATATCCAAAGTTTAATGAGAGATAAATCCTACCCTACGTATGTGTGGAGGATTTCACAGTATCTCTTGTATTTCTCTGACCTACACTTATTCTTTGCTGAAATTCGCTTGGTTAAACCCTAACTGTAAAGTCAGAGTCCTGATGTGGTGGGGTGCCATAGCTCAGTAAGATGCATAAATCTATACAAAGCTCAGGAAAAAGGGATTAAATGTCAGAGTAAGAGCCCCATGGTAGCTCTCTTTCGGTGAGATAAAACGTTTTACCATTATGATGCACAAGCAATAGGGAACTGTACTTGGTTAACAGCTTTTGGATAATAGAAATTCCTTTATTCTGTCAAGGTCATCAGCATGAAAACCTATTGAAATGAATACTTTAATGGATATAATCCACTTCAAATCATAACTTGCAGGTATATTCCTTAGTTTAATTTATTGCAGGAATGCCTTAGACCATGGAGAGGGAATTAATTTGAAAATGCACCTGATTTGTTGTTAGTTATTGATATTCTGTGTTTGATTTTGATTTTGCATGCAGCTTAGCCTGCATGGGGAAAAATCAATAAAATCTGTTTCAGTTTTGTTTATACTCTGCTTCTCCCTCCGGCTGCCCAAGTAGTGGTGGTTACATATCAGGGTCTATTCTAGGGCATATATGTCTTAAAACAGGAGGTTTTAATTTGTTGGTTTTTTTCTTCCTAGGTTTGATAAAAGTTTTGTTTTGAGATAGTATGAAAGAGGTTTCTTAACAAAATGTAAGTTTATTTTGGAAAAGAAGATGACAAAAACTCAGCCTGGATTAGGTACATCTGATCAAATGTAAATATTCACAGCTGAGACAGTCATCATAGACTGTTTTTTTAGTCAGTGGAGAGAAACAAGCACATCCAGGGTGAAAGATTTTCATTTCAAAAGGCACACCTAAAATAAAAACACATAATATATGCCTAAAATTCTCTGCTTCTCTCCGGGGATTAAAAAGGAGTCCAGGCTGACAAGTTTGAATGAACATTGGAAATGAGTAAAATTATATGATTTTTCTTCCTATCTGCCCGGGATCTCTCTCTATCACTCATGATGGAATTGCTTCACTGTCCAGGAGAGACACCATTCCCTGAGTGAGAAAACAGGGCTAGAAGTTAGTCTCCTAAAAACTCAGTTACATGGTAATGATCCCATTCTTGCTGGTAGCTTGACTGCCTTGTGTTCTTACCTGCAAAGGTGAAAAACTTCAACAGGAGGAAAAAGAGCATCCCCTTTTACACAGCCTTTAAATTGGTTCTGAGATCATTCAATAGGGAAGAGGGAAGGTCCGGTGTTAGCAGAAACCCTTTCTCACCTCTGCTTGCAGAGCATGTTTTTTTGAACATAAATCTATTTCTTTTGTGAAAGTTTAGGTCAATATGTTTCTGCATAAAAGAGTGGGGAACAGTGCAATATATCATTGTCCATGTCTTCAAAGAAAAAAGAGAGACTTACTGAAGGGTTATATATACTCAGGTTGAGGAGAGTTGGCCAGCCTATGAACCTCAAGCTGAGATGAACCAAATCATTTCAGTTTTTAAGCCATGAATGTGGGCAGAGCCGAACAGACATACTCTCTTTAATGACATCTTCTGCCCTCTTTGTGGAGAGAACTGTGACTCTGTAAATTTTATGCATGATCTCAACAGGTAGCAAGTTAAACACAGAAATACATTTCTAGTGGACTTTTAGACATGACACAGGGGTCCTTGCTATAGTGGAAGATCCATAATAGAAGTTGCAGAGAGTAAAGCTTGAAAACAATTGTGCAGAGGAAGTGTAAGAAGGCAATTCTTACTTTAAGTTCGTCTTTTCTCTACCAGATAGAACAATTTGTACTGAGCCTGTGTGAGCTTTAATTCTTTGCTGATGATATGTCCTGATCTTATAGTTAATGGCCATACAAATATTTCAGATTAGTTTGTTTGTTTGTTGTACATTGTGGCATGACATCCATATATTTTAAGAGCTCTCTCCCCTCCAGAAGAAAAAATGGAAACTAGAAAAACATTGACATAAAAGACTTCAGTGGCTTGGTAAAAACTGTTGGTTTAAGCCTGTTGGCCTAAAGAAATAAAAATGCAAAGGAAGCAAGGAAAACTCCAACCTCCACAAAGGAAAACATGATATATCTGTCCAAGTAAAATGTTTCAGTTGATCTCATTCCTTTTTTTTCTTTTTTCCCTGTTCAATTTTGCAGCTGCTTCGTTAGTGAAAAAACAGTAAGCAAGCTCCCTTAAATCAGTCCAACCTATAGTTACTCCTTGTTGACTTTTTTAGAATCCAGGTTGTGACTCAAAAAGGAAAACAAAGCCAAATTATTGCAAAACCCCTTTCGTAGCATAAACCAATGGCTGCAGTATATGTTACTGATAGTGTGTTGTATTTTAATTTTGCAGTTATTACTTTACTTTAGACTTGAGGCAAAGTTTATCCTCATGATGAACTTAGGCTTGTTAGACTGACTGCATCAATGAGGCCCTCTATATGAAAATGTTGCCCTGGAAATATATAGGGAAAACTGGAAAGTCAAAAGACAATGAAGACAGAAATTACAAAAAACCAGCAGAGCAGTAATCAATAAGGTGTTGGCTGGGGAATAAAATTTGATCATTAAATTCAACTAAGTGGTGTAATACTATAACTTTTTACATATGGGCAAGGAAAATGCTTGCTGCAGCAGTATTGAAGTAGTAATAATACTAATTCCCATAAGGACTTTTGTATTCTACTACAGCATAAATATTTTCCCATAGTAATAATAATAATAATAATAATAATAATAATAATAATAATAATAATAAAACAAGCCATCAGAAACATATCCTGGCTAGGTTTTTGTGAAGTGAGGTGATTTAATCAAATGCCCTTTGCAGTGGTTTGGAATTGAGCTTTTGCATCAACATTTACCATTATGATATCAAAGACAATTAAAAAAATCATTGTAGTTTTCAAGGAAAAAGAGTGTAGAACTGTTTAGAATACTTAACCTTTAGGTAATTTGATTGTTTCTTTGTGCTTCTGTGCTTTGCTTAGTTAAAAAAAAAAAAAATCAATTCTGACTATTTCAATGAAGAATAAAGTAAACAAAAGGTTAAAGCTTACAAAGCAATGTGTGAAAGCTAAGAAGGGAGGAAGAAGACATGATAGCTCAGAGGTTAAAAAAACGCATCATTGTAAGCTTCACTGGTTAAAAAAATTGAATTTTTGTAATTCTGAGGCTATGTTATCAGACAAGGCTTATAGTAATCCTCACAGAAAGTAGATGGTCTATAGGTATTTAATGTATTCATGAAATTTGTTCAGGGTGTTGACAGAATTCAGAGCCTGGAGTAGGGAGTCTACGTGAGTGTTGCTGAGCCAGAGCCCCCACTGATTTACAAATCCAGTGTGCAGAAATATGTGCAAACCAGCACCTGTGCCAGGCAACTGCGCTATGTATATCAACACATGTCAAACTCAGGCCTCTCATTAGTTCCCACCTCAGGCTGTGTTGGATACACAAGGAAATGCATGTCCAAAAGTTGGACATGACTCACAAGAAAACAGGTGAACAACCCTGATGCTGTCATTGCCAAGCCAGGCAGCAACTTTATTCTGCCTGACATGTTTTGTGGCTGGACTGGGACTCCTTTTGCCCTCTGCAGCAGAGTGAAGGCAACTCCTCCACCCCACTGTGCCATTACAGTCAACCTTGCAGCAAAATAAGAAAAGATTGCCTAGATTTGTCAGCTAACAGACTGGCATCTGTTTCTGTTTCTCTGCTGGCAAGCTTTTTGCCTTTTGGCCTTTGCTGTGCATAGGAGGGATGGGACTCTGAATCCAGAGAGCAGGTCTCTGGGTTGAACATCAGGAGGTGGAGGAACTGCATTTCTTGATCAGGTTTTTCCAATTCTGTGATTTGTTTGACACCCAGCAGTCCCTGATTACTCAAAGGCTCTGAGAAGTTAAATATTTGACCTTACTCTGATGTCTAAATTACTATTTAATTGCTTTATTTGTAAGCCAAGAAGCTGTATACCTCTTCCACATTCTCAATGAGTAGCTAATTAGAGAAGATGTGAGGTTTTCCAGCCAGCAGTTTATCGAGATGACTGTGCTGAGATCCATAACTGTGATACAAGTAAACGGTCTTTCTTCCATTGATACTAAGAATGGTGAAGCTGATGCAAACCAGCTGGGCCTGGTCTTACAGTTTATTTAACAGTAAACTATCTAAAAATATTGATTTGCACTGTCTGTGCTTCTGCTCTCTGCCTCTGACCCATGGCCTCCTCTTGTGTAAACACACATTCTTTGCTTGGTGAGAGACATAATGATGGTCTGGTTCCATAAGCTGAAATCAGGTTTGTTTAAAAAGCCTCTCCAAGGACACTTCACCCACTGATGGTCTTTATAAATCTGACACTAATAACAACATTGTGACCTGCATGGCAATGTGGTAGTACTGACCCAAAAAAGCACAGGCTCAGACAACACGAAGATCATTTTAACACATTACCATTTATGCACCAATAGATTTCAAAGTTTAAATTGCTATACAGAAAAACTCTTCAATGCTGTGGACCTGCAGTGAAAGCTGTGACTCAGTATAGAGAACTAACTAGTACTTACCTTGGTTGTGCTGTGTACTCCGTGGTGTCATTGCATACCAAAGAGGAAAGGATGGTGGTTTAAGTTTGAGGGGCCTGTTCTTCTTCATCTAAAAAAAAAAGTCAGTACCTGAGTGCCTCAGTGGAGTGACTGTCCCTTTAGTGCCTAGGATCCAGTACTGCCAAGAAACCAAGATAAGGACAGGATAATTGAGTGCCATATGAGGTAGAGCACTAATGTATGTCCTGGGATACAGATATTTGGGAATATTTAGGAAATATTTCTTTGCTGCAAAGATGAGTCTAGGGCTTGGTGAGACAGTGTGCCATGGACTGAGGGTAGAAATGGAGGCTCCTATTACTGTTGGTGGTATGATGGGAGGAGGAAGATCTTTGGTCACAGAAGGGCAACTTGTGTGCTCCGGTGTGCCTTCCCGAGCTAATTCTGCCAAAAACTTCCTTTCCATTTTGTTTCTAGTAAAAAAGTGGTACTTGCTTTTATTGGACAAGGAGGGAGGGCTAATACAGAATGGAGGAGGACTAGACTGTGGTGGTATTATATCTTGCCCTTCAGCCTGATATGTCTGTAGAAGGGATGTAAATCATTTCAGTCCCACTAGTTTTACATTTCAAGCTAGGCTGTGCATACATTTCAGTACTTGCAGAAATAATCAGTCCCTTCAGATTTTATTAATGAAGGACTGTATATCAACCTTCTGCTGGAGCTGGTTAACACAGGCTGCATGTCTTCTTCTACCTGTGAACCTGAATCTGCAGTGGGTTGTCAGAGGCACTCCACACTTTCTTGTTTAAAGGCACATGTTGTCTAACATGTTGAGCAGGAGTCACTGCATAAACCCAGACACTTGAAAGAGATGCATCTTAAGACAGACCAGACCGGTTTCTTATGTTAGAATAGGCTGCCCAGGCAAGTGGTGTAATCATCATCCATGGAAGTCTTCAAAAGACATGAGAATGTGACACCTGGGGATATGGTTTTGTGGTGAACATGCAGTTGGACTCAATGATCCTAAGGATCTTTTCCTACCTTATCCATTCTACAATTCTATTTTCCTTCCATGCCTTAATCTAATAAGTTGCCTTCTGGAGAAACCTGTTTCTGCTGAGTTCAAAGAAAAGTCAAGTGAGACTAGCATATACACAAAAGTTCAGTGCAAATTGATCAGCAGCCTATTAAAAAAAACATGTTGTATTCATAAGTTTTTTTTAGTGTCATGTGTTTGAAGTTTAATGCCCCAAACCTTTGTATTTTTCTGAAAAGATCAGCTAGATGAAAAGATAAGTGAAAGCAATATGTAAAATTTCTGGCATTGAAGAAAGTTGAAGGGAAACATCCACTGAGCCACATTTTTTGATGTTAGAAAGGCAGTGAAATTCTGCAACTCTGGGTGCAAATATACAGGTGGTTTCATATGTGAATTTTAAACCACCCAGTGAAAAGCGGAGCTAACATCCTTGTACCCTGCTACAGAGACACTGAGATCCTTGTCACTTATTAAAGTTTTATTTCGTTCCCCCACGAACAAGGCAATTAATTATTTAGAAAACCAATCGATCAGGGGTTAGATGTACTAATCAAACACATTTCAGCTGCTAAGTATTGCTCACTTAAGACATTGATCAGCTGTAGGATGCTCTGTAGACCATTTAGATGAGTATTTTCTGACAATGTGCTTTAAACCCCCTTGAGGTCAAATCTTTGACACCGTCTGCTGGACCATGTGGAAGGCTGAATGCCAGACTGTCTGACAGACTGTAATTATTTTCTGTCCTGATGCCCTTTCTGCAGTCATTAGGGGATCAAATTTCTGAGAAAGCCAGAAAAGTTCCTTGTACTGCAAGCAGCTAATGGCCTGAAAATGAGCCTCTTTTGTTATGTTGATGATTTGCCACTGGATGTTGTTTGAAGCCCAGGATCGATTATTTAAGGCTGGTATCATGTATTCTTGGTCTTGTGCACCTCTTTGCTTTCTTGCCATTTCCCTTATGCTGAAAGATGTGTGGTCTGTACTGCAGTGCATTTGGTCTGCTGGTGGTACCTTCAGCTGCTCTGGTAAGGACAGATGTCAGTGGGGAGCCCCACAGGAGTGCTGATCCAGGACTCTCCAGCTAGATGCTGAATGAGCATGAGGAAGTCAAGATTTTCTGCCTTTCAGGACAATGCCCTGCCTGTTCACAGAAATAGCTAAGAGAAATTAAGATGACATTTCCCAATAAATAATTGAAGAATGAGACACATTGTTTGCAGTCCTAACATGACTGCAAATTTAGGCTATTGCCTAGAAAGTTACTATACGAATTCCCCTTATGTTGACCCCTGTGGTAATTGGAATTTCAATTATTCATTTTCAATTACAAGCATAGCATGATGATCACAAATGTCATTAAGTGTTAAATTACTTCTAATGATGGATGGACGGAGGGATGGATGGATAGATAGATAGATGCCTCCCCAGATCCTTCCTTTATTTAATGCTGGTAAAACAAGCTCATGGTTTTTA
Source organism: Xenops minutus (assembly GCA_035221455.1). Lineage (NCBI taxonomy): Eukaryota > Metazoa > Chordata > Aves > Passeriformes > Furnariidae > Xenops > Xenops minutus. The sequence continues at coordinate 31,449,903 of JAWWEE010000001.1, read as the reverse complement.
CAGAAGATCTTTTTAAAATACTAAAAAGACAGTGAAGTGCCATTTATTTGCAGCAGATAAAACCTTGTTAATACACATTACCTGAGCTCAGCATTAAGTTTTCATTGTCTGTGTCATTAAGATGAGTTGTCCCCAGTGTGTGTGTACACAAAGGCGGGTACCTTGGCCTGCAATGAGTGGCAAGGCAGAGGGAGGCCATTTACTTCCTGCCTTATTAGAGATGATATCCTGGTGCTCATAATTGGGATCTTAGTTTAACAGCCTGCTCAGTGCCTTTCTATCATGCATTTGCACATAAAGCTCAGTCATACACTATATTTTAGGAACTTGGAATTATAGGATCACAGAAAGGTTTGGGTTGGAAAGGACCCTAAAGATCCTCTAGTTTCAACCTCCTTGCCATGGGCAGGGATACCTTCCACTAGAGCAGGTTGCTCAAAGTCCCATCCAGCCTGGTTATGCACACTTTCACACTGGAGCAGCCACTCTGGGCAACCTGTGACTGTGCCTCACAACTTTCACAGTAATGAATTTCCCCTTTATATCTGATCTAAATCTTTCTTCTATTAGGTTAAAGGCACTCCCCTTTGTCCTATCATTCCATGCCCTTGTCAGAAGTCCCTCTCCAGCTGTTTTGTAGCCCATTTAATTACTGGAAGGTTACTAGAAGACATCCCCGGAGCCTTCTCTTCTCCAGGCTGAACAATGCCATCTCAGCCTGTGTTCCTCACAGGATAGGTGTTCCATCCATCTAATCATCTTTGTGGCCTCCTCTAGACTATCTCCAACAGGTCTATGGAAGTCTTAGTGGGGAAGTAATCAGGGAGAGGCAATGGCAGAAATACACTTGATCTGTGTTAGATGACCTGAATTCACCTGTGTTAAACCCCATGAGCAATTTTTATGCCCATGAGAAAGAAAGAGGTCAAGGATGGGGTTTTTAGGCCAGGTTTGGCCCTGAAGTAGCTCTAGAGCTGCAGGGTGTGGTGGGAGGAAGAAAACCACAGGAGTGCTCTTGCTTTGAAGCACATGCAAAGGGGCACTTACCTCCTGCCTTAGCTACATTTTGCTGTTCTGCCTGTGGTATTCAGTTCACTCCAGCAGGAAAAGTCTGTAAAAAGACTCTGAGCAGATGAGAGAGCTCAGAACTGCCAATAGGAGAAGAAGGATGCGGGTTGCAGCAAGGAAGATTTCTTGCTAGTTCTCAGGGAAAGTGGGACATGAAGCACTAGCTTTTGAGGCCGCTTAGGGCAGAGAGCTGTGGGAGCACTGAGGAGAGACTTGCTGCTAAAGTCCAAGCTAGTTTAGCTTCTGCAGGAGGCAATCGGTGTTGACAGTACTAAGAAAGATGCATTGTCAGATTATGATCACATGCATTAGAACTAGAAATTCCTATTTTATATTCCTGGCATTTTTTAAAAGTAAAGTAGGAATCCCACTTTAGGGAAATCCTGTTCCCACTCTATTACAGTGAACTGCTGAACAATCATGCACCCAGTCTAAATTAGGAGCCTTGAACTATTGATTTTAGCATGTGCATGGATACCAAACTTCTTATCTCACATTTCTTGTTCCTTACTTTACCTATTTCCAAACCTGACAATGATACATTTATTCAAGTGCTGATGTGATGTTTAATTATCCCATAACTGTAAGGAAGTTTCAAAATTATAATATCTGAACATAAATAATGTCTATAAACTGCTTGGTGTTCCTGACACAGTTATCTTTTATGCAAAGCAGACATGAGGCTCACAATATTAAAATAGCTTGCCCCCAGCTGCATATTGGCAGAGGCATTGTCAGAGTAAAGAGAGAACCTAAAGCTTTTTCTTAAGTGTCCCTTTTCTACCAGTCCTTATTTTCTCATTGTCCTATGGGAATGCGACTATTCTTAGCAAATCTTCATATATAGAATTTACATTTGCCTCTTCTACTGTTAACTCATGACTCAGGGGTATCTTTTTTCAGGAACACCACCCTTTCGGCTGCCCATATATATTTTTTTTTCCCCATTTCTATTGCCATTTTAATGTTTGCTCTCTTTCCTCTTTGTCCCCTTCCTCTTTTTCACATAGATATCTGTATATGTCATGACTTAAAACCATTCTTTTGCCAGTTACAGCATGTAACCTCACTTGGTTATTAGTCTATCACCCTGTCTTCCTCAGGATTTATTTAGTTATCCACTCTCTCCTTTTTCATCCCACCTTTCCAAAACACTTCTTGCAGTGCCTGTAGCAGCAATTGGAGAATCATCCACCGCTGAGTTCATGGTTTGCTTCTGTAAGGCACAGCATCTGCAGCTCTGTCCACAGGGTTGTGAAACTGACTACACTTGCAGGGCCCCAGTGAAGTTTGTTTTGCTGCCAGCACACCGCAGGAATTGCTACCTTGCACATTTTGCAGATGCGATCTCATCTGAGCTGATGAATAGTTCTTCAGGGACGGGAGGTTTTTTCCCTCCTCCCCTTCCCCCTTTGCTCAGATGATAAAATAGTAGAATGGTCACCCCCTTCTTAGGCAAAAATCTACCTTCTTCACATCTTAAAGAATCACAGAATGGTTTGGGTTGTAAGGGACCTTTAAAGGTCATTCAATTCCACCCCCACCGCTCCATGGGCAGCGACACTTTCCACTGGACAACATTGCTCAGTGTTCCATTCAACCTGGCTTTGAACATTTCCAGGAATGGGGCATCCACCATTTTGCTGGGCAACCAGTGTCCATGCCTTACCACCCTTACAGTAAAGAATTTAATTGTAATATCTAATCTAAATCTCTCCTTTTTTAGTTTAAAACCATTCCCCTGTGTCCTATCACTCCATACCCTTGTGAAAAGTTCCTCTCCAGCTCTCTTGTAGTCCACTAAAGTACTGGAAGGTGCTCTAAGATCGCTTCAGAGTCTTCTCCAAACTGAACAATCCCAACTCTTTCAGCCTGTCTTTATAGCAGAGGTGCTCCAGGCCTTGGATAGTATTCATGGACTCCTCTGGACTTTTTCCAATAGGTCCATGTCCTTCCTGTGCAGAGCATCCCAGAGCTGGATGCAGTACTCCAGGTAGGGTCTCATCAGAGTAAAGCAGAGGGGTAACACATACCAACATTCATGCTTGGATGTATCATTTCTAAAACCCTGCTGCCAGTTTCATAATTTTATTTGCAACCAAGTCTGCACTTCAACGCGCTGAAACTGCCTGAATCTGAGAAAGCTGATTGCAATTTTTTTTTTTTTTTTTAGAATTTTCCTGATATATTATCTGATTCCTGAGTGCCTGCAAACCTGTACTGCCAGTAAAAACAAACAAACAAACAAAACCAAACAAACCCCTCCCCCAGTATGTTAAATATTGTGAAGTGATATAATTTTGCATTCATTAACTTCAAAAAGATGCAAGTAATTATAAAATTGTCTATTGTTGAGGAGAAATTTTCTATGTAAGAGGCAGTAGATTAAAACAGCAATTCAGACAGAAAAGACACATGAAGAGTTAAACATGTGTAGAAAAGGTTTTATACTTTGTACACATTTGCCATTTAACCTGTTGGGAACTATATTTAAAGGGCAAGACAAGAAGTTACCCAGTGAAAGTGTGTGGCAGTAAATATAAGTTGGATAAATACTTCTTTTAAAAAAAAAAATAAATAAAGGAAAAAACCCATACAATATAGCAGTTGTTCTCTGGATCTCAAGGAGAGGGGGAAGCAAGTACAGTTAAATCTGAGAAAGAGGTAGCAAAAATTCAGAGATTTATGTGGAAATCATATTCTCTTCTGCAAAACAGACAGAATTGTGTGATTCTACTAGAGAAGTGCTGGCCCTGATGAGGCTTGGATGGAGATGGAGGGAGCTGTACGTGAAACCCAACAACTAAGCCAACCAAGCTTGGTTCTCATTCTGCATGCTGAAGGTCAATTCTTACCAGACCCACATGATCCCCCACCTGTGCACAAAACCCAGGGTGTCCTGCAGTCATCCTGTCCTGTCTCTCCTCCGTGGAGTTATAGAACAGTGGAAAGAGAATTCAGAGGGAGCCCAAAACTAATATCCAGGAAGACAGCCTATGTGATTTGGGAGTTACGGAGTTCAGCATCTGCTGTTCATCCAAGTGCAAATTGACAGAGACTTGTCTTCAGTATGCAGGCACCAATGCCCAGGTAAACTTTTACATGGGAAGGTCTTTTTGGTCGTGCAAACTAAGGCATAACATAATTCATTGGCTGGAAGACAAAAGTTAAACAAATTCAACCTTGAAGGAACATGCAATTTCCTAGCAGTGATGATAATTAAGCATCACAACACCTTCGAAGGAGAGGTGACAGACTCATCATGATTCTGGTTCTTTAAAACAAGATTGGCTATCTTTCAAAAGGCTTAATCCATGTCCTGGGAATAACTGTTTTTTCTGTGTGTTGGGAAGGGTTGGTGAGAGATCCTTATGACCTCACAGCCTGTGCATCTCTGAATCATTCTGTAGATGATAAGCTGAGGCACCAACAGTGAAATTCACCCTTCTACAGAGTGATACAGCTACATCTGTGTACTGCCTGAATCCCTTTCTGTCCTCAAACTAGAAGTGATTTTGCACTCATGGGATGCAGGCACCCTGCAAACTTATCCCAAGAGACGTTCAAGTCCCAAGAGACCACTGTGTCCCTGGAGACTGCCTGAAAGGCAGATCCCAGCAGGGTATAGGTTACATCTTAGTATGCAAAATTGGCAGCAGGTCGGTTTCATAATCTGAGCAATAAACAAAACACATTCAAACATTGCTTTATATGATTTTTTTTTGTTAATAATGCTTATGAAATTGTGGCCACTGAGGGAGAAGTCATAACCTGTACAGTTTGGCTCCCAAATGTACCCACCTGGTGCCTATGCAGTGCATCCTTCCACCCATCTTTTTGGGCAGGCCACATCTTATGTGGCTTGCATTCTCAGAGGCTGGGATTCATTTTTCTTAAAATTAGAAGTCTACATTTAAGCTAAGTACCTTGGCATGTATATATGTTTAGTGTTAAGGAAGAGGCACTATTAAAGGAGGGATTGGTCACAAAACCTGCAGATGTCTCCTTTAAGATGTGATGAATCATGTCGCAACAGTGCTCCTGTTCCTCCAAAGGTTAAAGAGGGAATCTGAAGTATAAGCTTGGTGGTCTTAATTTGGTCATGTGAACCTATTGATAGTATCTCAACACTTCTGGAAATTCAACCTTTATTTTATGTTTGGTTAACTAGTTATTATAGATTAACAATAATAATCATCCGTGACCCACATTATTTATTCATTCTCCTGCTGTCCTGCCTGAAACTAATTCCTGTCTGGAAAATGAAGCATTTGGATGCTTAAGATTCTCTGCAAATACCTTGGTTTGGCTTTTAAGAAGGTTCTTAGTTAGAGGTACAGCTGTGCCAAAAATAAGTCTTAATCTTGTCTGTCTTTACATTTTGGATCATTGTGTGGCATCGTTTGCATTCAGTTATTTCCAGAACTTTAAAGGGAATCTGTCATTCATTGTTACCAATTAGATGCCTTTACAATATGACCTGGAAACTGTTTTCCCAACAATTTGGTGTTATTAATAACATGCATTACAGCTGGGGCGTGCCAGCAGTTCAGGAGTCACAGAGCAGCATGACAGTTTAATTTGGTACCTTGATGAGATTTCTGCCTGCAAAGTTGCACAGAATATAAAAGACCTTGCCAGTACAACATTGTTGGGAGAACTTTAAGAGATTTCCAGACTGTCTTTACTTATTTAAAAACATTTACATTCAGTGATTTGAAAAAGTATGCATTGTAGCTTAGAAAACTGGAAGGGACAATTCTGATCACCCTAATAATTAATAATATTATGTAAGTTTTTTGATTACTACACAGAATTTAGTTGACCAGTCAAAACAGTTCCATCAAATCAAGGAAGAACCATTATTTCTTGTTGTTAAATGCCATGCATTCCAGCACTGATGGAGTCCTCCTCATGAAGTTGTAGACTTACAGGCATGTCTTAAGTTTAGTATGAGGGGCCAAAGAGCTGTACCAAAGCACTGGCTAAAGTTCATCCCTGGAGTAAAAGAGGCTTCACATACTACTAGAAGACACTATATACAACACATCCTAAATTTTGCAGATAAATCACACGTTTTCTCTTGCCACTCCAAACTGCCTGTTTCTCTCATGTCAGTCCACATTAATCTGACAGCAATCAGTGGTTTTGCTGTGGGGAGCCCCATGGCTGGGATCCTTATTGTGGTTGTACTCTGAGACTGCAGTCCCCCTGTGATGAAGACAGAGTGAAGCAGAAAGCAAATTTCTGCTTTATCTAAGTCATTTGGCAACCCTCTAAAAGCAACACTGAAAAAAAAAAAAGGTACACAAATCTCCCAATACTGCCATTTTCATAATGAAATATCATTTCAGTCCAGTTAATGACAAAATGAAAGAATGTCTAGCCTCAACCATCTACGAAGAAGCTGGGAAAAGCTGGACCTTCTCCAGATTTTTTTTTTACCCATTCACTAGAGGTTATAATTTAACAGTGAGTCTATCTGTGTCTGCCCAAGTCTGCAAGAAACTGAAAGACTATGAGTGGCTCTCACTTTACTGTGATCTATGTCAAATTTGCAAATTAATTCAGCACCAGGCTTTTCCAAAAGCTTGAGGACATAGAGATGCCCAGCTCCATACATCGATGTTTTCACTACTAGGTAGAGTGGCAGGAATAGAGTTATGCAATGGCTGTAATCTCTGAATGTTATCTAAACATTTCCTAGAGTGTCACAAGGTAGCTGAGCACCCTAAGACAACCTAAAAGTGATGGTAAGGTGTCGTTGTGTATTGTCATAGAAAGTTTTCTGAAAGTTTGCAGCATACAGTACCTCTGAGTTAACACAGGAAATGAGTGAACAAATGAATCAATGAGCAGATGAGTTCTCCTTTTTCCTCTCTTTTCTGAATGAAAACAAGCACTGTACTTATTTTCCAGCTGAGAAGTGAAATTAAATTGTCTGGGTACTTGATGGCCTACTGTTTTTAGAAAGCTATTAAGATGCTGCTATCAAGTGGAGGACAGCTTTCTTGACCCTCTTTAGCTGGCTTATCTAGTGGCCACCTGACGACTTCATCACTGTGCAGAAGGCGGATCTCCAGTGGTGACCACGTTTAACAGCGTCTGCCTCTAAGTGGCAATTTAGCAAGCAAGGGAACACACTGAACTGACTCCTCAGTGTGGTAGGGGGGGGACCTTAGGGAGGAAGGGAACATTCAGTGCCATTTATCTTGTCTCTAGCTTTCCACCTACGCCAGCTGAGAACTTTTTTCTGGGCCTGTGAATTAGAAATGGTCATGCTAAGGAGTCTATCTGAGGCCAGAATAACAAGCAGAAAGGTCCAAATCTTTCTTTTAGAGGTTCTGTAGTGAAAACATGGGTTTACATAATATTGGCTCTTCATGAAATGTCTAGGTCCTAGCTCATCATTCTTAGCTGATCCCTGCGATTTGATAGTAGTCAAAATTTGATTTTGCTAGTGAGCTCAGTCGACTGGGCATGTTAATGCCAAGTCCTGCTCACTTTGCTTGTCGCTTTATTAGCCTTCAGTCAAGGGAAACCCAACTGATTTTTTTTTTTTCCTGAGAGAGGACCTTAGACATTAATAACAAAGCAGATTTACTACTCAAAGCGTTTCTTTTTATTTTTTATTTTTTTTTTTATCACATCTTTGGTAGCAACATTTTGACATGATCTCACTTCAAGATTCCCATGGTCTGAGCCCCCCATATCCATGTTAACCTTCTGCCAGAGGTAGTGTTTTCCAATAAAGGGTTTGAGCAAGGGAAAGTATCCAGCTGGACACAGGAACACAGGCCACATCTTATTTTTGGGGTCAGAAATCCAGATACTCAAATGTGGTGTGAGGTCTGCTCACACAAAAACCTGGTATCTGGACACAGCTGCTTATTTGGTCACAAATGCATTCCTGCCAAGGCAGCAACTATTCTGGCATATTCCTCCATGTGTTAGTCAGGCAAAGGTTTAATGTGATGCTTCAGAGGTGTTTAAGGCAAAGTCTTGTGTTTTTAATAACTAAGCAGTGAACAGGACTCAGGTTTGCTTTCCTGGACATCCAGCATTTCCTGCCAGAGGTATTTTCCCTCTTCTTTCTTTTATTTTACTCTCTGGTCTTTAGCCAATGTTCTTTAAAGGACATAAATATTCACCTAAAGGAGAGTGGGAGCAGATACCAGTCATTCATCAAAAAAGAAACCCTTTCAGAGACAGAGGGAAGCAGAAAAGACAAATGGCAACGAGACCCTTTAGGCAAATTTCTGGTTAAATACTTCTGGGGGCCCAAGTTCAGACACTTGCTACAGGAGCAAGCAGCCCTTCCACATCCTGGCTTTCAGTGTGGCTGTTTGCTCACAAGCCACATCAGTGCCTGAATTTTGTGATCGTGGAACGGATGAATGATTGTCTTCTCCGTCCAGCTCTGAACCTTTCACTCAGGATTTCTGAAACGTTCTTTGCAAAGAGCAAAGCTGCCCATCAAACAATGTCAGCAAATGAACCAAAAGGAGAACTGGTTTTACTCTGAAGTGAACCTATTGTGTGGGCACTTTAGAATGCAGTGACAGCAGCTTAAGATGCTCCTTTATTTTTCCTTCTGTAGATTGTTCTTTTTTAGAAAGCTAACCCTGAATCCGATTATTTTTTATGATCTGAGAAAAGGCTATGGCAACTGTTTATCTTTTTGTGTTTATATAAGTTGTCTAATCTGAATCTAACCACTCATCCATTCAAAAGCAAAAGAGACTTTTATGGTACTCTCTCAAAGATCCTCTGCTTGCAAACCAGCATATTGCCACTGAATTTCAGTTAATTTCACCATTGGGTAAGTAAACTGCAAGCAATCTAGGTAGCCGAGTGATCTGGCCTTTCTGTTTAGTGGATTGCAATATACAAACTTTTAGAAAATAAAGGAATGGGTATAATTATAGGGCATTACTCTGCGATAACACAGCTGTGTATTTTATTTAGGCTTGCCAAGTACAAATTCTTCTTTCTTCCTTTCCCTCTTTTCTTTCCTCTTTTTTGGTAAAAGTCATTACAGACCCAATTTAAGGAAAGTAATAAAAATGAGAAAGAAAATTCTTTCCCTATAATTTTGTAGGAACGCAGCTTTAAGAGCAGAAGTATTCTTCAAACTTAGATGATTAGCTTGCATTGACATGAATTGCTTTCACAGTGGAAGTATTCTTCAAATGCTTGGCCACAAAAGAAAACAATCATCAACTTGTTGAAACCATGCCTCATTGTTGCACAAAATCTAACAACCAGTAGCTTTAATTACCCAGAGGTAAAGTGGTGAGTCTTCTTAATACAGATACTCAAATGCAATTTCCAGTCCTGCCTGTATCTGCATTGATGAATTGGTTGTAGGATCAGGCTAGAAAAGTCTGAGCAGGGGAATAAAAAGGAAATAATAATAAGAAGGGGGAAAGATGGGGAAAAAATGATTAAAAAGAGACTTGGTCCTATTTGTCATGGATGCATGCAAAGATGCAATGCATTTGCGGGATGCACTGGCTTTAGATGAATGACATTAAATTTGAAGGGATTTCTCTTTCTGGAGGCGAGTGCCCTTTGCCCTCTGTCATGGTCCTTATACCTGCTGTCGTAGTTATCCAGTTCAAGCAATACATGAGAGGTCATGGCTATTCACTGAGGTTTCCACTGAGAGGAAAGATTCAGGGGACTCTCTGATGTGATGTGGCACTTAACCCTGCCCAAACCCTATCCCAGAGTCCTCTCCTGCCTGGAAACAAAACTTTTCTGTCATTTCTCATTTGCAGAAATTAGTTCAAGGGGAAAAACGTAACATTATAACTGAAACCAAGGGGAAAATTGGTCTTTCCATGTGGTATAACGTGCACACATATAGGTGCATTAGGGAGATTCTACTTCTAAAAGTTAATAGCAATAATAGCAACAACAATAATACTGTGCAAGTGACTTGATCACATTCAGCTGAAAACTGAGTAGTTTCAATGGCAGTTAGTGGTGTTTTGAGTGGCTTCTCATCCAAACAGTTTCAACATGGGAAGAAGAACCAGGGAAAAAACCCAAAGGGGCAACACTTTAAGACAGAGCATACTGTGAGGATCTCAGAACTGGTCCTTCATCAACCCTGGCCACAAAAACAGAAGTCCAGCTGTAGCTGTCAATGCCAGAATCATTTTTCAATAAATTCAGAAATGTGTATTTTGAAGTATCTCTTGCCACACATACCCATGTCACTGGGGTCAGTCTAAAGGCCAGCATTCCAATCCCACTGCAGAAATTTCACCATGACTGACAAGGAACTAAGATTTTTCTCTGGTCTTCTGACTCCAGTTCTAGACTTGGCCAGGAGGCTGATCTGTGCTGGCCACCAACATGCCACATTCAGCATGAATTTGCTGAGATCAGAATGACTATGAGCATTTGCCAGGTATGTTTTCTCCACCTAAATATAATTTTCCAGCAGTCTGCAGTCTGCTGTTACTATATTAAGGAAGCTCTGTTTCCTGTGTACATCTACCTTGCTATCTTCTTGAAAAAGAGATGGAATATAGCAAGCCATTTAATCAGCTTTAATTTTTTAATTTTTTTTTTTAATTTCATGTCCACTCTTTTTTTCCTGGGAAGTCTCCTAAACTTTTCTTTGCTAACTTTTCTACATTACTGCTTTTATATTCTGGCCCACAGTTTATAACTCCACCCACTCCCCCCTTTTTTTTTTCCATTTTTAATTAGATGTCCAAAGACCACCTCACTGTTTTGCTCTGCCTTGCAATTGCTGCCAGAGCCAAGAGAAAGAAAAGCACAGGCAGGAAGACTAGGGCAGGAACTTGGGATCTGGGAACTTTAGATCAATTTCTCACTCCATACTTTTCCACTGCAACTTTAAACAAATCCTTTTCTTTCTCAACACCTCTGTTTTACTGATACAAAGCAAGGAATACCAGTGAGTGGAGTTCATAAGTAGCTAGCTTGTCTAGGAGCAGGGAAGGGAGAAAATGAGAGATGTTTACATGCTATCACATTTTATAAGGTAAGTCATACTTTTTTGCTGCTACTGAGGGATGCAATGAAATGCACTCCTGTTTTGTAATGAATAATCAAAGCCAGTTCACTTGGAGTTTCTAACTCTTGAAGCAATGGCACAGTGGATTTTTAATGACACAGAGAGGAGAACAATGACCAGAAATGCACGTTGGAAGGACAGCATTATTGTCTTTTTTATTTCAGACTCCTTAAATTCCTTTCATTCTGTTGTATGGTTATAAATAACTTTACAGGCTGTTTTTCCTTACACACACAAACACTACATTCTGCAAAGTGAATGGCAACACTGAAATCAAGAACCACGCTTCTCCAACCCCAAACAAAGGCATTGCTGCTTCTCGGCAGCACCAGGATTTGACCTGGGGGTCCTCTGGAGCAGGGACTACAAAAGATTAACATTTCAGTCTGCTGAGCCCACCAGTGCAGTCTTGCCTTATCTCATAAGCTCTGCCAGAGGAATGAATTACCCTAGTTCATTAAGACTCGTTTTGAATTGTGGTGAGGGGTCACCACATAAGTCACCTCCAGTCTATTTTGTGAATAATATGGATTATGATAAAAGCCGGCTGGGAGGTGGAAGCCCAAGGATTTTGTTTTCTTCATCCTTCATGGTGGGTAGAATACAGGGTGGGGAGACCCTGATCTGGACATTTCCTAGCACTGCATTGTAGACCACAGAAAAGTTCTTTTTGTTCTTTTTTTTTTTTTTTTTTAACCCATGAATGGGTGACCTCTTGATCTCTCTGACCCCTTTATTTTTGCCTTGAAAGAACTAAAACTAGCTGTGCCCCTACAAAACCTTCTTTCACTTCACTTTTCTCATGATTAAATTCCCTGCTGTGTTTTTGTTTAAGTGCTCTGATGCTGCCCTTTGGAATTGGGCAGATGTTTGACTCTTTGAAATGGCATTTTTTTTCTTTTTTTTTTTTCTAATTTGGCAGTGGTGTGCAGCTAAGGCATGTTCATCCATACTAGCAATAAATGAGAAATGTTTCTGCAGCGGCATTCATGTCTCACCATCTAAATGTACTTTGCAAGTGATATTCTGGGATACAGTAATGGATAATTTGCATCAAAACATATTTGATGTACAGAATGCTGTACATAATGAAACAAAAGCTGCCTCCTCCATGTGGAGTAGATGACTGGGAATACATTAATTACAGTTGTAGACCTCTTCAAATCTAACCATGTCAAATGTAGGTAATGGAGGGTAAGGTTGAAGGCAGATGGCACATGATCTACTTTAATAACTTATGTAAAAATAAGTGGAAGGCAGTCACTGGGGAAAAGATGAAAATAATGTTGAAGAAAATGGATGTGCTTCAATTATCAGTCAGTGCTGTACATGCGTAATCCCACTAGCTTTGTGGGAACTGTGTTAATTCCTTACTACATGGTCTTTAGAAGAGGAAAGGTAAGCTTGGATAGTATTTAGACCTGGTGTTGGAAACACAGTTTTAACAGGATTGAATTAAATCCAGATTCTCTTTGCCTGACCCTTTATCAGGCCTCTGTAGACTATTGTTATTAAAGATGAGCATTCCTATAACATTAGCAACTAATTGAGATCAAGGCATCATTTTGCTCCTTGCTGTACAAATAAACTAAATTTTGTCCCAAAGGAAAGATAAGCTCAAGATTTAGTAGAGGTCAGTAATATACAAGCTGAGGTAATGATTCAATCCTCAAATTTTGCAATGCTGAATTTAGATTTGCTCAGCAAAGGTGTATGAATTGAATCCAACTAAATGGGGGCAAAACTTTCTGCATTCCTCAAAGAAGCGAGCCAAGCCCCATGGCATCCTTCTCTTGGCTGCATTTCCAAGGTGCTCTGCATCACACTTCTGAGCCTCATGACCAGGTGCAGCCCTGGCTGAATTTGGGGTTCCAGGATGTTTACTCCTCTGTCCCATTTGTCTCAATCCTGTCAGCAATCCAAGTCCATATAACTTTAGGTAATGCCTATTACCCCATCTACTTTCAATTCTATGCAGTCCAATACAAACCAAATAAACCTGAAAGAAATAACATACAACATATTAAATCGACTTGTACTAGCAACCAACTTGCACTAAAGGCCACCTCCCATGGGGGCAGTCTGGTTTAATTATCCACTTGAAAACATGTCTAAGGTTTCTAGCACAATTTTTTCAACCTTTACTTAAAAAACAATTTCACCAGAGAACTGATCTTGTTCTGATCCCTCAGGAGGGTATTTAGGATAGGTTTTAAAATGTAAATATAGCCCAAATACTTTAAGCAAGAAAAAGGAGATTTCCTATTAAAAAACAAACAAACAAAAACAAACAAACAAAAAACAAAACAAAATACCCAAACAAACAAAAACAAAACAAAAATACCCAAACAAACAAAACCAAAAATAACCTCTCAAGCTCCAGTCTTGGAATGTCTTGCATTCAGGCTCATCTTCCCATGAGATGCCATTTGTGGCAACATTGAGTGTAGGCAATATGAAGCACAAGGAGGCTTCAGATCCCAGTGGACAAGGCATGGACAGCTGTTGTTCACTTATACCTGGAAAACAATGTCAGTGAGATGTGGCTGTGGGTGAGGTAAAGAGATCTGTAATCTCCTTCCTTCCCATAGTTCTTAAGAGGAAAGATCATTGTCCTTTCCCCAGCCCTGGCTTGCAGAAGGATGGATAAGAGGAAGGGAGAGTGAGACAGATTTAAAAATGTGTCAGCTTTATCCTGGGAATTGCTGTGCTGAAGTCGATTATTGCCTAGCAGTGAATTATCATTTTTGTGAGATCTTAAAAACCAACAGCTGTGAAATTGACTTCTAACTGATTTTAATTGAGATGGACCAAAACTTAAAATACCAGATATAAAATGTCTGGATGCTGTATTGGGTCTGGCTGGGATGGAGTTAATTTTCCCCTTAGAAGCCCTCAGAGTGGTGTGCCTTGGTAGCTAGAAAGATAATAATAACACACTAGTGCTTTGACTACTGCTGAGCTGTGCTCCACAGCATCCAGGCTGTGTCTCCAGTATTCCCCCCTCACCAGGAGGCTGGGGGTGGGCAAAACCTTGGATGGGGACGCAGCTGGGACAGCTGATCCAAGCTGACAAAAGTGATATTCCATATCATATCATATTTTAGGAAGAACATAATTGATCTTGAGCTATGTCAGATAACTATGGCCTTGCAGAGACTTGGAGATGACCACTAATGATGGTGGAAATCATTTGGGCTTTAACAGCAGTGCTACCTACTAGTAACTGCCCTCTAGCTTGAGATATCACTGGTCTGAGCTGTAGTTAAAGCTATAGATAAAGACTGGATGTTGAATGCTCTCTTTCAAGCAGTTTTTGACTCCTTGTACTTTCTATATGTGAAAAGTAGGACTCATTTCTTTTTGGTGAGCACTCTGGTGGCCAGCTGTTTACCTCTTCCACACTGATAATTGTTTGATTCATTTTCATGTGACAGGAGGTGCTAGACCAGGCTCAGCCTGTCTTGTTCCACTTCTTGGGTTGTGCACCCATTGCCTAACACGTCTTTGGAACAAAAGAGCACTATTAATACAGATTATTATAGATTTGCTTGTTTACAGGCAGATTTTCAAATACAAGACAATTAAAGGATGAATTATCTTTATTAATGTCCTAAGTAAAACTCTTTTTTTAGTGACAAGATTGTGAATATAAAACCATATTTTTTTCTGAAATCTGTAAAACTTTAGAGCAAATCTTAGCAAAAGTGTTAGGACATCTGCACTGTAGTTACTGAGTGCAAGTATGAAACAAGAAGGATAAAAGCAGGGTAGTAAGTATAACAGGTTAATGATACAATATGATTTCTTTAACAAAATATATTCTATTTTATTTACTATTATCTCTTCAGAAGACTTAGCTTTAAAAATCAGGTTTTCCTAAAATTACAATTTTTTTTTCTTTTGAGTCTCTTTTTATATCACTACCAAAAAAGCCACACTGACTCAGAAGAACACAGAGCTGATTCTTTAGAAAGACACCTGGATCACATTGTTTAGGAGTTAGTAAATTGAACCTAAGTTTGGATGGCATCCTCCACGGAGCTGTAGACTTCTATGCAATCACTTTAGGTTTGTCATTGCTTTCAGAGCTGGCCATTCTTTCAACCAAAACAGCTCCCCCAGGGATCCAGATGGCTACTGCCACTCTCTGTGAGACACTTTCTGCTTTGGTCTCGTAATCAGAACAAATAATGAGAACGTAATAGAACACAGACGACAATTCAGAAATTATGAGCAATCTATTAATCTTTGGGGGCTAATATCACAAAGTAAGGAGTGCAACACTACTCCCAATTTAATTGAAAACTCCCTGCATAAAGGACAATTAATGAGAAATGAACAATTTTGTGCTTCAGGAGAGAAGAAATGATGGAACCTCGGGGTATAACAAGGATTTAAGCATTGTATTTGACTCTCTCCTGTGACAGGTGGGAAATTACTTAGTCAAAAAGACATGTGCAGTGTCTTATACTCTGTGGTGCTGTTCTGGCAAATAGGCCTGACTTTGCCAACTGCTCGTTCTCTTTTTCGCATCCCCTCAGCATACACTGATGTCAGTGGAAAAACAACAAGGTTGTTGAAACCATTGGAACTGATGCCATAAAAAAATTGTGTTTTGCAAGTATATTACTCGAGCTAATGATGTCATTGCTTCTGTGTTACAACTCACCAGGTTCAATGACTTTCATCTCAAAAGGAGTGTATTTGACCTCCTTTGTGAAAGTACCTTGGAAGAAAAAGCGCACAAAAATGATTGGCTAGGGAAAGTTTTTCGGGTTTTTTAGTGATGTTACTGCAGGTTTGTATGCAGGAACTCCTGAGATTTCACCTCTCCTTCTCTGAATTAATATATTTGTTCCCAGGCTATGTAACCATAATAGGGGGCTCACAGTAGCTAATTCTACCAGAAGAAGGATGTGTGGGGATTCATTCTGTAGCTTTGATTGTTACATAGAGTTTGGACCATCTCACGATTTTAACTGTCAATGCAATGACCAATTTTGAGCCAAATTTTGGCCCTTTTTGTCTTCCATAAAAATGTTGCCTTTGATTCCACATAATCAATGACAAAATGCATTGGTCTGGAGACTTTACAGAAACAAACGATTGCATTGAGCGTAATGTTTCCTTGTTAGCACTTTGTTCAAGGACAGCATATGCTTTTATGAAAAATAAAAACAATTTCCATTCATTTCCTCCTGGTGTGCTGTTCTAGAGGAGGTCAAGCAATCTGTTTGGACATAATACGCTCTCACTTGAGATTTTTTTGATTCAAGGTGAGGAAAAATGAAAAGCAAGTGCAGGTTATTTTGAATAACATTTGTTTTGTGGCAGTTGCTACTTTTTGTTCGTTCCAAAGAGATTTCTTTGGGAGAAAAGGAAAAAAAAAAGACAACTAACATGCAATACAAAGTGTTTAGATTACTGTTAAGGTGGGTTTTATTGATTGTGTTGCATGTTTGCTACAAATTTTGGAGAGGTACTTGTATTTCAGTACTCCACTTTCATTGCAGTGGCCTTGGTTTACTATCTCAGATCTGTATATCTGTAAGTATGCATAGGAGGAATTTCATTAAAGTGTGATAAGCTGGAAGATGAGTATGAAGGAGAGAGCTAGCATTATCAAAACAAGGGGAATGTAGAAATGTGTGAAATGTTTTTCAGTTTGGGAAAAATGTCTTGCTCATCGTCATTGTGAAAATCTGAGGTTGCACAGCAATCAAGGCAGCATCCAGTTATTTGGCTGCCTTGTAATATTGACAGAGGCACCCATGATATCTTAGTGAGAATGCTGGTTTAATTGACTCATAGAATCATAGAATGGTTTGGAAGGGACCTTAAAGATCCTCTACTTTCAATCCTCTGCCATAGGCAGGGACTCCTTCCCCTAGACCAGGTTGCTCTAAGCCCTGTCCATCCTGGCCTTGAACACTTCCAGGGATGGGGCAGCCACAACTTCTCTGGGCAATCTGTGGCAGTGCCTCATGACCCTCACCGTGAAGAATTTCTTCCTAATATCTAATCTAAATCTACTCTAAACTCGCCTTCTTCCAATTTAAACCATTAACCCCTGACCAATCACTCCATGCTGTTTACAAAAGTCACTCTCCAACTGTCTTGTAGCCCTTTTAGGTACTGGAAGGTACTCTATGGTCTCAGACATGCTGTGTCTGAGCTGTGTCACTGCCTCATCTTGATGCACACATGCATGCACATGACCTGGGCATTGCTACATCAAAATAAATGAAGATATAAAAAGATAAACATTGGACAGGATTCATCTGCGCATTCAACCAGATGAATATTAGTGTCCTGTGAATCGAATTGTGAGCTAGATGGCAAAGCATCTTTTAAATTTGATCTCTTCAGTGCAGACAATACAGTCTAGAGAGCTATTTCTCTGACCCTGTGACAGACACCTGCATTTGACCAGCCAAATGGGTTTCTAGACTTCACTGACTGTGCTGATTAGGTCTCCTCGAACTATAATTGAAGTGTAGACAGACACCTGTCTCTCCTATAGAGGTCTAATTTCAGATGTCTGAATCTGGCCCTTTACCCAGCCTTTCCCTACCAGAGCTGAAACAAAAGCTGCACACTTCAGAAGAAAAGAAATCTTTTTCTAATTCACAATGGCTTTCACTACTTTTTCTTGACTCCACCTGGTGGCCCATGTCCCATTCAAAGGATGAAGATTGTTGATTTTTAGCACTATTCACATCACTGATTTGTCTGAAAACTTGCCTTTGGTGCTGTTAGCCTTTCCTTGATGCCTTTGTTCACATTCAGATTACCTGAGGTGTACCAGGCTTCTCTATAGCATCAGCAGATTTAGCAATAGGATTAGAGTACAAGCTGGAACAGGTCCAGCTATTAGCAGCTAAAATATATAACCAGACTTTGATCACTAACTGTGATTGCCATAGTTAGTTCTTCTAGTGGCAGTTTTACAACAGACCCGAGTATTTTGCTTCATTTCTTCGTGTTTGTTTGTGTGCATTTGTGCACATATATATTTGCCATCATCACTATCCAGGTTTTTACATGGTAGGCAGAAGAGATTGTGAATCACGCTTCGAACCAATAGGCTTTTTCTTAAAACCTTATTTCTTTCTCTGATACTTTTCACTTGCAGTCTCCAACCCTACCTACAACTTACTGTGTTAAACAAAAATGTTCCTGTGTGTTGCTTCTGCAGTGCATCTGTTCCCTACATCATTAATCCTAGATTTGCACAGGAAGACAATTGACATTTTTCTTATGGTACGATAGAGTTACTAAAAGACAAGAAACATGGAAATGATACAGACAACAGGGGTTTAGAAAGCTGTTACTTTTAAGCCAGCATAGAGTTGTTATTTGCATTTCTTGCTTGACAGCTGCAGTTTGGAGCATAGTGTTTTACAGGAAAAAAAAAATCTGTTTTTTCCATACCCTTCTGCAAGTCTATGCAGAGATTGGATGATTTTTAATGCTAGGATGGGAAGGATATGCCAGACAACAAAAAAATACCTGCTGGGCTGACCTAGGTTCACTTTGATAACATTTTAGAAAGGTTTTGTTTAGAAGGTGAAAGGGACCTCAAAGATCATTCCAGATTCATTTCATTTATCTTGAACCACCTTAAAACCTGATTACAGGTATTTTTCTAATTGATAAAAAGATAAGTAATATCGTGTTGAATTCATGATTTCTGTATCCGTGGGTCCCCACGTAACAATATGGTTCAAAATTAGGTCATCTATTTAACTGAAACACAGAAGATTTTGACTAGTGCTACCCCAATACAGTGCAACAAACTTAATGAAATTACACAGAAGACTCAAGAACAGATATTGAGCTTATTTTTTTTCTGGCAAGCAAGCATATGGATGTTCATGCAGCCAGTCTCCAAACACTTCCAAATGCAAAATGGGAGTTTGCATCCCAGAAGACACAAAAAAGCTTTATCTTCTTAGCATGATTACTTGTTTTCAGCTAACTGAGCAGTTAGACAGAGACAGGAAATTTAGAAGAGCTAGCTTGGAACGAGAAGTTAAGAGTTTAAGAGCTTTTCCACAGAGTAAGCCCCTTTCCCCAAGCATATACAGGTTTTTCTGAGAGCTATATATATTAGATAGTCACCTACTGGGTATTAACATCAAAAAACGTGACTTGTGTGCTAAAAAAGGGTATGGAAATGCTCACATGAGCTGCATGATGCTGTGGCTTGAAGCTTGCTGTAGCCTGTGGCTGTCTGTACCGGGTGCTGTTGAATTGTCAGCATAGCTTGCAACAGGGTTCAGGTTATTTGTATGTACACCTTAATGAAGTTGATCCTGTAAGCTCCCATTACCTCAAATGGATTCTTAGTCATCAAGAGCCTTCCTCTTTTAGGAATCATAACATGCAAAAGTTAACCAAATGTGATGCACTCTTGGCTGTGAATACTGGTGTATAAAGCTTTTAGCTGTAACCTGATTCACATCTGCTCTCAGCACTTAAACTGATGGAAAGTGACAAGCCTGAACCACCGCCACTGACCCAGGTTCTTTGTGTCTTTTTGTTAAGTAAATGGAAAAAAAATCATACTAATTATTGATAACAATCTGTAATTTCTCAACTCTTTGCAGAATTATGCAGACCATTTTCTATGTGTTTCTGAACACAAAGTACTGGCTTCAAGGGTCACAGTCCAGTTAGTCAACAAAAAGCACCAACACTTGTTATGAGGATGTCTGCCAGCTCAGAGAAAGTCGTATTTGTTCTCTCCTGGCAGCCCCAAAAAAGCCAAAAATGACCCCTAACCTTCTGCTCAGGCTGGAGATGGTTATCTGTATAATTTACTAAGTTTTCTTCGAAGAAATGTGGGTTACTTGAAACGTGCACACAAACAGCCTTCCAACTGCATGGATAAAAATCTTGCAATGAAATCTATGCATACTGTTGCCAATGAATGTGCTCAATGTTCAGAACATGCCAGTTGGATGTACTGCAAAGCAGCACCATTTAAACCCCACAACAAGGGGATAAACCCAAGCTCATTCCCCTGGATTATAACCCTGCAAGATCCATTTTACTTTTGTCCTTCTTTTAATGTTTTCTCTTGAGTTTTTCTTGATTTTGGAAACAACTCATTCTCATTTCCAAAGGGATGAGTACCCATCACTGTGTGTTATCATGTGCCTCCTGATGTTCTCTATATGTAAAAGAGACAACTCCTTTACTGCCATTTGAGGAGCATAAAACTTCCAAATATACTTTGGTGCCAGTTCCACTCACAGGTGGAACTGCATTATGGTATGCTGTGATGTGTGCTTCTGGGCTCTGCTTCTCCAAGCCAAGCAGCAAGAGGTGTCACCATGTAGCCTGTGGCCAAACCCATACTAATAGGCTTGGTATTAGCAGGATATATGAGCTCAGAGTTGTAACCTTGTTAACACAGTCACACTTTTCGACCTGGTGCTGAGCTGAGTCCTGTAGACACAGCAGTGTCATATCTGCTCATAAGATATTGCCTAGACCTATAAACACAACAGAAGTGAGTGACTGAAAGGTGAAAGAGGATCTCCTGTTATCCACATCCTTTCTTTCCCACATACACGCAAAAAAAATTAAAAGAAAAATCCAAAACATGCTACTAGAGAATATCAAGGAGCAATTTCCAAAGTTAATCCCTTTAACTATCCTGACTCTAAAAGTGAAAAGCACAAGATGCTTCAAGGGAAACCCAAGCTAATCAGCTGCCATGATTTACACAGCTACAAAACTCAGAGGTTTAGATTAGATATTGTGAAGAAATTCTTCACAGTGAGGGTCATGAGACATTAACATAGGTTGCCTAGAGAAGTTTTGGCTGCCCCATCCCTGGAAGTGTTCAAGGTCAAGTTGGACAGTTCTTGAGCAACCTGTTCTAGTAGAAGTTGTTGCTGCCTTTGGCAGGGGGGGTTGGAACTAAATGATCTTTAAAATCCCTTTCAACCCAAACCATTCTATGATTCTGTGACACTCATTGTCACTATAAGTTCTAATAGAGGCAGAATATGCTACTTAGCCTGAGTTCAGATGAAATGATTGAAAATCCAGATTTACAAAATTATTTATAAGATAACTGGGATGTTTAAGGACCTACTTCATGCGTTTTAGATGCTCAGACTTAAGAGGATGGTGGTGTTTTATTAACAACCAGTTTTATGTAGAGTCAACAAAAGTTGCCAACATTTTTAAAATACTCCATTTGAAGCTTTTTGTACTGCTGTAGCAACGAATTCCACCAAGAATTCAAGGCTCCTGGGTTCAAATGATATTTGAGATGTGTACTAGAAGTTAGTCTGATTCTCTTTGCTTGGCTGCTAGGTCTTACCTTTTTAATACTCCTACTGACTACAGCTAACAGGATGGGAAGAGTTGGAAAGGTTTTTATAGGGTCTGTGGCATATCTTATAATTCACAATGGGGTGTTTAACTACTGCCATGTGGGCATACATCCATCTTTCTGTGAGCACAGACAGCAAACAAATATGAACAAAGGTGGAGAGAAAAATGAAATCTTTGTAAACCCACTTGGCTGCCATAGCTCAATGACATTCTCTATGAGTTAGAGACAGAAAGGCAAACTTCCCTAACAAAGACAGTAACTTTCTATTCTAACTAAATGTACCTTGAGCAGTTGAATCTAATGACAAGGCACCTATTTTGATAAACCATTTTGTCATCAGTATTTTGATGGCTTCCTTCCCTAATAACCCTAGTGTTTTCATTTCTTAAATACATCCTTATGCTCCAAGCGTTTTGTACCATTTTAAATAGCTTCTTCATCTCCAAGATGCTGACATCTCCCAAAGTCTCTGCGCTCTTTAGACACCTTCTTTGTCATCATATAACTGTATTCTGTATATTTACCTTCAGAATCCATTCCTCATTAGTGACTCCTTCTACATTCCAGTGAACAAACTGCTATGACAGTGACCACATTTAATGAACCCCTGCTGTTTTGACATATCTTAGGCTTCATGGGCCTTGTGGCTATGAATGAACAATAGTCCCAGAAAACTGTGCTTCTCGTGATCTTCTGTGGATCAACAGAGCAGGACTGAAAATGGACAATGAAACATTTAACAAATAAAATCTTAGGATAGGAGACTTCCTTCTGGCAGGAAATATTTGGATTTTTCTTCCCTTACTCATTCAAATATTAAGGATGAATGAATTCCTGCCACTGTTTGAACCAATTATTCACTGATTCAGAAAATAAAGATGCATAACTAGTTAACTATCATACTCATAGTATATAATTTTGCACTTTAATTTTAGACAGTGAGCATTTTCAGTGTAATCCCAACAGGTTTATTGTTTCAACTAAAAAAACCAGCCAAACAAACAAAAAAAAAAAAAACAAACCAAACCAAAACAAAAAACCACCACAACTTTCATCATGATTAGGAGTTTACAATTAATCCTTTTATTCTTGTTATTATTTCTTAAGCTTATTTGTTAGCATCTAATAGGCAAGGTTTTCCATTGTGATCTGCCCTGCATCCTGCAGCTCTTGGGTCTCTGTGGCACATAGTCATCTACATGGCCAGCACCAGAAAAGCTGTGAGTGGAACAGACTAATTGCAACAGAAGGGCATGCTGCAGAAAAGGAGGTGGGGAGGAGAGGAGTGCAGTGAAAACATTTCAAAAGAAATAGTATTACATCAAACCTATAAATAATAAAAAGAGCTTTATTTGCCTACCTCTGTGAGTCAGTTGTTAGTGTTGCTCCATACATCTTTTACACTCAGACTGTATATAAGTAAAGGGTCTCAAAGTGCTTTATGTATAAATAAGGAATAGTAGTCTGTTTCATATGAGGGGAAGGAGGTGATGGTAAGGTAAAGTAATTAAATAGGTGAGTGTCAGAGAAAAGAGGGCTGAGCTCAGCATAAAACCTTGTCCTTTAATACTTGAAGTGCATTTTTTGACCATCTAAAGGTGGTTTGGAAGGAATAAAACTTTGCCCTTTTTCAGAGAAATTTGCATTTTTTCTCTTCACTGTCATTGTGATTGTGCTAGGCAAAATATTGGCTTTATAATGGTGAATGCTCTCATGAGTTTGTGTGATATTTGAGATTGAATTCTTTTCTCTTAGTAGCTACACCAGAAGGAGAGAGAAGTTTTAATTTTCCTCATAAAAGGAAGACAGAAAACATCTAACTTTTTACTCTCTTTAAAATAAAAGCCCTAAAAATGTGAGTTTCATGAAGGCTTTCCCAAAGGACCCTCAAGTCAGAGATATAAAAAGCATTGCTAAATGTATAAAGCTCGAAAGGATGTGTTCTGGTTGTTTCTGTCTGCCTTTGGGTAAGTCTTTGGACTCAGTCTTTGAATCAGTCCTACTGGATTGCTATGCATTTCTTTCTCTGAGCAACCATGCTGATTACTCCCAAGCACTGTAGCCTGCCTGTTAATTGCTTCCTTTTGCTTCTTGTCTCTGTAAATTCTTGATGCCCTTCGGCTGAATGAGGCCTGTAACTATATGGAAAATGTCATTCTTCTGCAAGTGCAGAATAACTTCAGAATTATTTGGGTTCACTGCATTAGTGCCAGACTTACACCACTGCAGTAAAGAGGAATCAAGTTCATAGTAAACCCCATGGTAAGATATTGGCAAGAGCAGCAACATCTTTGCGATATAATTCATCTTTTAAATCTAAGTTCATAAGAGCTTTATTTCTCTTCAGGCACAATTGCATGGGGCTGCATCCTCATATACATTTATAATTTAAGCATCCATGTGTAGGCCTTCATATGTGATTATGACTGATTTATAAAAGCAAATAAGGTCCCATGAGGCAGAAATTCAAGGTACTTGGGGTGCTTAGCACAGTGCTGGATATCTCACAGGAGACCTCCTCATATGAGATTATACTAGCCCTAGAAAACAAAGCTCCATATAACCCATCATTGGATGAAAATAGAGACCAAGTCTCTCTAATGTTATTGTTTTTTTCTATATGTGGATAACACTTTTTTACATAGTAAGTGTGATCTAAAACAAATACTAATTTTGAATTAGGAGCACTTGAGGGTGGAAATATGGTCATGCTCTATTCAGGGGAATAGTTTCAGTGTTGATAATGCTAGCATTCCTATTGTTAGTCCAACCACATTTGGAATTCTTCAATTCTTGGAGTCAAATAATTAGACAAAGATCTCAACCTTCATTTAAAAATGATTCTGAGATTTTCCAGTCACCAAGACCTAGCTTGAAAGGATATTCTAATTCTGCAGCAACAAATTGTTAAGATCCAAGAAAAAAAAATTTACCCTTTCTCTTTGCTTTTTCCTCCCTCTTTTGAACAAAACTACTAATGGTACATAAAGATGCATGGACTCTGGAAGACTGATGTGTAAGTAAAGGTGGCATTTCTTTGGACCATAATTCAGGTTAGGGAATGTCTCAACCTTGATGGATGGCAAAAACACCATGAATGGTCTCTTCATCTATTCCTTGGGTTTTCTTACCATGTATTTTCAGCAATCCTGTCCATTTTTTCTGAGAAGAAGATTATAATGGATAACAATGAAGAAGTGTTGCCTGCTGAATTTCAAACTGGCATGGCAGACTTGCTTCTTTGCTGGCTATTTAGCAAGTTACTTCCCTTTTATCCAATTTGGTTTCTTCACTTGTGTAATGGCCTCCTTCCCATAACACTTTTGAGTTTCATGGATTGCTGAAAAACCTGAATATGAAGATTGCAGTGGACATGTTAGAGAGGGAGGGCAGCCACTTTGTGAAGGAAAAAAAGGGGAAGCAGGGAGTTCTTATATATAAGAAGAAAAATAGAGTGAGCAACAACTTAGGGAAGGAAGAAAGTTGAAAGCAAAGAAAATGGAGACATTTAGAGGGTAGTAGCTAAGTAACAGAGGAACCTGCCTTGGTCTGCTCTGAGGCTACAGCAGTTATGTCTACACTAGCAATTAATAATAAAGGAATCATAGGATCCTAAGTCTGGAAAGGATTCAAAAGACCCTAAGGTAGGATGAGCTATATTTCTGTGATTTCTGGTGCATGTTTCCAAAACTTGTTTTGAAGACTTCCTTTGATGGAGACTTCACAACCTTCCTAGACCATTTATCTCAGTGTTTGCATTATCCTTAGAAAGTTCCTCTCATGGAAATAGTCATGTAGGCAGAAAATTAATGTAATTTTGGGCTCAAGGAATTTAAACATCCTGGTGTCTTACATATTGAAATATGATAGGTCAGGGAGCAGAGTTAACATGTATCAGCCCAAAAGATGGACTTTATGGTGGACCTCACGTTCTTTCCTTTTCTCACTCCCTCTCTCCTTCCCTCCCTCTCTCCTTCCCACCCTCCCTCCCTCCCTCCTTCTTCCTCTCTTTACAAGAAAAGAAGAGCAAGAATCTATTAAGGTACTTTCTACTTTTATGATACTTACACAGGACTGAACAGAACCCTCAAGAACAAGCATGGCCAGAGGAGACCAATTCATCCATCCTTTTCATACATGCCTTTGTTTTACCAGCCTCTGAATTGTGATGTTTAAAGGCATCAGTACAAAACAAGTGCCATCCACACCAGCATCTACTGCAGAGCAATCTCACCTGCACTCACTGTGGCTTTAAAGTACTGCATGCTTCATGCTAGCAGGCTCTAACCACAAAGGACCAGTAAAAAAGCTTTCTGTCCGACATGAATTAGGACGCTCAGTTAAAAATTCATAGGAAGATTACATAAAACCATATGCTGCCTTTATTTTTCCCCTTTTGCATTAAAAATGTACAGCTGCTCTGCATTAGACATTCCATTAGCCTGCGAGTCTCACAATCTGGACTTTGTAGTTAATGATGGGGGGAGGACTAACTGAGAGGGGAGTAGGGGGAGAATGAAAGTGTTTTAGGCACAATATTCAAGGCTTCCCTAAAAAAGACAGCATATAAAGTGGATGGAAGGTTTAAG
This sequence comes from Xenops minutus, assembly GCA_035221455.1. Classification (NCBI taxonomy): domain Eukaryota; kingdom Metazoa; phylum Chordata; class Aves; order Passeriformes; family Furnariidae; genus Xenops; species Xenops minutus. The sequence goes on along the minus strand of JAWWEE010000001.1, from coordinate 31,423,829 downwards.
TGTGGGAGTAGAAGACTTGCTGAAGAGAAACTACATAAGAGACCTGGTTTTGGAATTATTGGCTTGCTCTCAAGAACCCCTGAGCAGCATCAGCAATAATTAAAATGATATAACCTGTTTCCTGTGGTCATTTGGGAAGAAAATAAAAAATCTATATTCCAAATGGAGTCAGGAAATGTTTAGACTCCTCTAACAGTGTTAAGTCGCAGAGAGTTTTATGGCCACTCCGTTTCTTCTACAAGAGACCCTTTAATTTAGTTGGAAGTCTTGAAGGGTGCAGCTTTATTATTAGATAATTGACTGTGTTGGTCAGTTAATTGCCTGGCATTGAATATATGACCACTTAATGTACTAACAAAGTGAATCATTTAGCAATAATCTTTCTATACCTTGTAATGTACAGAGATGCATTCTGAAGAGTCTTCTTGATGATGTTGTGTCAATAAGTGTTCTAGAAGACTCTGCAGAGAAGCTTGTAAAGATGCTGCTAGTTATAGGTGTACATAGTATGACGACAAGTTCAACAGCAGGCAAACCAGCTACAGAACAGTCCACTTTTACACATACTGAGGTTGACTCTGTCTTTGCTCATGAGACAGAAGCTAAAAGGAAGAAGTTATGGGTCTCATTTCTATTGTGAACTCATCTACATTATTCAGTCATTCCAGGTGGCATGTGCCACCTCCATATGGAAAAAACCAACCAACCAACCAAAAAAACCAACCAACCAACAACAACAACAACAAAACACCACACGCACCAAATTGAAGCAAACAGATCAGGTAACCCAAACAGTATTTAAAATATCCTCAGCAGATGAAGGGAGTATTTTGTTAAACATTTGTGAATTTTAAAAGGGATATTTCATTTCCAACCTATGTATATTTCTAAATTTCTTTTTTTATTATTTATTTCTCATATACAAAAATGAGATACAGTACCAAAGTCTACTCTCTCCCTTTATGGTTGACCCTCAAAGCAACATCTTGTATTTTCTGTATAGATTTATTTCTTCTTGGTCTTATCCAGCATTAAAAATCATAGACACTGCACCTTCTAGGACAGATTATAATTCTTCACACTTACATGAGATGAGAAAACTGAGCAAATAATTTGTGAGGATTGAACCACAAATAAAATTTTAATACAAGACATTGTGAAATGTGTGATGTAGTCACCATTGCTAAGCTGCATGTTTAATTAACCACTGCCTGAGTGGAGGTACTAGGCAACAAGAACACAGGAGAACATTAAAGTGTCTTAATTAAATTATATGCAGTATGGTCATGTATAACTGTACACAGGACACGCTTTCTCCTTGTTTATATTCCTATATGTCTTTTGTTTCTATATCATCAAGTAAATGGAATACTTTAGAGGTACACTTTATTCACAAGAAAGTAAGGTGGCGTTTCACTCATTTTTGGGGGGATGGATAAAATTTTGTCTGGTGCTTTGTTTCCTTAAGTATGATGCAGATGAGCCTACTAATATAAGGAGAATCCCAGTAAGTAGCAGGTATGAATTTTCACTTCAGACCATAGTCTCTTGAAATTGAAACTGCATGTCATGCACCAAACACAGCTCTCTGCATTGTCTTCTTGGTCTAGGAAACAATTTTATATAGGAATGGATGTAATGCCTATGAATTCAGGACTGATGACCAGTCCTTTAGGAGCTTTACACAGTCTAATTGATTTCTAAGAGTTTAAGCAAGTATTTTTTTAAATTATTAGTACTGAAATCAACCACTGAAATGAACATTGTGGATAAAACAAATATCAATAAAGCAGACATTTAAAAGTTTGCCCTAATAACAGAGCAGAATAAAAAGAAAGAATCTGGAAGTCTGAGACCTTGGTTATAACCCAGAGCAGATGTCATGGCCAGACATAATCTCTGCTCTCCTAGGGAGCAGAGCTGATGTGCTGCAAAACTTCCAGCTACAAGAGCTGTGAAAAATGCTCTGTTTCTGCAGGTTTTAAGGAAGCATCTTGACCGTTTGTCTGGGGAATGCAGCTTTATGTGACTGTGAATCACCTTGAGCAAGTTGCTGTGTGCCAGAGAGGTGCAACACAGCCGCCCTCCTCCAGGTCAGTGCACTGAGCGGCAGAAATGCTGATGTGAATTTTGGGTAAACTGAGGTGTTGCAGTAGTGCCAAGCTTGAACTTGGCCACAGTCTTAAATTTAAGCCTGATGCATACTGACAATACTATTTTTAGCCAAATTTTCCCCTTGTGCTACAAAGAAACCTTTCCTTTTCTGCCAAAGCTGGTTCCTCCCAATGGGGATATCAGAGTCTACACCTCAGCCTTATCTTTGTAGCAGCATCTCAGTCCCTTTGAAGTGACAGAAAAGATTTTTTAAAAAATGAGTCCATTATTCATTGCAAATATCACTTTGAATGGTGCTCAGAGGGCTTCTTAGAAGCCATTCCAGCAGAGTGATCTGGGAAATATGAGGTAGTAGCCCTCCTCTGTGCTGTCTCAGACTTGGTTTTTCTCCAGTTAACCTCTTCCATGCTGGAGCTTGGCTTGACCAGTTGTGGCTTGATTGCCTTCTTCAGAGGTGAAATATCCCCAGCATTGCAGTACTGTAGGCTCCTCTTCACTGGTGAGTTCACACACAATTAGGCTATGGCTCATGGTCTTGCCAGAAATGGGGGGTACAGGGAGTGGGAAAGAGGAGAGCATGGCAAGCCGTGGATGCCTGCAGTGAAAGTGTTGGGACAGTGATCAAAGCATGTGAGGTGGTATCAAATCAACATAATTCTCAGTTCATGAGATTTCATATACTCCAGAGCTCATCATACAGACTTTCTTAGACTGGGGTCCTGGAGAGTAATGATGACATTTTAACCTTTGAAAACATGAAAGGTGTAAAGTAGTAATTATTGTAATGGGAACTTCATCCAGAGGCCTCAGTCTCTGTCATGGCCTTGAGATGTCAAAATGGGTATGAAACCCACCAAATAAAGCTTAAAGAAACCTAACATTGTATCAGTGTTTTAAAAGGGTAAATGGAACAACCCAGGTAATTACAGTCTTGTCAGATTGACATTGATCCCAGGCAAAATAACGGCATGGCTGCTGCAGCTCTCGAATAGTGAAGACATACAGGAGAGTAATGTAATTAATGCCAATCAATGTAGTTTTCTGCAAAACTATATTTCTTGTCAAATAATCCTGATGTCTTTTTTATGAGATTACAAGTTTGTTATAGAAAGGTATTAGTTTTGATGTAATAGATGTAGACTTCTGCAAGACTTGACTTTGTGCTGCAAGACACGTCAATTAAGAATCTGGAATGATACAAGCTCAAACCAGAACTTATTAAAATTATAAAACATGGGCAAATACTAGCTCTTAAAATGTGTTTTTGAATGGGAACATCAAGCTGGGCTGTTTCTAGTGGGCTAAGCACATATGATTTGCTGAGATTCAGCTCTTTGATCATCCTAGGAACAACATGGAAGAAGATGTACTCATTATTGATGAAGTTTTCAGATTTCACAGTTTGAGGGAGTGATAAATCATGAATAGGACTGATCAGTGATACAGAACAATCTGGATTGCTTGATAGGAGAATATGAGCAAAAGTAAAGCCGAACGTGTAGGAACAAAGGCCACAGATTTATTCTATTTTCAGAGTCAATGATTCAGAGATATGTTTGAGGAGTCCTGGTTTATCACTCACTGAACATTATTGCCAAAAATATGTGACATAGGTTTTTGGAGAGCTTGGATAAAATTAACTGTATCACCTTTTTGATTTATGCTGATGAGACTGTTATCAGAATATTACATGTGACATCTACAGGGATGTTAAAAAACTGGGGATGGTTCAGGCAAAATTCCCAAAAACGATTAAGCAATTGAGAATCATGTGCATAACAGGAGATTTCAGAATACCATAAATAAGGTCTGAGTTAAAGAAGCAGAAAGAGGCTTGATTAGGTTCTTATATATACTTTTGCAGAAAATAAGCATTGCAAATGGCTTTTCAATCTGTTGAAAAGAACTGAGAGGATCTTGATGCAGCCTGAATGTAGACAACCTAAACCTTGAAATTAGGCACCAGTTTCTCTAGGGTTGTATTTAATCCTGCAAATAACCAGGTATTTTAGAATCAAGATAGGATATCTTCTTAAAAGATAGGATCGAGTTCAAAGCCATTGTGCAGGAATGAGGAATGGTGATTGTGAAGGTCCTTTAAAATCCATGAATTTCTGACTATCAGTGTATAGCAATTGTGTGTATTCTTGTCAGAGTCCATGCCAAAGTTCAGATTAGCTTCATGGATGAAAGACCCGTGCTCTCCTCTATATGTCTTTATGTTAGCTCATTCCACTCCTCCCACTGAGATCTCTTCTGTGACCACCTATGCATTAGCACATCACTGCCTCCTTTTCTAATGGGGGAAAAATTGACTTGTTCCAGAAGGTAGACCTTTGAAAGAGCTAATTTTCCAGAAAGACTGGGAAATATAAAGCATTAAATAAAAGTGCTGTTGGATGCTTTTTGCTCTGGGCAAGAGCCTTGCCTTTGACTGCTGGAGATTCATTTTAGCCTGTGGTAGCTCTCCCTTTGAACCCTCTCTTGTTTCCTCCTTTATGGCCCAGCATTTGAGCTGAACTCCCAGTCTCTGTACCATACAGAAAAGCATTAGAGTGAGAAGTGATCGGAGTTGGTTCTATTGTCTGTATTTAAGAGTGTTTCTTTCACTGTCCACCAAAGACTGCTCTTCAGAGGACACAGAGATAGAAAACCCTACCTCTGCATAGTGATTTTGCACCTAATGAATTGGTTAACTACATGTATGCTCCTACTAACAATGAGAGTTGTTGTGGAGAAGATTGCAGCTCATGTCATATCTCTTAACCTTGATACATACCTGGAACTTAGGAGAAAATCCTTTAACTTTGTACCTAGAGGAAACCAATCATGTGACTGTCGGGAAAGAGCTTCAGAATGAGTTACACTGAGTCTTTCTGTAAGAGCATTCATTGCTTCCCACCCTTGATGCTTCACTTTCTGGGAACCTTTGCCCATACGTATGAGTCTGAGTTCAGCAATAATGTTTAACTCTCATGGCATCAAGTGTTGCACACTTAATCTACTAAGCACTTTCTGAGCTTTAATTAATTAAGTCTCTCCTTCCTGACATGTGGTAGGGATTTGTGATCATCATCTTCTGACTTAGAAGACACAGAATGGTTGTGATTTGCCAAGGGTCTCCTCAGTGACCAGTGTCAGAGACATAAGTAATTTTGTGAGTCCCAGTTCACTGTCCTTTGCTTTGATCCTTTAGTGTCTCAATAGTGTAATTCATAAAAAAGGGTTTAGAGGGAACAAGTATCAAGGTAGTTAGCTGGTGATGAGAAAGTGAAGCCAAGCTCTCTGTAGGTCTACTATGCATTTTGTCATATCACATTATCACTGGCTCTATTTGCCTGGTTCATATATCCTCCAAAATATGTCTGGGCTTTGTCTAAGACATTGCTTGCTATTATGGACCAAACCCAAACCAGAAAGAGTGCTGAAATTAAACAATGTGGGCAGTCACACTCGAGTTCTTCAGCCAAAACCCTGTCCCTGTTTAAATTGGTGGAATAGTTGTAGCTTTTCCGTTGATCATTTATTAACGTGAGGAATATTCTGGGTTCCATGTGATTTGATACTGTAAGAAAACAAGGATCATGATACTAAATAAGCTGGGTGATGAATATAAGAAATGATGTGCTTTCCCTTTTTTTTTTTTTTTTTGTCTGCATTTGCTCTTTTATGCTGCATTGTCCCTCCCTGGTGCCACAGTGCTTGCCCCTGTTATGACTTTGAGGCTGGATAGCAGCAGTGTGCATGATAGTATCAAAGCCCAGGGAAAGGTCTTGTAATTTGAGATGCGTTTTCCTTCATCTGTGAACAGGAGCAGACTGTTATCAGCTTGATCCAGGGCTGTCTGTGTGCACCATGATACCCATCAGCAGCAGGAGGGGATTCCATGTGGATATTCCTCTTCACTTCTGGTTTGAATATCACAAGCACTTGTTTTGGGTGCTAGTCACCCTTGAAAAGAGGAAAACTGCCTTTGCTAGTGATGATCCAAGGGGTCCTCACTAGGTAAGAAGGTCATGACTCAAATTTCCTTTTAGCCTATCTTTCTGCAGATAGGGAAGTCTGGGCAAGGGAGAGGAACATTTCTAATTCTAGTCCTTGTATCTCTTTCCTGTTGCTAGAGATGATACAGCAGATTCAATGACCTTTTTCATGAAAGAGAAGCTGAGGCTGATAGCAAGTGATGTAGGCTGATGGAGCCCACTTGCTTGTTTCCTGCAAAGGTGCATGTGAAGAGCTGTCCCACTGCCTCTGCCACATCTCTTTATCTTTACCAAAGCTGCACAAAATGAGGTAGTTTAATACCTTAGCGCTGAGCTTCTGTTGCTGTTATGACTGCTTTTATCCCTAAGGTTCAAACTCCTGTCTCTCCCATGTTGCTGTCAAATTTGATTGGAAGCGAGAGCCTGGTGTGGTAGGGACAAGGAGAAGTGTAGTGTAATACAACTGAGTGAAAAGCTCATTGTCTGTCCATATGTTTTCACAAGCTCTTTTTGACCTTCAATTTGGGGTGTTGTTCTGAAATCTGCTTGTATCCAGGAGCTTGGAAGTGGAGTAAGAGTGAAAGAAGCAGTCAATACAGATTTCCTCCATTGTCCGGGAGGCCAAAAGCCGCTATCTACAGTGAGGGCTTGACTTTTGTGCTCAAAGATATAGGATGTTGTGTTTTCGGGACAAGCAAGTGATCTTTATGCTTTCTTTACCTACATCCCATGTATGACAGATATATCTAAGCACCTGGATTTGGACTGAGGTCATCAATCCATATCTCAGACAGCAGAGAGTGAGAAGTAAGTAATAAAAACTTCTGGTTACAGTGATCCTGGAATGGATTTGACCTTTGCATCACCTTACAAACCCCAGACTATTATGGTTCCCTCCTGCAGTTATTCTAATGAGCTGAAAAAATAGTTTTGGACATACTTTTAGAGCGTTGTTGAGACATAAATACACTCTAAGTGAAGACTACATAATGTTTTCCCGTTTGTGCATTAAAAATGATGGAGCAGTAAGCCAGTGACCCAGAGGTGAAAGTCTGTGCATTCCATATTGCCAATTTATAACACATGCAAAATGTAAGCATATAACTTAATTCCAGTGCAGTTATAGAGTTTTGTTGTGATTTCTTTAATCTGTTTTTCAGTAATTTAGATTCTAAACACTCCCTGTTCAGGTTGGTGGTCTGCCATAGAACAGCCATCCGTGCTTCTTACTATTCCTGGGAACGTTTTGCTCTGTAATCACCAATGAACAGCCATTCTCACCTCTGTGTCCTAGCAGAGATGGTGCAGTTGTTCTGCTCTGGTGGCTGGACACCTCAGGGATGTTTTTGCAGCTCTGGATCACACATATATCGTGACTGAGGCCAGATTCCCAGGATTCACAATTGTGAGTCCTTGAGGTATTCCTACAGGCATCAACCACCAGCTTTAAGGACCAGGTGGAAATCAGTCCATGGCATAGTTTTATTTGGAACAGGGGGTGAAGGAAAGCAGAAATTTAGCAGCACTATTTATTTCTGCCATTGTCCAGGCAGGAATGTCTGTATATAGCTATAAAACACAGGCAATAAGCCAAATGCTTCCTGAACACCTTGGACTTGCAATGCACATGACTGAACAGCTTCCCAGGTGAGTCCGGTGTGTGCCTGGGGTTGGCTGCAAGAATTGGAAGTACAGCTTTTGCAGCCTGAAACTACAGAACATGTGTAAGTCTGGCATTTCCATGGGGAAATGTTGTTTTCCATACCTGCATCACAGAGCTGATCTGTTCAAGAAAAATGGAAATGTCTGTGATTTCCAGACCTGAGGCAGATGACTGGATCACAACTGACTGAGACACACATCAGAAATCTAGGGGAAAAGAAGAAATGTAAAAATTTTTGTTTGTTTGTTTGTTCGTTTGGTTTTTGTTGAGAAGAAAAAGCAAATTACTCTAGAACTCCAGACAGACTGTAGCAGAGACAATATGAGGGAGGCCATGACCATTATTTTGCTCCCAATCAGCAACATGTTTTTGCTGCGACCCTGGGAATAGGAGGCCTTGCAGCTTTCTCTAAGCCACTGGCCTTTGCTTTTCTCCTCTGTTCTCTGATAAATTTGTCCCACTGCAGACTGGGAAACATAGACTTAGAGGTACAGTAACTAGAACTCTACTGCAGGCTTTGAACTGAGGCAACTTTGCCTTCAAGGCTTAGGAAAGAGTGTCACAGATGGACTTGAGGTGGGTTCACTGGACTAACTGAGAACTGGGTCACCTTGTAGGAAGGCAAGATACCAGACTTAACACACCAGTGGTCTATTTCCGTAAGACAAATAGCCTGTGTTCTTGAACTGCAGTAATAGAACAAAGTAAATATCTCTGATAAAAAGAACCGTCTCAAAAAAAAATAAAAATAAGCCTGTGGTTTAGTAGGTACTTCATGCCATGTCTCCAGGATAAATATTGCATTTATTTATCCAAATTCCATTGCATTTCTGACCTTTTGGAACCCTTTCTTCCTTGAAAGACTGAAGGATAATAGGAGAGGCAAGAAACCAGATCTTTCATGAATTAACTAGCTACTAGTTTCTTTTGTGTGGGTTTGCAAGGGGTAAACTCTGTAATCACAGAGCCCCTTGGGCAACTTCTTGTTGTGGTTCATACAGCACTAGTGTGTGTACCTCAGTGAAAATGATGGCTCCTAGGTATTCAAATTTCAGTTTTATATGGTCCAAACACCGTTGCTGTAAACAATATAACTTTAGTTGCTATTAATAAAACACTCTAGTGTAATCATTACTTACCTGTTTCATGTCCTCCCAGCAGCAGGTCTGGGTAGACATGACTATACAATTAGAATTAATGCAAACCACTTAAAACTTGAATGCCTAGTTTATTTTCGAATGGGAAGGTCAGCATCATTATCCTTGGTGGATTCAATTACCAAATCCTGCATAATCACAGACCATGCTTCCTGTCTGCTAATCATGACTTGTTCTGCATACATTATGTGCAAATATAACCAAAACATGAGATGGCATTTCCATATGTTTTCTGCCTGTAATTATGTCTTACAGGTTGTATTTAACTTTCTTATTATAATTTAAAATCCTTTTATTGGCTTTGTTTTTTTAAAAAAAAACAGAGAAGAATAATAAAAAACAGTGGCAAGAAGAAATAGGAAAGCATCTGAATGTAATTAATCCTGCTTCATTTAGACCCCACAGAATCTGTGAATCTAAGTCACAACAGTAGAACAAAGTTGTTAGAGACATTGCATTTAGAAACACCTCTCACGAAGAACAATGTGTGTAATTAGTGGCTTTGGAATTACTTTGTTGGGTTTGGTTTAGTTATGCTTAAGGAAGAGAAATCTAATAAACTTATATTCAGCAGTTTTTTTCTTATTGAAGCATTCACGGCTACTGTAAACAAAAATCCTAATGACAAGAACAGGGACAACTAATACATAATAAAAAGTACAGTCACCTAATTAAATGTCAACATCCCCTAATGAAATAAATTACATTATTGTATGGTGAGCTTGATCTATAACCCATGTGAAATCAACAGGTGTCTTTCCCAGAGTTCAGTTGCTTTTGAGTCAGTCATTAAATATGTGCCTTCTCTGTGCTATATTTTGTGTTTTGGAAGGTTAGAAAGTGATACTTTTTTATATTCTTGAAACTGTCATCTTCCCCATGGAGCCTCTTTGGGTATAGGTGTGCATGTCCATACACACACGTGCACAGGTAGACTTTGTTGAGTTTGGGACCCTGAAGTTTAGATGTTTGCTTCATTTTATGCCATAGATTTTGTTCTCCTGACATCCTCAGGGCACGAGAACACCCTGCCTTGTTTATCACTGTGGTAATACACCATAGGGATGAAAAATATATATTAATATTAGGTCACAGCAGATCTCCAGTTTCTACCTTGCCACAACAGTTATTGTGAAGCTGCTATCACTCCTGATTGTATTCTTCAGTGACGAGTGGAAGAGTTATCACTGCACAAACAGCAAGGAAACCAGCTCCTGTGTTTGACTATAATGGAGGGGTACTGCAGTGGTGCTCTCTCCCCAAAAAGCCCCTTTTATCTGAGGACTGCTCTGAAGCCACTCAACAAATGAGACTCTTTGTCTGTGGGTAATTGCAGCACTGCAAACATGGTCTCAGCAAAGCCACTGGGTTCCCACCAAAGCAGTCAAGATGTCATGTCCCTGCATGCCATCCAGCACATGAGGGCAGCTGGTTTTCTGAGCTTCCCACAAGTACACTCACTGTCCTAATGCAGCCACACACTGGGAAGGTGGGTGGGCTGAGAAGAAGGCTATGCTCAGGCTTGTGCTTCTGATTGTAGAACAAGAAACCCTGGTGTAAGGACTGAAATGAAGAACCAGAAAGTTTGAAAATGCTCTTACAGACTTGCATCAAGGAAAAGCAAGGAAGTGGGGATCATTCAGTAGAGGCAATACAGATATATGTTATGTGTAAAAACAATTTTAAGAATTCTTATAAACATTTAGATTTTTTACCTTTTAAAATGCTTTATAAGCTTATGGTCTGAGGCAAAAAAGTTCAACTCCGCTAAAAGCACCAAAACTCCACAAACAAAGAAGGCAAAGAATTTTTTACTAAAAATTTTTTATAACTATTTAAGCATTTGCATTCACGTTAGGTTTTATTAAATTCTCTCTCTGCATTTATCTAAACTTTTGTATTTATCTTTTCCTGGGGTTATGTTGTGAGTATAAGCCAAGAACAATGATTGGATCTCCTTTGGCAAGAAAATTTCACTATAGGGGATTTGAATATGTTTTCAATGTAAAAATGAGGGATGGAGGGTAACAAGTCATGAATAGCAAAGATGACATTTGATAGAACTTTGTTCCTGCATGTTATCAATATTTGAGCCATTTTGAGAGCTGAACATAGGGACAACATTGAAATCAATGTGAAATGGAATAGGCCTGATTCTGGGTTTGCTTTCTCTCAGATTTAGACGAAGATAATTGTATATAATTGGATTTGGTTGTTCCCTTTCTCATTGCATTAGAGTAATTTAGATGAGAATCCAACTCATTAGCTATGGGATTTCTCAAATTGGAGAGTAGGACCAGGTTTAGCAACAAGCAACAGATCATGTTCCTTTTTCATTTAACCAGGAATCATGTGGAACTCCCACCAGGCAGTATCACTACAGTGTGCAAAGACTTTCATTGAAACTGAGTTTCCAATATATCAATAACTTTTCAAGTTTGCAGTAAAAGAGCCCCTAAAGCTTTGCAGTCTAAATGACTCCTTGCCTCAAAGAGTTTCAGTGAAGAGCTTTGGTGGCTCTTGGGAGACATGAAATCCAGGGTGGGATTTACCTCCACCAGCTTCAGATGTTTCAGTGTAATTTTCTGCATGTGAGCTCCTCAACTAAACTTCTGCAGGCAGTGGAGGGGCAAAATAGATGTTCTTTAGGTGTGATTTCTCTGACATGTTTCAGATGTCTACCTTGGGATGGGATGAATTCCACCCCAGAAACACCTTTCTTTGCTCTGAAGTGAATATCAAAGAACCAGATCAGACATGTAGATGTACTTTGTAGATGTCTAAAGATAGGAGAGATTAATCTTGTCAAAAACCACAAAACTTGTAGTCTTCTGAACATTGCAACAGAATTGAAATGGATAGTGCCCTTTAAAACCTATACTTTAAAATGGTTGAAAGCCCCCTCTAAGGAGGGTGGTGTGAGTTCCTGTAATGAAAGAAAAACAGAGCTCTGCTGCTCTGTTGCTGCTGAGCTATGATTTTACAAGCTGGAGTAACACAGAATAATAGAATGCTTTGAGTTAGAAGGGACATTAAAGATCATCTGGTTCCAACACCTCTGCCATGGGCAGGGATACCAGGTTTCTCAGAGCCCCTTCCAACCTTGAATTTTTCCAGAGATGTGGCATACACAAAACTGTGTCCATGCCTTGCCACCCTCATAGTATAAGAATGTCATTCTAATATCTAACCTAATTCTCTCCTCTTTTAGTTTAAAGTCATTCCCCTTTGTCTCATCACTCCACACTTGTCAAAAGTCTTTCTCCAGCTCTCTTGGAGCCCCTCTAGCTACTAGAAGGTGGTCTAAGGTCTCCCTGGAAACCTCTGTTCTCCAAGCAGCTCTCTCAGCCTGTCTCTATAGCAGAGTTGCTCCAGTCCACTGAACATCTTCAAGGCCTCCTCTGGATTTGCTCCAAAAGGTCCATGTCCTTCTTATGTTGGGGGCCCCAGAGCTGGACATAGCACTCTGGGTTTGGTCTCACCAGAATGGAGTAGAGGGGGAAAATCACCTCCCTCGACTGCCAGCTACTGCTTTTGGCTGCTTTCACACTGACTCCTGACAGGGCCATCCAATTCAGTCATGACTGAGGAGCTGCTATATTAAATTCAGTGACAAACAGATGTTGGTACAGTGCCTAAAGAAGGTGAAAAATTCCCTGCAGTTACTTCATGGTGAGATCAGCAAAGCCTTCTTTCTTCTGGTGTCATCCTGCTCCCTCTGGCCCTTGGTGCTCAACACGGTGTGGGAAGTCCATCTGGCCTCACTCATCTCTCTTTCACTGTGAGGTCAGTCTGTTTCTTCTCAGCAGGGTGTTACTCTTGATCCTACACTGTTGTGAAAGGCAGGCAGGATAGAGCCTGCTTTCAACATAATGTGTTTTTTCTACTGCTAAGCAAACATGTAAAGAGAATGAGATTGTTGTGAGAAGGTCAATCACACAACTTCTGGCAATGGGGTTAAAAAAGAGCAATTCAGCTGCTTTTACAAAGCATCTTATGTACTAATTACAATTTGTATTTTGGATTGTAATTCGTACTGCATATATAGTTCTATGACATAGAAACCCAAGAGTCAGGATCCCTCTGCAGATTTTGGGTACCTACCTCCTAGCCTTGGCTCACCAAGGGCACTCTTCTAGTTAATGGCTAAGTTTTGCCTCCAGGTTTTCTAGTTGTGAATAGATTAATAATACATGTCCTTTCACCACAGAAATCTCTTAAGGTGCTAACCCTCTGTTTCCATATATCTCTTTACAAGCTGCCTTACATCTGTGCCCCTTCTCTTTTAATAAAGGTTTGCACATAATTTTCTTTTAATGTGCACAATTTGGTGGAACACTGAATGTTGATAGGTAACTACAAAAAAACCCTATGACCAGATCATGCTGAAATTTCAGAGTTAATTTTTCACCCTCTATCAACTTTACATCCCAGCAATGACATTAATTTAAATATGCTACACCAACCTATTGTGGTACAGCACTGTGTTGATTGGTCCTTGCAACCTAAATTAGGGAGATTGTTTCTGCATATGTTTATTGGCCTGCAGGATTTACTTGTTTCTCTGACTCAAAGCTCTGGGGCCCTTATGATTAATTTTAAGCTACACAGAGCACAGAGGAATCATTCTAGCAAAATGCACCAGCAACAGCGGATCTGTTCAATCCACTCATAATGTCTTTCTTCACAAGCAGGAACTGATGGCCTTAGTGCTGGTCACATACATGATTAAAACATTCAAGAGCATGGTTTTTGAAATATTCTGAGAGACTGTGTCTTCATCAGCACAGTGTCCACACACATTGTGCTTGGATATTTGCTTCTGGTTCACTAGGGAGGAAAGATGTTACTCACTAGATAAACCTGCTGTCAAAAACCTGAGGATAGACTTTTTAGTAGGGCCTGTGGTGATAGGACAAGAGGTAATGTTTTTAAGCTAGAAGAGGGGATGTTTAGATTAGATATAAGAAAGAATTTTTTTCCAAGAGGGTAGTGAAACAGGTTGCCCAGAGAGGTGGTGAGTGCCCCATCCTTGGAAATGTTCAAGGCCAGGTTGGATGGGGCTTTGAGCAACCTTATCTAGTTGGAGATATCCCTGCTCATTGCAGGGGAATTGGACTGGATGAGATTTAAAGGTCCCTTCCAATCCAAACCATTCTGTGATTTTATGAAAATACAGTAGGTTTCCTCTCAAGGCTTTGCTTCTGCTGTTTACTGAGATACTTTGAATGGTTTTCTGCCTCTTCTTCCTGATGATAAATTCCAGAATTTAAACTGTTTTCTTGACATACATTCCTGGGGCGGGTGGATGAGCAGAACAAAAGCATGGGTTAGTTTTGCTTCATTTGATTTTTGACTTGTATACAACTTTCTTATTTTTGTAATTGAGCCATCCTTACTGGTTCTGCTACTCTCACAACATTACAGGGAAGCTGTTGAGTTCCCTTAACATTAATTTGCTCATACAAGGAAAAAAAAAAAAAAAGTGAAAATATTCCTTTTTTTTTTTCTCCTATGCAAACTGAGCTGTCTTTCTGGTCTGTACCAATTGGAAAGCATTTGCAAATGCTCCCGTCTCGGTTGCTGAAAACTGCCTCCCCATATGTTTTCCTGATTAAGAAATTCAGTCCACCAAATGGCAGAATTTGCTCAGCTGGAGTTGACTGTTTGGTTGGGATTAATAAGCAATTCTCCTCTTCCCATACATCTTCCTGTTTAGCATAAAAGAAAACAAATTACTTCAGGGCTTTCCTGCTTGTTTGTTCTCACACAAAAAAAGTATATTCTGGGAGCTTTTACTGTGTGTCTGCCTCCTCATAATGCAACACGAGGCTGTCTCCATCGGCCACTGGAGCCTAACAAGGTCTGTCCCTGGGCAGTGTGAGAGCCAGCTGGTTAAGCCATGAATGCTGAGGGAGAGAGAAATAACTGACTGATCTGGGTTACACGAACTCTTATGGGGATTTATTGGTAGATTTTCTTTAACAAAGACAAGAAGCAGCAAATTTAGTGCTTGGATTGATTGCTCAGGTAGCTGAAAATCCTCCAAGGAGAGGACAAACACTGCCCAGGCCAAGCAAAGCCATCATTTCTCATACTGTCTTATATGTGTGCCTGTTTCTTTTTTAACTTTTCCCATATGGTAGCTGCTTTACGGGCTCAAAAATCTGTTGTTCTGATTCTATCCAACTTTGAAAATGTTACAGAGTTTGACAAAAGGGTCACAAAAGTTTCTAAAAGAGAAATAAGAACTAAAGTTCCTAAAAGAGCCAGAGCTTCCAGGTGCTAACACCTGCATTTGGACATTAAAGGACCTTACAACTCTTGATTGTCCCAAATTCAGCCTAAACTCAATGGCCTTGGGGTGCCTAACACTAATAGGCCTCCTGTCACATTATGAGCTTCCCAACATTCTGTGTTCTGGGACTGCTGAACTGACCAAGGCCACCAACTGACAGTGGCACATGATGGCAGTTTTGAGAAATAATGGTTAGATGGTAGATTGAGACATATTTCTGATTTTTTCTTTCACTATTTTAGAATAAAGTTCCTCCTTTTTATCTTTATGCATTGGTCTTCTTATTTTCTGAGTAACTTTGAGACATTATTACATACATGTGTGTATGTACATGTGCAAATATATAAGCCACATTTTTCCATTGGGGCCCTCTGTTACATTTCATGTTACAGATGCTGCTCCTTTATAAATCTTTACTTTTTCCTGCTGATGAAATTTCTGAAAAGATCACTGTATCAAATAAAAGTTTCTGTGATTTGCTTCTGCTCAAAGGTGGAGTTTTTAACTCCTAGTTTGGAAAGCAAATGATTTTCGGGCTTTTTCTCACATGTGGAAGAGCAAAGAAAGAAAATAGTGTTCTGTTGTCAAAATAATCTAGATCTGCCACCTTTTCTTTTCTTTTCTTTTCTTTTCTTTTCTTTTCTTTTCTTTTCTTTTCTTTTCTTTTCTTTTCTTTTCTTTTC